>PVJD01000005.1:0-600000 GCA_004026545.1 Mormoops blainvillei | reverse complement strand
AAAAAGTACTTGCCAGGGAAATCCGCACAAGCATATTAATGAGAAAGGACAGTCCGTTGTGGATAACTCGGAGGTTCTTGGCCCCTCAGAAGGGGTGAGCAGGTTAACTGGTCTGTAAGCTGCAGTGTCCCCTCTCGTTGACTTGGTGTACCCCTCAACCTGCTTGTGACCCTATGAGCACAATATCTGCTCCAATAATGAGAGCATTCCCTCATGTCTGAATCACACATTATAATTTGCAAAAATTGTGCATGTATATTTTTATGTTGTCTCTCAAGCACCCTCTAATGTAAGTTAATGTAAACATAAATATACTCATTTATCAGACAAGGGAGTTGGTGCTGGGTCTCCAGATAAAACCCAGGATGCCCAGTGAAATTTCAATTTCAAATACAAAATGAACATATTATTAGTATAAGTTCTATCCTAACTAGTTCATGAAACATTTTTCGTCCTAAAAAAACCATTTGTCGTGCATCTGAAATTCAAGTTTCACTGGACACTCTGGATTTTTATTGGCTCAATAAACGAACCTCCATGGAGACTCAAGTAAGAATTTGCTGGTTCATACAAGCCATAAATGACATAAAAGGCAGGGTCGCTATTAGATATTATGAGAATTGCCAACTATAAGGCTGATATATATTACCTTATGCCACCTGACAATATGGCGATACTCTTCTCATGACCCAGAGGAGGAAACTGAGGCGCCCCGGGAGTAAGTGCTCAAGGTCGCGCAGCTGGCGGAGGAAGGATGGAGGCTCCTACCCACACGGTCAAGCCCTCTGCCACTCCTGCGTGTCTGGGAGCTGGGATCCTGGCTCTGCCTTGCCTGTTCTGGGTGAGACTTTGCAGACTCCCTAAAGACACTGGAAGCGAGTCATCCACAGAGGCCTGGAGCTCACTGGAGTGTCAACTCCCCTTAGCAGAACAGCTTGCATGAGATGGTGCCATGGAGGGCATCTTCAGCAAACCGCCATCGCCCTACGCTGAGAAAGTCAACGGCGTCAAGTGATGCCTAAGTCCCACTGAATGATAACTGAGGCACAGAGGACAGGATGCTGCCAGTTCATACTCTGAGGGGGCCACGGGGGAGAAAGAGCTTTGGCAGCCGCAGAGTGGAAGAAGCTGAAAAGGTCTTCAAATGCATGCACATGTAAAAAACAAACACAATTAAAAAAAACAAAACAAAACCCAAAATCTACAGATGTAATTGTTGTGTCAGAAATCAAATCGCTGTCACACGTATGCATATTGTCCCCCAAATGGAGAATCTGGTGAGAAGGAAAATGAACTTTAGAGAGAGGAAAGTATGTTGCCATGTCTCCAGCTCTTCAAGATCTGTGCCTCAATATAGACCTCTGAGCTTTTATTTTTCCTTCTAAACTTTAGATCCCACTCCCTCTAAATCACCAACAATGCGCCTATAGGATCTCTGGATGTCCAGAGAACACAGCGCATGAATTATACTGTTACTTAACTACCTTTTTGCTTATTTACCTGTCAATATGCCATTGGGTGTTTGATGAATCAATACTGGAGCCATAGTTTTGCAGAATCTCCCAGCACTCTTATTAAACTGTCAACGCATTTGCTTTCTCCTCTGCCTATGTAGCTTCTTTTAAAAATGTCACTGTCTTGATTAATTTTCTGTCCCCTTTCAGGTTTGGATGACATATGGGAAACAATTCTCCCAGGAGAAGCAACTTCCCACACCCTGACTATTTCAGGGGCCTGTAAGTCAAGATGAAAATCAGCGTACCCCTCCGAATCTTCACACTCAGGAAGTGGAAGATGTTTTAATTACCCTGTTGTGACAATCTTGTAATCACATGACTAGCACCGTGGCCGCGCATTCACAAAGCGACAGAGCATCGACAACAACGCTAAGTGGTATGTTTTATGGCTATTTACACGAAGAAGGATCACTGTCTTCTCCCAACACTGTGTGTAATGAACTACACATGATTTTTTTTTCCTGTGAGTTTAAAACAAAAGTCTACTGTAACTATGCCCAGATAGTGAACCATTTTGAAAATTCCACTAGTCTCACTCTCTTCCCAACCCCACTCCTTCCGAGGTTACAGTTTAGCTCTGAGACTGAAATCAGAATGCAGGGGGAAATTTCTTAAGAAAAGTCAAAGAAAAGTCTGACCCTTCAAGGCGAGGAAGAAAAGATGGACAAGGGTGGAGGGAAAGGCGATTAGACACAGACATCCTAATCTGCCTTTTCCTAAGTGGTGGCCAGAGAGAAAGTTTATTTAATTAGTTGAGGGTGATATGAAGGATAGAGCCCCTTTTGTGCCTACTCCCCGTTGGGGGCCTCGTAGGTAGGGGTCACAGCAGAGCCGGCACACACCATGGGAGGTTGGCATGTCACAGTAATCTTGGGGTGCTAGCAGCATGAGAGGGGAGGAGGGCAGAGTTGACTTTCCACAGGTCACCTTCGGCTACACTGGGAATGTACCCCATTTACAGAAGCAACGTAACTGAGGGAGGGAGGGCCAGGCAGCCTGCCATGGGGCCCGCTGGGGCCAAGAGGCAACATGGCTGCAGAGCAGAAACCATCAAATGCACAACCGAGACCCAGGGCCAGATGAACAGCGGGCAGAACAGGGACTCAGAGGAACAGGTCATGCTGTGACAGGGATGTCATGAGGCTGATTGGGGAGCACCAATGGGCCAGGTGAGGCTGATGAAGCAGACTTTAGGTTAGAGCAGGGACTGGGCACAGCCAAGGGACGTGGCCTTCACATGTGTGTCCCTTATGCCAGAGGTAGAGCAGTAACTCGATGGGAGAGGTCAGAGACGCCCTGATGACACCAAGACACTACCTCTCCTAGAGCCCCCCACACAGAATAGTTGTCCAGACAACAACTCCAGGAAGAGAAGGGAGGATGGGGTATCTCTAAAGGACTGGACCTTTTGTCTAAAGGAGATGACATTGTCTCTCTACAGGAAAAACAAAACGAAAACTACTCCAATGACACTGTTAAGATTACCAGGGTGTTCTCCATTTATGGCCCTTTCCCCTCCACAAGACAGAGGGAGCAAGGGCCCATGAGAAATGCCAAATACTTTAATACAAAAATAAAGAAAATACATGAATTCTGCACTAGGGAGTGTTTTGTGAGTGACTGCATGATCCTGTTACGCATGTTTATGTATTATGTAAGTGTGAGTTTCAAAGATCTCAATTCTTTATGAGCCAAGAGTTGACATATTCAAGAAGCACTGGGGAGGGGTGGGCTTCGAGGAGATCAGGCGCTTCAAGCATGTTTCTCTCTGTAAACACTGTTGTGATTATGTGTGAGAGATGTTTGGCTTGAAGGTGCTTCGGGCAGGGCAGCGGTCTTAACCTCTCCAGGGCGGGGCTTGATGGGAATCTCCGTTACCAAAACGTTTAGTCCCAGTGTACCCCTCAAGTCTTTTCAAGTGACAAATGGCAAGTGACCAAATATTCCAGCCCAAACTAGCACTCAGGAAAGGATAGTGTATTGTCCTGCAGAACCTATGTGAACAAAATAAGGTGAACCCTTCCTAGGTAACATACAAGAACACCTAAGTAAATGGACAGTGGAAGTGTACATCAGACAGAAAAATTCAACATTAAAAAGATATAAATTTTCCTAAATGTAGCTGTGAGTTAAATGTAATTCAAATCAAAATTACAGTACAATACCTAATGACACTTGACAAACTGACTCTAAGAAAACATATATAAAGGTAGGCAAGAAAGCTTAGAAAACAAGAAATTAATGGGATCTTAGTTGACTAAGTCACAAGCTTACTTTTTAAAAACTATGTCAGCTCAGGGTGGTCATCTCTAATATTATTAGCATACAAAAGCCAGAGCACTAAAATTCTAATGTCAGTTGGAAGAAAAGTGAATAATGAAAAATACAGGGTGGGGCAAAAGTAGGTTTGCAGTTGTTTGTACAGAAAATAATACAATAATTAATCAATGATAGTACGAGAAAAAACTGTGTTTTGTGTACTCTCTACTGTAAACCTCCTTTTGCCCCAGCCTGTATAATAGAAGGTATTAATAAAAATGTAGATGTGAGACCAATGATAAAATCACCCACAGTGACAATGACCCCTAGGCTGTGCATGTGCACCCTCCGAGCCTGGCACTGTGCCTCATGCCTGGTTGAACTCGGACAAACACAAGTTACCACCCCCACTTGACCCAAGAAGTAACCAGTTACCACAAAGAGGTTAAGTGGCTTCCCAGCAAGCGGAGGACACGGGACCTGAACCCAGCCGCGTTCATAAGCCCTAGGACGGCTTCCTCCCATCAGCTGCAATCTCAGGATGAAGTTGCAAACTATGAGAAAAACCGTTGGCATTTTATTTCCAATGATAAAAAATCATTTCTTCAAGGAACACGGCCAGCACTTAATCACTATTTGCCACATGCTATCAAGCTCATTTTCATAATGGTTATATATATTTGACAACCAGGCATAAAAGTGCTGTTCTTTGAAAATGAGGCCACAATCCAGTTAAAACAAAAATGTCTTATGGAAGGTATGCTTTAATTTAATTTCAGTCTTGGAAAACAGCTTGCCCAAAAATGACTTTTGCAAGTCACGTACAGTATCTGTCATTTTGTATTGACCTTCACAGGCCTGAAATATATTGTGCTGGACTTGTGAAGCTTATGAGAATGATATTAAAGTTGGTAATATTTTTAAATCTTATTTTATATCCACTCTGATTTTTACTTCACTGTGTACAATTCTTGGAAGCAATCATATTACGGAACATTCTTAGAGAGCTACCAGTTTTCTTGTTAATTAGAATTTGTCAAGGTTAATTCAATAAATCACTGCAAAGATAGAATATTTATTCAAAGACAATGAGGAGCAACACATTCAGATGAATAGTTCCCTCCATATTTTGATACTGAGTTGATATTTTTACAGGTTTTTTTTTTTTTAAGAGCGTGTTAAGGCCTAGCACTCAGTTTACCAGAGTTTGCATATGTTTGTAGAATTTGGAATAACTTACTTTAATTAAAACTTACACTGTTTAATATAACTCTTCTATAATCTACTTCTCCTATTTTAACTTTCACTCTTCAATAATCTTATAATAAGAATTCATCTTCTTTACTAGGTGGTATCGTTTGCTTTGTTGGCAGAACTTAATTCTGTATCATGCATTCTTCCTACTTCACTTCATAGCTGGCCATTCTCCACTAATGTTGGGAATAATCAATTGCTGCAATAATTAATAATACATTACTTCAAAAATAGCATTTAAACAATGTAAATATTGAAGTAATCTTAAAAAAACACTGGGGCATGTAGCATGCATAATTAACACCTTCTAGAAAGGTGAAAAATTATGAATTATATAGTACTTTAGTATCTCTAACCAAAATTTTTTTAAAGCTGCAAAATAATGAACAGCTTCATATTTTATCAAAGTATTATTAATACAGTTTGCTTGGAACCTAGAACTCATTCCCATTTGGAATAATAACATGATGAGAGCAGCTAATGTTTTAGGAGTGTGTTTGGTGTTCTTGGGAAACCATGGCTTATTTTTTATAGACAATATTCACGTGTATCACATGCAAATGTAATCAGATTATGTTTTCTGAGTTCAAAAATAATAGTGCAGCCAACTAGAGCAGTTAGAAGGGTTCTTTTTTCTTTACTTCTTTTTAAAGACACCATGAGGACTAAGAATACAGACGTGTGCCCAGAGGTTTCACGGCAGCTTATATTTCAGCATGAAATTCAATATTTGATGGTATATTAGTTTCTCATTCTCATCCACAATTTTTTGCATGAACTGGATTATGCATAGCCTAGGATTTTGGGAAGGTGGTATAGAAATGAAATCTCATTGCTATGAACAATTTGCCTCAAGGGAAAATGCCAAAACAAAAAACAAAAAAAACTTCTGCAGTATTTGCAGTAAAAAGGTATTTTAATATGAAGCTCTTAAAATCTATTCAAATAAAGAACTTTGAGAAAATAAACTTTTTAAAATGTTATTCTGAAACAAACACAACCTTTTAAGGTAGGCTAAGTGGGTAAGTTCCTTCATGGTCATATTATTCCATATGGATGACTTTCTCATTTCAGAAAAAGGCACCTTTTTGTAAATGCCCCTTTCAAAAATGGGGGAGAAAAATTTCTGTTCCAAAGTAGGTTTCACACAGACTCTGCGATCACACCTGAATTATTAATTTGGTTAATCAGTACATTCTCTTCACAGACATTGGGGAGGGAGACTAGTCCCGCTCTCTGTCCAAAAGTTCACCAAATATTAATTAGTAAATTTTTATGTTTAAAATGAAAACAATATTAAAAACAGCTAATACCTAATGGTC
The DNA here is from genome assembly GCA_004026545.1 of Mormoops blainvillei. Lineage (NCBI taxonomy): Eukaryota > Metazoa > Chordata > Mammalia > Chiroptera > Mormoopidae > Mormoops > Mormoops blainvillei. Next base: position 593,648 of record PVJD01000005.1, on the reverse strand, counting down.
TTACACAAGTGATACAAACTACTTACACCCACAATTGGTATATTTCACGATAGCCGGCACACAAGAATTTGGTCTATAGTTCCCCTACCTATAATCTGCATTTTACAGCCAAACAAAAATACAGCCCCCCCAAAAAAAATCCTCTATGAAGAATTTTTAAAAGATGTATAATTAGGACACCTGCCTCAAATCCTTTGATGGGTTTTTGGTTCGCTTCTTGGAAGAAGTGTTCTTTCTGGCTGTTTCTTTTTAAATCACAGCTACTCTGCTAAATTGCCTTCCAACAAGACCTCAGAATATTAGCAAAGCCTAGCCCTGGCTTTGTCACAATTTGAATATTAACAGTCACAGTTTTACAGCCCTTCCATTTGAGTGATGTGCTGTAACTTCCCCCAATTCAGCTGTCACATCTTCCCTTCCTCAGCCGGCCAGGGCCCTTGGAATGTTTGCGTGGTGTCACTGTAAGTGTGCTCGGGGCAGAGTTATATGGCATCATTTGGAGAAACATTGCGTTAATAACCAGAGTTCAAGGGCAAAGGATATAAACGGAGCAAATTACAAGTCTGAACAGATATATAGCTTTTGCTAAAAGGGACATGGGCTGCTACTTTATTTACTGGGCACTGGAGTACTTGCGGAAGGTGCTGAAATGCACCACGGCATTTTTAAAAGACCGCATCACAGCTTAAGAAAACAACACACATTTTCAGACTAGAGAGAAAGCTAGTACAGGATCAACGATTCTGAGCCTCCTAAGGAGAGGCTACGATTTGCTGTGAAGTACTTTAAGATTCCAGGGTAATTTCACAGACGATGTGCCACAAGGAAGGGAATGCAGAAGCTTGTTGGACGCCTAAAGTCAATGGATCATTTCAAAGTGAAACTTAGCCCAATGTAGCCAGAAACTTCTTGCTATAATTATTTTAACCCAGGGTTACCACCCTAGTTCAAAACCAACACCGTGAAAGATGGATTTGTAGAAACGCTAAATTTTCATATGTTGACTTCAGACTGCGTCAATAATTACATAAAAGGGGAACCAATAATTCAAAAGAGGAGAAAGTAAACCAATTTTAAGAAAGAAAAGGACAACTTCAGTAATAATCAAAAGAAAGAAAAATCAAAAAAATAATACCCACCTGACACATTACAAATGCTTTTTTGTTAGTATTCTCAAAAAACACTCAGAATATTATAAAATATGTCATCTAATATTTTCCTGTTGGTAGGACTGAAGGCTGTTTTGTTTGTAAAGTGCCTTGGAAACTATTATAAAGATATCAAATTTCCTAAAGCACGGTTGTTTGTTTCATTTAAAATTTTACTTGAAATCAATAATTTAAAACATGGAAATTTTGCCTTGAGATGTTCCTTATGGTATTATTTACTTTACTAAAATCTACATATCCAACAATGGGGAAATGTTTAAGCAAATTAAATATGTATATGCTCAATGAAAATTATGCAGTTATTATAATTAATATTGATTAATATCCTCTAATAGTAAAAAGTTATTTTGATATAATATATGAAAAAAAACCCACAGGGTTCAAAGGTACTCTTTTATTAATATTTAAAAATATATAAAAACAACTCTAGGAAAAAAGTGCATGAATTTAATTTATGGGTACATTTTTTATATCAGTGTTAGTCTCACAGGATTAAATTTCTTTTAAATATTTCTGTTCTCTAAAGTTACAGTTACGCTATTACAAAATGGTATTCAAAAGGGAAATGCATCCATGTAAGTTCTTCCTACGCGCCCCCCCACTCACTCACACTTCAGCCACAGTGATATAAAACATACCTTCGTGACATGACTCAGTCTCACCTATTGCTATTTTAAATGGGGCTCTCATTCTCTTAGTGATGATCATGGCTGGGGAAGAAGGGCACCCCCTTCTAGAGCACAATTAGGTAGAATAAGATTTTCCTAATATAAAGAAAAAGAAAACCCCACTATTTTCTCCAAACTATTTTGCTCTCAGAGGCAAATGAGTCAATGAACAGGCAGGACTGGCTTATTTCTTGACATGAAACGTATTACCTGCAGTGCTGCGGCTTGGACAGGAGGAAATGCTCGCAGTGGATGGGCTTGTCCTTCCGTTGCCAGAGAAGGGCCTGGATGATACAATAGCTCTCCGCCAGCCCCAGCCCACAGCGGTTCACAACACCATTTTTCCTGTTAGCTGTCTGTCTGCTTCAATCCCTACTCTTAGCCTAATGAGTTTTCAAAAGGACACTTCTCAAGTCGAATTGCCTAAAACCCTGTGCTGTCATCTTTTTGCAAGGATAAACAAAACACAAATGGTACACGCATTCTACACACGTAAAGGTAAATTATGAAAATTTTACACATTCGAGTGTGCAAAATATATTTAGAACACATGTTCTATTTTCTTGTTTTTGGAAAAAGTTTTATAACATTGAATATGAATTGTCACATATTTTTCTCCTGCGTCGACCATGTTTTAAAACCTGCTTTCAATGATAATATTGCCTGAGATAAGGGATGCCACTGTTCAGGTCTGATTTCATATTGTTTCTCTGATGCTGATAGGCGTCATTCACACACATAACAAATAGGAGTTATAAACGGCTTGTAATTTGGAAAGGGACGGCTCGGAGATTGTTCTGATGGCGAAATGATTCATCAAACACCAGCCTGAAATTATGCGGGGTTCTTCGCCCTCCACGATCCCATAGCACATTCTCCTTCCTCCCACAGAGATATAATAGCAACTAATCTTCAAAATCCAAACATCCCGAGCCGGGTCCTTTTGTGCTGGCATCCTGCCCTCTGCACTAGGTGCGGGGACGGTGCAGAGCCAGCTCCTATTTACATTCGCGGGTCCCCCGCAGCTCGGACCACAGCCCGCAGACAGGCCATCCATCATCCACCCTCCTCCCTGCGCGCGCCCAGCGCCACCGCCAATCCGGCGGCAGGTGGGGCCGCACCTGCGGGACAGCCCTCCGCTTTCCTCCGCCCTCTCCCGCGCCTCCCCAGCTGGCGGTGCCCTTGCAAGCCCCAGCGCTCTCCAAAGCCAGAACCAGACAGGTACGCTCGGGTGTCAGGGGCAGTGTGCGCGCTGAGCCCGCTGCTGTTGGTCAGGCGGGCGGCAGGGACCTGGGAGGGGAGGACACATTCCCGCGTAGCGCACACGCCTGCCTTGGATTGGTCTGCACGTGTGTGTGTGTGTGTGTGTGTGTGTGTGCACGCGCGCGTGTGGCCACACAGACCCTCCCTGGGTCTAGTGTCTAAAAAGTGGAAGAATTATGATGCTTACCTTTGGAAGGGAAGTGGAAGGGAGGACACATTTTAGTGATAGAATTCGTTGCCTCTGGTCTGTTTCTCTGACAGTGTGCACCCCTGGTGGAGTTTGCAGGCTAATTCTGAACTCGACCTGGCCCATGCATTTACTTCTGGCAGTATTCCGCCGCCACCTAAGGGAGCAATATTAAGACAACGCTAATAACTAGTGTCCGTAGGATGCAAAAACTCCCCCAAATGGAAACCTAACCCCAGACAGAAACCTAACCTACATCTCAGGGGCCATAAAACCAGACTGTAACGATTCAAAAAGAGAGCTGAACCTCAAACCACCGGGAAACCTTCATTTTCCAGATAGGCAAACTAATAAGACAGCATCCGCCTTGCCTGCAAGGGCTGTTCTGTGGAGGCAGCTCTAAGTCCCGCTATACCATGTATGAATTTCATAACTGGATTCATGACTCCCAAACACTGACTTTATCACATAATTTGAGAACAACAGAGATCAAGCAGAATCCCCACCCCTCCCTCTTTTCTGTTCCAAGAGTGTATCCATGTAGATGTTAGTTCTGTTCAGGCAAGACCTTGAAAAAAACAGACAGTCTTGCTGGTGGCTTCAAGCCTTCAAGGTTTCTCAGAAAAACATATTTCTCTGGGAAAAAAAAAAAACCCAAAAAAACCCCGGCAAACACAGCAGTGAGCATCAGGCCCCAGCCTTCCACCCCTGTCTTGCTTCAGAATCATAAATCATGCAAAGGAGAGAGAGCATGACTCCAGTTTTCCTTCCTTTAACAACTGCAAGTGGTCACGACAGCAAGAAAGGGAAACAAACATGTGAGCTGAGCGGCTGCTGGCCGAGTGGGCCTTTGGGCAGCTCCAGGTCCCTATGCGCTAGAGCCTCTGATGGCTCAGGAGGGTGATTCTCTACCCTGCCTTCACAGGAAAGCACCCTGGTCTTGTCTTTGTTGTTGCTAATCGTCGGAAAGTGCCTGCGGCAACATTCTGATTCTGTTGGCCTGGTGCGGGGTTTGGACAGAAGTGCTTTTTCCGGCCACCGAGCACACAGCCCCCCAGCCCACATGCCAGTTGTGTTGTTTCAGGGGATACAACTCTCGCCCCTCCATCGCTCTTTACCACCCCACCCCATCCCATCCCAAACACACAGAGAGCCAACCTCAGGCAAACAAAGTCTGTCTGTCTGTCTCTCTCTCTCTCCTTTTTTTCTGATTCATAACTCACTGATTAGCACTCTGGTCTTTTTATTTCAGGTGCTAAAAATTTATCACTTCTCTTCTTAATACCTTGAGAGCAGCTTTCCTTTCTTGCTCTCGAGACAGTTATGTTTTCATCATTATTTAAAAGATGGGGCTTCGGCAGGGAGGAGGGAGGGCCAGGGGTAGGTTTGCGGAAGACTTTTAAAGTCTAAGACATTTTGCCCAGAACTTGGAGAAATTTCCCCCTCGGTTCTGGCTCTGGTTCACCCATGCAGGGTCTACCGGGGCCCCCGTGGATCGCCCGCCGAAGCCTGGATGCATGTTTTTTATGAGCAGAGCATTCTTCCTGGTCACCAAAGTGGAACTGGAGTTTCTCCTTCCCTGTATTTTTCTCGCCGCCTTTCTGGGTTAGGTTGCACACTTTTCCTGTGAGAGATAGATGATCTGTTCTTTGATTAGACACCCTGACCTTTTACGGGTGTTGATCATTGATCTCCATCTGGGCTGGACAGAAAGCTCTTGACCCTGAAAAGTTACCTCTCTGCCAGCACCACAGGGAAATTCAATTTGTGTGGCCACGCAGCCACAGCAGCAGGACTCCTCCTCAATTAGGATTCTCGCGTGATTATTTTAGTTTTATTAAGCAGGTTGTGGCCTCTGCTTTCCAGCTCTAGCTTTTAGTTACAGTAATCAATTTTTCAGTGTAACTGGCTGTAATTGTTGGCTGGGATATTGAGCTTTCCTGGGCTTAGACACAGTGTGTTCTCACGTGGGGTCTTCTCCATACCTCGCAGACAGATGGGTAATAATACCATACGTTAATACCTCCACATTGGTTTATGTGTGTTTGACCACAATGCAAGCATAATTATTTTTGCCCAGTAAAAGCTATTAGAGATCTATTTGGTAGGTTTTACGATCAATAGCTCCTGTGATATTTGTGTAGCAGTCACAGAATAATCAATTGAAGGTCATATAAAGTAAATTACCATCCTCCTATAATGATTCTTTTTTCCAGATGAGAATTGGGTTTTATTATTTCATCGGGATCCTCTCCCGACGCATGCTCTGTCTGCTTGCGAAAGAGAGAGATGAAAGTTGGGAGCGTGCTTTGAACATAGTATTACTACCCATTACTTGAATTTATGTTAATTGAGTTATTGAGTTGGTGGATTCACACTGGAATTCCTTCAAAACCCTTTCTTATGTACTCTGTGACACAGTTAATAACGGTCGTGAGCAAATGGGCGCCTTTTGCTGCACGGTGGAGCAAGTCCCTTCACAAAAGTCCATCTTTGTAGCTGTCTCTTTAAAGCAAATTTAGAGCTGGTTAAACGTGTTATATCGACAGTGTGACTGAGCTTCTCCCTTGCAGCCCTTTTGGAGAGTGACTGGTGAACTAAGCAGGAGATGGAGTCAGGAAGGTGGAATGCTAACGCACTGTCCATGGGTAGCTCAAGGTGAGCCTGGAGGCAGGGGCAGAGCGGGGGGTGGGGCTCCACACCTGCCTTCCTGGGGGCCTCTCCCTCACCCAAGATGCCTAACCTGAATTTCAGACTTGCAGCGTGAGCCGGAGCAATGGCCATGCCTCTATAAAAGATTGCAATTTGCCAACCGGAGGCATGCAATCCCCCAACTGTCTTAAAGGGACCCATTTTCAGAGTTTAGCCTTTCTTTTTGTGGGTGCAATCAGTTGTGCACTGAAAAACTGAAGCCACAGTTGGATAACTGCAGGCACAACAGGCCACGAGAGGCCTCTTTGCTCCAAATTTTGTACCTGCAACTAATTGCACTTACAGAAAATGGGAGTGTGGTAGGAGCTTTTTTAAAAATTTGGGCCAGTAAATTCTCCATGGAGGGAACAGGGGAGGAGAGAGACAATTACTCACTTTCTCAAAGACAAAGGCGAATAGAGATATCCTTTCCTTCGCACACTGCATCTGGTCTGCAGAGCATGACTGGGAGCCAAGAACCAGGTACCACAAGGGTGCTTATCATTTGAGACGTTACCAGGGAATCTGTGACATTTTGCAAATGTACAAGAAATAATCTGTTGAAAAACACAGTCGGAAAAAATTTGGTGAGTTTGTGACTGTAACTTGTGATAAATTAATGAAGCGTTCTAGAATAAGTGACAAAAGGCACTTTTATTTCCTTTTAAGAAATGCTGATTATCACTGTTACTTCTCATTTGCTTTGGGGACCATAAATGCAGAAGTTAAGATAGGGTGCCTTTAGATTTTAATCAAATGGTAAATCAGGGGGCATTTTAAATTTATACATAAACATATTTTATGTATTTACACATATGTGAATATATTTATACAAATTACATGGTGTGTTTCCATGCCCATATATATACATGCACATGTGTATGTACTTGCATTTTATATACACACACTTATTTCATTTACTTCTTTATGAGCCTAAAAATAGGGTGGCCTGTGGTCTGGGTCAGTCCCAAGTTACAGTGGCTGGCCCTCCATGTGGAGGGGCTTATGGAGCTGTGTCACAGGGACCTTATCCTACCATCTAGTCTAGACAATATGGTGACAAACAAGCTGAGCTTGAAACCAAGAACAAATTTGAAAGTTTGCAAATGACCATCAATTAAGCACACTTAGTCTGGACATTAGAAATCAAATATGAAAAATAACATTGGAAATTTGAGATACTCTTCTTATAGAAATAGTCTGAAATACAATCAGATCCCACTCGCAAGTTTCACAGCCAAACAAAACAGGAACAGGCTCAGGAGTTAATGAGGAATAGCACGGTAATAGCTAAAAAGGGAAGGAGTCCAAAGCACCGTGGCCAGCCGCTGTTGGAGTGCCGCAGCGAAGGGCCAGGGGTCAGAACATTAGGGGCCAAGAATCGTACCTTGTCTTTTTCAGTTTACCTACCACCTCTATATATTGTACGTGGGTATAAATCACATCTTGAAACTTGAATAGTTGGGTTACTTTTCCCCATAGAATAACGCTAAATGGAAGCGTTAGGATCTCCCGCGAGCTTCCTTTAAAAAAATGGCTCTTAATATAAACAGAAAATTCAACAACAGGGCATTGAATGCATTTTGGTACCAATAATGGCATCTGTTTCCATCTAGGTATATTGGCCTGCAAATACAGTCTCCTGGGAAAATGGCTTCAAGGGAAGAAGAGCCACTGGAAATACAAATCAACCCTCAAGCAGCTTTTTAAAGGCCACCCAACCTGTACCGAGATGGGAACATTGGAGATGGTACAGTATGAAATGACCTGTAAGGGAAAAAAATAGGACTATTTTGATTCAGAGGGAAAAATTTTAAAACTTTGGGAAATGGACTTAAATGAGGAACGATTTCATATGTACAGAAACACATCCTATGAACCGTGAAAGTTAAAAAAAGTTTTTACAAACAACAAACTACAAACATATCCAATCTTGTATGTAAAAAGAGCCCTATGCAAATGAGGCATTAAATGAACTGCTGTGATTGGAGCACACTGATGACAATAACGGTGATGCTCATTAAAATTACTTCCTTCGAAGTTTCTGGAACAACCTTGCACTCTCTAGTATCTCTTGGGACCTGCCTTGCAAACCCCAAATTGGATTAACTCAACCATCTGCCTTCTCCATACCTGTGCCAGCTGCTGCACTGGACTAACATGGTCTGACCCTGGCTAAACTTGGTTTTGCTCGAAGAATAAAATCCCAAGCCTCAAATGAACTCACATCCCCACTGTGCGCCTCTGCTGCATTTCCCTACTAAGTCCAGTCTCCTGAAACTTCAGTTTATGCTAAGTTGCCCTTGCTTCAAATGTCACCTAGAAGGTAGATGCCATCAGTTGGGAGTCTCTTGTCTATTACAAAATTTTAAATATTAAAAACTCATCTACCTCTGCATTGTCTAATCTTTTTCCTTCAAAATTGCAATGGACGGAAAAGGTGCTTTCAAAGGCTAGCCTTTTTACCTAGGTCCAGAATCCTAGCCCCTCCTCCTTCTCAAGAACGTTGGGGACTTCGGTCCATTGCTGTCCTGTGTCCAATACTCTTTCTTTACTTTACTGGATCAGCTTATAAACTAAACAGTGTAAACACCGAAGCAAACAAGCAAACTAACAAAAATCAAACTCTATCTTTGGCAAAGGATGATAGCTGGTCTCGAATGTCCATGATCCCCTTCTCCTTTGAATGAAGAAACTAGGCCTTTACCTGAGTCCATAATAGACACCACTATTCAGGTTCCCCATTCTGTATATACTGGAGGGAAATAAACAACACAACCCCAAACAAGTAAATAAACTGGTTTTTCAGAGAGTGATTGGAAGAGTTTCTGAGAGGCGGGTCCGGCAACAAGGCATTACCTGCAGACCTGCCATTTTCAACAGGATAGGAACAAGGATAAAGAGTGAAAAACAAAAGCAGCTTTTACTAGAAATAAAGGTGACAGCAGTGTGATTTTCTGTGGGCTGCAGGGCATCGGGGGCAACTCCGAAGCCATTAAATGTCCACAGATGAGACAGCTATTTCTGACTGGGAAACAGGGAACAGCCACTTAGAATTTGCCACTGCAGGGGGAAAAACAATGGTCTTGATGAAGAGGCTCAGGGAAGAGTCCAGTTGAAGGAGAGAATAGAATTACTGTAGGCAGGTGGGTTTAGCTGTGGAAAGGGGATTTTGTCCCGGAAAGGAAGGCAGGCTGATGGCCAGAAAGGACTGAGCAAACTCTAGGCTGCGGCTGAATGAAGAGTGTTAGCTGGCTTCAGGAACACCTACATTCGGAGTTCTGCAGGGCCTCAGGGGGCCTGCTTTGCGAAGGTGACGGCGTGCCGGGCTGGTTCGGCTAAGGCTCAGCACCCACAGCCCGTTCCCCAAGGCGCGCCTACTGCTCGCTGGCTCCCCCTTTGCTAGCGTCTCCCTCCACTTCTTCTAGCTCCCCTTCCTCACAAGTTCCTGCCCTTACAAGGGAAAGCCTACCGCCTTTGGTTTAAAATGTCATCTGAGTGGTAGTCTTCACGCCTATGAAGTCATGGGAAAAGATTAAAATTAACACTCCCATTGACAGATGACCTTTAGTGAAATCGAGAACAATTTCCACAACCTGGACGGTTGGCCAAAAAAGAGAAATCAATCTCTCGCCCCTGCTATGCCATCAAAATGTAAGTTGAAAGGTCCTTTCTTTGCACTTCCCTTCCCCCACCCAGCTCCCCACACCCACAGCCTCCCAGGAGAATCACCAGTTGGGCCCTTTAACAATAGGATATGTAGCTGGAGATTTTTTTGAGGCTCTCAGAATTCAGTTACCCCTTCCATTTCTTGCAGATTAATACCTAACTTGTTCACATTGATGAGAATTCTTCATCTCTCAGGAAAAGATAAGGAGACCCAAGTACTGGGGACATGGACCAGGAGAGCTGTGGGGAATGGCCTTAGATAATTTCATTGTGGGAGACACGTGACTACAAGAAGGGTCCTTCAGGGGTGTGGACCATACCATGGGGTGTAGTTTTTATATAGATGGTTGTATCACATGCCAGGCAGTTGGATTAGGATAAAATCCAGTTTTTGTCTGGCTGAGTCGCTGGTATTAAACACTGAGAATTAGAGTTGGGTCACTGGCATGAAACTGATACCAGCAAAAGCTCTTGGAAGGGGTTTTTGGTCAGTGCCCAAGTGAGCCGTGAGTGGGGTTCAAAGTGCCCCACCTGACACTCATTCTGGATGGAGGGCACGTTGGAGGGTGCTGAGGAGGAGGAAGAAATGGCAGCAGCAGTAACCTGGAGGACCAGGCACATTCTTCTGCCAAAGCAGTATGTGGCATGTGGGCTATTGCTGGGACCCAGAAAAAAAATCCAAGGACAGTGTGAGTTGATCAGTAAATCACAAGAAGACCCGGCGTAGGAGAAACTCTGGCTCCCCATGGGCTTCCCTCTACGCCCACTCAAGGAAAACAGTGATGCCAAGAACACATTTCATTTTGGGTGCCGTTATTTTTTGGTTTTGTTTTCCTTCTCAATTTGTCAACTCACTTCTTCCTCTACTCATCTCAGCCTACCTTTCCAGGAGGAAATCGTATGAATCACCTCATAATAACCCTTCCACATGTCTAGAAGTACATACGTTCACATACAAATACAATCCTATGATCCTGGGTGGGCGCCTACAGAGAATACGTGTGTGGTCACTTGCTTTTCCGAAATGGGTCATACTTCCTGCATAATGACTCAGCAACTCTTCATGAAATTTCATCTGAGTCATCTGATATGATTTTGTATTTTTTCTTTGTAATGGTTGTATTATAGTTCATGGCACAGATGTGCTGAGCTTAAGTTTTTTTCTTTTTCTTTTCTTTTTTTTTTTTTTTTGCCTCTATGAAGAGTGCTATAGCTGACCTCCTACACACAGGGTTGGGCAAAAGTAGGTTTATAGTTGTGACTATGCAAAGCACCAAGTTTATTCTTGTATTATTATTTCTTAATTTATTGTATTATTTTCAACATAAACAACTGTAAACCTCTTTTTGCCCAACTCTGTACTGTCTAAAAGAAGGCTTTTATTTCTTGACGTGGGTTCCTAAGAATGGGGCTGCTAAATGGAAAGATACTGTATTCTTAATTTAAAATACACTATCGGATTGCTTTGCTAAAATGCAAAGTCTTCATATTTTTACCAACTCAATATGAACACACCTTCTCCTGCACATTCCTGCCATCGATAGGTGGTATAGTTTTTTTTAAAAAACAACTGCCACCTTGATGAATACAAAAGAGATGCTTCACTATTTTGTTATGTTTGCTCTCCTGCCGCCATGTGACTTTGACCCTCTTCAGATTTGTTCGGGGCCACCTGGACCGTCCCCTCTGCAGGTGGCCCACAGCCCCGGCCCACTCCGGTTGCCTCCATCCTGACCGTTTGTAAGAGTTCTCAGTACGGGTCAGCTATTAACCCTTTTTCTCTAGAACCTCTGTAATAAAAAAGAATCTTTGTGTTGTTGTTTTTTTTTTTTTAAAGAGACAGAAGATAAAAGGATCTGAAATTCATTCAAAAATGAAAATGCTCAAAACAGTCTCTCTTGGAAAGATTTGCATTTTAATTGGTATCAAGCCTGCAAAGAAGGAAGGTCTTAGAGAGACTTCTAATCATCAAGGAAAGGGTATAAATCAAACCTCTCTGATGGCTTGATTTGCTGCAGGTATTTAATCTGTATGCACTGTCGTGGCCGGGTGCGGAGTGAGGCTGAAAAGCTGACTGTGTGTTATGTTCAGACTTAGAGTCTTATGGTGGAGGAGGGGCCGAAGCAACATGCCAAGGGAAGCACTTTGGTGCTTGTTTTGCCCTGTTCCTATTCTTTTATTGTGGTAAAATACATATAACATAAAAGTTGCGACTGTCCAGCTCACTCCAGTGGCATTAAGTACATCCACATTGTCGTGCGATCGTCACCAGCGCCCATCTCCAAGACGACATCATCCCACACTTCAACTCTGTCCCCATAAATGATAACTCCCCATTTTCTCCTCCTTGGCCCATGGCAACCACCATCCTACTTTCTGTCTCTCAGTTTCATACAGTACTTGTCCTCTTGCGACTGTCTTTTTTCACATAGCATAATGTCCTCAGAGTGTATCCATGTCATGACATATGCCAGATTTCTTTCCTTTTTAAGGCTGAAAAATATTTCATTGTATTCATAGACCACACTGTGTTTATTCACTCATTCATCAGCGGACAATTAGGTCGCTGCCCTGTTTTAGCTATTGGGAGTAATGCCGCCACGAACGTCACTGTACAAATATCTCTTCAAGGCCCTGCTTTCAAGTTAAGCACACTCCAGAAGTAGAACTGCTGGGTAATGTAGTTATTCCATTTCCATTTTTGGAGGCACTGCTATCATACTTCCCAGGGCGGCTGCACCATTTTATACCCTTACTAAGGGTGTGCAAGGGTCCTGCTTTCTCCACATCCTTGCCTACAAGTCTTCTTCTCTGGGTTGTTTTTTTCAGGTGTAGTGTCACTATAATGAGTATGCGGTAGAATCGTATTATAGTTCCATGTGCATTTCCTTAATGATAGGGATATTGACCATCTTTACATGTTCTTACTGGCCGTTTGCAACTTCTTTGGAAGGACCCTTGGTTCTGAGGTTGCCACGGGCTTGCTCCCACAAAGAAAGCCAACATTCAGTTCTTCCAGACTCAGAGAAAGCAAATACTCCGTACTCCTAGAGCCCCCCAGACTACCTGGAAGAGGAGTGCCAATCTTTACCCTAGTGATTTAGAGGCGGCAGAGGCAGGTTGCAATGGGGCAGCACCCTCCCAGCCGCCCAGACAGTGAAAACAACATTAACAGAGGTCGTCGGGTAAACCCTCTCCTCCACGTCTGTATCACATGAACACAAGTCCCTGCTGTGGGTACCAGAGCACTTACCACTCACAGAAACTTGGCCAACTTAAGACAGGGCGTGACCTTAGAAGATGGACCTTGGCTTGCTTTTCTGTCAGATTAGGAAAATGCCTCCTGGCTGTTCATAGAATCAAGCATTGAATGTACGTCAAGTTGTTTTGAAAAGTATTTAAAACATTATAGGAATGTTCCTGCTTTGGCAAGCTATCAGAGAGGACCTGCTTTCGCTCTGTGAGCTGGTGAACCCTGAAAAGCCCTCTGTAGGCGAGGGTTCCACATCTGCAGAGTCAACCAACTGTGGACTGAACATATTTGGAAAAAGAAAGTTCTGTTGTTGCTGATGTGTACTAGCTAGGCCTGTGATGATTGTGTCTGCATTAAATTTGTACGATTTTTTTTCTTGTCATTATTTCTTAAACCAAACAGTCTAACAACTCTTTACGTAAAATTTATATAGAATTAGCTACTGTAAGTAATCTAGAGACTATTTAAAGTATACGAGAGGATGCGCATATGTTATTTGCAAATTCTAGGCCACGTTCCGTAAGGGGCCTGGAGCATCCACCGGCTTTGGTGTCTGTCTGAGGCTCTGGAATCAACACCCCAGTGGACACGGGGGTGATGACCGTCATTAAATCCCTTTTTCGAGTAAGAATAAGATGGAGATTTAATTTTGGTTCCTTCGATAAGTTTATACATTTTTAAAACCTCCCCTTCAGTAACGATGTGAGAAGGCAGAGACTTAACCATGGTGGGGTATTCTACTCAGCGGTATGATTTGTCAGATAAAACGTTAAGCCATGGAAGCTGCTCCCTCCTTCTCCGATCCAAAATTTTGTGCAGTGCAGATGAGCTCCTGGCCCGTGAGTGAAGACCAGCCTTTCACAGATGAGAACTGAGGTCCTGGGGGAGGTGGCCAAGCAGGCCAAGCCCACACCAGACCTGCTAAATATGGCCCTCAGTGTTCTCTCTACCGCCCCCTCATGGCAGCCAGGTGCTGTGTGAATCCAGGAAGATTATTTTTGCCATGCACACCCCATTTTTTTAAAAGTTCGGACAATATATGTAACAGAAATTAAATCTGTCGGTAGGCCAAGTGTGTAACAAGCCACTGCAATGCTGTGAAGAACTTGAGCCAAGAGGATATTTTGGTTCTGAACAAGTAATATAAGTCAGGCCACAATGGCTTCCAGATTTGAACTTTCAAACACACAGTGACAGTTCACCGCATCCCTTGGCGGATGGATGGGGCGATTCCCACCCCTGGGGTGAAATAAAATTTCTAGGAAAAAACTCAAAATCAGTTAGCACATTTTACCTCTGGAGGGCCAGGGAGGAAGAAAGGCACAACAGGAATCATGGCAATGTTGTAATCTGTAAGTCATCAAAAAACCTTTCTCTATGTTTTATAAATTCTCTTCCAGCTGCATAAATTGCACTGGAGGCAAGGACAGCCTCCATGAGAAAGGAAAAAAAAAAAGAAAAAGAAAAAAAAGAAAAACAGCATAGAACTGGAGACCACTTTAATGGCAAAGTGGTCGTAAACCAGTGTATTGGAATTTCATCAATATGACCTCATTCGGAGTTTGCTATGGGAGAGCCCACCCTCCACTTCCCTTCCATCTTTGCCTTGTACTCACCCCCTTTCCTCTTAAAGAGATGATAAAGCTGCCCGGGCTGCACAGAAGGATAATAAAAACCTGTATCCCTTAAGCTGAATTCAGCCCATTGAACTGCACAAACAGCAATAAGGAAAACAAAGCTAGCAGGAAACGTTTGCACACAGCATCTGTTATGATCACATAACCACGAGACAGCTGTTTAATCCCAACTGTTAACATAAGATCATTTGTGTGTTTGAAGAGCAGTCCCATTTGGATTTCTCCCTTTATTTATTTATTTTCTAGCTTTTCCAAGAGGGAGGCTTTCTCAGCTGTAGGATGCATTTGGTGTTTTCTGGCTTTTCCCCCTTTCACCCTCGGCTTCCGAAACGGGAGAGATGGCGTGGTTTCCTAACTATAAATGCTCAGAGGGGAGAGAGGATGGCTGTGTGGTCTCCTCGCGGAGCAGGGCACGGCCCTTCCTCAGCCTTTGGGACCTGCTTTTTTTACTCCCCGGGACATTCATAAGCCATTCTGGTCAGATGATGGGAAAAGGCCCTCACATGAAACACGTCTGGTGGTCTCAGCCAGATTCTGGTCGGACTTGAGTTTTCTCGGCACCACCCAAGATTGGAACCAATCCCTGTCAAGTTCAGTTCCAAAACCCAAAAACAAAGTCATTAGGTTCACGATTGCTTTGCAAGGGTCAGGGAAGGATGTCAGCAGTTTGGGTGGCCTGTTTCAGTGCCTACTTTAGAGGTCTGAACAGCATACCTTAGATAGTTGATGATGGTAAGTTTCAAAGTCCTACTTTTTCTTTTTTTTCTATTTACATCATACCTCACTGCTTGCAGGCTCCCCACACGCTCAGCAGAGAATGTGCACGTTTCCCTGCTGAACTGTAGCCAACATGTCACAGAAGCAGTTGAGGCCAGTGACATGCAGTACAGAACTGACCCCATGGTCTGGGTCCGGGGGCGGGGGGTTGGCCATGGGCATTTGGACAAGCACTGACCTTGAAGGCTGCCTGACATTAGCCCTGCACAAATCTTCCCTCACCTCCTTGGTTAGATAGTTCATCTCAGCAAATCCTCCATTTTGATCCCAACATGATAATAACATGTTTAATATTAAGGTTCTCTTTCAGGAAAGTTGAAAGCTGAAGTCCTTCTAAAACTTTGAATAAATGTCTTACATCTGATTCTTAGGACGAGTTCATTTTTAGGTCATATGAACCTTGGAAACTTAAGGGACTTTTTATTCCTCTCTCATTTTCTTTTCTTTCTTTGTTTAATGGTTGATGTTACATTGAATTTAATTTTCAACTCTTTCAAAATATAGTTAGAAATAAAAATTGCATGTATTTCAGGTGTACCACTTGTTAAAACTAATATGTTTGATTTTAACTTTCAAAAAATATAACCTATTCAAGAGTAATTTACATCTCTTTAAAACTGAAAAATATCACGGTAAGAAAATTCGAATGACCTCTGAATTTCTGCTGAGCCAAACAGCTTCTCTTCTTCTCTCTTATGGCTCCAGCTCCTCACAGTTACGGCTTTACACTCCTTTCCTGTCCCTCCAAGGGACATTACGAGATGTCTACTGACATCAGCTTTCGAAGATGTGGTAAGAAAAACAAAAGTAGTTATGGCGGCAGTCAAAGCATATTGACTATCAGCGGTGGAAAAGAGTAAATGTTGAGGTTAGTCTACGGTGTCCCTTATTATCACACCTAGATAAAAGGCTTCTACCTTCAGTGTGACATTCTTCTTCACACCAGGAAAAGTCTGCAGCCCGCTGCAGTTGGGGAGCAAAGCCACCGTGGTCCCTACAGACTGTGAACATTCATCTTACTCTTCAACTTCCCCTACATGGGACGAAATCACCCACATCTTAATGGGAGAAAACACTTTATCGCCCGATTCATTTCCATGTTTTGTTTCTGCAGCTAGACGGGAAATCCTGTGAGGCGGTGAGAAGGGAGGGAAATTTGGTGCTATCCGTTTCGGATTTGCCTTTATTATTATTATTGTTATTTCTACTCTTGAGATGATGTTCTATGTATCTGCTGATTTTCATAGAGGACACCTATTTTGGGTGATTTTTTTTTTCCTTCTTTCCCCATTCTACCCTAGTTAAAAATTACTCTTGGTAAGGACATGGAAGAAACTTTCTTTTTGCTATATATTTACTATTTGTTACTTTTCCTAAAGCTACATAATAAAATTGGTATTATATATCCTAAGTGACTGAATGCAATCCCTGGTTTAATTTATTTGTTGCATGTAAGGATGGAAACAGAGAAGCAGTTTGGATTTAAGAAGAGGAGGAACTACACAAGTGCAGAGAGAAATTCCGCCATCAGGGCAAGTAGGCCAAAGTTCTACGTATCTCTTAGGTGCTCATTAGTTAGCTGAAGCCAGGAAATACATAGCCTGCTGTTTTGTGATCCCCTCCCGTTGGTGCTGCAGCGGGAGACATAAGCGAGAGGAAGACGGCCTGAGGAACGGCGGACTGTCAGCCAGGCACTGACTAACTCACATACTACGCCCTCCTGGCCAGGGCACTCGCTCCCCATGAAAAGGACCAGATGCATTTCCCGTAGCCTCAGGAATATTTGAAACAAGCTGCATTTATTCCTGAGACTTCAGGGGAACACTCAAAAGTTTTAGAAAAGTATTTGTCTGGATTATTAGGTTTTGTGGCATTTCTGTCAAGTACAAAATGCTACCATTTCAGGCAGGATGTCACTGAGACAAAACTTGAGGGTTTTCCTGGTTGACACACTTTTGTGCTCTACCAAACATAAGACAGATCTTGGCAAATGACTATTCACTGGGGAATCATGGTTTTACAAACAAGCACATTGGAGAAGAGGACAGGTAGAAAGGAAAGTGCTTGGCATCAGAGCGAGAAAAGCTGAGAAATTACCCAACTCTAAATGAACCAGACTTCATTTGCCAAGGCAGAGCCTCCCTGTGCTAATATCTTCTTCCTTTTCACATACTGTGACACACCGAGTGGCAGCCCCTTCTCAAACTGGTCATCTTGAATATAAGAAACCAACCAACAAGCAGGTGGGCAAACTGATACTGGGAGTGTAGGGGTGGAAATGTGGACAGTAACCAGCAGGAAGCTATAAACTTGCAGGGCCTGCTCCCCCTTCCTCAGAGGCCCAACCCATCCTGCCCCGTGGGGGACAGTCCTCGCCTGCCTCCCCCCCCCACCCCAAGTCTGTGGGAGCTGCACCCACTTCTCCCTCCTCCTGTCTGTCCGCAGGCCTCCTGGCCTCTCCACGGTCTGGGGCCGGGGCCTGCGCCGCTGTGCCTTCTGCGCTCCGGAGTGGCTTTCTCTCAGCTACGTTCCCTTCGAGATTAAACCGGACGCCCCAGGAAGGTTTCACTGACCGCATAATTGACTCCTCTGATCTTGCATACTATGCCAATGTCCTTCATGGTTCTCAATAATGAGCTCTCCCTGCAAACTTACTCTGCGCCCTTTGATATACGACACAGAGAATAAAGTTAGAAGCACCCCAAACCCTTGCATCTCAGTTAAGTTTGGAAAAAGACAAATGCCAGCAATTGCCTCTAAATTGCTGGACTGTGGCCCTTCCTCATCCCCTCTGCAAACCACCCCCTGGCCTTCCAGCCAACAAGAGGCACACCCTACGGAGACGCGTGGGGAGTCTGTCCAACATTGGCTCCTCCCCACTGTCCTTGCGGATCTGATCAGGCAGAAGTCAGCGCGACAGGCGGGTCGACTTCATTTTACTTGTGAGAAATATTCCGGGGAGCATTTTATACCTTGAAATATGTTTTTTAAATTTGTCCACAGGTTTGGCTGCTTTTTTATTTTTTCAAAACTAAGTTGATAGAATTGATTGGTAACTCGGGCGTTGACAATAAGGAGACTCTTTTGACTTTGAGTAGAAGGACGTTTAATATTTAAAAAGGCTTTTCATTGAGCAAAAATGTTTTGAGAAAATCATCTGATTAAGCATTTTATACAATCAGAAAAGAAAGCTTATGCCACCCAGTTTCTGATACCTCATTCCCTCAAACAACTGGAGTGGTAAATTGAGGCAATTATTCCAAACACCTCTCTTTAATTATAGGGATTGTCTAGGTAAGCAGGTTAGGGGCCCACATTTTTGCAATAATTATCTTAATTTGCACTTTGTTTTACATGGGAAGGCACATAGTTAGCATCCTGGTCACTTAGAATTTTGTACCTGAACTCTGTAGCTAAAGACATTTGAAAACAGAAATGTGTCCAAATGATATGTAATACCACTAACTTGATTTTTTTTTTGATGTTATATCCTTTTTAATTTTTTTCAAATTTCCTATAATAAGCATGTACTGCACTTATAATTTGAAACAAATGAGCATATCAAAAATTATATTAAAATAAAATGCCTTGAATTAATCCACAATGCTTCTCAATGTGTGGCCTGGGACAGGAGGTGGTTACAGCCATCTTTGGAAAATGCAATTTGTCACAGAGCCCTTCTGGTAATATGTGGTACCTGGCCACTTCCTCACTTTAAAAACCACACTGAATATGAGGACCTTTTCTAGCGCAACACAAAGATCGCATTCAAATGCAGAGGGCTGGTCTCTCCGAACAGGGCGTTCAAGGGAGCTGCCTTCAGGGTCTGTCCTACGGGACTTGCGCCTTCTGCTGAAGAAGACTCCCTAGTCCCCCTCTTGGCCCACCTCTCCTCTCTTTAATGGAGCAAGAAAAACAGAAGCGAGAAGAGTAGTTACTTTACAGGGCTGTGTGAAGGCAGGCCCTCAGCACCATCTCACCCTGGGTTAGGTGTTGCTTTCTTCACGTTACTGTATTTACGGTCCAAAAACAAATCTGCAAGATGAAAAGCTGGATCCCCATTTGGCTAGCGAGTAAAACTGAGGCTTGAACAGGGTATCTTGTGCCCAAGTCCATGGAGCCAAGAAATGCAGACATGAAATTTGAATCTAGGTCTGTCCGACTCCCAAACCTCCACACTTCCTGTTTATGTCACACAGCCTCTGATGCCACTGGAAGCGACCAGAAAGGTCCCAGAGGGACCTAAGAACTTTTCAGCTGTCTCTCAAACCAAGAAAGACCCCTTCTGTTCAGTTCAACAAACTTTATCCGCCACTTGCTACTGAATATTTAAAAACCAACAACAGAAACTTGAGACATAGCCCAGGCCAGTGAAAAATATAACTTTCTCCCAGAAAAGTATACCTCAAAAATTCTTCTCTTCCAGGACTCACTTTGAGGTGGAGCCTTTATTGTCATTGGGTGTTAGGAAAGGGAAGAAAACCCGAATTATTGAACTTACTTTTGGCCAGATATTATATCGACACTCTTTTATATACATGCACTCCTCACACCAAACCTGTGATGTCAGTTCCCACTTGAAAAACAAGGATCCCTCGAGTTAAGGGACTTATTCAAGGTCACGTGCTACGCAGGCACAGGTGGGTTCGAACCCAAGTCCTTCTGTCTCCATAATCCATGTCCTCACTTTCAACAACACAGAAGATCTCAACTTGACCTTCTTGATATTTGGAGCAGAATAATTCTTTGTTGCGGGGGGTGGAGGTGTAGGGAGGTGGGGAGGCTGTGGGGGGGCTGTTTGGACATTGCAGGATGTCTACCTGCATCCCTGGCTTGTACCCACTACTAGATGGGAAATTATGACAACGAAAAATAAGTAAAAATGTCTTCAACTCTGCCAAATATCTCTTGGAGGCGGGGAGGGGACCAAAGTCACCCCTAGTTGAGAACCACCTAAATAGTTCCACTATTTATACCTGAATTGATCTGTGAAGAGAAAAATAATTAAGTGGGCTGGTCTTTGTAGATTACAGTTCAGGGGAATTTTTTTTTTTTTTGTTATCGTTCTTGGAGTGAGTTTTAGACTCTAAACAATAAAAACCTGGATTTTAAGAAAACACAATATTCACCTCAGTTAACAGTTGTGCCTATCTCCTAGAATGAGGGAGGAAAATAATAGCTAGAAGGTTTCTGGTTAATTAGATTAAATTGGATAGGCTTTTGTGAAAATTGAGAATTTTTTTCTCTAGTTGTCTGTCCAACCACAATGAAGGAGAAATTGTTCCCATTCGCCCAATCAGATCTGAAAGCACTGAATAAAGGCAGCCTTTGAAGAGATTTTGAAATATATTTTCCACTTCAGAGTCAAGGAGCAGCCCACAGAACACACTCTTATTTGTAAAAAGCTACAACAACTGAGTCTATGAAAATATCGCAATTGCTCTGCCTAGGGAGATAGCCAGTGTTCAAGAAGACTCGTATCTTCACAATATGGTAAGTGGTTGCTTCCTACTATGAATGAAATGGATATTTCTAAAGAAAGAGAAATGATGCCCCAAAGCCCAGGTGAAAGGAAAAAGGAGAATAAAACATGGCCTTCAGAACTTTGCAGAAATACCTGTCCTCCCCAGGTTACTCCCAGTTGCACCACCAGTACCTGCTCCCTGCTTTGCCAACGTGAGTCGGCCAGAACATCCACCTTTATCTTGGTCAAGACGTCAGAGCACCCGCTCCGCCCGCATGGTCTTTAGGCATTTCATATCTCTGTGTGGCTGGACGTGTCCCTATCAGGCAGGGCTCTGACAGCACAGAGCCATTCAAGTTTCCCCCGTGACCTGATCCCATCAACACTTTGATACTGGAAAGACGCCATAAATACTGTTCACTCATTTTGTAGCGTGGAATAAAAGATCTTTACAGGAAGTTATTATCGATGGTCTGCAATGAAAGGGGTCAGAACTTGGCTCCCTCCCCCAGCCATGAGAGTCACCCCACCCAGGCTAGGATAGGCGAAGGGGCTGTGCAAGGAGGAAGCCCTCTGAGTCTGGAGGGGAGCACTGGAGTGTCCCCCCACCATTATGTGACCAAGATGTCTCCACTGTGCCCAGGTCCCACAGAAAGTATACCTGCAGGGGACCCAAGAGAGGGGAGAGAGCAAAGACGAAAATGAGCACCTGACATACAGCCCTTCAAACCCAGTGCTGAAAACCCTCAAAACGCCCCCCACCCCAAGGAGGACTGTTTGCCCCTTGCCCCACACTGCTCGGCCCTGTGCCCCCACCCTGAGCACTGAGGCTCTCCTTCTGGAAACTTGCTTGCTGAAGAAAAGTTAACTTGGCACTCATCTTAAGTATTGACTATCTGTCTTAAGGGTGAGAGCTGTAAATTCTCTCTCCTAAGATCCAAGTCGATTTGTTATCAAATCAGGCATTGAGAAGCTGATTCATTGCTATTCGGCGCTAGGCTGATTTATATGCAGCATGTAAAACAGATGCCTTATGTGATACATATTTATGGTGAGTGCTGTTCTAGGAAGATTTATTACGGATTCCTTTGTCGGGGTTTGCATGAGCAGAGCCATGATGACTTGTATTTCCTCTCAGCTGCCAATGCCAAACTCATTAAAAAGAGGTGTGACTATTAATATACATTGTAATACTGACAGGCTCTAATTTATAACACCCTGGCTGCTTGGATTAGTCTCCTGACTGGAGAGGTGGTTTCTGCATTTCTTTCTCTGTAGCTAAATGGTACAAATGGAGAGGTGTATATTCTCTCTCACTCCCTCTCTCTTCTCTCTCCCCCTGTCTCTCCCATGTCTCTTTGTCTTTTCCAGTCGTCTACGCCAAGTCACAATCTTCTGGGGGGAAATAAATGCTGTGGAGATCTTTTTACGTCCATTTCCTCTAGGTCAAATGCACCAAGACGTTACAGCAGTGCAGAGCTGCCCTTCAATGCCAGGTTCTACTTGTCAGTGGCACACTCTCTGTCTGGGCTGAGTGGCCAAGGAAGAAGTTTGGAGCTGGCCCCATCGCACATTCTTGGCAGTGACCACGTCCAGCACGAGGCTCTCGAGTTGAAGAACGCATGCTGCCGTGTGCATGGGAACTGGAAACCCACTGCCCAGAGGGCAGCATCGGGTGGGGAGGCGGGGAGAAGCACAAGACTAACAACAGTCCTCTGTGGCAGACGGGGGCCGTTAATCAGGGAAGATGAAGGGAAATGCAGTGTTACCTGGATGTGCTGGCCAGAGAGCCCGGCCCTGATGAGACACACCGTACCCAGGAAGTGGTGTGACCAGTGCGCTTGGATGCCATTAGAGTAATGACATAAGACAGACAGCGTCTGGGAAAATAGCTTCTCCTCCATCCTAATTTTGAGATAAATGACTTCCCAGAGAGAGAGAAAACGGTGCACATAGCACTAGTTTTGATTTCAGTGTCAGGAGCCCCTGAAAACCTCCTTACAGAGATGATGCGGAAAGTCGCCACGTATAAATGTGTTTTTAATGATTCCATGGAAGGGTGTTTTGGCTAAAGTCGATTTCTGCTGAATCTCCAAGAGCTGAAGTGAAAGAAACAAGACAAGCGTGCCAGCAGCCTTCCCGCTTCGGGACGCGGGGCTGGGGACAGGATGAGACCATCAAGGCACCCAAAGCCTCCGTGATCAAGTAAGCGGTATGTGAATGCGGTGTACTAATCAATAAAAATTAATGCGAGAACCCATCACGGACAGAAAGCAAAATATAAAAAAGACTAGTATGAGCGCAGCTGCAAAGGCTCACCCTTGCTTTTCCCGTCTTTATTTAAAATGTCAACAGGCCTCACTTACCGCACCCTAATCCCCAGACCAGGGAACCCCATTTTTTGCGGCCTAACCTGTGTTGGGAATAGCATTGCTTACTCAGTGAAAACCATTCCATAGCAAGTGAAGAGAATGGTGGTTGGGGTGTTTGAAAAACCAACGAATGACTTTAAAAGGAGGTTGCCCTGCACAGTTTTTAAAATTCACATGGTGCCATGTCCCCAAAGCACTTCTCACCTACAGCTGATGTTCTTTGGTACCAAATTAATAGGAGTTGAAAAAGACTATGATTTCTTTAGCTCCAAATGGTATTGATCTAGGGAACCCTAACCCCAGAAATCTCTCCATTCCATGTGTATGTTTAACCACCTATTTCTAGAATACCCCATGGAAATAATTAACATGTCAGATAATTTAATGAAATATGTGTACACTCTGTACATTTTCATCTGCATTTTTTAAAAAGGACATCATCAAAGTCTCACTTGCTGTCCTTGGCCAGGGTCATAGGGACGTGCACATCCCCGACACCAGGAAAGCATTTTGGGCTGTTTTCAGAGACGAAATTCTGCAAGGAGAGGGAAGAAAAGCTGCAATCTTGCCACACACCACAAAATGTTCTAGGCTTCCTATTATAAAAAAAAAAAAAAAAAATTGGCATCTGAGATCTCCTAGATATGAATAATTTTTGCCTGTGTGAACAGGGATGAAATTTTCTCTCTCTAATTAAACCCCCATGGGACACAGGCTGCTTTGGAGCTGGTTACACTCAGAAAGTGCTTTTCTCCTCGCCTCCTCCTCCTCCCCTTCCGGCTTGTAAGGAGCTTCCCAGAACCCCACTGACAAGCTCAGAAATGTCAGCAGCCTCTCTCAACCCCCAGGAGAGGGTGGGTCGCTAGATAGCCAGGCCGCCAGATAAGAAGTGAGTGTTTCTCTGGCCTGTGCAGGTCATGTGGTTCCCTGGAGCAGTGTTTAAAGAAAGGAATTAAACTGGGATGGTTACAACCCAGTTGACACGCTTCACAATAAGAAAAGCCATCTCGTGTATTCATTTTCTGGACTATTCTTTTTGAGCAAAATGTTTCCTTTCTACACTGAAATAAATAAAACAACAGCAAAGATTCTCCTTTAAAAATACTATCGATCATGTGGTATTCCTATAGCCCTAGCATTCTTCTTTAATAAATTATAACTTCCGGTCATTTGAATGCCTGTCCAAACACCTTTAGAAACCAGGTACGAAACCTGCAGAACCAGTCCAAAAGGAGAAAGGCGGTTTCCAAAGGTTATCCAGGTACAGTCTGGCGGCAAAAAGGGCTCAGGAAAATCTGTTGCTATGGCTAGAAATCAAATGTGGGTAAGGAGAAAACCTCTCTCTTTGTCCAAAGGAGTGACTGCATGTTGACGGTTAGAATTTACATGTCTCCTCATTCAATAAACTAGCGCCTTCCCTGCATTCTAACATCAGCAACACAATAGCAGCCCAGAAGCAAAGTGGTGTGTGACACGCGGTCCAGCGGCCCCGTCCACTCTCCGCAAACCGCCCCCACAAGTCTTCTTCACCTGCCCCCGGGGAGGGCTCCCACTTGTGTGCCGCTGAAGCGCGTACCCATCAGATGGCACCTGTGTTACGGGAGCCTGACTTCATGGGCCTTCAGACGCCTCTCTGCCTGCAGGACATGAACTCTCTGCTGAAGATGAAAAACAAACAAACAAACAAAACCCAACCAGGACGGAATTTAAAAAAAAAAATCCCTTCTACTTTGATATCAGCTCAAAAAAGGATGGAAGTGGTCAATGTTGCCCACATCAAAAATCTTGTCAACATCACAAACCTCTGTGCCTTGGGTGGACATGGTTTTCTTTACGAATCTGAACAGGAAGGAAATGTGACCTCCGGGGTAACCGGGACTATAATTAGTGAGAATGGTTTTTATTGCCCATTGTAAAGAAAAAAAAGAAAAGTCATTTGAGAAGAAATGCGAAGTTTCAAAATATCTGAAAATATGCAATACTTTCTTTGAATATGGATTTCTGTATGTGAATATAAATATATATATATTTTATATATTGCATATGAATATATATGTATTTATATATCCATAGTTTGGACAACACCATACACTTCTTTGGTAAGAGCTTCCTTTAAGAAGTCCCAGAACTTTTCCAGGGGGAATGTTGCATTGGGAACAACGTCTGTTTATAGTGATAGTTTATTTGGTAAGCAAAGCCCAACAACCTGTATAAGACATATAAAATGACCCCCTGGCTTGTATTAACAGTCCATTCAGTATAGAAGCCTCCCTGTATAAATGTTCATTTTACTGATTATGAAGAAGTGCGTTAGTACTTCCCACACTATACTATGGCCTTCAAATATTGGAAAGGGGAAAAAAGACTTTATGTATTATGAAGCAGTCATTAAACTTTAATCTCTACCACTAGGGGGCAGAATGAAGTTCCTTTCTAAAACTGACTGCTAGGCAATCAACCATCACATCATTGGAACATTGAAGGCACTTCAAAAAGACTCAGATGTTTAACTATTGTGCTAGTGATCATACATTCATATTGGGCTGCAGGCCAAAAGAGAGAAGAAAAAAAAAAAGCCAGAGATTTGCAGCTGAAAAGCTATAAAGTGGCGAATTTTACCTTAGAGCAAAACCATCTTCAGTGACAAAATTTCAAAGGCCATATGTATGCGATTTTCATGAAAAGCAGACGACCCTAAATTTCTTTGTTTAACTGGAAGCTGGTGGTCCTCACAGGACAAGCAGGTTCCCCTCTGTTTATTGTGCTGTTACCGATTTCCCCTCCCTCCGGGGGCCTGCAGTGGGAAGTCCAGAGGTGCTATCTGATGCCAACAGGTATGTCATCAACACCACCACCTCCAGCATCCTCAGGAATATAGCCTCAGGCTCAACATCACTGACAGAGAACAGAGTATTCTGAAAACAATAGCGTGGTTTTCTTTTTTCCTTTTAAATTAAACCCTCCAATCTAACCTTTATTCTAAGGTAACAGCTCAAAGTTCCCAGTCAAATTTTGCCAAGACACAGCAGTTATGATTTTTTTCCCCAGGTGGTGAAAACACTAAAAGTGATGAATCAGTAGGATTAGGGAGATTATTTCTCACAACTAGATCTCTGATTCAAAGGACCTGCTCAGAGCTTTTGAGACCTGATAGCTAGATAGGCCTAAGATACTTTGCAATATTAACACACCAAGACATAATCCATGGCACGTTTTCTAAGTTAATAAATTTAAGAAATACATTTGGGATTATGGGCAAGGTCCACCTGTTGGCTAGACATTCTAAGAGTTTGCAAACTCAGATTCCAAGCTATCTTGCTGTTAAAAAAAAAAAAAACCAAAAAAACCAAAAACAAACTTGGATTTAGCTGCATTCCTATGTTCAGTAAATTGTGGTCTCAGGAAAGCTAGAAAAGTCCCAAGTGAAGGGCTGAGTTTGACATCTCCCCTGCCCCCACCTGGATTTCAAAGCACAAGGCAGTTTTGTAAATAGAAATAGTGCCGAAAGGAATCACGTGTTCCTTTTTCCATCAAGGGTGTCACTTGATACATATCAATATTTCCTGTCAGCTCCCACAAAGCAAAATCTTGGGCCTTATGGTATCCTTAGGTGGCTAAATAGCGTTTGCTTAAGTCAGCGCGTTCCAGACCTTTTATGTGGCCTGACAGTTGACTGGGAGAAGGCCCACTAACTTTCTTAAAGTGTGCAGTCATCCGTTTGGCAGCCGACTCTGGGGGTTCCCCATGAAATCCTCTTTAGATAAATTCATACTTGCTCAGGGTGATCAGGCGTACAGCCTGGTGGGCTCACTTGTCTTTAAAAGCAGGACATTTGTGATCAATGCGGGGTTGATGTTGTCTTCCATTAACTACCTATTCTGCAGTCTCCAGGGCTGGTGGAGGAAGATGCAACCCCCACTAATAAATGAGTAAAGAAATAAGAAAGAAAAGAAACTTTTTCTCCCTCCCCCCAAAGATGACAGGCTGAAGTTGACAACCTAATCCTTCAGGCTTGTCTTACTTACTGAAAGGCTCAAGTAATGTCAAAGGAGCCATCTGATAACCGTCTTCATGCCAAACCTAACAGCTTTATTGCAACAAGAAACTTTCACATTAAATTTCCATGTGTTTTCTCTCCACAATCCTTCTTAACTTTACTGCCCACGCCCTCCCTCTTTGTCTTTTTTTTTTTTCCTTAAAGAAAGATAAGTCTTCCCTGCTTCAAAAACCAACTAGAAACTGCTACAGAGGGCCAGCTGGGTTATAGTCAAATTAGTGGGTTATTATTACCTTGGGGACATTGGAAATCAAGTTTGTTATTGGCAGGTCCTGTGTCTGTAAGAGTTGTTAATAGCGAAAATTTAAAGGGTGTTGGTCAATCAACAGAATGCTTTTTCTTAAGTGGGCAACTGCTATTGCTCTTTGTCCTTTTATTTTATTTTGCTTGGTTGCTGCTGTTGATACCTGCCACCAAGTTCATCTCTAATTTTAAACTCCTTTATAATTAGAAATAAAGGCAGTTTTCACAGAAGCATAAAGAACATTTTCCTGTGAATTTAAACTCTTGAATTGGAAGATCAGTGAGGTGGGTTAGGAATCTCAGAATAAGAAATCTCTTAGTAATTGGCATCAAATTGTTAAGGGTACTTGAAAATACACCAAATACAGACATTGTAATATAAATCAGGGCAGCTTATTCTTTGTGTATTTTTTGGATGTTTTATGCGGACAGTCTTTTCTGTTAAACAGAGACCCTTCTGTGCTTAAACTTTGTGACATTCTTGGTGGGACAGTTTTACATTTTTGAAGCTAAGGGATTCGCTTAGGAATTTTAAAGTCCATGGGTGTTGTTGTTGTTGTTGTTGTTGTTGTTGTTGTAGTTGAGGATGGTCTGCCTTCTCCACATTCTGAAACCAGTTAAAAAAAACACAAAAAAACAGATAACAACTTTGCAAGGAAAGCAGAATAAATAAACAGTCGTTTTCTGTTAA
The DNA here is from genome assembly GCA_004026545.1 of Mormoops blainvillei. NCBI lineage: Eukaryota > Metazoa > Chordata > Mammalia > Chiroptera > Mormoopidae > Mormoops > Mormoops blainvillei. Next base: position 565,507 of record PVJD01000005.1, on the reverse strand, counting down.
GTAACATATTTCCCCAAGGTAAGTTACTTTTCCAAGGGAATTACAGTAGACCTCAATGGTAAATAGCAGGCGTTTTCTACCGCTTTGATTAATATTTAGGAAAAAACGGACTCTTGGAAAATTAGCCTATTGCATAATTATGTGTCTGATTGGAACAGCAAGGGATCTTAGTTAAAAATCTTTTAAGAAAAGATTTTCCCATCTCCTTCTAAACATTTGCTAATTTAATTTTGTTAATTCTAAGATCTACATCATTGGTCAGGTGGCTGCATTGATTAGGGACAGACAGGGATAGGAATTTCCACCTAAAGAAACTCTTATCAAGGGTTTAATCAGGTGGTAACCTGAGTTACAAATATAGGAGCAAAAAAAAAAAAAAAAAAGGAATTTTTCAGTAAGACCTCTCACAGTATATACTTCTAGGCTATTTTGGAAAACTACATCTAAAGTTACCTCATATTGCTAATAAACGCTACACTGTTAGCTACAGAGGCTTCTAGGATATTCTGAGGAGTTTGTTGTATCTTCCACATTTCTATATTTAAAACAAATTCCCTACCTAACCCCCCTCCACCATTGAATTCCGAGAAACACAAATAACTCATAAGCTTTGCACTGAAATGAGTCTGTTTGCTTTCATGCCTAGCATTGCTGTTAAAATTGTTCAGCAAGGGGGCGGGGAAAGGCTGCTGGTATTGGCTTTAAACACCAGCTATACACAGTGTCTTCGTACTTATTCTAGGTTTTGTTCCACCCCAGATCCATTATTCTATATTTATTTATAAAGGGTTTCATAATGGGCTTATTGCATATATGATATTTCAAATATCGCCTATATAACAAGCACATATGTGATATAAGCCTATCTAGGATATAAACCCACATATGTGTGTAGGTGTGTATAAAATATATGAAATAAGTGCATAAGAGGAAATAACACCACATGTGTGTGGCCGTGGTGTTACGCTATGTCCATTTCACAGATGGAGAACTCAGGTGAGAGCTCGTCCTGAGGATGGGCTTTGACGTGCATGCACAGCACAGTCACCTGGAAGACTGGGAGCTTCCATAACTACCGTCGGTCCCAGGGAACATGTGAGCAAGCTGTTTTGGCAGAGGTGTGCGTGGGAGGCTAGGACTGGGGTAGAGAAAGGCAAACTAAACCGGGGGGCATCTCTTGTTGAGAAACTTACAGGAAAACAGCCCGCCCAGGTGTGTTCCCATTTTCACAGAGCCCCTTCTGCAGCACAGAGCGTGCAGGCCTCTCGGAAGACACTGGCAGGATTATTGCAGCTCTCTCTGGCTGGGAAAGTGTTTGCAACAGCATCCTCCTAGCTGCAATAATAAACATCTCCAGCTGCAAGAGCTCTGCTCAGCAAGCCTGGGCAAAACAGTTCAATTCCTCTCCTTTGACCAGCTTAGATTTCCCCTGTAGGAGGGGAGTCCGGGAGCCAGCCCTGGAAATGTCCCCAACCGCACAGCTCTGCCCTTCCCCAGGAACGCCTGCCCTCCCCCACCCCGCCTCTCCACTTTTGTTTTATTTACGAATATGTTGCCAGAATTCCAATGAGTTATCTATTCTGTGGTCCCGTCATTTTCCCACCGAGGCCTTGTCGCCGGCTGACTCAGGGTCCAGTCGCAACAGTGAGAAGAAAAGAGGAGAGGGAAAGAATTCTTTTCAACTTTTTTTTTATGTTTCACTCATTTCTCTCTCTGTCTCCCCCAGGCCTCCTCTCCCCTCCTCTGCCCCCTTCCCCCCAGCCTCCGCGCTTTATGTTACAGGATCGCTCAAATTGAAGATCAGGAGGGTCCTATAGGGAATGCATAGGATCCCTGGGAGAAAAAAGCCCCCAACAAGCTATACACCAGATGTATAACGTTATATGGTCAAACTGGCAAACACAAAAGCTGAAAAACAAAAGGCGTGAATTAGGGAGAGACATTCAAAGGCGTGTTTTCAAAACAGCCCGGCCAAGAGCCTGGATCCCCCTCCTGAGACTAACTGCTTGAAAGAAAAGGTGCTAAAGAAAGAAAGGAAAAGAAAAAAAAAGCCCATTTTTTCTAATTAGCTGAGGCCTAACAGGCCCTGAATTTCGCAACTAGTTTTCATCAAGGGGGTTGTGGCTTGTGAAAATGAAAAATATGCTTTTGAAACCTGTGATGTAGGCCCTCTTCGAACCAAAGCTGGACTCAGTTGTGGGCTTTTTTTTTTCCTCTCCCTGGTTTTTGGGGTTCTGCCTGGCTTCCTATGTCTGTGGATCCCTCTTTCACACCCTTCCCCCAAAGTACAAATATTATTTAGGTTTAAAAAGAGAGCAGGAGGGAAAGCGACAAAGGTCCTCCCGCCCCTTCTTTCTGTCTCATTGGCAGGGGGTTTTCCAAGCCAGTGACAACCCTGAGTCACTATGAATCTCATTCCAAAGTACGGCCACCACCAAAGGGGGGGCGGGGGAGGAAGGGGTCACTACAGATTTGAGTGTGTGTGTGTTTTCTGTAAATGCTGGGATTGAGATTCGAAGCTCCTCACCACAGTGAATTTAGACATTTTTAGAGGACGACCTCTCGCTGTGAGTTTGTTTTTCCCCAAAAGCAGCCAGGCAGTACTTCCAAGGCGGCGAGGCGCCTTCCCTGGCGGTTCTGGCCCCGGCACCCAGCAGAAGGACACACGCAGACGGTCTGAAAACTTGTTCATTCTTATCTGAACCGAACAACGCAGTGTCATGGCCAGAGACATAGTCTCTGCAGTCTGACAAATTATGAGCTTGTGTTCTTCAATGCTATTTCTAATAAGAAAGCCAAACAGAGCCCGTGGGTGAGGGTTGGTGGGCAGCCCGCATTTGGAAGGGAGGTGACTTTAATTGCCGGGCTGAGATGCCTGTGGTCCTGCGTGGTGTGTTTCAGTAACACACGCTTGTTCTAATGAATTAGCCTTATTAGGGCCGCCTCATATTCTTTCATACAGAGCAGAGCTATTCGGAACTTCTGAATGCAACAGTCTCTTGATATTCTCACGCTGAAGGCTGTAGTGTGGGGTTGCATTTCCTCCTCTGTATTTTCATAAGGCTTGTATTTTTTTCACGGCAGAAGAGTGAGCAGCAGAAAGATAAGAAAACTACTGAGTTTGCAGATAGGGGCCATCCATGAACCCAGGGCCATCAAAAACACTTGCAAACTTATTATGCTAAAAATGTATTTGCATTCACATCTGAACGATCTGGATTTTAGTTCATCACCTCCTGGCACATTTTTTTTTTTTTACTCGGTGGCATTGGATAAAACAGATTCATTAGCTTTGATTAACCTTCTTTAACCAGAGTTAAAAACCTGCTGTAGGCAGCTCAGCTACCGATGTGGTTTTAAGATACTTTATCATGTTTAAGACCCAATTACTGTTGCACTGAATAAGAATAAAACATCACAGTAAAACATGGAACAAACAGGCGCTCTAACATGCACAGCAAATAATCATTAATTTATAACAGCAACGTTCCCATTTCTATGTTTTTTCTGATGGCTGCACTTAATTCAAGTTGAATACTCAGGCGTCAGGGTGAGAGGAGAAACTCTTTCTCCAGCCTCATTGACCGGTGACTTTTTTTTTTTCTCTCCCATCTTATAGCTTTAGTTTAGAGTCTCAGTCTGCTCCTTGAAGAAGTTCAACATAAAACAGACAGAAAAAAGGAGCTGAAGTCAAAGGCAGTTCTGTAGGACTAAGTCTACATGGGGGGGGGGGGTTGTCAAAATGTGATGGCACTTTAGGACTTTAGAGCAACCTGTCAAATATTTGGAAGCATTTCTGGTTAGAAAATTTAAATATTAAAGAAACACGTGGCAGTAAAATCGGCATTAAGTTGAAGAGTTGTCCACATGTGACCAGCAAAACTTTTTGAAAGGGCCGCAGGAAGGTCCATTCTCGGCACCCTGGTGCCTCTCGCATAGAAAGAGAACTACAGGGTAACTCCGGCACACAAGGAGTTAATTTTGGACAGGATTTGACTGAACCAGGAATAATGAACAGTGAGATACTGCAGCTTTCAGGCAAAGCAGAGTAACAACAATTAAAAAAAGAGAGAGAGAGAGGGGGAATAAAGAGAGAAAATCTCCAGTCAGTTATAACTAACAAGAGCAGCCCAGGGTTTGAAACAGATAAACCAGAGGCCACCAGGAACACTGCTGGGACCGCCGCTGGCTTTGTGTCTGGGTGTGGAAAGCATTACAACATTTGTGAGCCAACTGTTTGTGGGTTTCTTCTCATCTGCTTGAAAATATTGGGTTGTGCCGTATTTCCATAATAACCACAACCACAATCTCCCCTTCGTAAACCCCTCCCCAACAACAGATGTGGGTTTTAAAAGGAACTGGAGACACTGATATAATCAGACACTAGTTAGAGGGTTTTCATACTAAATTCTCCAGCAAATTCACAACAACAAAAAAACTCCCAACCACTGATGGAATTAATCTAAGATCCTTGATTATTTGAAGTTCTACAAGTTTTCATTTTGCATTTTGTTTTTGAATGTATGGTGCTTTATTTATCAAACTGCAGCATAATTTTCCCTTCAGTTGGAGGCTGTGATTGTGAAACAAATAAATTGAAACTTAAGGGCCTGTTCTCTCCAAATTTAGTTCCATTATCACTTTAAGAATACACACTACTTGATGATAAAAAGGGGTGTATGGAGCTGGTATTTTGTTGCTAACTCAGCCATATGCTGGTGAACACACTTCCCGAACTCCTTTTTGGGTTGTTTTATTGGGAGGGGTGTGTGTGTGTGTGTGTGTGATATTATATGGTAGCAATATAGCTTGCCAACATTCCAGGTTTCCTATTTTAAACTAAGAAACTAAGAATAAAGTTTTGTAACGGCATAAGTCAAAATGAAACACTTTAAGTGAGTATACACTTTAAAATAAGTCAGAATGGAGAAGCAGTGATTTTTAAAATATCATATCTTATCAATAATACGTCTCTACCATAGCTATGGCTTTAGCATGTATCAATATGCACTTATACGTATCCCGCATCATCCCTGAATTTCTAGAACATAAAATACATTTGACTGTTTTCGACAGTAAGTAATTTTGGACTTTATACAATCTCATTTTGGCCACAATGTTGTTGCCCTCTACAGTGTCTCGCTTCTAATAATTTATTTAATCTTCTTCCTCTGAACATGTTCTTAGGATATGTTTGCATGACAAAGCTGTAGTTGGGTGAGGAAAGAAAAACTGAGTTTTGTTTTGTTTTGTTTTTTAAACTCACGGCGAGGATTCCTTTGGCATCCTGCCTCCGTATCTTTCTAACTTAGAAGCTGGAGTCATTTAACCCCAACCTCCAGGTCCAGCCCTGGAGTGACTCTGGAAATCCCCCCGGTCCTAGCCAGGGGAGACTTGGAGAGCCGCAGGCCAGAGTCCATCGGCCTCGCCTGAAGTCCTTTTGGTTACTGGGCAAAATCTGCTGCCCATTCCCAGAGACCAGGCTCCGGTCTTATGCCACAGGACAAGCTTCTAACTGCTAGCCTGGTGCAATGCACTTCCTCAAGTCCACGAGCCCAAGTGCGACGACTCATTGCTGGCTTTCCCATATGGCTCTCTGTCCTGGGTTCCCTGGAATAAGTTCTTACAGAGAGGATTGTCCATAATCCCAGTGTTCAAGACTAGAGCTCCCTAGGTTCTGCTGTACTTACCAAATGCTGCTTTTAGACACCCCTGAAGCCCTACTTAGCCTTCCTTGCTGGACACCCACCAGACAACTACTCTTTGGCCTTCCTAGAGGTCTGAACTTTTTAAGGCCCGGCCCCCTCCTACAGCAGCCTCTGGGTTCTGTCAAGAGCTCTAAGACTGGCCAGTTCTTCTCCGGCTGGTCTCCCTCATGATTTGGAGCTGAGGAGAGGCCCAGGACCAGGGCATGAAAAACAATGACAAGACAGCAGCGGGAATTTTCGGTGCACTTCCTCACACATACCCCTCGTCCTAACTACCTTCTAGTATCTCCTAGGGGCTTGACCCCTTTGTAACTACCCAGTCTCCACTAATTATGCTCACCCTGAACTATGGGAATTAGGTGTCCAGCATCTGAGTGTAATCCTAATGCCAACCCCGCAGAAAAATGTTATAGTCTGTGGACCCAAACAAGGAGCATCCATGAACGTAATACGAATTCAGTGGACATTTGCAGAAGTCAGGCAGAGAGGCGGTTAATCTGGCCACCTTCAAAAGGAGGTAGCCACCGAGGGGAGCTAGCGAGAGCTGGGGAGAAGCCTTTGCATAATCAAAGAGATAAGACTCCCAGTTTCATGTGCCCCATGAAACAGACCATGCTGGGGTCCTCACCTGCTACCTCTTCATTCCCGACGGGGAACAGACCATGAAGCCCAGCTGGCAGCTGAGAACCGTCAAAGACCCACCAAGATGGCATCCGTTTCCACCTGCCAGAATAATCGCCTCCCAAGCAGCGCCCTTTGACACACATCTAGGTGTTGTCTCAGATAGCTGACGGCTGAGTGACAACAGGAATGCTGATCTGATTAGCAGCTTCTCGCAAATTTTCATCTAAGAACTTTTAAGTCAATGGTTCTCCAGCACTTGGGAAACTTGGGGAAAACAAAACAAAACAAAACATAGATGCTCAAGTTCCACTCACTGATGGGTCAGGGTCCACTGGGAAGGAGGTGGCCAAGGAACTTTGATTCGGAGTGGCCCGGGGACTACTGCCATAGCCACAGGACAGAGAGCACCACCTGCATCTTCAGAAGGCCCAGTCCCAGTGCAGCCATTGCTCTGCTAAACAATGTGAAACCCCAAAGAATTACCTGCTTTCACCACCACCCAACTGTAGCCTTCCCTGCTTCTCACATCAGCACTGTCTTCTTCCGTCCGCTGACCGATGACATCATAGTCTCACTTACCCACACTCCCCCTTCTCTAAGGACCTACACAATATAATGAAGGCACACGTACAACCTTGCGGGCCCTCAAGGCAAAGGGGCCCTTTCTTAGGTTTTCATGAACCGTTGTCTACCCATCTCCCCGATCTACTCAAACCCAACCGGTTCACGAAGAATCACTGCAAGCTGACCTGCCCCCTCTCCTGTTACTGCCCTGGCAGCTCTGTTCCTTGAGAAGCTGCTGGAATGTTCTGCTGTTGATACTGCTAGTTATTGGTCCCAGAGTTCAAGTTTAGGAAACGCCTTCAGTTAGCATCAAACTCCAGAAACGGCTTCCTCTGCCAGGGTCCTCATATTTTCTTTCCCGGTTACAACACCCCCTAGGGGAGGGAACGGCTGTTCCTTCTTCCCTGCTACCAGATTTAGCCTCGCTCTGTGGCAACCTTAACTTCTAGGTCTTGAAAAGCCAGGAAACCAGTAAAAGGCCCATTATTCTTTAGCAAGCCAGAGATGTGGAAGCGGAATCCCCCAAGAAGGAACAAATTTTTTACTAATTAGCCCTTTACTGCCCACCACCCCAACTCCCACCGCCCCAACTCCCTCCGCCCCACGCCATCTCTGTTGATGTTATTACGTGTTCTGCACAGCAGGCCAGTCCGCCCTCTGCAGCCGGCTTGCTGAGTCCATCTGTCTCCAGGAACCAGAGACTCCTAACACACTCGTGGGTTCTGACATTGTCTAGTACTGGCGTGGCATGTGGCAGTGTAGATGACACTTTGCACACATTATCTCATTTAATCTTCATGGGAAAGAGGCTGGCTCACATACAGAAACATAAAGAAAGAGGCTTGGTCCTAAATACACAGTGGGATGGAGTAGCTGCAATAAAAGGTGACAGACACTTAGTGAGGGACCACACAGGTACTCCATAGATCTCTCTTCTGTTCCTCCCCGGAATGTGGTTGCCACATTATTTTTCCCCTCCCTTTGCATAAAGAGTACACAAAGGAGGAAGATTGGTCAGGTGGCTCTTAAAATCTTTCCTGGTTCTTTGCGAAGCCCCTTTGTCAACTACTTAAGTATTAATTTAGAAGTTTCTAAGTTCCCCTGCTGCCCCAGGAGACTCTGTTTTCAAGTACATCACTGATTAAAAATGAACAAACAAAAAAAGTCATCTGATGTTAGACTTAGGACAGTGTCGCATGAAAGGGTCCTCCATTCACCTTCTGTTTCAAGTGCTCACGTGGACGTACAATCATTGCTCCAGGCCTGGCTGTATACGGTTCACCTCTATGGCGACCCATGGCCTGCGGGTGTTTCGTTTTCTGCAGGTGCATAGGATAAGACCTACCCCATGGTTTTATAACAGTTTCCATAATTTCTTACTCTTGATGACTCTGTCTCACCCATTAGCCAGAATTATGAAAATCACAGATGCTGGTGATGCTTGGACAAGTGCTCACTCTAAATGAATGAACAAATTCCAAGATGAAGGATGGTGAAGAGCAAATCATAGTGTCTCCCGCAATGTGACATCAGAAGGGTGTAGCCTTGCTTCTGACCCCAAGTGTAAGGTAGAAGACTTTACTCCATGTGACTAAACCATCTCCATGACAATTCACCCAATGCCATGGAAAAGCTCACCTTTCATCTACACAAAGTCTGTGAGTGGGATGACCTGGATCTGATTTTTATGCTCAAAATTAGTAATATTGGTGTGGATGGTTTATTCATGCATTTCGCACACAGGTAAGGAGCAACCTACAGGTGCCTGTGTTTTGGTAGGCACTGTGGGCACAACAGTGAACGGAACAGCCAAAATACTTCTCTTAGAGGGTATGGATTTCCAAATGGAACCATTAGGTCCCTCTACTTATAACCTACAGCCAGTTCAATCTCTCATGCACTGGAGTAGGTGAGAAAGGTGGTTATGACTTCTAATAGAACCCACGTGCTCAGTGCTGTTTCTGTTTTAGATAAATGACAGTACAGATGCATCCATGATAAATGTGTACCTCTGGGACCCCACTGCCACCACTGCCAGTCATGCCTGGAATCTGTGTACAGAGGCAGCTGCGTACAGGTGACTGACACACAGCCAGCACGGGACACACTCAAGCACACAGTGCAGAAAGGGCCCCGGATTTCCCTTTGGCTTGTGGGAAAACATCAAGGTTATAAAAAGTCAGCTTCTAATAATCCTCCCAGTCTTGTATCCAATTCCTTAAATTTTTATGAAATGACATTTAACATGCTGACTGCTTAAAATAAAGGGTTTGTTTTTTATCATTGTTTTTCTTAATTTTTAAAAAATAAGTCCAGCTTTGATTCAGTCAGCAAAAGTCTCCCATCAAGCAGAAGAAAAAAAAAAATGAGTGTTTGAAGTTATGGTATGTTTCTCAGACTCTGGAAGAGACTTGAATTAGATTCAAGAAGGCAATGTACTCTTTCTTGTCCTGCTAGAAACCAACAAATAAACAATTTCTAAAAGCCCAGTTCTACCGACACAAGACATCTGGAGACTTTAAAAAGGAATGCACATTCTTGGCAGTGTGTCCAAACTTGGAACGCAAATCTTCTGAAGTTCACACATCACCATTGTGACAAAATGCTACCCTGTCATGATGTGTCTCCATAAAACCATGTCAGAGTTGTCTGTTCTGCACAACATCTCCTTAAAAAGTTGACGAGCTGAGGAGAAATGCAGTTCCATCCCATAAGGCCCTGGAATTTGATCCTAGTTGTTCGTTTGTGCAGAGAGGTACTCCATGTATGTTCAGCTTATGATGAGAATGCTTGAAAAGGTCACTGGCTTCGTGCAAATAAACAAAACACATTCTCTATGATATCCTGGCACGACAGTCAGAGATTTAGAGCTGTGAGAAGACTGGAGAGTATAAAGGAAAAAAATAAATGAATCAGAGGCCAGTCAGTTAGGTTGAGGGTAAGGCTAATTTTAGCATACCGAGAAATTGCTAGGTAGAAGGGCGTGGTGTGTGAAATAAAAATAAATAAATACCGGCCGCAATGTCCAGGTTTGCAAATAGGGAGCGATTTGTCATTTTAAATAGGAGTCACCTTTAAGAGCATTTAAGAACCTTTTTCGGGTCTCACTGTCGTCCTGGGGACTAGACTCTACTTTCCTTGATGCAAACCTTCCTGTCCCTTTAGACTGTGTGCTAACAGGAGGAGGGAAGAGGGCTTAGAAACTGCAGAGAAATTTCCAAAAGCCTCATAATGAGAAAACAATAGCAATTCAAATAATATTCAAAAGGCATACTTACTTAAAAAGAAAAGTCCTTAAAAAGCACATTCAATAGATTGGTGTTTTATGTATTTATATGACAGACCTACTATGTGCTAGTATGTGCTAAATAAATATACTACTTATTTAACCCTCACAATAATTCTAAGTCTATACTAAATATGATATATACCACTATATTCGCGAGAAAAAGTAGGCCGCAGGGGTTAAATAACTCCCCCAACATCTCCAACGGCAAAATGAGAACTGAACCCCCAAACAGCCTTTTCTCCAAAGCTCGGCCTCTCCACCACCCATCAATGCTTCTTAATAGTGAATAAGAGCAAGGCAACCCGAGATGCCCCCAGAAGAACTTCAGGCCTTGTAACTGACAATGGACTGAATGATGACATTAAATTATTTTTCAGGTATGGCTTCGCCAGGTGCTGAGTTCATGGACTCTCGAAAGAAATCGGGTGTGAAAGGAAACCCAAGGCATGTCGGCAGTGGGCTTTAGCTAAAGTACACCTTGAAACGGCGGCAGTCTTCCAAGGCCAGTGGCCAGATTTACGGGGAAGGTCTTGCCTAACGAACCTGTGAAAGTTCCCTGCAGATAGTGCAGCATGCTTGGCCGGAAGCATCCTGCAGTCTGCACCCCATCGAAGAAAAGCCTTTGATAAGACTGGTATCAAAGCGTACTGCTTGCCCTGCAAAGCCAGTCTAGGGTGAGCCTTGGAGACCAAAACAGGGCTGAGAAGGAGGGGCAGTGAGATACCTTCTCCAGCCCAAAAGAATCTTCCAGACGGACAGCCCATGGGGCTGCTTTCAGGAGCTCTCCTGTTTACTACCTTTGTCATTAATATCTTGGAGAATACAAATGAGAAAATGAAGATTCCAAGGGGACAGGTAATACCTGGCACTGACATTTGAAATCCAAACCTCTGTGTTTATGGTGTTGTCACTCTTGCTGCAAATACTGTTGTGGCTGAGGAGTGGTCACAACTTCCATCAGGGGTGCATAGAAGGCTGTGCAAATGTCCATAGGCATTTAATGGAGGAAAGAAATAAAGAAATAAACCTCTCCACAATCTCACTGACTACAGGCTAGACAAAAATAAGTGAAATGCTAACTTGAGAATTTAAAAAGACTAGTTCTTTTCTAACCAATCAACAAGATATAGAAGAAAAATAATTTTAACTCATAAATAGTGAATGTTGATCTACGTTGTATTAATTGGTCTTCACCAAAGATTTTGCCCACCTATATGTTGGAGAACAGCAAACAAATAAAGAACAATGAGAGTTTGTTTTTTTTTTTAAAAAGAAGGAGGCCAGAAATGCACACACACACACTTGAAAGATAACATTAAAAGTTTGGGAAAAAAATAAAGATATTTGTCAAAAAGTATTAACATAGCAGCCTACTAGTCCCGGAATATAAAGCTGATCTCATGTATTGAACAACTTTGAACTTTTTACTTTTTAGCCCTTTCAGATAACAGCAACTTGAAATATGCTTGACTGTGTGAAAGATACATAAGGTGTTAATGTGATTATCTACCTGTACAGTGCATATATTATGCATGTGTATGTACTGTCATCCACAAACATATTTACATGTTTATGTCAATGGTGCAATTGATCAAATGTTGTCACACCTCTCGTCCCAAGTGGTCCTCTCAAAAAATGTACAAAGTGCTTATTCTCCGACTTCTCTAAGCAGATTTCAGAGCAGTGACCCTGGCCACCTACAGATGCTATGTGTGTACCTCTACTAAAAATCTTAGCAGACGCCACAGTGTGACAGCTAGGAAATGCTGAGCTCAGGTTCCTGAGCTCAGGTCTGTGTTGGGTTCTGTGTTGGGGAAATAAATCCTTCCCTTCACTCAAGGAAGATTTCCAATCTGCTCTTGACTCTCAGGGGAATTGAAAGTGGGGTTGGGGTGGCGAGAGACACAGAAACAATTTAACTATGTGACTTCCCCTTGGCATCGTCATTTCTCCTTTGCTTTTTGAGCCTGAATTATGTTGTCCAAAAAACAAAACAAAACAAAACAAAAAATCCACATGAAATTCAGTAAGGTTTTTTCACGGCTCATCCACTATGTGCAAGGAACAGCTCTGCTTAGCAGGACGAATAAAAGGAGTTGTCACAAACTACCTGCCTGTTCATTGGTTGCAGCTATGGGCATGGCATAGCTCCTCCCTGAACTTCTGCTTCTAATAAAGCCATAATGCCATGGAAAAAGTAACTGAACACCATGGTGAGGGCTCATGCTTTCAAACTTATGACAGGTGGGGGTCTGAATGGGAAGCTCTTCACATTCCTTCTAGAATTGTTAGCCTTTCTGTCCCTGAGCACCAGTTACATTTTCCACTTGTGATGTATAGGATGGAAAGTGTGGCATTGTACATTTTAGCAATTTCAGTGTATTCCTATCAAACCAAAGAGATTTCAGTTGATTCGACCTGCCACAGCGCATCTTCACCACCAAGACAAGTAGCAGGGACCTGGCGGTGCCATCCCCGCCATTGCCCTGAGGACATGACATCCACACTTTCCCGAAAAGTCAGGCTAACTATATTTTTCAGTCCAGTTGTGGAGACCCAGCCTTGTGGACCTCACCCAAATGAGGCATGATTTCCCTCCCAACTGGACTTAGTGCTTCAAGTAACTACAAAGCATTGGGGAAAGTGTGATTTCTTTCTAAATTCAGAAAGAAAAATGTAAGACAGTGAAGGTGCGTTTTAAACCACTTCCAAAACTGGGGAGAGGGATCAGGTGGATGGTTCTAGGGAGAGAGTACTTGGTCAACTGCATAATTTCTAATAGGGTTTACTACCCAACAAAATGGATCAATTAAACATTAAATTAACCTAGATAATGAAGGCTGTTTTACAAAAGTGATTGTGAACTTTGAAAAGCGGCATGCTTCATGTGTGAAGTGTGGGACTGAAACTTCATTTTTCATTTCTGCCCAAGCCAGTAGATTCAAAAACACCATAAAGGCACATGAGAGTCCCAGCTCACATTTCCAGTCTCCAGAGGTTTGAGAAACTTCATCTATTTGAATGCCTTGATCGGGATCCAAACTGGAGGCGAACTTCAGATATTTGAGAGTGACCCACCGCTGTTTTAGGTCCAAACTGGCCGCAGGAGACCCTGTGGGCCATTACCTCATTGTTTATGCTTGCGAATTATAAATATTTTTAAATCCCAAGTTACGAAGTTAAAAGGGACATGTTATATCTCTCAGCCACTGTCACCTCATTCTCTTTGGCGTTGGGCGTGGGCCGCAGACCTAGAGCAGAGTTGCTAACATGGTCAGTAGCGTTGATAGGATGGTAGAGCCCTGTCCTGAACCCCACTCCTCAGCCCCTTCAGTTCTCAGGAGGCAACAGGAGATGAGCTTAGCAAGCCCCATCCAATCGATCTACATTGTTCCACATGCTTAGTGACAGTTCGAGTCAAATCATGACTCCCTGTGCCCAGTGAAATAAAACATACATTTCTCACTGAAGGGTGGGAATGCCTTGTATCACGTACGTGTCTTCCTCTTAGGACAGTACTGTCACAGTGTAACAATATAACTGGATGCCTTTACTCTTAGACAGGAGTGGGGAAAAATAAGCTTACAGCTATAATACAAATAAATATGCAATAATTAATAAATCGCAATACAAAAATAAACTGTGTTCAGTATACTCACAACTGTAAATCTAGTTTTGCCCAATCCATATATATTTATTACTGTGCATACATGCACGGTTGGTATGGGGTGGGGAGAAAGAGCAAAGTCTTAAAAACAAAACTGAAATTAAGCTACTGGAGTCTGAACTACAGCAGTAGAAGAGGAATAGGAAGAAGACATGGAACTAAAAAGTAATTTAAAGAGAAAAGGCATGCTATTTATGAAGGACCCACAAAGATCACACAACTCTAGAGTTAAACGTTATCCCTGCCACTACTTTCTAGATGACGACCTTGCAGATCAAATAATGAGTAAGTAATAGCCAGAATTAAACTGCAGGTGTATCTAACGTGGAAGGGAGTGTTCATTTCTACTTTTTAATACTCACTTTCAACGATCGCTAATGGGGGGGAAAGGCTGACAGGTGGGAAGCGGGGCGGCAGCGCTTCAGTGCTCATTTTGGACCGAGTTGGCCCTTCTGTCTTGTTCTCCACGCCCCTCTGTGGTCCAAGCCGTTTGACTCGCCTGTGTGCCAGTGTTAAGCAGGGAGCGAGTTCCACCCTCTGCCAGAGGCAGCAAGGTTAAGAGCCACAAAAAGCCAAACTGTCTTCAGGATAGCCAGGCTTGGGGCTGGGGAGAGAGTTCTGAACCCAGGAAATAGGAAGTGGGCAAAGGAAGTGGGCCTGCACCTGCACTTCAGGTGTGCGGAGCCCTGGAAGGGGCCTGGGTGTCTCCCTTTTCCTTTCTCTGAACGAGGACTGACAGCTCCTCAGGTCCGGGGAACCTCCCATCTCCATGTGGTTTTCAGGGTGAAGTACACTAAGTGCAACGTGACTGATCATAAGACTCTCAGAAATGCAAGCGCAGAAGAAAATTAAGCAATTTTCAGGCTGCCTCTTGACAGAGCTGTACCAGGGAAATACCAGGGTACATTCGTCTGCCTTAGCCTGTTGCTGGAAGACCATGAGGCTGGCCTAGAAACTCTAAAACTAAGCAAGCTCCAGTTGAGCAGAAACCGATCTTTGCAATATCGTAGGTGCCATGGGGGGGTCTTTGTTTTGGTTTTATAAATCCAGTTTTGACAGCCAAAGTAACTCTCTCCACCGGCTTGCCATTTAAGACCCTCGAACCCTGCCTCTGACGGGTCTCTCTGGCCTGGACCAGAGGTGCAGAGATTCAGCTAAAAATCACAAGCGGATGATAAAGTCCAATTATCTCTTTGCTGCATGTTCGGAAGTGTGCAAAATTTATATTTATTCAACCACTAGACACTTAGGCATCAGAATGTGTAAAAGAATCAAATGACAAGAGTTCAGACCTTCAGTGCATGGGGGCGGGGGGAGCATCAGCGAGATCACATGACCAATGCACTGATGATAAAGTGTTCACTGCCAGGTGAAAGGAAGGCAGCTGATGTCACATCTTATCTTTGGGAACTTATATATTTATGAGTGTTTATTCCATTAGGCCATTACAAGGGACAGAGAAAGGGCACTTTTTATGGGTTGAAAAATTCCCACAAGAGTCACAAACTCAGCAATTAGAGATGGAAAGGCATGCTGGGTTATTCATAGCCAGATCCCATTGGCGTGGTCTCCCCATTCCACCCCCTCAACCCGTCTGACTCAGGCAGCGGGACTTCTGCCTCTTCCCTTGAGGTGTGAGTTCCCAGCTGCAATATTTTTTTTACTATTCAACCTGAATAGTTGTCTCATGAATTCATCATAAAATCATGAGATCTAAAGTGCCTTAAACAGCATTTGTTTTTTCCCCCCTTAAATAGCAGAATTCGAAGACGCTGTCAAAAGCTTAGGTTCCTGAAGAGAAAAATGCCCTATGACATGTAACACGAATAAGGAAAATCAAGACACGTTGTGAAGTCCACACAAATCCTACTTAGAATGTGGTGTTAGGAGGACAATCCGGCATATGAAAAAGGGATAGACAGGTAAAGTTGTAATCGGCACTAAAAACCCCAAAGGAGATCCAGCCTTTAAACTTCCATGATTGGACCATCTGGTGCTCTCAAGAGCACCTCCGTTTGTTAAGCACCAGCATCTGGAAATGAGGTACCACCAGGCTTTGCGCACAGGGCCTGCCGGCAGCAAATCCTCGCCGCCTGGCGTGCACAGAGCCCTTTCTGGGTCAAACAGAAGACCTCTTGCTAACTTACATTTTCTCTAGTGCTCTGCACCCATTTCGGATAGGACCTTAAACAACTCTAATACTTTTTAATGATTTTAGCGATAATGGTTCGCTATGAGGTGGAATAACAGGGAAACCAACCGGGAGAGTTTCAAACAGGGATGGTGCTTTTTCTGGTCGAATTATGAAACCTGACATAGTAGGATCTCCATCAAGAATTCGTGTGCCCATTAGAAATTTACCTTTCTTCATTTTTATGCAAATTTTTTATCGTGTAACACTTTGTTAATAGGATCTGCATCATTTTCCTCGGTGGATTTCAGGAGAGCGTAAGGTGATTTGATATTACCTATTAATTAGCTGTTGTTTATGCGGTATTTTTACTTTTTAAGATCTAGGCTTTTGACAGCACCTTGGAATTTTCTAACTGTGTAAATGAATACTAGTAGAAAGCTGTGGTGCTCTACCCTCTCGGTGCAAGTGCACCTCATGAGTGAGTATATCTCTTAGTGGCGATTTTTTCAACAGGAGGGAAAAAAAGGAGTCATGAGGAAAATCCACTCACAACTGTACTGTCCCTTGAGGGTCACGGGAACTCATCTGCAGCAAGGTTACTGAGCAGGCAAGCAGGGGAGAAAGGCATGAGAAAGCCATGAGCTGGGGACCCAGTGGTGAGCAGAACCTCAAGGACCCAATGAAGCACACCTTCTAAAGAGAGAGACAGGTAACAGGTAAAAGAGGAAAAAATGTGTACAAGAATCCAAATGGTGGCGTGCAAGGACATCAGCTAATGGGCTACCCTCTAGAATTAACAAAAAGAATGAGAAGGGGCTGAACGCTTCAAGTAGGGAAGTAAGAAAAATGTCTCTGAGGAAGTCCCATTTAACTGAAGTCCAGGAGATGAGAAGGATCTTGCCACGGCGGGCATGGGGGACCAGGAGGTGGGCGTGTGTGTAAGAGTCAGGAGGTGGGAGGACCATGTAAGAACCGCTGGAGAAAGTGACGTTTCTTGTGGTCAGGGTCCAGGAGGGGAGGGTGTGAGAGCAGGCAGGGGGAGGGTGGCCCACACTGGGCTGGGCTGTGAGAGCCTGGCCACCGAAGGGGAAAGGGAGGCCCAAGGAAGATATAAAGATATAAAACACAAGTATAAGGCTTAAACAGAGGGGTGTGTGCAGTAGAGCAGCCAAGGGAGAGACCAGAATGTGGGGTGGGGGGCCTGTGAGGGGGAAGGATCAAGACGGCCAGTGTGGACCGATTAAACACAAATATAATGTCTGCAAGACATCTGAGGTCCTCCTCCTTCGCTCCTTCCTCCTTTCTCCCTCCCTCCTACATTTGTTGAGTTACAGGGGATGAAAACATATAGGATTCTGGTTCTTACTTTAGGAAGATCACAATCCTTAGGAGGAAGGTGTGAGAACACAGACAAGTAACCTAATAAGCCCAGTGGTAAAGGCAAGGTGTAAAGGGACCTGGGGGGCCATTAGGGGGTGGCCGCTTTCTCTGCCCCAAGGATTACAGGGGTTGACTGAAGTTAGAAGATACAGCTCTATAGACACTAAACCGCCTAGTCCTGGCGTCAGGTGGAGAAACACTGAAGGTAGCTGAAGTGCACAGGAAAAGATTTGAAGGTGCGAAAGAAAAGAATAATATCAGGCCGAGTTTGCCACGAAGCGGGGTGTATATGGAGGAGGAGCCTTGAACACCACACTTGGGAGTTTGGCTGTCATCTTGCAGACAACGGGTTACGACCTTGTGCCTTCCGAAGGACTGCCCTGGCGGCAGCCCTAGAGGGAGAGACAGGCAGGTGAGAGACAACAGGCACGGTGCCCTCGCCAGTGGCCGACCTCGGGATGCCAGTTTCTGATCTGTAAGAATGATTCCAGAAGCCATGATACGAACTCCCAGGGGTCGGGGGCTATGGTTTCATAGTATCCCCTTCGTACCAGAGCCCAGTGACAGCTGAGACATGCTGTCATATCTTACAGCTGTGGAACAGAGGAACGCAGAAGAAAGGACAGGGATGGCTATTTATGACTCAACAGTAGCTCTGAGATTTACCAAAACAGACTCCTGGCTCCCGTCCTCACCTATTAGGTCACAAACCACTTTTGGCACCACAGACTCTTCCGAATAAACAGACAAAACACTCTCGGAGCCTTTATCTCCAGACTAAACCTGCTAACAGAGCCCTAGATTATAGGGGGTGACACATAAGCATTTTTCTAGTAGGTCATGCTAACGCTCTTCGACTACGAAATGCCGCTGCTGCCATAAACTAAAACAGGCATTTACAGTTTCCTGGAGGTTTTTGAAAGTGCATCAGCAATTATATTTGAATTATAAAGTCAGCTGAAAGGCGAGGCCAGACTGAATTCCAAGGCTGATCCATGGGCAGGACATAAAAGTAAAGAGGCCGCAGCTGGCCCAGTGTGGAAGGAACGGTTCTCTGAAAGGACAAATTGAGCAAGCTGTTGACAATGACCTTACGATTGAGTATTGTTCTGAGATTAGTTTAAAGAGAAAAAGAAAAGATTCCACACACCCTAAATCATTTATGAGCTTAGGATATGACTGATACAGTTCCCAGCCCAGAAACAGAAGTTCAAATTCGGGCTCCCTGGGACGTTTGTGTTCAAGCCACATTCAATTCCAAGGCCAGTGGATCCAAGGAAGGAGCAAGATGAATTCCATTTTTACTACAAATTTCAAGGGGGATTACATCAAAAACGAAAGAAAGAACACGCTGAGGCAAGGAGGCAGAAATCAATACGTCCGGGTTGACGGATTCAATTGGAATAGGAAGAAAGTTCAATGGTGTAACCACGACAAATTCTCTTGCTTTAAAACGGCATTTTGAGGGAGTATAAACCGTACGGACTACTCCTAGAGCCACAAGACTTCATGCGGGTTGCTTTATCCAGGAGAAATGATGGATTTGTCTCTCTGTGAGTTCTCACCTTGCCCCCTCTTTGATCTGCGACCAACGCAGGCCAGGCAGCAGCCAACGGGAGGAACGCAGGGACCGTTACTTCCTAAAGCAGCTCTGCGCTGCAGTGGGGGGGACAGTAAGAGGATTGCGACGGAGAGAGAGATCTGGGGCTGCTGCCGTTACGGTGCAAGTGAACGAAAGGTCTTCTCGTTCATTTTCTGCAGTTATTTTCCCCATCAACATCAGGCCGACTGGTATTTCGAATTCAAATTTTGCTTGGAAATTTAAGCAACTCTAACAATGTCCCATCAGGACAAACACTCTTTGACCAACAAATGCCCCTGATACTTCACCTCAGAAACTATGCTGGTTTGTCTAAGCAGGTAACAATGGTCGGGCTTCACGAAGAAAGGACGGGTCATGGAGGGTGCCGCCCTTCACACTGGCCCATGGACTCGGCACGTCTGGGTCTGGTATAGATTCCGGTTCTTTCGACAGGAAGTCAGAACAAACCTTAATAAGTTTCTGTGCATCACATCACAAGGTTTTGGGCTAGCGGCCCTATCCTGAAGAAGCTGTCAGATTCCACCCCCAAATCAAGGCCTGTGGGTAGAGGACATTTTACTTTCTTTTCACACTTTTTTTTTTTAATGAAAATATTTGTCTAAGCATGGGTTCAGTCTAGAGAAAAAAGACATAACTTGCAGCCTCTGCTGAGTGGGCACACCCTGCACAAAGCGTCCTGGTGTGTGGCATGAGCATTCTGATTCCCCAAAGATGGCCTTGCCCTCGTTAGAATTAATTTTGGAGGTAACTGGGGCAACGGTTGGTGAAAGTCCTGTAAAATAGGTCACCTACCACAAGTGAAAGGAGAGAAGTCACTCAAAGGGTAGCCGAGAGCAAGGACGTATCACAATTCCGAGAGAAGAGGGTTTAGTGATTGTTACACAAGGAAACTGTGTCCAAAGACCCTTTCAAAGAGCTTAAGAAAGAAGCCTTTGTTGTGAGGAGTGATAGAATCTGCCTCCGTTCCCTTCTTTTACACATCACAGTATCCCGTGACACACCCCGCACACCGTTTAGGGAGGTGACTGTCATGTGATACAGCTTAATAAACACAAAGATGTAAGGTTGGTGTTCTGTTCCCAACTCTTGCCCTGCTTGCTGGATCACATATTAAACATCACAGTGAACCCTGTCCTGGGCTCAGTGAATGCCCAGGCACAGTTGAATGAATCAGCTATACGGCTTCTGTTATTTTTGTTAAGCCAGCCTCTATGTTACCCCATCCTCACTTTTATTACCTGATTTCACCGCTTCTCAGAAGACATGTGAGCCCAGGAAAACGGATCCTCCCAGGCACTTTAATTCTGTGTTCCGACTTTGAGTGAAAGGTCATTGCCCAAACACTCTTCTAATTAGATTGTATACATGTCTATTTACCAAGGTTGTTTTAAAAACAGGGTGCAATTTTCTTTTTGAAACAGTGTTTAAAAAAATGTGTATGCACCAAACAAAAGGCATTTCTTGAGATGGCCTTTACATTACATGTCTCTAGTTTTCAACTTCAGTATTAATAGTGAAGGGCATGCTTTAATGTAGCCAAGTAATGATTAATAGTTAACATTTATGTAACCTCGCAGATACTTGTTGAATTACTATTTTGCATGATTTTGCTTCTTGTAGCCCCTTCACATGGCTAGAACATGTAGCCTATGATCCTGATTCCTTGCTTTACTCTACATCATTGTTTTACAAATGGGACCACTCAGGGTGACATCACTGGGTGACCATCTGAGATCAAGCAGCAAGTTGCATCAGAAGCAGTTGGGATGTGCTCTTAAAGAAGCTGGCTGACCCCATTCAAAACAAAACATTTTCTCTGTTAAGATCCCTCACACACTTAGGCTCAACAATGCCCAAAAGTAAAATAATTAAATTAAAACACAAGAGGTGTTAGACTCCCTTTCACTGAATGGCATTTTGCCACAGAATTTGCAAAGCAGCAGTGCAGTGGTTTACGACCAGGTTTGATTTTGGCCCCAGATGTTTTTGGCCACATCTGTACATGGTTTTCAATTGTCACAATGGAGGGTGGCGGTGGAAGGGGGTGGTTCTCCCTGCAGTATCTCCTGGGTAAGGGTTGGGGAGGCTGCTGAACATCTCCCAACACCCAGGACAGAGCCCACAGCAGAAATTTATCATCTCCCTAAAGTGTCAGTTGTACTGAGGTTGACAAACCCTGTGATGGCATATTTCTGTGGTCCTTCTGCATAAAGAAATTAAAACCCCAAAATGGAAAAGTGAGCTATTGAGAAGGGCAAGGCAATTGCTCCTTGGTAGTAGTTATTAAAAAGTAGATAATTACCTAACCTGTATCCAGGATCCCTCATTTAAGAAATTTTAGACGCAGTTCATTGTTTAGAATAATTCATCAAGAAACACATCCTATAGATCTTTATTATGTGAAGATTTCAGAATGAGACTGACATAGGAAACACGTATCCCATATCAGAAAATGCTACTCTATTAGAAAGTTCCTAAGAATGCAAGTTGTCTTTGCTTCCTGTAAATCTTCATTTTTCTCAAGTCTCTCTCCTGCCTTTTTCATGGCAGATGTCTGGTACATAAATCTGGGATAAAATGCAGCAGAACTGAACAACAAAAGCCACTTCTGCACTTTGAGGTTGATCATGAGACTCTTCCTTCCGATTAATCCTTTTCCTTGGCAGATTGGAAGCAATTATAGGGTTAACGGAATAGCTTAGTCCTAATGCCCTCTCCATGTTTGGATTATATATTTTTTTCTTTTTTTCCAAAGGTCAAAAAGGACACCAATTAAAGGCAGTTATGAACTATATTCAGACTTTCCATATTTCTTCACCATTCCAGTAAAAGTTCCTGTCCAAAGAAATTTGGTCCAAAGATGGAATGAAAGAATGAAAGACATTTTATTTTCTCTCCTCGATGTTGGAAGTATTTCACTCCTACATGTCTGAGATTGTTTTCGTCTTGCAAAGCCCTTTGATATTTGTGAACGTGGCTCCGTGGCTTAAAACAAGGGCAGTGATAACTCATACTAATTATTCAGCTTGTATATTAACGCTTGACAAGAGGGAAAAGAACTTTTTCTTCCTGGGTGACGGTTGTAAAAATTAAGAAACCCAGGAGGAACTGAAAGATCTGTGCTCTTGAGGGCAAAAAGATCCTGTCTGACGGAGCTCTTGCATCTAAATCACAGTGAGCGCCCTGCACCAGGGCTGCTTAGCCTCCAGACGTCCCGTCTACGCAAGCCAGGCCGGTCTAGGCCGGGTGCGTCTTGTTCTCCTGAAAGGTCTCGCCCTTTCTGGTGTGGGCCCCATGCCTGAAGTAGATGAGAATTGCCTCCCTCTCCCTGACTATGACTTTCTTGTCTCGTCAAGATGCAGGTCTAGCTCATTAGGCCTTCTTGTGGTAATAAGCCAGCATTCCCATTACTCGTCATACAGAGGCTCAGCGTAGACACTGGGCTTGGGGGGACACCACATTTAATCTTCCTGGACTTCGGTCGGATATTTGGGAGTCTGGATAGAGCGAATGGGGTAGTCTGAAATATCAGGAAATATTCATGGAATGATCTGGCCTACAGAACAAAACAATGAGCTTGCTTTAGAAACGCGGGAGTAAATAACTGACTTGTTTATATTTTATTGTATCTATAGGCCACTTTGAAGTGGGTCTGGAATAACAAATATTTACTTCTGCTCCGTGGGTCCCTTGGAATGTGGCTGTTTCCTTTGAAAGCAGAATGGGAGACCTCAGAAAGGAAAACAGTGCGAGCAGGCCATCTGGAAGCGGAGGAAAGATCTTGGGGGAAGCTGTCGAAAACTCTCCCGAGATGAGCTCCCTTGACGTAAGCCACCCCCCTCCTCCCAAAGCAGCTCAGTGTCCCTGTCCCCAGCTCCCCCTGGACCTCACGGAGGGGAGGCAGTTCCTCCCTGCCTTCTGTGGAGAAGCTGGGTGTCTTGGTCAGGCCTGAGCAAAACCAGGACATCAAATTCGGACCCGCCCTCCTTCCTGTAGAGTAGGAATCTACCCCTACTCTGTAGGAAAATAAAGCCCACTTCCTAATCCCTCCGTCACTGACTTTCCTCAAAAGAGATGACTTCCAGTTTGGTGACCAAGCGGTTGATATCCAGGTGAGTTTCACCTCGGAGGGAATTTGTGCCAAAATTCAGAATGTTATATAATTCAGCAATTGCCAAAGAATAACTTTAAAAGGCCAGGAAAAAAGTGAGCAATACAGACCACTGCTCAGTAAGTCTCATTCTTCGAAGAGATACACACAATATCTCATAATACTGCAACACAAATACCTGTCACTAACTCCATCCAGCTGTGACAGAGTTCCCATGATAGCAGTAAGAGATGTGTTTGCTGGAAGTTAGCTTGTTCCTCCCTCATTTTCAGGTACTTTTAGTGGGGTATTTTCTATTTTCTTCCCTCGAATAAATCCTACTACCTTGATTTTCTTTACGATAACAGTGCTAAAGATAAGTCTTGGACTTCCATCAAAAACCCCAAATGATTATTTTAGCTCTCTCAACTTTCTCCTCTTCAAAAATCATTTGACAAAATCACTAATAAGGAAATACATAGGCTAATTTCAGGCTCACTATTTCTTTTCCCACATTTCATTTGGAAGTAATAAAACAAAGAGAAAGCAGAAAAAGTAACAAAGTTGAAGGGGAAAGAGCCAATAACTGAATCACCGGACCCATAGGTTGGAAACTCAGTTCTGAAGGGGTCCGGGTCCGGCGTTCATTTACTCTTCACCGTGGAGGTGTTGCCAAAGAGGCATAAATGCAGAAAGGAAGCTCTGGGAAGTGCCCAAGCTGAGTCTGAGAGCTACATTTGTATTTTTTGCACTTAAGACAGAGGCCTCTCCTTTCAGGCTGTTGCTTCAAGAGTGGGTTGCATAACCCGCAGGGCACATCGTAATCTTGACGTCCATGCCTCTCATCTGTGTCTAACAGAAGCAAACCCCTCCAGTGGCAAAGGTCTCCATGAGCCGAGTTTCGGCTTCCTGCACACACTCCAGTTACAGGCGGATGCTGACTCAGGAGGTCTGGGATGGGGCCTGAGGCCCTGCATCTCTACCAAGTTCCCAGGTGATGTCCACGCTGCCGATCCGATGTCTACACCCTAAGTAGCCAGGGAACTGTGTGAAGAGCAAGGAACCAAAGTGTCTGGAAAGAGGTTTAGGGACAGAGCAGCATTAAAAATGAAACTCGGTTCTCCTGGGGCGAGGTCTTCCGTGGATTTTGAAGCCATTTGCAAAACACCTTGGGGGCCAGTATCCGCCTCTGGTTGTCTGTGTTCATCAGCGGGCTTGGCGCTCTCTACCCACACACGGAACCACTGACATCCACAGCTGTTTTGTTTGGACAGGCTGGTGGCGAAGTCTGAGCTTGCACACAAAGGGCTTATCATCAACATGAGCCTGTCCCTGACAGCTGTTTTCCTTCCCGGCCCCAGGACTCTGGCCAGAGGAAAGGAAAGGGCTCGCTGGAGGAAGAAGTGGTGGTATCAGCAAGCTGTATGGATGCCTGGCGTCCAGACCTGGGGGAGCCCCACACCCACACACCAGTTTAAGGCCACGTTCCTACCTTCTCCTTCCTGCACTGGCAAACGCACAGAATAAGTGGTTTGATAAATCTATTGGTTCTGTTTATAAAAGCTGGTGGAGGAGCAAGGATGACATTATTTCTTATGCTAAAACAAGGAATTTCAATGAAGTACGACTGATTTTCAAGTCCTACGGCAAAATCTGCGGTGTGTATACATGCCCACGACGGAACGACACGGGCCCCACCAGCATGAGGGGAGGTGTATGAGGTCAGTACTAGGTGTGTGAGGACCACACCTCATAGGGCCCATAAAAATCAAGGTCCCTGTCAGTCAGCTGTGGACACGGAGAGGAAGAGGCGCCTTCAGGGTCTTCCTTTGGGAAGGTTTGCTTTGTGCTGGTGAACTGCTCCCCCTGGTGGACCAGGAATTTATGTGTCTGTCCTGCCGGGACCAGACTGGCTCCTGCTCGGCAGAAAACTGGGCGGTTTCAGGTAAACAGACGTACCCTCCAGGAAACGAGCAAACCCTCTGAGCACCAAAACAAAGTTACTAGCTGGGTCCCTGGCTGATTTTGAGCATCGCTGTCCTGCAAAGCTCAAAGGTTTGTCTTCCCACACTGTCCTCGTCACGCAGGCTGTCATAACGACGGTTGTTTTGAAACTGGGGCTCTGTATGCATTGGAGAGACATGGAAAACTCTTCAGTTCTGTGTTTTACTGTATTCGCCTTTAAAAATCATTCTGGACATTTACACGAGGAAAGTGGCCCGTGTAAAGGAGTCCATTTGGTTGTGCAATCTTTTGCTCCCCTTGCTTCCTGCTGACTGCACTCCTCTCTCAGGCGTGATCGGGCTGATTGCGGTTAATTTATACCTAGATGCCTTGTTCCACATACCTGCTCTCAAGACAGAAGTAAGTTTTATGATTTTTCCAGAGATCCTCTTTCTACCACAATGATACATTTCAGCGGCAACACAGCCGGGTTATTTCAATGTTTCCTTTAAAAACCCTCCCGCACGCCTTGCTACTCACCGCAAGAATAGTTTGCAGCTCAGACAAAGGCGAGAGTCTATGACAGTTCTCTCACTCTTTTGGACATTCTGCAACGGGTCACACTGCAGCCTCAGTCCAAACAGTTTAGAGGCTAAATAAGGAGGTATTTTAAATATTTACTTAACAAGACACATTTTAAATAACCTACATATGTAAATAGAGCATAGTTGGCCTGTACATTATTGCCAGGTCGATTCTCATGTTCTGATATATATAATTAATTACCGGTTTATTCCTCTGTAAACCGAAACAGGAAATAAATCAGTGATAGCAGGTCACCGATGTCAGCAAAAATTGTAATACCCTCTTGTCCGTGGGTCTGTGAAAGGGGGACTGGGACTGTGTACAGTCTGGGGTGGTGCTCCCCCTAACTGTGCCCAAAAGGCAAGTTTCTAATCCAATTTTGGTTGCTTACTTTCGATGCCTAGACTTTTCCTCTGTGCTGTTAGGTGGGCATGGAATTGCATATTTTCTAGTCTGCAATAAATTCAGAAAACGTATGCAATGTGATCCACACACCTAAAGTAAAAGCATAGCATGAGCTTTTTAAGCAGCATTATTATATTTAGAGACAAAAACAACACAAATACCAAGGATTTTGATAATTTCTTGGGCATCAAAGATATGAATAGTTTTAATGTTTTTAGCAAAACCTGTGCTTCTAGTTTTACTGTTTTGAGAAAGACATATATACATATATGTGTGTCATTTCCACCCAAAACAAGCATCCATCTTTAAATGTTTTCACTGAAAACTTCTAAAGGATGAAAGTATTGAACTTCGAATTTGTCATGGTTATACAGAGAGTCCTCTAGGGAAGAAAAATTAAACAAGAACCATGAATCTTTTCTTTTCAGATTAACTTTCTGATGATGTAAAATGAGTAATCATCTCAAGCACCTCAAACAAATTTTGGGTCTGGGTCAGCGAAGAGACAAGCTTGTTTCATTTCAACCTAATGCACAAAGCTTACCGACAACCCGGCATTGAGTTCTGATTCTCAGTGCTGTGAATTAACTTGCCAACTTAATTCTAGCCAGTGGATTAGCAATATTAATTATCTTGGCCCATGGCCAAAGCATCTGGAAAATTTAGTGTGGAAAACCATTTAAAATAATTCATTCATGCCATCATGACAAACCAACCCATTGGTTAGATGACCTTCTCACTGTCACCCAGTTGTTTGGCCGCCCTTTAAAACATTCTGCATTAAATTTGCATTGGATCATTTTGCCACTCTGCACTGGTGAGAAGCATTAAATCTTTGGGAAAATAAATAGTAGCAACAACAAAACAGATTGAACTGTAAGACTCTCCAGAGAATTACGGTGAGTGGCAAAAGTCAATTTCAAAATGTTACATACTGTATGACTCCATTTGTAGAACGTTATTGAAATGACAAAATTATAGAAATGGGAACAGATAAGGGGTTAAGGAGGATGTGAGGGTGGGAGGGGAGTGGGTGTGCTATAAAAGGGAAATATGAAGAATCCTTATGATGAAAGATACTCTTTATCTTGACTGCGTATCAATGTCAGGGTCCTGTTGGTTACAGTGTGCTAGCGTTTCGCAAAACGTTAGTATTGGGGGAAACTGGGGAAAGTATCACCCTACATTATTTTTTATAACTGCATGTCAATCTAAATCTCAAAATTAAAATTTTTAATTTACACGAAAGTCCTGCAAGACTTACAACCCAACAGCTCTATTACTCTGGTCTTAAAACGGAAAAAAATATTGACCAAATCTTGATCTTATGTGACTTTGGACGAATCTAGTCAGCCTTTCTGAGCCTCCTCCCCTGTCGATCGAATGGGGAAACACCTGCCTATTTACTTCACTAGCTGTAGTCAGGATGAAATGAAATTGCAGTGATGACTGTGAAAGTGCTTCCTAACTCTTCAAGTACTACAAAAAAAAAAAAAAAAGAAAATCAAAACCAAAACATTTGTTAGACTAGCTGTGTTCCAGTCTACAAGCTAAGTTAAATTGGTTCCTTACTTTATGTCTGTCTGGTAGTATATGAGGCACCCCAAGAAGCACCACTAAAGAAGTCCCATCTTTCGTCATACCTTCCTCGGGCATTAAAGAGTTTCCACGTCCAGGGCCTGCAGTGACTCTTATCTCAGACTCTTTCAACACTCCGAAACTGCGGGCGCCCTCTCGCTTTGCTTCCCCTAAACATTCCAAACCAGCCTGCCTTCCCGGCCCTCACTCTCCTTCTGCCATCCCCATGGTCCGGCGGACTGGGTTACCGCCAATGCACAGCCTCTCTGCTCTGCCGCTCCCCCTTTATGCCACCTTCTTTCTGGAGGAGAATCAGGCCATGGTGTTGGGTCCTCTTCTTTCTACCCCACCCCCAATATTGTGTCTGAGGACTGGCAAGGTTTTTGCTAAGATGTTGATGGTTTTTATTACACTTAATTTATTATCACCATTTTGCAAGTCAGACAATGTTAGTAATCTGCTGAGGACATACAGCTATGGGAACTTAGGATGCGTAGGAAATATTTAATTAACCAAGGAATGGATACTCCATCTATTGCACTTTTTTTTTTCTGTTTTCTGATTTCTGCCATGCGACGACACGTCTAAAAATCCATTATTCACTTATTTTCTCATTCATTCCTTCATTATTTTATCACTCATTGAACAATGACCTAACGCTCACTGATTGCAAGGCTCTGTGCTAAATCCCATGGGTGTGGAGATGAGGAGAGTATAATCTGGAAAGACACTCATGAAAATAATAATAATGGG
The DNA here is from genome assembly GCA_004026545.1 of Mormoops blainvillei. Classification (NCBI taxonomy): domain Eukaryota; kingdom Metazoa; phylum Chordata; class Mammalia; order Chiroptera; family Mormoopidae; genus Mormoops; species Mormoops blainvillei. Next base: position 537,183 of record PVJD01000005.1, on the reverse strand, counting down.
AACACGGTCCATGACCCGACAGAGAAGTGAAAGTGCCATGGAAAGACAGAGAGGAACAGCAGTTCTCTGGGGAGCCTTCAGGGCACCTAGAGAAGGTGGTGGATTCATAAGCCTACAGGGGCCAGATATGTAACCCGCTCCCATGGGGAGGTATGTGAGGAGCTGTTCTGACCAAGTTTGATTTGAAAATGGGGACCTAGCATTCCCAGAACTAGGAATATTACCCTCAATGATGATGATATCCTGTGGGTTCCACCTTCACCATGTAACAGTTGCGACTACAGTTTGTCATCAAACCCAGGAATGATGGGTTTGATGAATACGGGGGACCATGGGCCAGGCCCCCCTTATTTCTCCTCGGGTCAGATGCAGTAGCCTCCTACTGAGCCTCCTGCTTTCACGCTGGCACTCCACAACCTTTTCTCCGCTCAGAAACGACAGGGAGACTGAATGCGTAAGTCGCTTCATGCAACCTGTGTAGTCAATGACTTCCTGTCTCACTCAGGTTAAAGCAAAAGCCTTTTCCTTGGTTTGGGTCCACACTTCTTAGCTGAACGCGAGCATAACCTAGCCTATTTTTTAAAGTGTATTAATGGCTGACCCTCAACCCCAAAAGTTCTGCATGATCTAAGGACGGTTAGCATGCTCTCTCAGCTGCTCAGTGCTTTAGTCAACTCCAGCACTGCCTCTGGAGGAAGACCTTCTCTGACAGCCCTACCGAAGCCTCACGCCCTGCCTCTTTTCCCTCTGTTACTTGCCTTCGGAGACCCCGTCCTGTGCCTACTGCCTCCGGTGCTTGCGGCGCCTCCTCCCCGCCGGAGGATCGGCCTACGGGGTCAGAGGTTGCCTCTCTGGTTTGTTCTGCTGGATCCCCAGTACACACACCAGTGCCTGGAGGCACACAGGAGGCGTTAAAGAAGTAAATTTTAAAATAAGGCAAATGAACAAGGACAAGTCCAGGAAGGCGGCCACTGGCCACAGGGAATGATCCAAGAAAGAGGAGGAAGACTTGTAAAAAATAAACAGCCAGGGTAATTCTCCGAAGGTCGGGAACCTTAACCATTTTAAACAAAAGTCTGTCACAACCAGATCTGTCTTTTAGGAAGCTCGTTTGTACTATGGTTTTGAGAATGAATTAATTCCAAAATAGTGTTACGAGGACAAGAAACACCTTTTAGGGGACTCCTGTAATCATGAGAAAAGTTTGAACAAAGATATGACGCGTTTGAACAGCGCAGCATGGAAAGAAGTAGAAACGGAGCCACAGGCAGGTTTGTTTTAGTGACAAACATGACTATGAAAGAGCGGTCGCCTGTAATTTAGCCTTTATAGCTCACAGTGTCCCTCTCACAAAAGCTTACCCATGTCTCTCAGGCTCTCTCTCCATTCTGGTTAAACAAATACAATGTAAGGCAGGTTTAAAAACTACACACATAAGACATCTCCAGAAACCACGCAGAGGTCATCTGAGCCACTCCGGGGCCCCTGGTGCTAGGACTCTCATGTGCGGCATGAGTGAACCCGGTTCCTTTACAGCCCTTCATCATAAGCCATTTCACCCATGAACTGTCCTCATGTGAAAAAATGCTACATGATGTCTGTTCCATTCTCAATCTCTTTTATCTTCCACTTACGCACCACTGTCCTGAAGCTGAAAACAGAACGAGGGTATGATCTTAGTGCAGCCTCCAGCGATTAATTTTATTACTGCTTTTTCCCAACTGAATAAACTCACAATAAGTAGGAAAAGCTTCATCTGTGAATGAACCCCTCAAGAGACCTCAACTGATTATCCTTCAACCTTCTCTGAACTTGCTAACCTAATGTAGAGTCCCTCCCCTCCTCCTCCCCATTCTTTCATCCCGATCTTCCTTTGGTTAAAAAAGTAAATCTAATTAAAGGAGCATGGGAGATGGAAGCCGTTTAGTGAGTGAGGGAAGCAGGATCTCTGTGCAACTTTCGGCAGTGATGGGACTGACAAGATGGAAAATTCCTCAGACTACTAAGCAAAGCACTCTGAATGCTGTAGAAACATCTGGTTTCCTTTGTGTAAAATCTTTTCCACGAGGTTGGCGGAGATTTTTATTCTAATTGAATTTGTAGTTAATTCCAGATAAAGATGAGTTTCTTTTTTGCTGATGCTGCTCAAATCAGGGGTCCCAGCCCCACTACTTGAAGCCCCTTTTTATGCAAAGTTAGTCAAAAGACGTGGCAGGATATTTGGCACCAGCGAGCCTCCATTTGTTTATGTTTTGGAGGAAGAAGGGACAATTTCAGATTCGCTTGATTCCGGACTAGGTCTTTCGAGTCCTGGGCCATGGAGGCTGAAAGACAGAATCCTGCATCTGAAATGCAATCTTTCTAGCCAACAAAGCAATGGCATGGGTAAGCGTTGATTTAAAGGTGGCTTACCACTCAGCCTGTGAATGTGTATCTGGCATTAATGGATTTATTTATTTATCCTAAATCATTTAAAAGGAACTAAGGAGTTAAGTTTTGCAGTATCTGCAATATTTGTTCAATAATGTAATACATGGTTGAACAAAAGAAAAAATAAAGCATAAAATATATGTCTCCCAGTGACGTGGATATGCCACGAACCTGAAAGTCTTCTGCCGGCACAGCAGCTTTCTAGAGCCAAGGTTTTCCATGAGTGATATTTTGGATACTATGAAATAAAGGAAGACTATTAAAGAACAATTAGTTTCTTTCTCAACCAAACCGGATAAGTAGAGGAATCTCCCCAGTCCCCCCATGGAACATTCTTTGGAACACCACCACAGAAATTAAAACAAAGACCTTGAACCCAGACTCAGAAAAGACGCAAATTTTGGCACTGCACACATCATCGGGGGGCCTGGAATCTACCCCTGCCCTTTTCACGGTCACTTAGAAAAGCTGACTTCCCATTTCCCCAGAGGCTTTGGACCCAGGCAAATGGCACCCCCTCTCCTCTTTAGAAGTGGAGTAGAAGTGTCCATCAAAAGCCATGGGCACAGACCTTAAAGTAATCTTGGTATTGGGAAAGCGGACAATATTGATTAACGCTCGCTAGAATTTTCTCATTCTTATCCCACTTAGGCCCAAAGCCTAGGTTGTTTCACTCTTCCTCCTTGAGGGCTCTCTGCATTGATTCTTCCAACTGAGTTAGCTGTCTTTTATCCGGTCATCTTAATATCCAGAATGTATATTGAACTCCTGTTGCATATTTTTATTGGTTCATGATTGTTATTACAAAGTCTCCTGCTGTTTATCTGAGCAAGTGAGGACAGAAGGAAAAAGACTAATTTATTCCTAAAATTCCGTAGACACTCAGTAAGTGATTTTTAATTAATGAACTCAAACAGTTGTAGAAGGTTTAATAGGGGAACAATGCATTTTTCTTATTTGGCCAAAGTTGCAAGCCATCATATGCAGTAATGACAGACGTTGGCTGTGTCTGGTCAAATTAAATACAGTAAGAAAGTGCTGTCTCAGAATAAGAGTTGGTTGATTTCAATATTTTTCAAATATAAATAATGCTGCCATGAACGATCACAGAAATACATTTTTGAGTACATCTCTATAGTTATATCTGAAATCTTAATTTCATGGAAATGAACTATAGGGCTAAAGGATAGAAACCTGACTTTTCCATGTTCTCATTAGCACTGCCTATTGTAATTAAGTATATTAATAATTGATAGAGGAACGTGATATCTCCCTTCTCTTTTATGTTATGTATAAATATATACCGATATTATAGATAGGCATTGTGTATGTGTGAATCTCTCTGGCCAATGTTAGAAGATATGACGTAAGAGCAACCTGAAATGAGATTTTATGGCTAGAGGGAAGTTGGGTTCCATGGCTTCAAAGGAGTCACCCAGTGCCACAGTTGGGTAATCTTCTAAACGATCGAGACAAGGCACGGAGCGGGCCAGCCGCTCGGCAAGCCTGAGAAAAGATGTTTACAGAATGGGTGATGAACGCCTGGCCTCCTTGCCCGATCCCAGGAACATATCTCAATACAACCGAGGTTACGAGGCAATAAGGAATAGGAATTAACTACGGCCTCTCCTGACATATGTCAAAGTTAATTCTACTTTAGATGAGTCTTAATTATGCCAGTGAAGTTTAGGGTTTAATAGAAAGAGCGTGTTTGCTGAAACTGTAACTTTTATTGTTAAGGACTAAGAAAGATTTAAAGTCAACTTCACTTTAAATGTGGTGAGCTTAATTTGAAGCTACAGTATTAATTTTTGAGGTAACAAGCCCTACGTCTCTTATAAAGTGGTTGGCTTGTTGTCTTTACCTGTCTGTGAAATTACTCACCCTAGGGAAAACCCGCATCTTCTAGAATACATTTAGCCTCTGATTGTCTGGACTTGGTGTACTCAATTCCAGTACTCGATTTTTTATTCACATTTATTCTTCTTGTGGAGGATATAAGTCTAGCCACCTTATTAAGTTATATTTTACTATGGCTAGAAGCCACCCATTGTTCTTTTTTAACAGCCCTCTGTGATGAACTATGGGATTTACGGACATTATTTTTTAATTGAGATATAACTGACATAATATTATATCAGTCTCAGATATACAACTTAAAGATTATATATATATATACACACACACACACAAATATATGTATATGCATGTGTGTGTGTATGTATAATGTGAAGTGATTGCCACAACATGTCCTGTTAACATCCATCACCACGCATAGTTTAACTGTTTAAATACCAATGGCGTCACTGTATGGGACACCTACTCTTCTTCTCAAAAGGAAAAGCTGAGCTATGAAGCAGTAAACGACATGCCCAAGGTCACTTCACCTACAAATGACTGAACCGGGGCTCAAGCCCATGTCTTTTTGACATCACCACCACCCACGAAATGAGGTTAAGTTAGAAAGAATCAAATAAGAATTTCTAAGCATTTTCTTTGTGAAACCAGATGGTGACTCATCATCGCTATTTTCTAAGTGAGGCACCCATAGTGGCAAATGATGAGGGATGGATACTAGCGATGCCTAAATTCAACGTCACATCAAATTAGCAGCAAATACAGGGTAGTTAAAAGTCCGGGAAGTTATTATTTAATCTTTACAGATATCTATTCCTTTAAGGGGTTTTGCTTTTGTTAGTTTTTGACCTTTTTTTTTTTTAACAGTTAGTGTTATTCTTTTGGAATAATTAAAGGGAAAGGAAGTTTAAAGAGAGACTGAGTGACATGCAATATTCTCTAATACCCTCTTGTTGCTTTAGGTGATTGGTACACTTAATTAAGGAGGGTCCTGGGTCTATCATCGACCAGGGCCTGACCTGGGGGTGGGAGGGAGTGAGCTGTAACCTGACCGAGCCCAGGTGTGTGCCTGGAGGTCACACACTGGGAAAACATGTGGCCCCAGTAAGTTTTCTCAAGTCTGGCCATGCCTTTAACTATTTCAGGTCTTTCTCGAATGTCCACATTCTCTCATGCTTAGACAATGTCCGCATGCTTTCCTCTAGATGATGATTTTCACGTTGGCAAAGGAAGTACCTAAGGTTAAGGGACTTGTTTCGGGCTTTAAATTCCATGGCAAGAAAAACAGAGCTCCTTTCTGCTGCTAGTCGCCGCTCTGTACACCACAGCACAGCGCTGTGTGTCACGCGTGCCCTCCCCGACCTGTAAAACATTATTTAACAGAAATATTTTCTTCTTCTGGATCACAGCGTTTTTTTTTCCCTACTCCCCTCCTCCCTCCTCTTCTTTCCTTCCTTCCTTCCTTCATTTTTTTTTTATTGCTTTATTTCTGTCTGTCCATCCATCCGTCTGCCTGCCTGTCTATCGCGGGTAAAGCAGAACACACAGCCCTTGGGCATCCAGCGTGTGGGGTTAAGGAGAATGCAATGGCAGGTGAGCTTTGTTCTCTGTGGATTTTCCTACCCTACACGAGGTATTTATTGATAGAAAGGCTGGATAGGTGGGGGAGGCTCCGAAACCCCGGATACACACAGCATTAGTGAGAACATAAATTCAAGTGTCTTCCCTAAGGACACCCTTTATTGCGAATTGTCCATGAGCCATGAGATGTAACACATACAAGCAAAAATATTTAAAAAGGGGGTATTTGACCTCCACAAAGAATGTGCCATTTTTGAATAAAGAAGCACCTGCATCTACTTACTTACGTGGTTTGCATTTCAACCTTTTTATTTGCAGTGCTATTTATGGAAAGCATTCCAAAACTGGCAACACACTAGCCCAGGTTCTTTTTAGGTAGAGCCAACTGACCGCATACAGAAGACTAGCTCTGTTGTGAGGGTTAATAACCTAGGTCTTCTCCACTCTGAACCTCACGGCCATGGATGGCATCGACTGGCCTCCTTTCAGAATGTCATGTGAAGGCCCTTAGGAGGCATTTGGGTACAGACACCCATTTGGGCAAAGCCCACTGGAACTCCCATGGCCTGCCTCTAGCCCACTTAAACAAAACTATTCTACGGTGAGGCCAGATGTTCTCTTTCCTCCTGGTTGAGGGGCAGGAGGTGCACTAAAGTGAAGATAGGCATTTGAGTGACAAAGTCTGAAGAGCATATTCTCTTGCTATATGTAAAATTTGGACAAGTGAACCCTGAAGAGCCTCAATTCATATATAAAGTAGGAATGAAATAGACATTCAACAAAGTCGCTGGCAATAATAGGTAAATGCACTAACAGAGTAACGGCCCCATGCGTCCCCTGGAATCAGCAGATGCTCAATGCATAGACCCTGTGCCCTTCTTTTTCTGATGGGAGAACAGCCGCTGTGCACATTCGGGGAAGCGGCCCACCCCGTCCTCCCTTGTGCTGTATTCCCAGTGCACTTTTCACACTACTGTCCTTTCGTTGTTCCCACTTTTCCCATGATGTTTGTGTCTTTTTGCCCCCAGAGAATCTTGGCCCCATCAGGTAGTAGCAGTAGCGGCCAATCAGAATGCTCTGTGCCCTCTGATCACCGCACGAATTAGTTGGTGGGCTGGACTCTAGCAGCCTGTTTTTCATTTGCATCCTCCCTGACTTCTCGAAGGATTAATTCTGGCCGCCAGGAATTAGCTTCACCTACGCGCTCCCTGAACACCCCCACCACTCCCAAACATGTTCACATCATGCTCTGTTATTTCAAGAGTTGAAATTCTCCCATTTATTCATGGGTGCACAGCCAGCTGAGGGGTGTGTGTCATCAGGTGATCTGAATTTGGGCTTATGAGCCTATGATCAGGACTCTGTGAAGCAGAGAATGTAGACAAGGCTACTGTCTCCTTCCTTTTCCCGCTGCTTCTGCTAACCATCTATTCTAAATCCAGCCTGGAAAGATGGAATTAAAACGCCAACATTCTGAAATCTTACTCAAAATTACACATAATGTTGAGAAACATTTTTTCTTATCACTGAATTCTGCTCTTTCAAATTTCAAAATGATTACCTACCAAGCCACGTCACACTTTTATTACAGGGTTTTTCACTATTTTTTCCTTTGCCTTATAAATCAAGAGGCTAGGATGTTATTTATATATTTCGGAGCCTTTCAGAAAACAGAAAATTTGATCAATTATTAAGATTACTCATGTACCTATTACCAAACAGGTATTTGAGGTATTTAAATTTCTGATTTCTGAGAATACCAGAATATCAGTGTATGTTAGTAAGAGTTATTTGGGAAGAAACATGTCATGATAAATAAGTCTGAAAGGATGGGATAAACAAACTTAGGTCTTGGGGGAAAATGCGTTTTTCAAGCAACTGGTCCACAAAACTCCATTTTGGTGGAGTATCTTGTGGGTCTGACCCTCTAATAAAAACATGGGGAAAAATACTGGATATATGACCATCTGAAATATAAGCACAGTACTAGAGTCAATCAAACAGTAGGACATGTTTAGGTAAACAGATCATAAGAAGCCAGTTGAACCATTTCGAACAGATTCAAGTTAGACTGGGAAGTTACTTCCCTGTGTTAAAAATAATAATGACAGACATACACATGTCCCAGCATGATGTCTTAATTGCCACCAAGATTCTAACCAGAATGACTTTGAATTAAGTTTTAAAGTTTTTTAAAGAGTCAATTCAGCGCTTATTTTTCTGGGTTGTGCAACAGGTCTTCAGTATGTCTTCTTATGTAGCTACTTTGCCCAACTCAATTCAGATAATCTGGATTTCCAACACAGATTTGAGAAGGTAAAAATCCAGAAAATTTATTTTCCTTTCATATCCTGAAACTATGTGGCCATAGCTCTGGACTGAACCATTCCCAATGGGTATCCATAAGCAAGAACTTGCACCTCATTGACAAGCCCAAGTCATTATGGGTTTGAGTGTTATGCTCCCAGTATATGGTTCCCTCTGCTGTGAAGTTCAAATAATTCAGTAACAAGCTCATTTGATAACGTTACAATTTTCCGCTAAAATTCTAACATGTCCAGTTCAATGTGCACGTCTTTAAGTCAGCGTGGAAGGGAGAGCAGGGTAGGCCAGCTGCTTTTCTACTTTAACAAATGATATGAAACAGGAGATTGGATTGGATTGACATCGAGGATGGATCTGCTTTGATCTAAAAGCCCCAAGTTTCACAGCATTGAAAATCTTCCCAATCGGATCAGAGAAACTGAAAACGAATGCCTGGAAGAAAGTTTCAAAGCAGAAAAAAAGAAAGACAGAAGTGAAAAATCAACATTATGTTTGGAGAAAAGACCCTCTACATGATATCAAAGCAGCGAACTGCTCCTTTTCACCCAAGGAGACAGATTGTTGGAAGGAACAATGTGTTTACCTTTCCAAAAATTTGATATCGAGCATTTTAAATTGTAGCAGACATCATTTGGTTTTGCCTGCCCACCATCTATTCACTCTTCACAAAGCCTGGTGACAGCACCTTTGAAGAAACTCCCAGCCGTACTGCACGCCATCCAAAGCCAGCAAAGCGCCAGTGCCTGCCCCTCCTGGCCCAGGGAGAGGGCAGCGGCTGCACTACCAGGGTTCACTGTCCCAGGAACTTGACTCCTGGCTTGGAGACACTACACAGAAAAACAAAGCTGGTTCTTCAGTGGGAAGGACCCTAAAGCGGTTGTTCTTCTGTTCTTGGGCCACTGACTGACACATCGTTGATGTCCTTTCCTGCTTGGTTTTGATAGCGTTTCAAGAATCTAGTTATAGAATCCACTGGGTTTTTCATATGTCCCCGTTCTGTTATCTCAAATGAATCCTGACCGCGTCAACCAATCCAATGAACAGCCCCTTCCTGGTTCTAGTTCGGTGTCATTGCCCACTTATATCCTATAAATACAACTTGGACATCCCTACCCTCGATGGTAGTCAATAAATACCTCAACGAGTCCCTAGGCTGATGAAATTTTGCCACATCCATGTTAATCAATGTTAAGCATTGAAAATAGTGATTTGGTCTTTTTACGGAGGTTTTTGGCTGATGAAAGAAGTGATATATCAATAGAACAACTCTAACCCAATTAAAAATGCTGTGTAATTGTCAGAGTTTATAAGATGCAGAACCAACTTATGGAGAAGAAAGTCAGCCATAACAATAGGGGTGCCTCTGATTATGTGCATATAATAATGCAGGGGTAAGAGGGAAGGTTGTGGATTAGGTTCATGAAAACGTATTTCTACCCCTGTCCCCATAAGTGAAAATAAAGGTGGCAATTAAAAGAGAGAGAGAGAGAGAGATAGTTAATGTATTGATCCAAAGGTTGGCAAACTGTAACCCTCAGATGCATCCGACCATACCCGCCCATTTGCACTTTGTCTGTGACAACATCTGTACAAAGATGGCAGGGCTGAGTGACTGTGACAGAGACCACATGGCTGGCAAAGTCAAAAATATTTACTACCTGGCCTTTTACAAAAAGAAGGTTTGCCAATGCCTGGATTTAATTAGATTCTATACATTGATGAGAGGAGATCTGGAAAAATTTTGGAATGAAGTTTAGTATCCACCCCTATTTGGGGAATGCCAAAGAGAATGGCATCTGGAAATCCTGGTTATAAAAGCTTTATTTCTATCATTGTTATACCTAGACAGTCATTTAACTTCTCTGAGTCTCAATTTCCTCCCTGCAAACCTAGGATATAAATAACACCTAATTCTCAGACTTACAGTGAGGGCAATAAATATGCCCTCGTGTGACTGGATATAATCTATGAAGTTTAAACTGTCTTAATTTTAATGAAAAACACTCAAGACTAATTTCACAATTCCCCCACTATAATCTCCCTTTCTAGAAACAATCACTTCTACAGATTTTTGTTAAAATTCTACAGGATTTCTGCCTCTAAATTATTAAATTTATTAAAATCTGCTCTTATTATTTCTATTTATTTAGCAACTTGAAATTTATCCATTGAACTCCCATTATAATAGCCAAGGATTTCGCGTAACCTGCTTTCTGCTTATCTTTCTGTAACTCTAGTTAAGATGATTAAACCCTTACATATTGTTGCATCTAGTTCTTCTGCCTCTTTACCTTTCAACTTCTGTCAGATGTACTATCATTTTTAATTTATTAACAACATAATTGCATCATGTTCTGAAATCATTACAGAGTCTGTATTTTTCCAAATAAAAAGCTTTTTCATAAGGTATAGATTAACTTAAACATGTTAACATTTATATGTCATAAAAGAGTCAACTGGCTACTTACTATATTTAATTTAGAAAATTAGTCCTAGAAGAACATATGAAAGATATTATAAACACAGAGTATTGATACAGAAATATTTTCCTACTTTCATGTTTCTACAGAGTAATTCTTTTTAAAGTCCTCATATATGCCCCGTGTTCTCCAGAGTCACCTGGGAAGCCACCAAAGGCTGTTACTGAGGCATGCTTGTTTCCATCTTAATTGTCTCAGATACAGATATTTTGAAGCCAGACAGTGTGCTGTCACTGTCATTTTACCTAGTTACTGTGTAGATTTTCAAATTTAATCCAGAAAAATCATGATCTCCATAATATAACCACTGACTTTATTGAGTTTTAAAGCGACTTTTAAAAGGTATGTCTCCAGCAATGTTCTTCCCTTTCAAGTGTGAGGTCTAGGAATGATGACTGAATCTGTGTGAACTTTTTTTTCTTCTGTTGTTGCTAACATGATATTTCATTCTAGCATAATAGTAATAGAATAATAATGATGTTGATTTAAAAGTTTCCTCCTATCTCATTTGCTCTGTTCTGTTTGCTACTACTATTAATTCGACCTTAAACTTTTGGAGTTAATTCCCCTGTTTCTTATGTTTCCTCTCACATTTTGTCTCTTTTTCTTGTGTCCTACATTCTGAGGGATGTATTTGTCTCTATTTCTTAACCCTTCTTTCTCTCTTTTTTTTTCTCCTTCTGCAATCATATTTTAAGCTCCTAGGAATTCTTCTGGTTCACCAACAGTGCATTTTTCCTAGTAGCCTGTTCTTTGCTGATAAATACCATATCTTCTTACATTTCTGAGGATACTCATTGGAGATTTTCTGTTTTGTCATCTCCAAGTCACTGTTATGGTTCATTTTTAATTCTATTTGTTTCTTCCTTTTTAAAAATCACTTTCCCTTTATGATGAAATATTCCTTAACTTTCTGGAGACATTGCTATGTTCCTATTCAGAACTGAGGAAAGAATAAGTTTGACTCCAATCTCCGAGAAATCCGGTGAGGCTTCTTGACCAAAGAACTTTGAAATTGGGTCGTAGGCTAAGATCCATAGAGGCCACGACCATAAGAACGTTCCTCTGCAGTCCTAACCATTCATCAACTCCCATGTTCTCTCCAGACAGTTCAGCTCCTTTGCAGAACGACTGTGTGACATGTAAACACCACGTTGCCAACAGTTATGCCTTCTGGGGTGGAAGGGCACACTGACTCTTGGTCATCGCCCAACACTTCCTTTTAGGCTCACTTTTCCCCGCAGTCTAAAGCCAGCACCTCTCTGCAGCCTGCTGGCCACTTAGAGCCTGTCCCAGCCTTAGTCCCCTCTCTGCTTTTTCTGTCTGTGTTTTCATCGTTGGCTTCATAGTATTATCTTCCATAGACTTTCTGCTTCCAGAAATGTGGCCAAATTTCTGGTTCTCTGATGACCCAGGGTTTTGTAGATTTATATTGATTTTTACTATGCATTATTCTTTACTATCATTTACCGGGTGTTTGGGAGTCAGAGGGGGAAAATTAATGTGGTCAGTAACCCACCCAGAGCTAGAATGCAACTTTCATTTTGTAAACCTTCGCAGGCCGCTTTGATCATGGCTGAGTTCTTTCCTTTCCATGAATAATAAGTTACAAAGTTATCATAGTGGAACTAAAGGAAATAGATACCAGATCCCGCCTCCTTTAAAAGTTTGGCTATATTAACCTGATTCACACAGTACTCACCTCTCCTTTGGGAAAGATACTTTTTTGCCTTTGGTTTTTTTGGAAATAGTTACTGAGTGAAGCAGTTTTCAGTTTCTCTTTTCTTCTCTAACACTGCACACATACACCTCTTAACCCTCTTCTGCATCCCCTCCGAAAGATATTTGAATTGTCCCCTTTAAGAGGCCATCTAATTTTGGTGTACTGCTTAATACGTTTGGAGAATCCTGCCCTTGAAATCAGGGAATAAATTAGTGTGTTTTATGTATGCGAGTGTCTCTGCGGCGTTCACTGTAGACCCTCGGCGAGTGTTCGCTGGTCAGCAAAGGGTCACCAGAGCGGGTGTCAGAGTTACAGGACGGCTGCCTAGGCAAGCTCCCTGAATCCATCTTTCACGCCAGCTGCGGCGTGCTGCTCTGAGCTGGGCTTTTCGTCTGTCCCTCCTGCATCTGGCTGGCCCATACGGGCATTCTCTGATATTCAAAGGCCTTTTTTATTTCTTTCCCCTTTTCTGTCTTCTTTCTTTTCTTTTTTGCCTCCCTCCCGCCCCACATTGCTTTGTGAATGCCAAAATAAGGGATCTAGATGTAGAAGCCATGGATATCTTTCCAACTTCAAAAAAAATAAAAAATAAAATAAAAAATAAAAGCAAGCCCAGACTTGCTGAATAGGCTTCATTTTTTTCCTTCCTCTCTTTTCTCTACCTTTTCTTACCCCATCCCCCTTTCTCTCCTCTCCCTCTCCTCATCCCTTGGCTTTCCCTCCTTTATTCCTCCTGCTCCTCTTCCTCCTTTGAAATGAACTGTTTCATGTATCAAGGCCTCACAAAAGCTGCCCAGGTTTCTGATAAGCATCTTCAATTCTCAACCTGGCAAAGCTGTAATCTGATGTTATCAGGACCAGCAAAAGTTGATGGCTAGGAGCCAAAGATTTGCTGAACAAAAAGGTGTTGAAAACACCCACCTCAGCAGTTTAAACAACAAGTGGGCTGAAACCAATCTCAGGCAGCTGCACAGGGGGATGTGACAGGGAAGATCCTAGGAAGTCCCTGCATTTCTCAAAACGGCAACGTCCTCATTTGGTGGGCGCTGATTCCAGACTGAAAACCTCTGGAAATGTTTAGGTTTTTTTCCTCCTGATGTGGGCACTCTCATTCGGGGTCACTATGGATACAAGAGGTGTGGTTAGCAACCTGAAAGCCAGACATGGCTGAGAGGATGTCAGGCCAAAAGACTCTGTTTCAGCCTTCTGGGTACCATGTGCCTTTGGTCTCTAAGTAGGTATTGTCAAAGATAAACACACAAAGCCAGACACTCAAGTGAGAAAGACAAACTTAAAGCAGCACTATATTATTGCAATAGGAAGAGTTCAGTGTGAACTGAATTCAAATTCGATTTGTATGGGTTGTTTTAAAGGGAGAATGGGGTATGTTCCCAGAACCTACGGGGGCTCAGTAGGTTCTGGGAAGTGAAAAATTACAAAAAGTAGGAATTGGGGTTCGTCCATGTGACACCCACCTGGGTTTGCAAGTACTGAAGTTAGGCCCCTAGCCACCTATACAGGTGCTGGTGGGAACAGGTCAATTCTTCTGGTAGTCTAGAGTTTGCTCAGGCAGACCCTTTAAGTTGGGATGGGATTATCCTAGAGACGTGGCCTTGAGTCATTAAAAGCTATGTTAATGTTTGTTCAGTTTTTTATAGGTCAAGATTGGGGTCTAATGGAGAAAGGGCTCAGGGAAGCCTGGCTGGAGTTTGGTCAAGGGGGGGATCTCTTTCAGGGGTCTGTTCTGACTTAGTCGGTGGTAGAATTCTGGCTCCAAATTTCAGACCACAGATTAGGTAAAGTTACCAAAAAAAAAAAAAAATCTGTGTTTAGTGTTCTCAGAGTAGGGGTAGCTGATCTATAGTTCGTCACTAAGGAGAACTTTTGAGAGAAAGTGAAGAATTCAGTTCAAACCACGATGAAAAGGGGAAAACTCCACTCAAAGCCAATATATTTTACTGATACACAGCCTGCACATCACGCACGGACCTCGCATAGGAGAGGGGTTCCCGTTTGTTAAAAGTGTAAAAAGAAAGTACAAGCCAATACCTTCAGGTGTTCAGGCGCAGAGGGGAACGCACATAGCAAAACAGGTTCGGACAGAAAACAGAGATGACGCCTGGGTGTTTCTCCAAGCCCCTGGTATTCATTATTCTTCGCACAAAGAGTTTGCAGTCCAGAGATTAACATTTCATATTTCCATATGCTGGAACATTTTTGAGTGCTATTAAGAATGCCCATAGAAAATGTGGGTCCCATTGACTATTTAGACCACACTTGCCAGGCCATAGTTTTGAAATCTCGTTGCTATTTTTGTGAGCTAAACTTTTGCAGGTGGTAAGGTGGCAGATGCAAATACCCCGACGTGACTGTGAGCCAATTAACCAACAACCGCATTTTATGAGGTTGCAACCACCTAATTGTTTTGTGTCTGCAGCTAATTATTTCTGGGAGATGTTTCTGCATATGGAAAAGGAGCCTGTTATTATAATTGTGTGTACAGCAAAACAAAAGTTCTCCTGTAAATACATCAAGGGTAGGGATCGCATCCTCTCCATGTTTTCTAAACTTCCGCCAATCACTTTGGGACCATGGATTCTAAAGGAATGCGAACAGCAAATGGCAGCATGGTGTGCAAGTTCGGACGACAAACCGCCAACCTGTGTGGAGAAAATGACATCCAAGATCCTCTACGTGGGGTGGGCATCGCTCTTCACTCATTGACTCCTTTTCTCATAGACTCAAAGAACTTTTGAGCTGATAAGAAACACGGAGGTCATCTCTGTCAATGACTTTACCTTAAAATGTGGATATGGTGGCCCAGAAAAAATACGTGACCTGCTCAGAGATTCATAACGTAGCCTCTTCTAGCCTCCAAACGGCACTATGTCTAAACCAGTGCCCTCCGAACAGACCCAACACTTCCTCAATTTCTTCTTTAAGGTATTAGAGGCAGCACACGTCAAGGGAAAACGTGTCTCTTAAACCCTCACATGCCAGGCCTAAGGGAACGCCGACAAATTAATTTTACGGCAGGAGGCTAACCTTGTTCTTATAAATTGGTCTGTCCAGACGAAGTTGTGGGCAAAGTATGCAGTTTTATGCAGATAGATTTTATTTTTGTTATTATTGCAGCTGCTCATTGATATTTTAATGCAGGTTTTTATGGAGCTATGCCCTGAGGCTTTTGAAATTGAGGGTTCAATTATTTCTAAAATCTAATAATTAAGTAAATTAATGAGCCTAGTCAGAAATCTGGCAACCTGACTATAAGGATTAGACACAAGAAATATTAACAGGAGGGAGTTATTTTCCTCTTTACAGAAAGATCTTTTAAACTAGTCAGACTATGTTTTATAGACATAAATGAAGTCTGACACTGAAATCGACAGACAAGCCAGGGCGCAACTCTGGGCTGGAGATGCAGCTTTACAGCGGACGGGGTTGGGCAGGACAGACCTTGTCATCTAAGTTGCCCACCCCCCACCCCCCCAAAAAAATGCCTTGCCGAAGCAATTTTGAGTTTCAGGAAGAGAAGCCTCCAGAGATACAGAAGAATATTAACTGTGCTCACGTTCATACACTTAAAGATAGCAACTGATAAACCACGATATATTCAGGAGGAAATGTCCATAATGTTCACTCGGAAGCCACAGGATGAAGCGAGGTAAGGAAACTAGGGATGCTGGCTTAGGGAAGGGTGCCTCCAAGGGTCGATGAGAGCTTTCTCAAAGGACTTAATGAGAGAGCAGCACCAAGGCTAAATGACCCTGGAGGAGGGACCCGGAGATTCAGCCTTGCCTTCCACACCCTTACCCACCGTATTGCTTTGCTCCTAGGGCAACACCCAGTGCTAAGCCAGACTGGGCTGCGTGGCTTTCTAAGTCCCCTCGGCAAGAAAACGCTAAGTCTCCCTGGCTGCCCAGTCTGCACAGGTCCCCCCTTCAATCCCTCCACAAATCTGGCTTGTACTCCAGTCGCAGTTCCTGGCTTTTCGGTTCGGTGACTTGCACAGCCTCCTGTCCTCTCATGCGACTGGCTTGCCTTCCTGCCCTCGCGCCGGCCTGCTGAGTGTCACCCATTCCAGGTTCCCCTGAGCTCCTCCTCCTCACCAGCTACTGGACCCTCTGAGCTGCCCCCACAGGGCCTGCTTCTAACCTGGAGGCGCCCGATTCCTGCACAAGATGTGACATGCTTGTGTAGCATCTTGACACTATGGGTGCTTCTCGAAAGGAATTTTGGTTTTAAAAAGATAGAAAAACTTCAGTACAGTATTTTTCTATCCACATGTTGTCTGTGGCTCCGGATCCTACTGCAGAGGTTCAGAAACAGGTACGAATTGGGTGACTCGCCTGGGATCCCACAGTGAGCACAGGCGGGCCTGGAATCTGAAGGGTGATCTGATGGCAGAGCCCACGTGGTGTGCACCATAACCCCCTCCCGTCACTATTTCACACTCCAGATTACTACACAAAGACAGTGAAAACTACAATAGGACTCTTTATGAAATATGGTCTGGTGTAGTCCAGGTGTGTTCATTATTCACGCAGGACATAATTATTAAAACCAGTGTTCCAGGACCTTCTAAAGTTTAAAAGCTCTCACAGTCTTTACTTAACTCCTTACGGAACAAAGGATGTTTTGTCCTGGAAATTCCAGTTGAATAAGGCTAATGAAATGAAAACTTTTTCCACAAGCAGACCAAATGATGAAACCTGGAAAGAAGGCTAGGGTCTTGAAGATACAGTGAGAAAAACTGAGAAATGTGTTCAGATATACGACAAACTGCAGAGGGGACAGCACTCATGCACAAAGGGTTTCTCTGCACCTCCCCAGTCATGCCAGCACCTGCCCTGAAGCCCGCTGGCTCTTGGGGTCCCTTGCCCGTTCTTCAGTGGCTGAAGATTGATGAGCGGATGAAGAAGGCGGGGTGCACAAACACAGTGGAATATGACTCAGCCACAAGAAAAGAGGAAATACAGCCATTTGTGGTGGATAGATCTTGAGAATATCATGCCAAGTAGACTAAGTCAGACAAAAAAGGTCAAGAACCGTATGGTTTCACTTATATGCGGGATAGAAAACTCAAAGCAACAAATGAACAAACAAGAAAAATAAACAAACAAAACTGACAGACACAGACAACAATACGGTGGTTACCAGAGGGAAGGGGAATGGGGGGTAATAAAAGGTAAAGATCAAATATTTGGGTGGTAGGTATGCAATGCACTATACAGATGATATATCATAGGATTATATGCTTGAAACCTATATTATTTCATTAATTAATGTCACTCCAATAAAGTAATTAAAAATAAAGATAGAAAAAGAAATTTAATTGCTACAAAGAAAAAAAAAATCCTCTTGGAACAGAAGCCGGACGTGAAGGTGCGGTGTGAGTAGTCCGCCCGTCAGGCCTGCCAGTGCATGAAAGTGCTACTGCTTACTTGCCTCGCTCTGGGGTGGTTTAATCCGTGCAAGTGCAATTCTGGAAAGAGTTTAGGAGATTAAAAAAAAAAAAAAAGCAGCGAGTAAACATCCTACTAGAGATAATAGGGATTCTTCATTATTTCTGTGATTGGTTCTAAAGGCAAGTTGTTAGGTCTGGTGAGAACCTGAATCACTATTAGGGGATTTTCTTTGTTCAGTTCCTCTAGTGGAAGCAGGTTGCCCGTAGAGTCATGTTGAGTTTCTTAAAACTCTTGGGCATTAATGGCATCTAGTTGTTAACCTATGCTGTTAGTTATCCCAGAAGTTATTAATTTGTAGTAATGGTCAACTGCCTATTTCCCACCCCTTAGGAAACTCAGGAAAGTGTTTTGGATCCACCTGGGTAAAAGCATAGCACAGGTATATTATCATCCGACACATTCAGGTCATGTTTCTTCCACATTTTGTTAGTTTCAATGAACCAGGGACTGCTAATGAATGATTTCCATTGGATAATTTTGTTTTTTCTGTTTCAAGTTTCCAGTTGCCTGTCTGGATTTCATTAGCATTGCAATGATTTACCCAAGAGGGCTTTGTTTCTTAACTTGATTGGGTAAGGGACATTGTGGGGGTGGCTGTCTTTGTGGCAAAGGAGGTTTTTTTAACCCCACAGTGATTGCATACGTGTGTGGAAGAAGTTGGAGGAGTGCGATTTTCATTTGCAGTTGATCTGTTTGATCTTCCTCAAATTATGGTCTGTTTAAATTCCTGCAAACCTATTTGCCAGTTGGACACCAAAGTCATCAGTATGTTATCACTCAGAAAAAATTATGGCCATGGAAGCAAAAATATTTAAGTGATGTATGAGAAAAGTGTCTAAAATCTCAATGGCGGAGAGGAGAAACTGTTTTTCAAAATTTAACTTTGTTTTTCACATACAGTTCCTTCGTTTGGAGTTCTTAGAACTCTACTACTCAGCTCCTTTTCTTGTGCCCTTCTGCTTCTTTGCGTTACGGCAATAATTTCACAAGTAGTTCAAAACAGGACCAAGGTATTTCGCCCAGTTTGCAGAATATGACAGAGTATCAAATGATCTTTTTCTCTGGATTCATCTGTACTTTTTGCTAACCAGAGTCACAACTTTTCTTTTTTAACTAAGAGCGCTATTTCATGAGATGAAGCGGCACATCGTCCAGCTAACTAGCACTCCCCTGTCCTCCCCTACTGCTCACAACAGAGTACTCGTCGACTAGTCAGAAGGCTGAAGCTTTGCTGGGTGTCAGGACTGCCACCCTCTGGCATCCCCATCTCCACACTGATGGAATACCATCTAATGGGACTCCATGTTGTGTGGTTGTCTTACGCAAGCCTAGCGTGTCCCCAGCAAGCAGGCATGGCTCTTTGTCATGACAGTGTATGTCTTTTGCCCCCTTATTAAATTAGGTGAGTTTGTCTTTTATTGATTTGAAGGATATCCAAATGGCAAATAATCTATGAAAAGGGTGCAAAAGCCTCAGTTTATCCCCCAGAGTAGTGAGCAATCTCAGAGAAGCCCGCTGTGGTCATCTGAACCTAGTTATTTGCTTATGTGAACCAGCAGAACCATGTCCGGGCAAGGAGAGTTAGGTCTTGTGGCTTGGCACATTCAGCAAGAGCATGTAGGGACCCTTGGGGCCCATGGCAGACAGCCTCTTCCAACATAGGTGAATCAAGGAAGTAGAAACGATTCAATAAATTAAAATGATTTTCCACATATATTTTGGGAAAGTTATTTTTCAAAATATTTAAATTGTCTATAAAATTAGTAGGCAAGATACAAATGAGAATAAGATAGGTAAGACATTTTTAATAGAGCTGAACATTTTTAGTTTGTGTTTAGGAAATTTAATTACATCTTATTAAATATTTTAAAAGATAAACTACTTGCAGTTCTGACAGGTAATGTCATCATGACTGGCAATGAGAAATAAAGTGGCAGCGCCCTTGGTGGTAGGCAGGACTCTAAAATGGACCCCAAAATCTCACCTCTGATGTTCATGCACTTCATAATCTCCTTCTACTTAATTGTGGGCAGCACCAATGAGTATGAGAGCTATCGTTCCCATGGTTATGCTACAATACAAAGCAAAGGAGATGTTGCAGATGTAATTAAGGTCCCTAATCGGCCGACACTGAGTCACTTCCAATGGGAATATACCGTGTGGGGCGGATCTAATTGGAGGAGCCCTTAAGGAGACAAGGAGCAGCAGCAGCCCCACTCCTGCTGACTCAGAAAAAGAGTCGCCATGGGTCCTACCACCACGATGAATTGAATTCTGTCAACAACATGAATAAACTTGGAAGAAGACCCTGAGCTTCAGCTAAGGACGCAGCCCTGGCAAACACCTTGACTTCCAACTAGGGCACTTTAAGGCAATAGAATTGCTTTCTATTATTAATTATTATTATTATTATTATTATTATTATTATTATAACAGAAAGGTGCTTCTGCCCAGAGACATGAAACATAATGACACACGTCCATGTCTATTTATCCCTTTGTAAGAATTATTGGTTTCTGAAAACGCTGGTCCCCACAACTGAATGAGGATGACGAGGGTCCACAGTGTATTTTGCCCATTTCCCGCTGATAACACGGCTAGAGATTTCTCACTCTGGAAAAGGAGATGAAGAGAATGTATGATTTATCTAAGCTCTCCTAGAGTTTCTTAGAGTCTTCCAAACATTAGAAAAGTCTTCAGGGGGTTCTTTTTTGATTTGGACACATATGGAAGGAAATGGGGGTAAGGGGATGTCATTTGGGGCAGAGTAAGAGTTTGGTTGGTAGCCTATGTAGATCACAATTTTTATTTCAAACATTTAAAAATTTTAGAAGTAGTCCTACCCATGGATGTCCCCTACCACTAGTAATTTTGCTAATTATATAACTTAGAGAAAGGGCACCCAGCCCCTTGCCCACACATACTAGGAGGAGAAAGAAAGAAATGCTATTTAGCACTAAATGGTGTCACCGTTTAAAAAAATCCGGCTCTGGTTACCTTGATCTATGCAGAAAGAAAGTATTTCTTATTAAAGGGGTCAGTCCGTGAAGTTCACCATTTTTTTTTCCCTAACTAAAGTGTATGATATACATAAAGTCGAGATCCTCTCTGCCCGTGAGCATGAACATTGTGTTTCTTCTGTGTTATATGAGTGTGTGTGTTATCTGCAAAACACAAAGCAACGGCTATCTGCAAGCACGTGAGAAGGGTTAACTGCCCCCCCTCCGCCGCCATGGTCTGTTTTGTTCAATGCTCTAAGCTTTAAGACAAACATCTCTCTGTTTTTCTTCTTTAATATCCAGGTCCAAGCTTGCTAGGGAAGAAAGGATAGGACTCCACAAAACTCACTTTTTCCTCAGCTAGGGTGGTAACACAAACAAGACATACAACCAACTTTTCAAGCCTAATATTTCCTTCACACTTCAGAAGGCACCTGCCTGGGGGGTTCGCAACTAATGAGCTACAGGAGGCTGGGTCATCGTTCAAATTCTGTAGCCCCCATGTGACATTCAGTGGCAGATCAGTGATTCTGGAACAGTTCGTCTGTCTGATCCTGCTTACCACGCAACTTTTTTAAGGACTTGAAAGTCTCTTTATCATCCCCTCCCTTTGGAAGTAGTTTGAGAGGTAACTTTTGGCCTTCCTTGAAATTGTCAAGTACTTGAACTTCCTTTGCAATGAAAGCAAGCAATCAGATGCACTAAATAAAACCTACAATTAATGTGCTCAAAAAAGTGAAATTCTAAACTGGCTATTAGAACTACTTTGCTCAAACTGTGTCCTAATGGCCCTAGAGCATTGCACCTGCTTCCATATTAATACATGTTCTGACGGGGGAAAAGGCTCCTTTTTAAGTTAAGTTTGGAAATGTGCATCATCCAAATTTACTTAATAAGCAAACCTTTTTTTTCTTTCATGAACAGTTTGGGAAATACAGTCTTAGAGAAATTAAATTTTCCCAGGGGTTACCTGGGAAGACGGTTCTGAACTATATAACTGTAGTTGCCGTTACTTTATTGTTTTTGTTAATTAAGTGGTGTTTGGGGGTCAAAATTGAATAGATGCCCATGATAGTCTTCATCTTTTCCCCCTTTGTTCACAAAAGCTGGGAGGAGGTGAGAAAAGGTAATTCCAGCATTAACACTTCTTGAATGCCACTCTATTTTTCACGGATTAAAAAACAAAAACAAAAAGTTCCTATTTCTAAAGGGCAGAAAACCATAAAGGTGATTAGAGCTCATAGGGATGCTACAGGGCAGACAATGGCTGTTTTGTGCAGGCACCTTCTCCTGCAGGTTGTCAGAGGAGAAAAAACAACACAGATTTCTTTAAACACTTGCCTCCTACCTGCCTTGCATAATGGCGAAGTGAGAAGATGGCATAATTCCACAGAAGATCTGAGCATTTCTGGGTCTGGGTTTTTGGGGGTGTGTCTGGGGGTGGGGGGGCACAGAACCGCTTGCAGGCTGAGCGCCAACTGCGAGGGAAAGGCTGCGCACTCCGACTTTCCCTCCCCTCCTGCGGCTCCGCCTTTGACTCCGTCCCCTCACTTCCCAGTCCTTGCTCAGGGCCCCTGCCCACCCCCAGCTTTATTTTATTTTTTTCATCGTCTCTGAAAATGCAATAGAGAATAAAAATGTGGTGAGACCTGCCGCCGGCACCTATGCCCTCCAGTTTGAAGCTGACAAAAATGTCAAGAAACTGACAGTAAAATATGCAAAGGAAAAGCACTGCAAACAGGAGTCAACCCCAGACGGCACAGGCTTTCACGGCGCTCTATCGCAGTGTTCAAATGGAGAGAGCAGTTGCGGGATTTATTACCTCCAATATCACTTGTTAAATTTTACCCTATGCAAATGATATATAAAGAATACAGAGGGGAAGCTGGGTAGAGGAAGTGAGGCGGGCAGATGAGCCAACGGACAGATGGACTCCACAGAGCACTAAGGGGAGCAGCTTCGCCACCTTCGGTGGGAGTACGGTTCCACCTTGGTGGGTTTAATAGGGCAAGAGGGCTGGGGAGCAAAGCCACAGCAAGATGACCACTGTCGGTGCCCGCAAAAGTCAAGCGATACGGTTGAAAAGTTGAAATGAGCATTTATTTTCTTGGCCACCTCGGCATCAGATAACCTGGTTAATTTCCCAGAACACATCTAGTATTTATTCACTATGATTCTAAATGGTTCGAAGCACATAGTCTTCCCGAAGTGAAAACGTACGTTTGAGAAGTTGCAACTAACGGGTGTCACTGTTTTCTGAGCTCCCGACGGAGGCCGGGTTTTTCATTTACCATTGAATTTAATCTGCACAGCTGTCCCACCAGGTAAGATTTGTTGTTTGTTTGTTTGGTGTTGTTTTTTGTTTTCCCTCATTGGAGGGAGGAGAAAAGTAAAGCTTAGGGGAG
This sequence comes from Mormoops blainvillei, assembly GCA_004026545.1. NCBI lineage: Eukaryota > Metazoa > Chordata > Mammalia > Chiroptera > Mormoopidae > Mormoops > Mormoops blainvillei. The sequence continues at coordinate 513,912 of PVJD01000005.1, read as the reverse complement.
AGTAACTTTCTCCAGATCACAGACTTGTTGGTCGACAAAACTGAGATTTAAACCTACAATTTCCTGGTTCCAGATGGCCCTTTTGATTCAAAGCTCCATCGCTGAGAGAAACTTATTTGTTCAAGTTCTTTAACAAATACACTTAAAAGCTACCATTTCAGAGCAAACACAATGTGGAGCACATTGTAAACAAGAGCTGTACATATTCTGTATTTATAAATTTGAAATAACATTGGCCATTTCCTTTCTTAACAAACTGAGATGCTCTGTAAATGTGCTTTATTTTCTTATCCTTTCACAGATTGAGAAACCAAGGCACATACGAGTGAAATGTCCCTTTTGGTTAAAACTAATAACCACAGCCCTCTCGTAAAAGTAGGGAGAGGCATCCTATTAAATGACTCCATCAAAGCGGAATAGGGTTCACCCCCTGAGACATCCGATATCATGTGTATGTTTATAATTGATGCCTTTGACGTACAGTTGAGGTGCCCTACTTAGCTCGGAGTATGCGCAACGTAACTGCACATTAAGTTAGCAGCTCATGCCCTTAAAAAAAGAGAGAGAGGGGAAAAAACAGAAGAAAAAAAGAGGAGCAAGTGGGAAAGCACACAGGACTCAATTGCCCTTGAAATCTGCACGCAACATTCGCCACCGGCAATTAATCTGCACACGGAAGGAAGGGAGGCCCGTAATCTTATGTGACTTATTCCAGGCATCCAGCAGGTGACTGGCAAGGCAAGGAGCAGGGCCCAGGGTGTGTGCTTTCCTGTCCTCTTCTGACCAGCAGACAACCTTCCCTCTCCTGACAGGCAGTGGGGCCATCTGCACATCTCCACTGTGATCACAGCCATAAAGCGAGCCATAAAACTGCCATCGGAATCCAAATGTCATATTGGTGGAAATGTCTAAAGCCCATAACAGTTCCAGTGATAACCCCTTAATGTTCAAATAGATCCCCGAGGGCAGGAGAGACACAGTTTCTCCTTCAAGATGGCCACGTGGGCTTGGTGCAAAGCCAGAAGCTGCCAGTGTCCGTGAGTCCCCACCCCCATGGCACACTTTCATAAATTTTATTATTACTTTAAAAGCAGACTGTAGGGAAGAAAGAATAACAGCTCTAATTCAATTTACATATGAATGGAAGAATATGCGCAGGTACTGGAAATGAACTTCTGGTTACGAGATGAGCTGCAGAACAAAGACTGCCTGATTAGGAGTCTTTGTGTGAGGTGACCATGCTCTCAAGTATTTGAGCTTAAGTTCAAAGTGTCCCCAAGAGGCTGTGACCACTTCCCTGAAAACTTTTCCAACATTATATTCAGCAGTTGAACTTTTTCCTCATTTAAATGATTCCAGTTTGCATTTTGTGTAAATAGAAGGTATGTATTTATGTTGAGTGAGACCCACAAATGTAAATAACTTTTATTTTGCAGTTAAGCCTCTTACATCTTAATTTGGGCTGACAGCAGGTGATGAATGGAAACGATATTTTAAACCAAATATAATGAAAACAATTGTTTATATTTTTCCTATTGGTCATATCTTATTTCACTAAATGGTCTATACTGAAAAAACAACAACAACAAAAAAAAACAAAAGCAAAAACAAAACACAAGAAAGTTTTGCTATCTATCTTCCCTAAGAGGAAATCAATAGATAATATTTATATGTCTGCCTACCCAGAAATCTGAACTCCTAAGTTTTTGACTAGAAGTAGGGAAATAATTTACAGCGAGAAACATTTTGCATCTCCGCTTCCGATCTGTATCAGACACTAAATGTAAACAGGAGATTGACTTAACAATTAATCCAGGGAAGAAGCCTTATTCTCACGAGAGCTTCCAACACCACTGTCGATAGCATCCTTTTGGCTAAAATCTTGGATATCTGATTCCCATCATGAGTCTGACAATAAGTTTAACACTGTTAATTTCTCTCTTCACTATTTGCTTTACAAAATTTACAATCTTTTAAAGAGCCTGTGCTTCACACTGCAAAGTTCTAGAAATTAAGATGCCCTTTGGAGACCTTTCACATCTAAAGCTGTGTTTATAATTTTCATAGAACAAGACAAGCTTTCTGCTTGTTTCAACACATAACCAGTGTAGTCGTAGCTGAGTTTCACTAATCTCTTGAAAACATGTCTTAGGAAATGTCTCCTCTTTTCCTTATAGTCAATTCCTTATTTTCCTTGGTAGGAGGTATGTGGTATGATTTAAGCAGAAATTGAAAACCTTATATATTGGGTCATAGGGATGTAGTCACACAGGCTTATAGGAGGCCTACAGGAGAAGTGAAATGACCAGGAGAAAAAAAAAATCTATTTCTCCTACTGGCTGTGTTTCCTTAAATGGTACTAACCAGAGATACCGTTGTTTTAAGTTAATTTGATGACATATTTAGAAGTTAAGAACACAGCCTTGACTTTCTACAGACAAAGTTTCTGATTCTGCTACCTCCTAACCATGGGATTTAGCAGAAGGCCACTTCCTGCAAGCTGTGGTTTCCTGTGGTTTAAATGGAGACATGAAAAGCATCAATCCCTAGATGTGTGTGAGCCCATCATCGCTTAGCACGGTAAAACAGGATCCCATCATCTGTCACCTATCAATATCGTTATTCGTAGGTAGCAACATGAAGATACCAAGCCATACACACACATAATCAGACACTAAAAACAAACTGCTCAGAGACTAGTCTGGGCCGGCCCAGCGTCAGCAATCTGGAATACAGCACTGATTCGTTAAGTAGGCGCCCTGTGTTTTTGTCTCTTGCTCGATTCTTGTATCATCCCTAACATGACCTGTTTAATACCTCTTCAGGAATTTCTTTTCTGCTCAAATTAACCAGGGTCAGTCCCTGCTCTTTGCACTGAAGAGGCCCTCCTGATGCAGACAGTGTCTGGATCTCTGTGAAATCACTACATCTTTCACACGAAGTTGATTCAAAAACGCACTGTCACTCCTTTGGCAGCACACGATGCAAGGGGCCTGAAATAGCTCGTGCAGCTTTCAACTCAGAGTTTGCATCCTCTGGGAAAACAGGACTCACCATGTCTGCATGACAGTGCCTCTGGTCAATCCGATCCAATGACCACTCAAGCTGGTGGAAAAAAATCAAGTAAATTGGAGGTTCAGCTGCCTTGACCATTCATGTCAGTCCTGAGTGTGACCCCATCCACCTCCTCGGTCACAGCTATGTAGAGCTATGTCCCAGCACTAAATCTGGACGGATTATATGAAACAACGAGAGGGCTAATGTTTAACATTTCATGTTTCAGCCCTTTCAAGTACATACAACAAAAATTTCTATTAAACATAAGATTTAGCATCTACAGTCAGGAATTTTTCTGCACATGCCTCATTTAAATGTTCCCATAGCATTACTTTTCAATGCCTAAGGTTGCATAGAAAGTGGAAGTGGACTCTGAAGAAAATGAATCTTTTCAGCTCATCAGATTCTTTATCTCATCAATGAGCAGAATTGTCCGTCAGAAATTTGAAATCTGAATAATCCTTAGACGTTCTTTTATCTTTTTCGCTTGTTCCCTAATATGTCATTTCAAGAATGGATGTCCTAACTCTACTGATGAAAGGGAACTTGTGTAGCCTGTAAACTCAATGAGCCATTAAATAGGTGACAATAATCTTGATAGAAGTTTGGAATATTTAATTAGTGCAAAAAATACTCACAGCCAGTGCACTCAATTACTTCCATGGATACTCCCCAAAATATCAACCCACTATTTTGCATGTCTATGAAATGCTTTGAAAGACATTTAAGGATGAAATGGGAGATAATATTTCATCTATTAATTGAGGACTTGACATGCTTCTGCATGTCCAGTAATAAAGTTTCAAAGTGAATTTAGTTTAGATCCTTGAGATATTTTTAAAGGTGACATTTCTATCCTTAAGGCATTATCTGTTGTGTTTATTTGTTCTTGTGTTTTTTAAATTCAATCTTCCTTACCTTTTAAATTTGGTTCCATCGGTGGTTTGTCTCCACTTTTTTTTTTTTTTTAAACAGATCTATACCATTATCACAATTTAATTAGCTACTTTCTTATTTTTGGGCAGTTATGCAGCTTCTAATTTTCCTCTCATAAATATGAAATTTGTGTTGAAAATAGTTTTTAGTATGAGTTGTGGAGTGAAGTTGTGGAAGTATAACTACTAGGTTAATAAATATGATGATCTTTTTTAAAGACTTAACTATATTAAATTATGTAGTAATCCAAGAAGAACACAGGTTCTTAAAAATACAATAATTTTGGACACACCAGTGGGATATAACTTGTGGACAAAAACTGCATTAACATTTTCATTAAAATGTGTTAACTGTTTTCACTCGTTACATTTTTGGTGGCCACGTCGGTGTTGCTATTCTGAGAGAGGTCTAGGAACAAGGGGGGATAAAGCAAATAAGCAATTGCTATTCTGGTCCTATCGCCCTCAGTGATCTCGGGAACCAGAACCCTCACAATGGGGAAAAGAAAATAACAGAAAGTAACTAAAACTGCTCTAGGCTGAATTGGCATAGAAAGTATTAGTATAACCTCGTAATGAATTTTAATCTTAAGACATATTCTTATTTTGTCACTGAAAAGGCCTAGAAATAATTGACTGACCCAGTAACAATGAGCATTCCTAGTCCCAAAATTTTGAATAACTACAGAAATATAAACACATGACATATATTTGAGTCTTTGAATTCACAGTTATGCTATATGAGGTTATTGTTGCAACATGCTAGACAGCTAACTTGTTACTTGAAAACTGGTCAGTAAAGGGAATGAATAAAGCATTGGTATTGCTTTTCCTATAAGAACTTTAGCACCAAGATAACCCAGTATCAGATTAGTGGACATAATTGTTTATGGAGTATTCCAACTATTAAATGAAGGAAGTGACAAAATATCTCCATTTTATTTTGCAACTCATAATGAATTTATGGTTCTAGGTATTAAGCATCTTTGGCTGTTAAGACTATAAAATGATAATCAGGTAGTATGGGGCTTCTGGTGGTAGAATGAAAAATCTGTTACAAAACAGTTTTAACCAGTAAACAAAGAAAGGAAGGAAGGAAGAAAGGAGGGAGAGAGGGAGGGAAAAGGAAAAAGAAAGAGGAAGAAAGAAAGAAAGAGAAAGAAAAAAATAAGAACCTGAATCTGGTCAACACTCCAGATCTAACTTCCCCTTCACAGGGAATACAGAGAACAAAGGAAGATGCTAAACTCCATAAAAAGCATGTAATCAGAAAAATACAGATTTCTGGAAACTCTAGTAGTGCTTTCTTTCTCTAAGTTTATGGGAAAAAAGAGGCAGAGAGAGATAAATGAGCAGTTACATCAACCATTTTCAATGCACTGCATTCTTTGGATCCTTATTGAAAAAAGGTTAAATTTTTTGACATTATGAATTCATGAAATAATTATAAATTTTAACACTGTCTGAATGTTTTTAAGAATGACTTTGGACACCATAATAGTGTAACGGTGATGTTAAAATCATCCTTATCTGTTAAATACACGCACTGAAATATTTACAGTTGAAATAATACAATCTCTGGGATTTGCCTCAAAATGGACTGGGAAGTGAAAATTAGGTGGGAGTGAGGATGCGTCAGAGCAGGTCATTGGTTGATGATTTGTAAAACGGAGTGATGAGAATCAGTGGTCTGTGATACTATTGTGTTTACTTTTTGTGTTTGGAAAAATAACAGTATAAACATATCATTTACTAATGTGGAGGTAAATCTAGAGGAAAAGGGAAAATGTGAAGGTGGATGCTTCTGGGAAGAGGAATGGAGGTAATAAAGAGTGATGTGCCAAGGAACTACTATTTTTTTTATTTATTATTTGCCATTCAGTGTTTTTTCGCTTATGAAAGTATGTGCATGTATTACTTTACAAAAATAAAAATATAATAAGAACAAAATGTTTTTTGACATAATCAATTTTAGAAACTCCTCCTAAAGGAGATCTTATATAAGCAATACAATTTAACAAAATATCCGTCATATATAAATAGGCTCGCTAAAGTGTGGCTGCAGGAATACATACTTGGAAACAAGCAGAGTGACCTGATTAGGGGATTCGTCTACTGGCATTCTAACTTGTAGTTAAAAAGAATGGTATTGTGCCATATGCACCGATCAGGGAAGAGCTCACTATACACTATTAATAAAAGAAAAAGTCATTAAACAATATAATGCACTATGTAACAACAGACAAAATTTTACTTTTGTTTTTATAGTGATACTTTTCCACAATAAATCTATATCCTTTCAAGATACTGCGGATGTCATTTGTTAACGTATATACTAATTTGCGTTGTTGTCATAGTCGCTATGCTTTTCAGTGGTTTTAGCACTAGATTTCGAGCTCTCAGTGGGCAAGAATTATGCACATTTGATTTGTGATTTGGCACTTTATACAGGTTTTATGCAAATAAATATAGAAATGATTTTAGAACATACATTTTAAAAATTGAGAAACGAGTTAGCAATTGTTATTATTTAAGAGCTGGAATTAAAAAATTGTGATATTATGTCCACCTCTTCTCTCTTTTCAGTGTAAGAATTGTATATTTCTTATATAACCAGGGACAGAAAGCAAAGAAGAACTAGAAATGAAAAAACACAAGACAAATCTTCAAAACATGCATACCATCCGGACCAAAATATTTTCACCATTATTCATTGACCCAATAATTCTTCTTGACCAAAATATGAATAAAATGTGTAACTTCCTACGAAGTTACTTCTGGTTCTTTTGCAAATAGCAACCTATTGCACAATTGAGTGGTTACTTATTTTTTTCTTGTATTATTATTTGCAGAACAAGTAGAAAGTAGTTGTTGCTGAGTAGAAAGGAAATTCCATCCAGCAGCTTCTCAGAATGACTTTTATTTTGATGGATATTTTTTAATGAACCTAATTTATGTGAAGGTTGTTCTGTTAAAAGTTCACAAAAATACCATGCATGATTGATCTCAGGACTGTGCCTGGATCCAAAGACAACACACAACAGCAGTCAAATATACATTTTATGGGTTTTTGTCTGTTTTGCAATAACACCGGAAAACATTCTTTAATTAAAATTTAAAACCGTAACTGATTAATTTTCTGTGTAAACAATCCGTGTAAACATGGAATGTCAGCATTTTAAGGCTATGAGAGTATAAATTGTACTTTCCTTGACTAGGCATTTTGGGAAGAACTTTGGCACAAGCCAGAGGTCAGAGTGTGACCTAGGGGGAGAAGGGTTTGGAGCCTAGAATGTTCTATAACCCCACTGCCATCTGCTTAGCTGAGACCTATCAAGGCTAAAGAAATTGTCCCGTGGGGTGTGATAATGTTGGTGGGGCCCGGTTGTCCGTCATGCTGTAGCTCACCCCTTTACTAGCTGCAAATGGCCAAGGGGTCCCAAAAGCCCGTTCAGTAGCTGGACCTGCTGTTGCTTCATTGGTGCCACAAGGGAGACGCCCCAGGTTTGGGGCCAATGATACGGCTGTGCCCAATTTAGACTGAGTGTTCCCGTTTGGGTTTTGTTGTTCAATATTGACCCCCATTTGCTCAGGAGCCAGAAAGCAACCTCACTTCTGTTCAGCAACTACACAATTCTTTTTTTTCTTTCTTTCTTAAAACAGAGGGGAGGTTTTAAAATGTTACTTAAAATACTCTTAAATGACTTTTCAAGGAACATGGAAATATGCTGCCAGGAAAATGGGAGAGTACATTCAAAGTAAAAAAATCTAAAAATTTCTGCTTAGACATTTGTTTAAAACTTAAAGTAAAAATGCTCATAATCAAGTTATTTTTATTCAACATTTATAGCCTTTCCAATAATAAATTACATTGACCTTTGTTCCTCTGGAGTCTAGAAAATGACTGGAATCAAGTTCCCCCGAGCTTGTCTAGGTGACAAGCTGGGGTTTGCATTTCCAATAAGGTTTAGCAATTCTGGCTTCACTTTAAACCCTTTGCTAATTTACCCAGATCAAATAACGACAAATAATCCACTGTAGGGTGGGGCCTAAAACCATCGGAAGTACCACTTTCACACTTCTGGACCCAGCTCCATTCCCAATGAACTTACTTCAGTTGTGATCAGGCACTGAAGCTTTAAATTTTTTTCCACACTAATTGATCAAATCATTGTTCCTACAGAAAGAAGAAATTTGAAGAAACTTTCTGCGATAAAGAAATTTCAGTCTTTTACCCTATCTCCAAAAGAGGGTGGGTATTAGCACATCATTTAAAACTGTGCGTGTGTCTGCCAAGAAATTTATTAGTTTATCTTCCATGTCGTTCATTAATAGTATTTATTAAGTGCCCGATTTAATAATTCATGTCCTAAATGGTAGAGAAGGTAAAGATTTTATATCCCCTTCACAGAGGATATGGAAGACCCAAAATTCATCAGCGAGCTCCACATACGAATACTAAGGAAGGTACATTTAAAGAACACCTGCTAGAAGTACAGGCATATAAGTTATCTCACATAATTTAAACATTACCCGATCCTTATAAGACGGGGGAATCGAGATTTGTGAGATCAGAGAACCTGGCAAGGGACGCGAAGACAAGATGGTCATGATCAGGACTTCAGAATTTAAACTGCAGTGTAGTTTACTTTGAGCTCAATTATTTGTAACCTTGTGGGTGATGGAGTTGGTCAGGCACAAGGATGGTGTGGGTCTTTGGATTTGAATCTAGAGGAAAGTCAGACATGGACCTTCGGGTAAGAGAGAGAGAAAGCCAATGAGGTTAGAATGGGAGGCATGTTAGGGACCATTTTGTTGAGGTTGAAGGAAAGCAGGTGGAATGTGGGTGGGGGCCCAAGGGGCCTGACTTTTCCACTGGGCAATGACATACCCAGGTTTATTCCAGTTCCTACCTCATGTTTGCTTCAAGGACCCCCTAAGACTTGGGTCTTTGTGCCCAGAGGTCATTCTTTGCAAACTCCTCAGGTAACTTGCTTAGAGGAATCATCCCTTCGGTGCTTTTATCCACAAACCTCTAGGCCTATCTTGCCCTGCATGGAGCCAACTGGAGCCTAATTGGCAGAGAGCTGGGCCAGTGGTCCTCGCTAACACATTCGGACTTGCCTGAACACGCCCGTGGAGTTTTGGCTGGGAGATGTGGACCCCAGAGATCGACACAGTGAACCATATATGCTAAGCTCTTTTTTCAAGAAGGTGACAGCATATGAAGGCGGACAGATCAGGACTTTTATCCTGGCTACACCATTTTCCAGGCCCATGACCGCAGATAAATCACGGCTTCCTCACCTGTAAAATTACAATGCATAATAGTACCCGCTCTGCAGGGCTGTTGTGAGGATTAAATGAAATAACTCACATAAAGCGTTTAACACTGCAGTGGGCATATTTACGACTCCATAAGTGTTAGCCGTGGCTAGCACAGGCACTGGGGTTGTTCGTTCCCAAATTCCTGAGACAGCCTGTCTTTCTAAACTGGTATCTTCAGCCGCGTGCACAACGCCTTGCACACGACAGATTCCCCGTCCTCATAAATGCTAGTGGATTAATTAATATGTTCCCTATAAAATCCTCGAACCCTGGGTGGGGCGTGGAGAAATAATAGCTGGGATTTTGTTCTCCTCTCACTTTGTTCCGACAAATCCCTCCCCACCCCACCCCCTCCGCCCCCGAGTCACAGGCACACACACGGCATCATATTTCTTCATGTTGAGTTGCAAGGGGTGTTCACGTCGATAAGAAACCTTCCTCCCACCCCACTTTGTCTGCCCTGCACTTAGGAACCAAGGTTGAGTTCAAACAGGGGTCAGGGAGATAAAAGCCTGAGGCTAACCCGCCAATTCACTAGGCTGGTGCCTAAAGCTTCCGTCATTTATTTATTGCCATTAGAAAGCGTCAGCCGGGTCCTGTGTCACGAAGGATGTAGGCAGAGCCTTCTGCCATGTATTATCCCCCTTCAGCCGGGGACAGAGCGGGCAGATGCCACTTCCCTGGACATGCCGCCCTGCTCATGTCCTCAAGTCCAAAAGCAAAGAGAGAGAAGTCTCCTGGCCCTCTCTCGAACATTCTGTTTCCATCACAAGGCTAAGCACAGGCATTGTGAAATCGCTGTCAAAAACAGCACAAGCAGTCCAAGGCGGGGGAGCCCAGCTAGACCTGGGAGACACGAGGACAAACACCCGTGGCTGAGGCTTCCAGCCTGAAAGAGATTTACTGCGGCCTCCGCAGAGACTATTTGTTATGAAGGATATAAACAGGAGGCCCCTTTTAAAGCCAGGGGTCATGTAGAAGGTGCCAGAAGCAGCCCTGGGTGAGAGCGGCACCCAGCCACAGTGCCAGCGAGTTGCCGATGGGTTGGGGTCCTGCTGTGCACAAAACCATCCATCTCCTGTTCCATCCTGGGAGCCGGCCCTTTTAAATGTGAGTGCAAGGGAGTGCCAGTCAGCTACCTCCCCACCCCCCACAAAGGGCAATGTATACCAGATTTGAACTAAAACCCCAGTCCTACGGCACTGGAACAGAACCTGCAAGGCACCAGCCCGGGGAGCCAGGGTAAGAAAGGGTCCGGCTGCTGAGCTCACAGGAGTCTGAGTGGTGCCACATCCCTCCTACTACAGACCCCCCTAAACTGTCTTTGCCCACCCTCCACTTTGGCAAAGCAAGGCCGATCATAACGTCCGATGTGGGCTTGTCACTGTAATGGTCCCATGACTGTGAATAAAAATGGCCTGGGAACAGATCTGTGAAGCAAGTCGCCTTTCGGGATGGTGGGCTGCGTGAACCGGGGCGGCCGCCCCTCCTCAGGGGGTTGGCGTGTGGCGCGTCAGTGTGTGTGCGTGTGTGTGCACTCTGATCAAGTTAAACTTCTAGCAATTGAGAGTCCACACTGCCTTTGATGACACTAAATTTTTTTTTAACGTCTCATTTGGTAGCAGTACATTGAGCCTGTGAAGCCAATGTGCGTGTGGTTACTATTTGCAGAATTTGGCATTTTCTGTGAATAGTAGAAAACAGGCACTGGATCTGCTGGCTGTCGTGTTTTGACAGGGTTGTCCTTTTTTTCCAGAATGCCATTTTCCCTCCCCCCACCCTCATATCCGAGCAGCAACACTACCACTTTTTTTTTTTTAAGTGGACTAAGAAAATTGATGAATAATGAATTAGGAGCGGGAATAGGTCAGGGGTTTGAGGCACAAGGAAGCAATCCTGCTGAAGAGAGTGGCCCCCAAAGGGAGCCACATCCCTGTTATGACTGTTGGCCCGATGGTCTCCAGATGGGGCCTCACCAGGCCCCAGAAATGGGAACAAGGTCAGGGACCAGATTAGTTAACAATGTGAAGTGGGAGTTTAAAGCTGTTTTGTTTACAACAAGCTCATCAGGTTGACAGTAAAGTAGCCCAGGTCCTCTCTGCTCCACACATTTGGTTCCTTCCAAGCGTCTGAGGCCTCTGCTTTCAGTTTCTCTCAGTTCTGCGCCTTTTCTACGTCCGCACGCATGACAGGAATGAAGTCGACAATGAGAAATAATTTGAGCTCTTAGCTGTGACACACATCCATCAGTTTCAGCCCCAGGGTGGAAACCTGGGTGTGAAGTTTCAACTTCCCAGTGAGAGATGGAGTTTGCTGGGTTTAACCTGTGAGCCATTATTACACACACACACTCACACACACACGCCCTTACACAGAATATGTCCTCTTTCAATCTCTTGAGAATCTGGGGCTTTATGTTTCATCCTGAGTCCTGCATGTGTTAATTAAACTTCTGTTTCAAAGCTGGATTTGATCACTTCCTTATTTCCCTCACAATCACTTTTTTTCTTTCTCTGGGGTGTTTTGTGTGTGTGTGTGTGTGTGTGTGTGTTTGTTTTTCTAAGATGTGTCACTTTTCCCTTTGCTTTTCAGGGACGAAAAGTCAGAGTGTTCCCGTGTTGAACACCTTTCCTAATCAATCCTTCAGATTTACATCAGGATGATCTCACGAGGGACCCTTCTTTCCAGATTCGCAGAAAGAACTGATCTTGCATTGGAAAAAACAGCTCTTACATGTAGTTTGAACAGCAATAGCTTTCTGATTAAACAGCCTTACCTTTCATGTTTAAGTGAACAATATAATTACTGAATTGCAAAACTGAAACCAATTGTGAAGAAGTCTATGTTTGGCCTGGACGCATTCTAATGTAAACCCAGTCACGGGCTTTCTCAGGGCGGTAATAAGAACATCAAACAGGTCGCGCACTGCATTATCATTTCCCTGTGATTCGGGTTTGCCTGGACTTGACTCTCAGTCTCAAGAACCTCTTACTTTCAGGACAGTTTTACCTATTAAGTCATCTTCTACCAGGAACCAGCAGACGAGCTTTTTCTTAAAGAAAATGAGGTTCTAGAATTAAATTCTTATCATTATTTCCTTGATTCGTATGGTGGTCACCATCTAGTGTTATAATTATTTACTAATCAGAGGAAAATTAATGCATTTAGCCATTCAATTATTTTTCATAAAACATATTGTGTATCTATTATGTGATGAACTTTGTTACAAATTTCCAAGTTTATAAAAAAAATTAAAAACCTGTCTTAAAATTATTCAAGATATGAGAAGTAAAATAACAACTATATAAATAATGAAATATATTTTATACCTATGAAATATTTATATATTATATAAGTATATATTTACTTTTCTATTTTTGGAGAAAACCTTATGGCATAAAGCTAATATCACCATCCATTTCATCTATTGGTAGAATGCTACTAGGCATATCTCTAGGACCATACAGTTTAATTATTATAATAACTAGTAAAGGTAATTTTAAGATGACAAGGAAAGTTTCAGGCAACTTTTACACAGGCTATCTAATTGGAATGACTATCGTAACACCTTTCACCCCACATTTTGCAAAAGAATGTATAATAGAAGTTCTTCATCTAGGAACTTAACAAGTAAACTTTAAAATGAGCAGTTCACTCATTCAACAAATAAATATTAATCGATAAATATGTATACTGGATCCCTATCTTGTGTTGTGTAAATAGTAATAAACAAAACAGTTCCTCTCCTTGCACAGACATAGAGTACAGGCTAGGGGAGGAAGACATTGTACAAATAAACACATAATTAAATATTGAACAAAATGCTATTAAGGAAACGAGTAGGGTTCTCTAAGAGAGAAAATCGATGAAAGCATGTGGTTTAGAATGGAGAACAAGGGACAGCCTCCCTGAGGAATTAGTGTGTGATCTGAGAATTAAAGATGAAGGCAGGTAAAGTGGACAAGAAAGAGTGTCCCCAGCAGAGGAACAACATGAGCAAAAGTCTCAAATAGAAATAAGAAGCTGTATTTCAGAAACCGAACAATGCCAGTGGGCTGGGGAGGTAAGAAACAAGGGAGGATTGTACAAACTGTGAGGCTGCAGAAGTGGCTCTAAGCTCATTGTGGGGGGCTTTGTGGGATAAGCATATCAGTCAGGGTTGGCCTGGCTGTGCTGCAGTAACAAATAACCCCCAAATCTCAGTGGCACAGTGAAATTAAAGCTGATGCTAGTTTTCACATCTCACAGTCTGATGTGGTGGTCTGATGTGGTGGATGGAGAACTTCCACTCCACAGCATCAGGGGCTCTGCTACGGGAAGAGGGGTATGAAGAAAACATAGGCACTTTCAATTGCCTTGCCCCACAGAGGCTCTTTTCATCAAAAAATAACTCTAATGAGGAGACCCAGTTCATAAGGTGCCATCAGGATCCAAATGGATTTGGAATTATAGTTTCGTTGGGTGCCCAGGACAAATAAATTATTTGGCGAGGCTCTATTCAGAATAAAGTGGAGAGGAAGGGACTTTATGCTTTATTCTGAAAGCTATTAGGCAGGCTTGTAATATAGTCTGATTTCCACTGTTCTGGGGTTCTGTTAGTATCAGGGTGCAGTATGGAGTGTGCAGACAGTCCACCTGGCCTCTCTGTTAACCTGTGAATGCAACATCAGTTTTTCTCTTTCAGGCACACAACTTAGTCTAATATGCCCATCTTCTTTTTCTGTGAAAAACTAAAACTTACAGCTGCTTTTGCTTGTGAATCCCACAGAGGTAAAACTAATCTTGTTAGAGTTGAGTCCAGGATTTAAAAAGATAAGAAAAACAATCATCATCCTATAAATCTCATTTCTCATTTTATTGTGTCATATTGAAACAAAGCTAGGTATTCTTAATTCTCTTTCTATTAGTGTAACTCAAAAGAGCCACAGAACCTGTATCTCTCATGGTAATTGCAGCTGGACAGTGGGAAAGAATAAAAATGTCCCAAAGACATGGTATTTAATTGTGTGGAGGGATGGACAAACATTTAAAGAAATCCTAACATATTAATTCTATTATCATGTTTTACTACCATCTAATGATCATCTTTCTAAATTACTCATGTCATATTTTCATTTTGTATGCATTGAGGTTTATAACACTGCACACACCTGTGATTTGTGTAAAGGTGTGTGAATGTGTACGTAAACATGTGCTTTCTATTAATATTTGGAAGCGAATTTTCTGTATGTAGTAGGGCCATTACGGAAAAGCATCATCTGTCATATTAATTAAGTATTAATTCAATGTGATACAACGTTCTCTCCATCTCTCCCAGCCCTTCCTCCATCTTCTTAGGAACTCACTCTCATCCCTCTCCTGCTACCTCCACTACCACAGGCTGAAACTGTGCCCGAGACTTTACCATAGGAACAACCAACCTCAACAACTTGGTTTACCGTTCTGGTTCTCACCATCTCATTCCCCCTCCCTTCCCCAAGAAGCCTTTCCAAAAATGGTCAGTTAGCTGTTAATATCCCTGTTAAATTTCTTTTCCTCTAAATTTCTACTGAACACAGATTTGTTTGTTTTGTTGTTTTGGGTTTTTTTTTTTTGTTTGTTGTTGTTTTATTTCCTTCTCCCTGGCCATACCCCTAAAACTACCAATCATACCCGAACTTCCAAACCCAATAGTCTCATCCACCATCTTACTCAGGTATTAGAATAGCTAGTGTGGTTGAACTCTGCACTTTTCCTGAGTTCCCCGCCTGGGCTTGGAGCTGTCACCCTGCCCTGGCTTCCTGCAGCCCCATGAGCCATCCCTGTTCAGTCATTACTGTTGTCCCCTCTCCCTGAGCTCATCTCCACCCCCACCTAACCCTGTGTTACATGATGGACTCATCTCCTGGGTGGTTCGTGCTCTCTAGTGCACATTCATTACAATCTAGGATCGATCAGCCAACTTGGTGGCTGGGGAGTTTATAGCCCAATCCCTTGTAAGCATCTTCACTGCCTGAGCAAGACCTGAGAACATCCAGCCTTTTGTAAAGTCCCACAGTCCAGAAGGGATTTAGCAGGGAGGAAGAGGAGGCCAAGGGAGACTAGAGACACACTGTAAACTATTTTTCCATTATAAATCTCTTGTCCAAGGCTGAGACTGTGAATCACGAGGCATTTAATTCCCACTGCCAAGTGGGAGGATGAGCACTATGAATCAGTGTGCAGATGAGTTACACTCAAGGGAAACAAACACTCATGGTGACTGACCACCCTCCAACTGTAAAGACATTTCCTCGCTGGCTAAGCTCTTAGATAGCCTGTAATACTGTCCTTTTCAGTTGCCTTTCCTCACCTACAAATAAATGAATTATGTATTCCAAAACTGTCCTCTTTTGCTTCTCTAGAAAGTATTCTTTTTATAACGTCATCCAGTGAGGTTCTGCATAAGTAGGGGAAGACCAAAACCTTTAGAACAGGTTTGGGGCCCCTCTGCCTGGTGTGGTCTGCATACACCGGTGAAGAGGCAGCCAAAGTGACTGCCAGTCAGCATGCACACAAACTCTCAACTGATAAACATGGGATAAGTGGTGGGAGTCTGCCCCTGGGACAGAAACACCCCACAGGGAGCATTTTATTGTTTTTAAATTGGAGCTCTAGAGAGATGCCTTCAGGGACAGATACTTGTGGATGCTTATGCAAAATCGATCCCCCTCCCTTCTTACTGAGACTATCTCTGTTTTGTTGAGGGCAGGGATGTTATCCGATAAAAATTACATTTCTAGGGATGCTAGACCACTAATGGTGAAACACATTTCTGGTCATTTATGTGTATTTCTGGAACAATTTAGCTTTCCTGATATAGGCTCCATTCTTCTTCTTGTTTCTAACGCCTTTCTGCCATCTGGATGACAGTTGTAATGGCTGGAACTGCAGCTGCCTTCATGTGCCTGGTCACAATGGTCAGCAGCTCTGGACTGTTCAGCGCTGCATATATTGTCATATGGGAAGACCATAAATCTCTGTCTTCTCTGATCCCTGGCTATTTGGATTACCGAACCCTCAATGATGAAGTTGCAAATAAAATGAGTCAGAGCAGCCAAGTAGGAAAAAAAGAAATCGAGGCCTACAGGCATCTGGTTTATATTCCAGCTTTGCCAGTCACCAGAAGGAGACCTGAAACGAGGCTTTAAAGCTTCCCGTCTCCTCATTTATGCATTGAGGTTTATCACACGGAACTCACTGCCTGAGGCGATACGAGGATGAACTGAGTTAATGAATAGCTTCTACAGATGGAAATTAAAATTGCTGTATAACAACATCTTAGAAGAAAATTTTGGAAGTGCACTCTAAAGTAACGTAACATATATCCAGAAGATTCCATTTAAAGGTGGAGTCAGGCTATTTCTGACCGAGTCCATTTGTTTCACGCACTGACAGCAATATCATTGTAGCGGAAAACGTATTTCATGGTGGGCTGGGTGGTTGAAGTAGCACTTAGATACAGGTACACTAATTCCAGGTCAGCAAGAAAGATCCAGGCCACCCTGACAAGACCCAAACTGACCCCTTTTAACTCTTGGGTGAAGTGTTATTTTACTCACCCAAGAAATCACTGAAAATGAAATAAATCTCCAAGAGGAATGAAAACGCCAGGGAGAGGACAACGTTCTTTTCAGGGCAGTGCTCTAGCATCTCAATTGCTGTTGCTGGTTTTTAAAGAAGGCAGAGCGTTGCGGGTGCGTTCCACTTCCCGACCACCTCAGTATTGCTACACTTTCTGACACACACCCTTCTTTGTCCTTTCCTGCTCCTTTCTTTCCACTTTCAGAGCTGTGAAAATATCAACAGGGTATTTCCAAGACCTCAAGTGTTTCTTTACCATAAGATAAGTGCAACGGACCGTGTGTTGGGACAAGAGTAGAGAATGCGGGGACTTCTATTAGCTCCGAGGACCCGATTTATCTGAATGCTTCGACAGATGCAGGAAAAGAGAGGTGGCTACTGTGTGGTGACCAGAAACGGAAGCAGAAAAGCAGGCTGGAGGCGACAGGTCTTGGGGTTCCTGGGTTCTACACGCTCTTTCCTGCCTCTCTCCGCTTGAAGCCCTTGATCTGCCTTCTCTGTGAAGTAATTTCCTTTGCAACAATATAAGAATTACTGAACCCAGGGCTTCATGGTCACCTTTCGTGGGATAGTTCCTATTACTGTCTAAATAATGATTTAAAGGTCACTAACTGTGTCTAGGCCCACTTTGTCATTTCTCCCTGTATGACTTCTCCAGCGCTTAATTGCAAAGCATCTTGGTTCTACTCTAGGTTAATACATGACTGTGAAGATACAAAATCTTTGCAGAAATTCATCTTTAAAAAAGAACCCAAGTTACAAGCCTTAGACTATCTATCTTCATATATGACCCCACGCTAAAATCGAAGCCAAATTTCTCACCCATACTCATCGGACAGTGCCTTCCCATTCCTTCTGCGATGCCCTTTCTCTCACCGTAACCATCAACCACTGCTTTTTGATTTGACTCAAATTACGGTCAAAGCACCGCACTGCTGAAGGATCGTGGACTCTGATTCAAACAATTGAACAGAGACGGAACGGGACCCTTTGATTCAGTTGCCATATGTCAGTGCTTCCTGTCTGTCCCGGAATGCTGTACCTTTCTCTGAATCACCCATGTCCTGCCTTTCTTTTCCTGACTTGGGAAGTATGACTTCCGTCCGTGTCTCTGGGGGCTTAACTGCCATTCTCTTGTTGATGCATGTTTGCTTATCAACCTCTCAGGGAGGTTTCTGTTAAACAGTCGGGAGGAAATACCGGCCCATATAGCACATGTGTCCATTCTTTGGTGGCTGCGGTCGGCAGAGCTTCAAATGCTGTTTAAAATATTAGCGCTGATCGGGTTTATGAGGTTGTTTAAGGTTGCCGAGGCGCAGAAAGGGCAGGTGCCACTGCGTGGAGAAAAAGTTAACGCAAACCAATTAGGATTACTAGGAAGCAAGAGCAACACGTTTCAAAGGCAGAAGGAGATTCCAGGGTAGTCCATCCATACCCAAACATTTAAGGGAAAATAAACCTAGGATTTGCATTTTGGTAGCAAAGCGCTATTGGTATTTTTCAGTCCTACTTCTGCTTTTATGTTCCCGCCCCCAGGCTGCAGCCACTTGCTGGAGGAAGTCACTGGATTGGGTGGAAGTGACCACTACGTTGTAACACTCTCCAAAGCCAGTGAGGCCATCAGTATAGATAGATCCACATGGACTGTCCAGTCAGGATTCTACCATACCTCTGAAAAATATTTGCTCTGTCCTGTGAAATAAGAGGCATGAATTCCCTGCTTGAAATCAGGAACCCGCGGCACCACTGCGTAACAATGGAGCCTGTTTGGGGGAACAGCTGGAGCTAATAAATTGATTATGATCTTTCCTTTTAGGTAATATTTGTAATGTTGTCTGAAAGGTAATACGGCAGAATGAGCAATACCCAAACATTTCCTAATTATTTTTTCTCAGAGATCATAGTCAACTTGCTCTTTCTGTCATCTGTCTCATCAGACAGATGAGGAAAAATAAAGCTTGTCCTCCTTAGGCCAAAGAAGGTAAGGTAATATCACTTTTTTCCCTACGGAATCTCAAATGGCTCCCTGGGGAAAGTAATAAAGCGCCATATGGGCCCCTACCGAGGTTAGAATTGGAACCTGGTTAACTCCAAAGGAGCTCGACTCACCTCCCTCCTGAGCTCCCAACCACGGGCAACACCAGCTCTGGCTCTTGCTGTCACTCAGAGGATGGGAAATTCACAGAGGCAGGTGGACCATGCTAGAGGCAGCTGGGATAACAACTGGAGTTTGCTCAGCACTGCTTTTACTCAGTGTGGGTTAGAAGAAGAGTATGAAACTCATTGGTTTTATCTCTTTGAGGGACACATCTCACTGAGATAAAAATAGTAAAAAAAATAAATAAATAAAATAAAATAAAATAAAATCAATCCCAGGGGTAAAGATCTCATTCTCTTTAGTCTATCACTTTATTCAAACAACTTCCCGATCCTTTTCTCTACAAAGGTGAGAGGTGACACAAGACACAGTATCTTTCCTAAAATGGTAATCTAGCACGTGTTTCTCCTTAAATGTCTCCTTGTCTTCATTGACCCAACATCTCCCACTCCCTTCTTGCTCCAGATGAAAGAGTGCTGTGAAGAAGGCCGTCCTCCATCCAGTCTCCCAGATTTGGAACCTCACGGGTACCACTGGCAGCTCCTTTTCCTCTTTCAAAAGACCAAACTGCATTAACCACTACGTCCTCTCGATTTTATCATTGAGTTTTTCCCACATAACTGAAATTTCTTCTGCCTTAGACTTAATTCAAGTCCTTCTTACCACATTATGCCTGGAAGATAATGAAAGCTTCATAACTCTCTTTCCTCTCCGATCCATCCTGTAGGAGTAATTGACTTAAGACATTGCTTTTCATCATCTTTGCCCTTTCAAAGACCTTATGTCTCCAGAATGAATCCCAGATTGACATTCTGAATCTTTGGCCAGTGGTTCCAGACTATTACAAAATCACACCTCCCACTACCCTGATGCATAAATTCTGTCTTACGTTTCAACTTGCACTTAAACCTGCATGATGCCTTTGCATACTCTTCATACAGCACCATAAAAATGCCAGACCTGTCTCTCTGCCTTTTCACTAGTACCCCTCCTTCAGAACTGAATTTAAATTTTATCTTTTCTATGAATCTTCTTTAATCCTTTAGCCAGGCCTTTTCCCTCCTCTCTTTTTTTAACATTTACTCTCTATGCTATTGGTGGATTTTTTTTTTAGGCTTGTCAGTGTCATGTCTCCAAATGATCTTTAACTTCCTTGAGAATATGGCCTATACTGTACACCTTTTGGGACCCCTCTGAGATCGGGCACAGGAATTCGTGCACGAAATTAGAGATGCTGTCTTTGTTGATCAATTGCAGTAAAGAGGACATTTAGGTTCCACATGAGGACTGAGCACATTAGAGTAGACTGGTAACTGCTCGTATCAAAAAGGGCCAGATTTGGAGCCTAAAGAATCAAATGCTCCTTACTTGGGGTGGGTGCACGCGGCCATATAAGTCGTGCTTAACCTGAACAGCTGTGCGGAGAGGTGCTAGTCAGCAACCAAGAGATGAGAAGTGAAAGCATCGACATGAACCTGTCAGGGGCCATGAATTAATCACATCCTGGAACACCCATCGGTTATGCATCTTATGAAATCCGAATGTACCAGAGTTCCCCCACTTACAAATGGAGGGTGCATATAAAAGGAAAATTGCGCAGCATTTCTTACCAAATT
The DNA here is from genome assembly GCA_004026545.1 of Mormoops blainvillei. Classification (NCBI taxonomy): domain Eukaryota; kingdom Metazoa; phylum Chordata; class Mammalia; order Chiroptera; family Mormoopidae; genus Mormoops; species Mormoops blainvillei. Next base: position 493,276 of record PVJD01000005.1, on the reverse strand, counting down.
GTCAAGGAGTATTTTTTGTACCCTAAAATCCTACATTTTATACTTTTCTAATTAAAAACGGCATTCTTTATGTAAAATGGGTCAGCCATTATGGAAAAGAGTTTGATGATTCCTCAAAAAGTTGGACGTGGAATTACCACAGTGACTAGCAATTTCATTCCTAGGTATATACACAGAATAATTAAAAACAGGCTTTCAAATTCATGTGCATGCATGTTCATGGAAGCACCGTTCACGAAAGCTAAAAGGTGGAAAACACTTCAGTGTCTGTCGACAGATGAACGGACAAACCCATTGTAGCAGATACGTGTTTAATACAGTGGCTAAATAAGTGGAGTGTTATTTAGCCATAACAGAAAGTGAGGTACTGGTAGATGCTGCAATGTGGATGATGCTCCGGTTATGCCTGTGGAAGACATCAGACACCACAGTCACGTGGTGTATGATTCCTTTTACATGAAAACCCAGAACAGGCAAACCCACAGTCAAAAGGTAGATGGGTGGTTGGCAGGGCCCGGGTGGCTGAAGGATGAGGAGTAGCTGCTTAGTGGATACTGGGTAACTTTTGGGGGTGGTGAAAAATATTTTGGAACTAGCAGAGGTGGTGGTGGCGGCACGCAATGGTCAATGTATTAAATGCCCCTGAATTGTTATCTTTACAGTGTTCAATCTGATGTTCTGTGAATTTCACCTCAGTTAAAAGAAATGTATCCCTCATCACTCTCCAACATGTTCAATACAGTGTTTTTCCTACTGCGACTTCAGCGTTACACTTTGGGAGGAAAGTAAGCAGATAAAACAGTTTCTCTGCCATTAACGATTTTGTAAACCATTTCGGAAAGAAGTCATAGTCAAAGCAGTTGACAACGACACAAAGCCAAGAATAATAAGACAGGACTAAGGTCGTCAGAGAAGTATGCTTGTATGTTAACTTTGCTTCCTGTCCTTGTTTTGCAAATAGACGGTGGCCCTGGGAAAGGCATTTCGTGTCCCTTGGTTTACAGAAAGATAAAACTAAATAAAATGGACTCTAAGGCGTTTTCTAGGCTAAGAACATATTGGGAGATCTCAAAGACAATATTGTATGGCAGAGATGACTCACTCATGTCAGGGAAAGCCAAAGTCTGAGAACACACATGTCGGTCATCCCGGGAGAAAAGCTTCAAAGAAGGGCTAAGAAAACACAGATTGCCCCCGGCCCAGAAGACTCGGTTGGAAGAATTGCTGTTGTCAAGTGATGAACTTCAAACTGTTTTTGCTATTGAACTAACATAAAGAAAAAGTGAATTTTCTGTAAAAAATGTAAGTATATCCTTCAGTTATAGCTAAGTCATTCCCAGATTATGTTCTATTTGACTCATCTAAACAAGGCACATTCTTCTCCAAAACTGAGACCCAGATGTAAAAACTCCAGGTAGCTAAAATAAAATCACGAGCGACCCAACCAAACACACAGGGAATTTGATCAGTGCAACAACTATGTTTCACTGCATTTAAATTGAAGTTCTCGGTTGTGGATTTTGCCCTCTTTTATACACACTAGCCATCTTGATGGGATGACTGAAGTCGAGACAAGGAAGATTTAGGAGGGAAAGCATGGGTAGGATTAATCTCTTACATTAATTGTATGTTACCCACCTCAGGCCCACTGCTTATTTAGTTCTCAATATAAATCACACAAAACAAACTGCCCCCCAAACAATAATTACACTAATGCCTTAAACAGACATTTTCTCAACCTCCCTAGAGTAGACACGTTATTTATAAGGAGAGAGTGCCCATGTCTGATGAAATGTGATGGCTCTGGTGGCCCATGGCTGCTGCACAACCCTCTGCTCTCCATTAACAAGCCACGGGGCAGAGGGCCTGGAATGCCTTCTTTCCACAAATACTCTTTGAAAGGTGCTTTTCTTCTTGCATTTCATCCGGTATGTAAGTTATCAAACTGCGAAGCTGCCTGTCCTACAGGGTTTGTGACCCTCCATTGTGCACACGTGTCACTGATGAGTCTGTCCTTTGTGGCATTATTTATTTGAAAAAGGCCTCCACCCCCACTTAAAGCCCCCCTGCTGCCTTCTCTCCCGCCCTGGAGAGAGGAGAGGAGAGTGGGGAGTATGGAAATAGGAAGTACACAGAGCATTTCCTCCCACTGGGAGGCACTTCCTGGCATGAGGACATCAATGACTGTCACTTGAATGATGACAAAGGAGGAGCAGCAGCTCGGAGTTTGGAAAGGATGAGCCACCACAGCTCTGAGCTTGGGACGCCCATGGTAACCTGTGGCCATGTTCACAAGCCACCCTCCCTGACCGCCCCCCGCCAGGCCTGTCAGGCATGCGCGCACATACAACGCTGGCGGCCCGGGGCATCCCTGGGCACACTGCCGCAGCCCTTCCTTCAGCTCCTGGCGCGCTGCGGCTGCAGGGACACTGGCCGGGAAGGCAAGCTAAGATTTTTGTCCCTTTTCACACCTTCTTCAGCAAATTTCTGTGGCAGAATATTTGGGAATGGGAACAAGTACAAATGCAAAAAAAAAAAGTGTTTATGAATAATGGAACATTTCAAATCCATCTGGTTTCTGAGACATTTTTTAGTTTCTCACTACAGCCAATTATATAGCATGCTTGAGTGAGAAGTGGTTCTATCCTGAGGCTCATTCTGCTCTCAGATTTCTACATTGATAGTTGCTCCCAACCTCTGAGGTTAGTAGCCATATGGTAGTCCAATATGGTACTTCATACTCCACTTGTTATACAGGAGGTGATTTTCTGGTGAACATAAATCCACATCAGAGCAGGCACCATAAAAGGGGGACCCGGGGTGGGGAAGCCGGAGGGCCTTCCCAGATTTTGGCATCGTACGATGGTTTCCCTTTTCGGTTTAAGGGTGCTGGGCAATTGTTTCCATAGCTTGTCCTTTTGTTGCCTATGTCTACCCAGCGTACCCCTGAATAAATGCCTAAAGCCATGAAAAAGATAGGGAAAAAAATGTTTTGGTTTTTGGGCAAAGTCATTGCTTTCATGCCATTCTTCAAACAGCTTGCATTTTTAAACCTTTTTAAATATTTCAATTTGTAACTGTATATATTTTGCAATTTAGGTATTTCAGTATCTAAAAATAGGGGTAATATGACATTGAGCTTCCATGGGTGTCAGTGTATAGCTTCAAAAGGTAAGACCTCTTTAAAAAAAAACGACATAATTGCTCTAAGATTTTGAATTGGTAATTATTATCGTTAGATACCCACTCAGTTTACACAGTAGTGAGGACTTTACAGGCACCTATCAAATACGCCTTCTTCCTGTCATCAAGCGGCTCTCCGCGTGGTTCATTAGAGACTACCCATTTCCACAGATGAGGAAGTGAGGCTCTGAAAATATTATAAATGTGTTGCCCAAAGTTGCACGGCAGGCAAGGGGCAGACAGGCGCTCAGCACCACGTCTCTGCCACCAGGAGCAGTTGCATCAACTGTCTTGCCCTGCTCCTGACCTTCTCGGCTCCCAGGACACAGCCTTACACTTGAAGAAGCAGGGCCAGGGGGGACAGGGCCAAAGTCAACCCTGAGGCTTCAACAATATTTGACTGGCTCCATGTCTGCAGAAGCGGAACCTCAAGGTGACATGAACATGATCTTAATGCGTATGATGCATTCACACACAAGACATTATGGGAGCGAAGCTTAGCATCTCCGAGGGAGGCAAGTCAAGGAGTTGCCATCCTTCTTCAGTGACTTTGGCCTTTTCTAACATGTCCTCTCTCCTTGTTGCCACTGAATTAAAAATAACACATTTTGAATGTTACTGTGTCCTTCCTCCCTGGTCAACACTATACGTTACGTGTGGACTAAATAAATACTCACTAAATGAAAGAAGAGAGGAAAAGTATTTATTAGTATTACAAACTCTACCTCCATTAAAATTTTCATTAGCATTTGTCTAAAATTTTATTCCAAACTGCCTAGAATGGATTATACGATACTGGGAATAGCTCCCCAAGCTAAACTGAACAAGCAGTAAAAATGTTATAAAATGTCTAATACTATATATCCCAAACCCCAGGTGACTGGTTATATATTTTGGATTTTCTGCATGACTATACTCTCTGACCTTGGCACAGATTATCTCAATTTGCTTTCGTTAATTATACGGTTTACCGTGTCAGCTTCAACAGGGGGACCTGAGTGATTGCGAATATCTGTAGGGTTTCATTTCTTAGCTGGTTACTAAATTTTAAGCAGCATGAGATATTTTACCTGAAGCCTTATAAACCATTCAATGGTCTTTCAATGCAAATGTCTCAAAGTATTTATGTTCTCTAATTTTTAAGTTAATAGTAGATGTGATTTGTTTCACATTGACTGGGTACAAGAGACATTATGTGTAAAGTGGAGATTTCCCCTTTTTCATTTAAAAAAAAGTATATTGTTTTTCTCACCCTGGCTGCTGTGGCTCAGTGGATTGAGTGCTGGCCTGCGAAGCAAAAGGTCACTGGTTCAAATCCTAGCCAGGACACATGACTGAGTTGCAGGCCAGGGCCCCAGTAGGGGGCATGCGAGAGGTAACAACATTGCTGTTTCCCTCTCTTCCTCCCTTTCCCCTCTAAATATAAATAAATAAAATCTTTAAAAATATATAAAAAGTATACTGTTTTCCTCGTTTCAAATCTAAGGAAATCAAGATTTGTGGAGGGTGATTAAATCCAAGTGGTCTCAGTTGGTAAATGAGTGGGATCTCACAGCAGTTTCCCTGGCTTCTTAACTCAGCATTCCCCCCTTCAGCAACTCCCACACTTGCCTGCCCCAGAATCACTGAAGTCCTCTGCAGTACATTGATCGGTGTGGGATGAGGGCAGCTATGGTCTTTAATTTTTAAAGGTGAGCTCGGTCTTAGCAGGAATGATTCGGCTGAACCAAATGAACACCTTTTTGGGCTGTGGTCTTACGTCTGGTGGAGAAATCAACACCCGGTAACTCAAAGTAAGGGCACGTTATTGTCATGCGGGTGGACGCTCTCGTCCCTCCTTTGTTCAGCTGTAGTGGCCTGCCAGGGGAGCCACCCGTCAAAGAGGGAATCAGGCTTCTCACCTCCTTTAACCTTTCAAAACAGGTCTGTCCAGGGACCAAAAGAAAACTCATCTGCATGCAAGGCAATTGCCATTCCTTTTTATATATGAAGTCCAGCACCATTCTTCAGTGAGCTGGCCTCCCCATGCTTAATTCATTTAACACTCAATCACTCCAATGTGAGCAAATTTTGTTAAGATTTTCCTGCTTGGTATTTGTGAAAATTGGTAGGGAGAGAGGAAAAAAAAATAGAGGAACAAATAGCTCTGGGCAAAACCAGGCATCTGAGAACAGATGGCGTGTGAGCTTCTACCACTGAGCACGGCTGACAAACCGTAACAGTGACCGGTTCCCACCCACAACTACTGCGAGGTTTGTGAGTGAAAATTTCCAGCAAAGCCAGAAACTCCCCCAGTGACCTTGACTTCACTTTGTCTGAGCACCACCAAACATGTCTTTACTGGTAGCATAGTGGGATAAGGACAATGACAACAAAGTCCTTTCTAATGCGAATACTACAGGAAAGATGTGGTCCTATCATGCCATGGAGGAAAAGAGTACAAATTGTCACCGTCCAAGCAGATACAGAGTGACCCCAAGAGTGTGCAAGCACTTGTCCAATGATCGCCAAAAGAATTTCCCCAAATGTGGAAAAGAAGGATGTTACTAGTGATAGGAATTCAGCCTCCACCTTTTGTCTACTATCGATTACTCTCTCTCCTTCTCTAAAGGTAAAAATAAGCAAAAAACAAACAAACAAAAAACAAAACATTTAACTTGGCTAAATCTCTCTTTTAAATCAGGGGTACAATTATTTTTCCAGAAGCCTCATTTGCAAACCTCGAAGTCATCAGTTACTTGTAACATCCATTTGATTTCCACCTTACCCTTTGACCCTACATATTTTTCTTTAATTGCCTCTCAGATGTGCGGCTTTCTGCCTTCCCCACTGCCAGTCACACTCCTAATTCACACTCGCATCTTTTCAAACCTGGAACACTGTGGCTGCCTCCCATCTGGTCTCTTTGTCTTAAGTCTAGGGATCACACACTGTGACTGTGAGAATACTTTGAGAAACTTCCCTTCCCCCACCCCGCAGAGGCCCTAGAGGGCTCTGCCCCTATCACCACCCTTTCAGATAATTATTCAGTTTCTCCAATATATAATATATCTGAGTATTTCTGCCCTATTAATTCCCATATATTTTCATCTTGCCAAGGACCTTGGAGGTTCTGGGTCCCTACACTTTACATTCTGATTTCAAAGGCTGTCATGGGTATGACCAGTCTGGCCAGTCTCTTATTCACCCAACACATATTTATTCAGCCCACCACCAAAAGCCACTGGGGCTTAGAGCTGGAACCCAGGGCCAAACAACGTCCCTCCCCCTCAACGCAGCTTACGTTCTAATGAGCGGAGACGGACAACAAACGAGTAGGGAAAATACATCTAGTGTATCATAACCTAATACACGTGGTGGAAGCAAGTGGAGCAGGGGAAGCAGGGAGAGATTTGCAATTTTTAAAAGGAGAGTAGAAGAGCTGAAAGAGATGAGAAGGTAAGACTCCTGGGAGGGGGGAATCTGTGTAGAAGAGGTCACACATTTTTATACATAGCAAGCAGACCAGGGTAGCAGAGTGCAGGGAAAGGAGCGGTGAGAGCAGATCTTGTCAGACATCAGAAGGCTCAGCTCTGTAGAGTTTCATAGGGCATTATAAGGACCTGGATGGTGCCAAAAGCAGGTGGGGAGCTGCCACTGGCAGTTTCTGCATAGAAAGGTAACATCGGTCACGAAGGTGCCCATTTGATAGTAGACCGAAGGGGAGCGCGGGTAGGATGAGATGGTCCAGTTAGCAGACGCCGGTCATAAGCCAGGAAATGATCAAGGCACCTTGCACCAAGGGTGTCAGAGCAGCTGGTGAAGAGCAATTACAGCCTAGGCATATTTTAAGTGTGGCACCAAAAAGGAGTATGTGGCGGATTTCAGGTGGAGCGTGAGAAGTTAAGGATTGTGGCCTGATGGCATTACCGTTTGCTAAGAACAGGTATGGGGGAAGAAAGCTGGCAATTTGGCTTTGAATATGGAAAGTCTGAAGGACTTCTTGGCCATCTGAAGGGACGTAGGCATCCACCTGACATTCCCTGACGTCACCCTTGATCCATACTCCGTGCTGTATGTTCCCAGGTTTTACTTAATAATTCACAGCAGAGTAATGGAGATGGAAATGGAAAACTCCTTTGGACAACTTTGGAGCAAAACTAACTGGCATTAAAACTTGGCTATGTTTCACATTACCCAGGAGAGCTAGAAAATTCACTTAATGTCTTTAAGCGTCAAATGATTTTTCAAAAATGGGAATAAATATAACAATTCTATCTCACAAATGTGTAAGAATTTAATAAGAAGTTATTTGAAAATGGATTGTAAATAAGGGTGCTAAATAAATAAGAGACTGTATTCTCCTGTTTTATACTTTCTACAAGTCATAGCAACAATGAGCCTTTCTCCCTTATTTAGAGCTTAAGGTACTTAAAAGGAAGGATTGCTCATCTACTTTCACCCCTTACTGTGGCCTGCATGGTGTCTTGCACATAGTAGAAATTTAATAAAAGTAAAACTGTAAAATTGAGTTTAAGCAAAAATAAATTATACGAAAAAACGAGTGAATAAAATGGGCACATTTTTATTCATTTTCTGAACACGCTTTCACGGAAGAATTTTTTCCATGAAGGTTCAAAATGGACAGCTAGAATACAGCCCATATATGGGTCCAGATTCTTTTAACTCAATGTTGTAGTTTTAGCAAATACAAATAGAGAATGTCAAGTGAAATTCGAATTTTAGATAGACAAAAATAATTTTTAGTATAAAGAAGTCTCATGCAATATGCGGGACATGCTTACACTAAATTTTTTTTCTGTTTATGTGAATTCATATTTAACTGGACATTAATTAAAATCTAAATAGCACATGGGAACAAAACATAATTTGTTTTTGTCTGAAACTCAAATTTAACAGAAAATCCTTTATGTTATCTAGCGACCCTGGAAGTTCAGTCACAAATAGAAGGAGGCCAACTCCAGGTGGCTGAGACCAAGAAGGAGGAGCCTCGTGGACCACCGGCCCCACTGCGGGGAGGTCTAGGAGCTCCTCTGGGTCTGCCAGCCCGCACGGCATGGGGCTTAGCACCACCAAAAGTCTCATTTTTGTGTATCTTTGCAGTTCTCCACATGAGCCTCATTACCCGTGATGGTCTCATTCTGCCAGACACTTGAGGCTCGCATCTTCCTAGAGTTTTCATCAGACAGGAAAACACCCTTTTAAATTAGTTGCCATCACATTATCCTAGACGAGGTCTGGATTCATTGGCCAGGTGCAGGTCCCACAGCCACCCCCCAGCGCAATGGTTGTGCAGGGCGGAATGGGGTATCGGACAGGAAAGTGTTCCCACTCCTAGGCCAAACACCCTGGCCAAGGAAGTATGGGGACCCTGGAGCCATTCCAGATCACGTATTTGAAAAGGAAAGGAGAAGCCATTGCTCCAAAATAGGGAGGAGATTTCCAAAAGGAAGAAGAGATTCAGAACGGAGAAAATAATAAATATCCACTATCACTGGACATCTAAACAAAAAAGATTTTTATGCCAGTGCTCTTAAACTGACATCTTTTCCTTCATTTTGATGGACAGCTTCATGGAATGCTGGGTTACCCATGCCACTGTGGCAAGTATGTAGCCACATGCTCCATTTCTTGTGAGTCTTGAGAAGATGCAAAAGAAATTAATTTTGGAATAGTTTCATGCAACGTTAGGGTCAAACCTTCCCCTAAGTGAGGCCTCCCATGCTTTTGCTGTGACAGAGACATTTCACATGAGTTAAGACAGGCAATGCCCCCTCGTCTAGCAAGGCCTGTGTTGCCTAGCTGGTGCTTGACAATTCTGCAAATAACTCCTGGAAAATGTATGCAAGTCTAAGTGGCCAGTTCATAATTTCATCCCTAAGGAAGCTAAGCCAGGCATTTTAGTATGTAATGCACGCATAACCCAGGGTCTAAATTGAAAACGAGCATGTTTTAAACAAGTTCAGTGGAAGGAATTAACAGTAGAACTAAAAACACCATATGCTTATAACAGGAAAAGTCGCTCAGAGCAATATGCTGTAATGATATAATTGACTAAAGATCCAATTGCATCAGGACAAAAGCTAAGACACCGAGTAAGTTAAGCCTGGTAACTTATGTTGCCTAGTTAAATTGATATTTCAAAAGCAAGGAGACTCTGGTTGTCTTTTATTTATATTAGGGAAGAAAAATATCTCTGGCTGGATTTCTCCTAGTGATGATGAACTAGGCAGTTTGGACTAGTGAGGATATCCAGAAAAGTGGGTTATATATTCTCTCTGAAGGTACAAGGTTACTAACAGGGCTGTGAAAAATGGCTAGGCCAGGACACGAGCGGGCCAGAGATCCGGTGAGAAAGAGTCTAAGATTTAGGGTCGCTTTTACCCTGGGGAAAGTTGCTATTCCGTCCTGAATACTGAGGGATCACTGGTGATTCTGACCATCTGGGAGAGCGGAGAATCAGGGATTAGAGTCTAGAGCTCAGGAAAGGGGGCCCAGAGGAAAACCCTCATTTGAACCGAGGCACCGAAGAGTTACGGTTTAGGAAGAAGAGGGAAGTGGAAGTGGACAGGGCCTCACTGAGATGGCAGCTCGGCTTTGAATCATCTCAATCAGCAAATTGGATGAAGAGAATTCCAGACTGCTAATGCTTCCAGTACCTGGCAGAAACACTGTAAATCACATCTGGAGGCAGATACATCATCCTCGGCTTCGCATTATTTCTGCACACAGTTTTAAAGGTATAATTTACAGCACACAATAAAATATCACCAGCTTATAAAACAATAAAGAAAAACCAGAAGAAACTTCAAACACTACACAAAGCCTCTTAAGGGTTTGAGATACTGGAGCTATCAAACATAAAATTTTAAATAAATGTGCCTACTATATTCCTGGAGATAGAAGAAGTAACCCAGAAGTTAAGATAAAAATCAAAAAGAGAATTTAAAAAAGTATCTGGAACTCAGTTGTAATATAAAGTATGATATCTCAAAACTTTTGGAACACAGCTAAAGCCATGCTTAAAGGAAAATTTATAGCCTTAGTAAATAAGAATGGCTGAAAAGCAATAATCTTAAAATCCCTTTTAGCTTAGAAAGAGAGCAACAAACTAAACTCAAAAGAAATACAAGAAATGAAATGATAAATATAAAGCAAAAATTAATGAAATAGAAAATCAATGCATAACACAATCAACAAAGTGCAAATTCTTTATTTGGAAAAATAATATAATTACTGTAGTTGTAGTGAGTTTTGCAAGGTTGTTTAACACAAACAAATCAATAAAAACTATTTTATTGCTATCTGAAAAGAAAAGTAATAAAATTATCTAATGTCCTGGGTCTATCAGATATAAAGAACTTCTAAAAATCAGTAAGAAGAAAAAGGTAACCAAATTTAAAAATGGACAAGAGACTTGGGAAGGCACTTTATAAAAGACTACGTCCAAAAGATCAATAAATATACAAAAGAATATTCAATGTTCTTACTTAAAACAAACTATAAATTATAAGGTAACGTCACTAACAATCCACCAGAATGTCTAGAAATTTATTTCAAAGATTTTATTTATTTATTTTTAGACAGGGGAAAGGGAGGGAGAAAGAGAGGGAGAGAAACACTGAAGTGTGGTTGCCTCTCACGCACCCCCTACTGGGGACCTGCCCGCAACCCAGGCATGTGCCATTGGCTGGGAATGGAGCCGGTGACGCTTTGGTTTGCAGGTGGCGCTCAATTCACTGAGCCACACCTGACAGGGCTAAAAATTTTCTTTTTAAACTGCTATGTGAGGTAATATATGCACTCATACAAAACTACCAGGAGTGTAAACTGATCACAGCCGCTTTGAAGAATTGTTCAGAAATTTTCCTAACGTTGAAGATGTGCATATTTAAAGGTACATCAAGGTACAGTTACAGGAAAGGTCACAGACACATCACTGTTAACAGCCCTAAGCCAAAAGTAACCAAAATAGAGTGGGAAATAATTTAAGATCATGTAAGAGTGGAATATACTATTAATGAACTATGAACTATATTGAATGAACTGTATTAATGAAATATGGTTACCGACAAAAACTTGATGACTCTCCCAAGCATAATGTAGTAGATAAAGGAAGTCGGACACAAAAGAATACAAAGGTTATATTCAATATGAAGTTTGAAAACGACAAGCTAAACTGTCATGTTTAGGGGTACTTATGTAGGTGGTTAATGTACAAGGAGAACAAAGAAATGATTTCTTTTAAAGTCACAAGTGTGATCTTCTGGGGAAGGAAGGAAGCGGTGAGTGGTAAGGAGTTTGCTGGGGAGAGGTTTTTGGGAGCGTTAATAACTTTTGATGTAGGTGCGGATTACACATGCATTTGTTTATAATAAGTTACGGAGTTCTTTTGTGCGTGTCATTGACATTTTGTGTGTGTGTGTTTTATATCTATAAGAAGTAAAGCTTTTAAAATGCGGGTAAATAGCTGAGACTGTTAAGCCACTTGAAGCTTTTTAACTGCACATCAGGTTGCCGAAGATCACAGAGCAGACCCCTACGCTCTCTCCTCCACCCACGTTTTTCAGGAGAAAAAGAGGGTTCCTCCTCTTTGATCTCTCTCTCAGAACCCTGAGACCATCTACTCTTTGCCTCTCTCTTCTTCTTCTTGAAAATTGACTTAGTTATCTAATGTTCTATGAGCATGGGGTGCCACTTAAAAATTCTCTTTTTCTTGTAGAGATGTCAAAACGGGGGGTGAGGGGGGGAGTAGTGTGTTTGACTGTATTTAAGCTGTGCAGGCTTCTTCTATAATGTCACTGAGCCAGCCCCTACTGATGGAAAAGGGCCAAAGTGATTTGCACTCCAAATTGTCAGAGATTATGCCTAAGACAAAGGGATGCCCAAAAGCCTTTCTAAAACACAGGAAACTATATTATCAATGTCACATGTAGGCTGTGGTTCCATGTGTTTGACCTTAGGCCAATTTAATACACACATTTTCTCATGTATGTGTACACACTGGAATTTGGAGAAGTCAAGTTCAGAGGACAGTAACACAACACTACCCCTGTGGTCCATTGCCACGCAACTCTGAATAAACAAGAGAGACATCTGTGGGAAGGGTTCCATACCTGATGCCTTTTAAGACATTTACACTGACACTGTAATGACGTGACTGGCCTTGGAGTCTTAAAAATTTGGGAAAGACAGGCAACACAGAATCTATGGGTAATATATGTATCAAAGAGCCATATCAGCCATCATGAAAAGATCACAGAATTCAGAAAATATAGGTTCACACATTTGGACGCTGCCTCCTATGCGATACAGGGCTGTTTTCTCTACGGGATTTAATTCCTCATCTCTACATGGATGGTGGGCATAATATGAAATAATGCAAGTTTAAGTGTCTAGCTATTGCTTGGAATGTGGGATGTTCAGTGGGTGCTCAGTAAGTTTTGGATGAGCATTTACAGCAAAGTCCAAAAACAATACGAGGGGAAATATTCTAAAGGAAAAGACATGATATTTGGAAACATACCTTAAGAGATGACTGATGCCTAATTTGATGGGTTTTATTTTCCTGTTTGCACACTGCTGTAGCACAGAGACCATGCCTCTGAAACTCCTTTGCAGCTTTTGCTTTCCCTGCCCAAAGGTGAATGCCAGGGTTCCGCGGGGCTCAACAGACAGCCCTCTCTTCCAGTGACAGAATGGCTCTCTGATCACCCACACTGACCCTCCCTGCCTAAGTCCCCGTCTCCGTACTGGTCACGTCCAAATCCGCATCCCCAGCACCACTGCCCCTCCTGAGCTCCAGATCCCAGAAGTCACAAAACAGATGCTTCCTGCATTCGGTCTGCAGTCCTTTCTCTTTGAGAAGAATATTTTAATAAAGCTGAGAATACTAAATGCTGAGTCTTGACAGCACACTGCAGCCTGAGCTATATATATCCCAGGAGCCAGTCAACCAGAGGTGACCTGGAAGGCTCCTCCGGCTTCCGCTGGCGCTTTGAGGAATTGAGTTCACCTAGAGTTATGATTGGTGCGGAGCCTCGGGCAGTAAATGTGTAGCTGTCTGCACAGATGTCTATTTTAGTGCTACAGTTATTGCTGTGACAGTCTCATGTACTTTCAGTGGGACTATTGCTGGTATCATAACCCTGTCATACACAAGTTTTAATTCGCTTAATTGTTCAGAAAGTTAGCTTTCCATCAGAGAGAAGGATACCCCTGACTTTCATTGGAAGTGTAATTAAATACGTGGCATCCTGGCCTCGTGAAGACTTAATTCACTTCACCTAGATTTGTACTCCAATCTCTCAAAATAATTTCCATCCAAATAATTGGTGTTCCCCTGGAAAATAGTAATGGGAAAAAATGTTCATCGCTTCTGCCCCAGTCACTCATTTATTAAACAGTACTCATGAAGCTTCAGGCACTGGGCTAAGTCACTGAGAACCTCAAAATAAATAAAACACTGACTACAAAAATTCAACTGAGTATAGTGGATTGGAGAAGCAAGGGGAGGAGGAGACTATTCTACACGTTAAAAGACACCATGGGATCCGTAATAAAGGTACTTACCTCCCTCAACTTAAGTCATTTGAAAAACTATTTTACGTGTTTCCACTTTTCCCATTGCTCTTCACATCTCTACAATTTCTGTTCGGCCCTGACCTGCCCTTAAAAAGACTCCAACAAAGTCTACCAATGACTTCTTTTCTTCTAAAAATTATATAGATGTTTACTGATTCTCAATTTTACTCACTTCCTGGAAAGTTAGGACCTCTGCCCTCATCTCCTTGTTGAAATGCTCCTCCAAATGTCCCTCTGGCTTCGCTTTCCTTACTTCTGGAGGCTTTTCCCATCCTCTTGCCATTCCTTCCCCCTGGGGCGGAACCGCCTTTGTGAATGCTGGAGGCTCCTGTCTGTAACCCAACAAGAAAGACGCCTTCTTACATTTCCCACTTACCACTTACAGATGGTTTACTGGGATGGCCCATTACTTGCTCCCTGGAGTGCATAAACTTTACTTTGGTCCTGATTATATTTCAAGCTCCGACATGTGCCTAGAACCTTAAAAAACAATCGTGTTGACTATCGAATGAATCAAAGCATGTCCAAAATATTACTGGGAGCATAGCGGATGGAGTATTTCACTTAGCCTTGATAATGACTAAAGGTTTTGTAATGGAAATGACATTGGAAGTGGGCCTTGAAAGAATGCAAAGAATGATACAAAATTACGAGTCTCTCACAAAGCAGATACCTTGGTTATGTTTATCCTCGCAACCTAATAAGGTAAAATGCAGCTAAGCTGATCATTCTGACCATCCCTCTGATTCAAATGAGATCCTCTTTCATGGCATGATATTCAAATTAGTTGTGAGTCGGCATTAACCACTCATAAAACATCGATTCTCACTAGGGGAGAAGGTGACCTAATCGTAAGGGGTGTTCTGTCTCCAGACCAAGACTTTGCATTAGTCCAAGTCAGATGCAAATCAGAGGCTAAATTAGTATTATTTCAGCTTGTACCTTTAATCAGCAGAGGTCAGAGAACAAAGACAGGCTGGGGAGACCGCGAGGCTCACGGCAGAGGATTATTGTCCGTGGCTGCTCAATCACGTGGACTCCTCTCCTCCAGTTCTGTGTTATAAAACCGGTGGGCCTGGGGCTGCCTTTGGATTACAGCCCCTTGAAGTGATACACATGCTGTTTCCCTGAGATTTGCCCCAGGAGATAAACATTTCCGATGGGTTTTTCTGACAAAGCCAAGAAAGCTAATAATTGCCATGTCAGGCAAAGAAAAAAAGTGAAAACTAATTCAGTGTGATCCCTTATGAAAGAGGGAAAAAGAGCAAAAGATGATTCACCACTGGAAGCTTGAATTGTCAGAGCCCTTTGAGGATCTTTTGAGTAAGCACATCCGCCAGGTTATAAATAATGACAACAGACAGTAATTTGCATGGATTAGGGTTGTTAACATTTATCAATTTCTGCATTTTAAAATACTCCCAAATTGATTAGGAGTGTCTCTTTGTAGTGAAGGATTGATAGTGGGAGTAAAAGAATCTGATGAATTTAAAACTCAGATGAGAGAAAGCAAAACCGTCCAGATCTAAACTGAGATACCATTAGTAGTTCCCATAAATCAAATCATGTTTATAGTAAGGATACAGTTGAATTACCATCTGGACTTTTTAACCTTGACATTTATTTCCGAATCGTTCCCTAATATTGGAAGTAAACTTAACCCGTCCTTTCATCTCCAGGGTTTGCCTTGATGCCAGCTCTGAGAGAAATGACCTGATTTTTGATGGGGACAGAATGTCACGTGTGGTATGAGGTTAGAAGAACCAGAGAAATTCTTGTGTAACATTAAGCTATAAAAGAAAGAAAACATACTTAGCTTTAAAACCAGATCAGCTGAGAGGAATTTAAAGTGAACTCAGTGAGTGGGGAGCAAAGGGAAGTCTTTATGCCAGCTGCTTAAGTTTAGGGCGCATAGATGAAGCTTAAGTATATAATTAAATTGATACACACACACACACACACACACACACACACAGAAATCTGTGTAGCTATAGACAGGCATGACTACAAAGAAAGTGTAAGCTACATGGGTTTTCTAAGGCTCTAATTAAGTGGCAAAATAATTTTAATCAAGTCGCTTATATCAAGAACCTTTGGGGGTTCTTATTTTTCTTATCAGTTTTCTACTAATAGTGTTTACAGTGATAGAAAGGAAAAGCCAAAATTCACGTGCCAAGTCCCCTTTTCTTTTAAATTTCTTGATTTTAAGACTCTGCAAGACAAGACCTACCAGCTGCCTCAATAACTGGTAGTGCACTAAGCACGAACCAGATGCTCCAATAGGAAAAGGAGGGACTTAGGCTGGGACCAGGGCAGGCTAGTGGGGGTGGGGAGCTGGCCCTGAAGGGGAAGAGACACACACGATGGTTGTCAATTGTGTTTGGAACCAAATTATGGAAAAGCAACTCTGATTATCAAGACAGTCATTATTAACCTTAATACTAATAGTCAAGGAAAAGACATACGATACAGAAGGAAGTCTGTAGAACACAAGGCCATCAAATATAAAGGCAGAAGAATACAGACTTTGAAAATGCTAAAACCTAAGCTCGAATTGCAGCTGTCTGCCAGCTTTCTGGTAGAAGGAAGGTGGGCAAGTTTCTGAAATTTCTCGAGTCGAAATTTTCCTCATGCATAAAATGAAGATAATATCTACCTGGCAATTTTAACAGAAGACCTAAATAAAAGACAATATAGGTACTTGCTTGGTATGTGGTGGGTGACAGCATTCGTCGTTTCTATAAATAAAACATTTTTTTAAATGTGTCCTTTACTGCATTGTGGGAAAATGGCTGGGAGGACTTATACCAAACTGAAAAGGTGTATGTCTTAAAATAGAGTCCACGCGGCACGTGTGAAATTTCAGTGGGAGGGAATTAAAGAAGTTGCAGAAAAATGAAGAAATGATAGACCAGACCACTCATGGCTTCAGAGGTCAGCCTCCCCCAGTAAGTCAGAATGGAGTGCAATCCAAACAGAAAGTTCCAACGTGCATTCGAGTGACTTTCCATCCCACGTGTACCGTGTTCCGGGGCGATTAACAACTTTACGAACGGTTAATGATTCTCCTTATCAACCCCAGGGAAGAGGGGGATAGGCAGTGATTTCGCACAAACCAGCACACAACCTGTCCACTTGCTTTACCATGCAACTGGGGAGGCTGTTACAGAGGGGAGAAAAGGTTTTTGTTTCTTCTCTCCCTGGCATGTTAACCCTAGAATTTCCCCACAGCGGATTTATAGCATTTTACCTTCTCACCCCTTCACAAAAAGAAGTTGAGTTACTTAACGTGCTGGAGTGGAAGTCGGCACATTATTCCTGCCAAGGTGGGGTTCCTTCAAAGGCATTTTGGTCTGGGTAACATTTGTGAAAGATGACTGGTCCACTTGGCAGTGATTGGTTGGAAAACAATCTGAAATTAATATAGAATGGTGAGTGTAATTCTTGTCTGATTGGAGTCAACTTTTGGGAGCAGAGAAAGACAATCGCTCAGAACTGGGATCTTTGAAATTATCCTCCCCAGCTACGAGACAGCTCTGATCTCATGATTAACATGTTTCTCAAGTTCAGCATTTCTAGAGCCAAGAGAACCAAAATGTGTACTTTTTAGAAAAATACATTGCTCTCGCCGGAGGTTCCCCCTCTCTCTCTCTCATCTTCAAATTTTAAAGTGAAAGTCATTTATGGGATAGGACATGTTTCTTCTGATTTTATATGTAAGCTGGCTTATTTATCACTTTCAACTGTATTCTAATTGTGCCACTTATAATTACGAAAATGTAAATGACAGGAACTTCGGTCCGAAGGAGAAACTACCTATCCAAGCTATTTAATTGAGAAAAAAGTGAATTTAATCTACTCCATTTTGTTTTTAAGTTTCTGTTTCCTTTTCTGCATAAATAAGAACAATTTGGCCCAGAAACTTGGCTCAGAGGACTGTGACAAGCTTATGCTGCGTGGACCTTGCCCCACACTGATCAGTGACTCTCTTTTGTCTGGGGACTTTCTTTAGAAGCAAATTGGTGTCCAAAGGACTTTCAAAGGTTGCCTTGATAAGTTTCTTTGTGTCATTGTGTCTTCCCCTTGGAGCTGAAGGTTTTTTTCACCCAGCCCTTATTATAGGTGACCTAACATTTTGCTCGGGGGCTGATGCCAGAATCCTTTTCCTTTAGTTCCTGGCAGGGCTGTTGCCATTTCCTCTCTCTCCTTTCTGAATTTACCGAAACCCAAGTTCCAGGCTTTTGTTGAAATGCTTTTCTCGCTTCCGCTCCTGTGTGCCCCGTGTCACATTATCTGCAGAAGGTTGCAACCAATTTCCCTTCACTGTGGACACAGGAAGGGGAAATGAAGAGGCGAGAAGTTACTGATCTGATTCTCGAGGTCAAGGGTGTGGGGAGGGTGAATGGACGATTCTCAATAGCTTTCACTGTAGTGTGTGCTTCCCTTTGTTGGCCATCCCTTGCTATTGTGCTGGGAAGGCCTTTAATAACTGCCAGCCGAACTGACTAAATGGCGGTGCCAGGATGGAAAGGGCTTCGTAAAAAATGGTGTGTGAGCCGATGCTTGGATATATGCGTAGCCGATGCCTGGCTGTGTCCAGAGGGTTTAATGTGCCTGTGACTTTTCTCATTCATCCTAGAGAGTACCGGCTTTATTACATTTAGTCCTCGCAGCATCTCAATAACTAAGTACTGGTGTTTACCACTTTCCCAGTGAGAAAATGGAACATGGAGACTTCAGGAGGAACGGTGCTGCTTTAGGTCACACAGAGAGCAGCAGGCCACCATTCAAATGTGCGTCTCTACCATGGCTTCTGCAATAATGCTGCAGTGAATGCAGAGGCGGTACTGTGGGACGGTGACACACAAGCAGCGATCACATCATATAAATGTTGAATCACTATATTATTGGACATCTGAAACTAATATAATAGTATCTACCAACTATACTTAAATTAAAAATAAAGGTATATCCACCTGTCCCTGCTCTTTCTGACCTCTCCTCTTGCTGTAATGTATAGGCACACATGCTACTGACTTGGAAACTAAACTTTCAGGCTATAATAACTTTTTCCCATCAAAAGGGCAGCAAGATTATCTTTCGCATTTAAATTATCCTCTTCTGGTGCAGCAGGCTAATTAATGTGAGCGTATTTCTGCTCTTCCCACCCAGAGATACTTGGACGATGGCTCTCGAGGTGCCCGCAGATCGTTCACGGGCAACCCCTGTCTCTTGCAGACCTTAATTTCTGTAATTAGGCTTCTCTGCTCCACCATCTCTGCAGGGCTGATGGCAGCCCTGTGGCTCTTCCTTCCGGTTTATGGTGATTGCGAACAGGGCCTCTGAGTCCCATCACAGGCAGGACCCTGTTCTGAACGGGGCTCAGGATTCAGGGGGCTGATGCCTGGCCTGTCAGGGACAAGGCAGGGATCACGGAGAAGCCATGCCCACGAGCTTGCACTCTCCAAGACAATTGAGAGGGTGCTCCGAAAAGTGCAGGAATACATCACTAAGCACACAAACACTTTCATTTTATTATTATCGCTCTGTAAGTGTCAGAACTAATGCAGTAACACATCGAAGGTAGCATTTGTCTTATGGAGGGTGGGCTCAGTGCGCATGGGCAGTGGAGAGAAAGACACTGGGCCCCGTGAGGAGGCGTTATGACCAACGCTAGGGCTGGCTCCAGGTCAGAAGCAGCAGTCCTTCACCTGAGTGCCCCCATGGCCAAGCCCAAACAGGGAAGCCAGAGTTAAAGGGAAGAAGAAAAGAGAGAGAGGAAATGGAGACTGAGGGATTATGCTACATGGAGAAGTCAGTGAGGACACGCAGAAGTGCTCTTTTGCCTTTACTTTCGATGTAGAAAGTTGTCTTCTCTGTGGCCCAGATCAAGGGTACACAGCAAAAGCAGTAGGTAGAGGGCAGTAATGAGGCAGCTAGAGGTCAGGTGGGCGGCTGGGAGGAGGATCTGGGCCTTCCGGCTCCCAGTCCAGTCCAGTCACTCCCCCTTCCCAGCCTAAGACCACGGGAGGCCAGCCAGGCATCCAAACACAGCAAAACCAGACAAAACTCACGGACTTTTTTGCAGCGTGAAAGCAACTACAAGGACCATTTCAGAGACATTTGCCAGATCATTTGCCTAACAGCCATACTGTCATGTCAAAGAACATCATAAAACACATGTTGATCCACTTTGGTTTTTTTTTATAAGAAGTGAAAAATGTTTACAGTATGTATACACTTGAAACACTGAAGAATGTATTCCTTTCTAAAGCTAAACTGTAAGGGTAGCTGAGAGCTTATATTTATTAACATCATTTTAATTTTCTATTCTTAACCTGCTTTTTATGTTACACCCTTAAATATCTTTCTCACTGATAAAGCAAAAGAACACAAAAATAAAAACAAATATTTTCTTCTAAAACAAGGCAATAGATATCCACTGTAGAAAATTTGGAAAATATACAAACATATCGAGAAGTTTTAAAGAACCACCTCTAAATGCAAACACACTCATATTTTGCAGTAGGTGTCCGGTGAGCAAGAGGCCCTGCGAGCTGCGTTTGACGAGGCCCAGGTCCAGTCCCCGCTCTGGCCCTCCCCATCCGTCGGTGGGTCTCTAGGAGAATGGCTCTGTGCCTTCAGGCTTCATTATCCCCAGCACAAAACAGGACCATTACAAACATCTATGTTGTGTGTCTAGTGCCTGGCACAGCACTAAATCTACAGGTTTTACTGAGCACTAACTGTTTATCCCACCGATACCTTGCTGATAACCTGATGATCTGTTTATCTGAGCATTTCATGATTTGCCATTTAATAAAGTCTTTTCAAATGTCAATCAGGAAAAGAATTGTAATTTTATTTATAAAGATCCTAAGAAGGCTAATTGATGAAAGTATTCATAGACATTTGATAATTTTGATTTATAGCATATAGATTTTTTAATATTATAGTCTAACTGATATTGTTGTTCAATAGGTAAATGCTTATTTCATTATATTGACTTTATAACTGGCCATTTTAGAGAATTCTCTTATTAGTTCCAGTAAGTTTTTTTTCCAGTTAGTTCTCTTGTTTTTTTAGCTAGTTATTACAAATGGTAATAATTATGCTTTACATTTTACATTAATTTATTTTTCTTGTCATGTTGCATTTGTTAGCATTTTAAGACCAATGTTACATAGTAACAGTAATAGCTAGAATGTCTCTTCCTGACTTTAATGGAATGTCTCTGGTGCTTTGTAGGTAAGCATAATATTGGCTACTTATTTTATCAAAATATATTTTGATACCAGAGAAGTATCATTCAGTCAACATATTTGTTAAAATTTTTATTCCAAATGTATGTTGAACTCTAACAATTGCCTTTTGGAGGATTTTGACATGAGCAGATTTTTCCTACCTTGATATATGGCTGATGTAGAATATTAATTTCTTTATATTGAATGATCCTCATAGCCATTATTTATCATGGACTATTAGTGACTAATATGCCACGGACTCAGTATTCGTTAATTCTATAACCCTGATTTTCACTCAGTGTGAGAACAATTTGTTCCAGAGTGGGGGGCCATAAACATGCAAAGATACAGAGATTCCCTGGCCCTTGTACAGCTTAGCAGGGAAACTAACACAGAGTAAGGAGGATGGGGTAGGAAGTAATGAAACTGGAAACAAATGTTTGGATACTTAGGGTAGTTTTTCCTAAACTTTTCAGCCATCAAGGTGTGTATTCCTCTCAATTGTAGGGACCGTGTAAGACTAACCTTGTGACCCTCTCTTAAAACCTTCCCTCAGTACCCACTGCCCACCAGAAATGTCTAATCCTTCCTGTGCAGTACCCCTGGCCCTCCAGCACAGCGCCCCTGCCTGCCCCCAGCCTCTCTCTTTTTAAGCTTTTTATGGAATTTATTGGTGTGACATTGGTTCATGTAATAATATAGACCTCGGGTGTGCGATTCTGTAATACTTCATCTGTACAGTGGACTGTGTGTTAACCACCTCTAGTCAGGTCTCCTGGCATCACCATTTATCCCCCTTTACCCTCTTCTACCTCACCTCCATTTCTGTCTGGTCAATGCCATGCTGCTATCTGTGTCTATGAGATTTTTGTTTTGTTTTGTTTTGTTTTTTAATCCCTTCGTTTTCCATTCAGCGCCACACCCCACCTCCCCTCTGACAGCTGTCAGCCTGTTCTCTATCTATGAGCTGCCTCTTTCGATTCACACCCACTACTTCCTCCAATGTTTTGCCTGGAGCTCTCCATATACATCCAAGTCTATAGTACCTCTTGCCCTTATAGAGCTAACCTTGCTTTCTTGGAAAGTTCTGTGTTACTTTCCTCAAAGGTTAACTTCCAGTTATATTTTATGGATCTGCTAAAACATCACCGTAGCTGGGACCACTTTTCTTTCCGTGTGCCCCTAAAAACCAGTTGTGAAGGGCAACTGTAGAACATACCACGTTGTATTGAGGTTATCTTTCCACAGGTCCTTCTTCCTGCCCTCCCCTGTGGCAGGCACTGAACCGAATTGCCCCATCGTTTGAAATATTTTGTCTGGGCATCTATTTTTATAATTTTCTTTTCTGTTGAACCAAAAACTTACAGCTGCCTAGTACAGCTTAAGATCAGGATAAGATAAGATCAAGATACATTGGGATATACTGAATTATATCATCCATATCAAAAGCAGATCATATCAACATTTTTGTAACTTTACAGAGAAACTGGCACGGTCTCTGCTTGTCCATTTAAAAGGTTTCAGTAGCTCAAAGACCCCACTGGTGCTCTTGGGACTCATAAAACTCCCTGTGGGGTTTTCTGGTTTCTAGTTTACCTCTAAGAACCTACGGAACTTTTTTGTGTACAAGAAAACAAAAATAAAATGAAAAACATATAGGCCTCTTTTATATATGCATTTTAAATTAGTTCTCAGAAGTGCTATTACAGGGTTTTCAAGATAGTAAGGCATCTATCATAAGGCATGTTATTGGTGTCAGTCAAGATAATTCCAACTACTATATCCATGCATCCCTTTGGCATACCTGCTAGATTAGACAGGGATATCTCATGGTTCTTCACAACTCTTATTTCACACACACGCACCACACACACACCACACACACACACACCCTAATATAACATTAGAAAGAAGATAGTGGTCAAAAATGTCCCTAAAAAAGTGATGCAATTTGAAAGACGTATAGGATACCAGAAACTGCCTGATGCAATATCCTCATTTTTCCGATGGCAACTGTGGCTTAAAGTCACACAGCTGGTTAGTAGCAAATCTGGCAGTGACCTCATGCCCCAAGTCCCAGCCCCAGGGCTCTGTCCATCATAGCAACAACCCTCCCTCCATCCAACACTCGGTCTCCATGAAAAATAAAAATGGAGGGGCACTGGGCCTGGCTGGGGAGCTCAGCTGGTTTGAGTGTTATCCCGATATGTCAAGGCTGTGGGTTCAGCTCCCCGTCAGGCACATCCAAGAATCAGTCTGAATGCACCAATAAGTAGAATAGCAAATTGATGTTTCTCTCTCTGTCTCTCTAAAATCAGTAAATTTTAAAAAGAAAGAAAAAAAAAAGAAAAGAAAATGAGGTGGGAACTGAGGCAAATCAATTATTTTCTACTTTGCAGGCAAAAGCAAATTACCTCATTTGGCTTCAAGTCTCTGTAGAGGACCAACCACACTCTCACTTTGACCATGCAAATCCTCGCCTGGGGCCCCCCTTCCTTTCGCCTGCGTTAGAAGTCCGCACACCAGATTTTGGGGGCAGCAACACGCAGCATTTGCACGGTGTTGGGCCGGCTCGCATTTTCTCTGGGACCCTGCCTTCTGTTCTTGCCATATTTCTTTTGTGTATGAAATCACGGAGCTGCACTGCAGCTCGCGGTTAAGCTGGCTGACAGAACAGAAATGGAATCAATCCCTGGGAGCAATAGATTCAACCCTGGGAACCTCTAGCACATGCTGGCAGCTGCTAGCAAGCCTGTGCGGTACATGCCTCCCAGGGATTTTCTGGGATGCTGCTTTTTAAGGGAAACATTTATAAAAACTACCCACTGTGTAAATCTAATATCAGTTAGTGGTTTCCACACAACTTGTAGGAGCATGTCACAATTCTATGAAGAGGAAGTAGTGACTATCCTATAAAGTGAACTGCTGAGGGAAACAGGGCCCTGAGCTATTTGAAAAAAAGAAAAAAAAGAAAAACAAGTCTGTTGGAGATGGGAGTACTGGGGTTCTGACTCTTCGCCTCCTCCTTGTTCTGTTAGAGAGAAGTCAGACTATGGGAACGACATTCTAAGTACCCATAGAACCTTATTTTTCAAGTTTAAGAAACAAGCAAACAAACAAAACCCAAGAAATGTAAGTACATAAAAAGCAAGTAAGAAAAGATATGAAGAAATTCAAAGGAGAGAAAAACAAATAGAGAAATATACCAAAATATCCTCAAACAGATGCAAAGCAATGTAACAACATTGGACCATTTTACACATATTAAATGAAAATAAATAAAAATTAATGATCATTTCCATTCGAGTAAAAGTATAGTTAAATCAGAACCTGCATTTATTAGTTTAAATTGGGAAAAATCTATATGAATATTTTGGAAATCAAGCTATGAATAGGTTGATAAAAACTTAGACCAAGGAATACCCTAGTATATTTTTAACCCTTTGACCAAAAAGATAAGCTAAGCACAGAGACACTTTATTTCATTTATTAACAACAGATTATGATGATTACTTATATAGAATTTTTATAATTGGGAAATTTATAATTTTCCTTAATACCCAGCAAAAATAAAACAAATAATTATCTTATATTTACAGAAAGAAATATATTTATTTTCTTTCTTTCTTTCCCTTTAAAGAGGTTATCTCTCTTTTGATGCTGACCTGTTAATGCTAACATTTGCATATTTTTGCATTTGAATGCATAAACAAAATATATATGTATATGTCTGCCTATATAATACATAGATACGTGTGTTATTTAAATGATAACTTATTTTTCTGCATTTCTTTTTCAAACTACCTTCCCTTTATTTGGCATTATCATTATCACATTTGTCTGTGCTGCTTCATGTGACTCTACAGTTTAACAAAATGGTATTTCATTGAATTATAAACTACAATTTATTCAGTCCTATCCTAACGACAGTTTTGTGAAGTGGTCATGCATGTGAGCTCCCAAGCCAGATTCCTGGGCTCTCTAATCCCTAGTGCCTTACATCTATTTGCTTTGTGCTTTGGGGGAAATTATTTAACTGCTGTACCTTGGTTTACCCATATGGGTACCACAATAGTACAAACCATGTAGTCATTTTGAGGATTAAATTACTGAAGACAAATGAAAAGCTTAAAAGGGTTCTTGGGAAACAAGCAGGACTCTGGCAAGAACTAGCTCTCGTTACAAACAGCACTACAGGTGGTCCCCTCGCATGTATCTCACGAAATCTCTGGACTATGGCGCACGCAGGGCCCAGCTCAAGCGGATGATGCCCAGGTGCATGTCCACCAGCATCTCCCACGTTCCACCACACATGGCTGTGGTCAGACCACCAGCCATGTTTATATATTAAACAAACAAACAAAATCAGTGTACATAATATACATTTAGTAAAAGCACTTATAAGTTAGTAAAATATTCTTATTTAAAAAAGGACAATAAGTCTGAACAGAAACTTCACTAAAAAAAACAAAAACAAAAAACCCCCCAAAACAAAAAACAGCACTTGATGACTACAAGTTAAAGAGACTGATTGACAAATTCGAGTTAGAAACTTTGTAAGTAAGTAACCCAATGTGCCTTTAATACGTATCCCCGGAACCACAACCAGCCTTTCTCCACTACTAGACTTTCTGCCAATTAGTCAGGCCATGATCCAATCTTTTCTCCTCTGAGTGATGTGTAATAGCAGCATCTTCCTCTGGTTTTGGAGTGTTCTTTTATTTAAACAAAACATTTTTTTCTAGGAAGATTTTTTCTGAGCCGAAATTAGCTAGAGCAACTTGTAACATGTGCTGTGTTATCCATGGATGGATGTATGTGTTAAAAAAAAAAATCTGTGTAGTTGTTTCTACAAATGTATGAATGTAACAGGTGTCCAGGCACACATGTGTTTTCCGGAGCTACTGGTGATAAGAGTCGATGTCAGTGATCTCCATTAGCATAGGCACATGGCTAACACAGCTATTCATTTCAATTCACATGTATTGAAATCGAGCAGGAATTTGGCAACTTGCAGTAACCAGAGGTTGGTATGCTCACGGGCTTCTGAAATATATGAGGGAAAAACCTCTCCCATCCAATCTTTGATGTTCTGTGTTCCAAAAGATTTTTATTTTAACCCCAGTCTTAATTGCCCTTCAGTATCAAAATTAATTGTGTTTTCCGCTAAAAGGCCAGTGCAGCTTAAGGTTGCTCTAGGGTCTCAGCAGCCAATGCATCTTCTGTAAATGGCTTGATTGCCGTCTGCGGAGAGGAGTGCTGGGAAAGATGTGCTTGACCGAGGCTATACATTACAGTCCAATTAGTGTGAGGATCACTACATGAGTCTTTAACTTCATCTAGGAACTGTCCGAGTCTCTAACGGAGACCGCAGACACAGTGGGGAGAAATGCAGAATCCACCCTCTTTGCAGGAGAAATAGCTTTGGCTTTGTGCCAAAGGACAGCCAAGGCCACTTCTCTCAATTTTTCTGTCCCTTACATGTCTCTGTGACCCCTGCCATCTAAATTAAGAATTAAAAACAAAAGTCAGAATCTGCAAGGTGCATGTCAATGCAGGCAGTACCGAGTGCAGCTCTAGAGTCAGACTTGTAACATGCGCTTGTTCAGAATTTTAGGCTATTTGAATTGGGGTATTAAAATTTCTTAGGCCTTCGATTAACCAATTAATAATAAAAATGGTAATTTCATTGTCATCATAGAATTATTAGAATTATTCAATAGTGTCTTGATTTAAAGAATCATAACTGACAAGTGACAAGCAATTTGTATATTTTCCTATTACACTATTATTTTATGTTAGAGAATAATAGTTAGTTCTAAATGGGTTCTAAAGTCAGGACATCCAAGGTAACTCATCATGATTGTTCATTGCATGGCCTTATAAAATCGGCTGCCTAGTCACTTTCTTCACTGCCTTTATTCCTCTCTAGTCATTGAGCACTTTCTAGGTTGCGCTCACCTCACTTTGTGATAAAGGTTTGATCATGGGAATTCTCTGACTCACATCACGGAAGGACTGGCCCTCTTCACGCTCTGTCTGGTGATACCTACTTGCCAACACGGCCTTCGGGCAATGACTGCACTTATCATCCTTTCCTTACAGGTTGACCTTCCCCCAAAGCAGAAGTTGGCAAAGAAGCCTCCACTCTCATTCCTGGCCTCCCCGGGGCCCTCTCTCGTGGATTCTGTCTCGGTTTTCTTTCATCTCCCATTGGACACATCATCGGTTTTACTGAGAACAGGGAGGGGAATATAGGCTACCTGCTACCTAAGGGCTCAGTAATTTCCTTTCTCGATTTCCCCTTCTTGGAGGACAGAGTCATTCCTTCTCCGACACCACGCTATGCAGAGGGCTTATATTGTGTCAACCAAGGGAAAAAGTTTCACAAAACGTCGAAGAAAATTGAGTGTAGTGAAGGTCAGTGCCGTCCTTGGTACCGGCTATCAGTAAAGCCCTTGAAAGTGTTTCAGAGGGCCTCTTCGAGGTCTTCATAAGCTCACCCCCGCCTTAAATATCAACCCCAGGGGAAATAAAGGCTATTCCCCACGTACTCTCATTGCCTTTCATTTTTATTTCTTTAGGAGTATAACCAAATGGAGAATGATGACATAACAAATTTAATTTTTTTATATTCTTGAATACATCATGAACTGGATAAAGTAAATGTACTTATGATGTTAAAATGAAAAAAATAACTTCATCATACTTTCTACAGTAAAAAAAAGTATCAATATAAATAATTTAGGGTCCGTATGGATTAGAGGTGATGTATATAAATTGCCTGGCATAGAGAAGGTGCTCAATAATGTTAAATATCATTATTACAGGGGTTCAGCAAGACTTATTTTCCTCTCCTGGGAGACTTATACCTATTTTTATATTAGTTATATGGAAAAATACTTTCCCAGTTCCAAGTGCCCAATTTATAAATGAGTTTCTATGGTCACACATTTGGACATTGTACATAGCCTGCACTCCACAGACATGGAAGCTCACCCTGCAAAGGGCAGGGCAACAAGCAGTGCCAGGATCTTATCACTCGCATCATCCGTTTATTTCTGCCTGTTCCCAAGGTGACCCAAATCTAGAGACTGGTAGAAAGGTTGCCAAGTCTAAGTTGACCAAGAGAGACGCGTTTATCCCATTTTATCTAAAAAGGGCCTAGAGGGTTATGAGGGCAAATGAAAAAGATCGATGGAAAATAACGGAGTCAAAATGATCCAATTAATTTTATCCTTATGAATAGAAATGCTTAACCAGAGAAATGCCTAAAGACAAAAGCACAATAATGTTTATCGCCAGTTTTAAAAAAATAGCAAAACAAAGCTAAGCGCACAGTTCTGGGGACTAGACTAGCAAGCCTGACAGCTGTGCAGGTGCACAATCGAATGCTCAGCCGCTGATAAAAGCAATGACAGAAAATTGTTATTTCCTGCTTCTTGCCATCATAACATGCTCATGCAAGCTGAGTGATGTGTGCGTGTATGTGTATCCAGAAAGCCATACACAAAATGTCCCCGGCCCAGATATCCTAGATAGTTGGTCACTTGGTGACTCGTAAAAGAAGGTAATTTTTTCAAGTGATAGTTTGCGTTCTGCATTGATCCTATGCTGAGTAATTACGAAATGATTTATAATTACAAAGGGAGATAAATGGTTATGCTTTCTTTCTCATTGGTGTGTTTTTTCCTCCTGGGGCACTTAAGAAGCACTCGTCCAACAGAGATCCACTAGCGCAGGAGCCAAGCCATGGTTGCGTAAGTGCCAGGCTCAGGGCCCAACGGGGCATCTCCTCCCCCACATCCCTGTCAGCAAAGCAAACTCTCCACAGATGGTAATGGGTTTAATAAAAGCATTTTTTCCCCAGTTGCAACAGCTCCCACATGAAGGAAATGTGGGGTTTCAGATGGATTTTTAATTTTCTTTCAGAGCTTTCCCAGACATCCTTGTGAATTTCTTGCACCTAAAGGGTCTGGACCAGTTTCAAGTTTCCCTCTCCCCAGGGGCCTGCAGGCCAAACTCAGCATCCAGGACTGGCGTCCCAGGGAACTCTGGTTCTCGCCCGAAGACCACCTGACACCACCCTGAGCTGCGCAGAAACGCTGGGAATGCAAATGGAAGTCTGACCCGGACAGGTGCTTGCCTCTTGGGTCTCTCTGCCTCCTCACTAGTCTCCAGAATAGTCTGTGGAAAGTCCCGCTGCTCTCTGCCCCAGCCCGGATATGCCATCTGCCCTCGGCCCAGACTTGGTGGCCCCAACTAAATTTAGATGCATTAATACCACGTGCTGGTAATGGATGGTGCAAAAGGGCTCAGCCTCATCTCTCCCCCAGCCCTGCCTTGTTACCTCTGACAACTACTCTAGGCTGCGAAGAGACCCGTGTCACTTCCACTCAGCTCCAGCCCAGCAACTAAGTACTTTCTTACGGGGAACATCAATCTTGGATGCCAAAGCCTGATGATTTGCATTGCAAATAACCGACCATTGTGACATTTCACCGCTGGGAGCAGAACCTGAGCCATCCTCCTTGCTTAGAGCTGTAGGGGAAGAAATCCACTTTGTAGTCAAATTGAGTGCAGAAGAAAGGCAAGAATGGGGTGGGCAGAAACTGTACAACTTGCCTTTTGAATGACACACAGGATATTGATTTTTAAAATACTGGCTCACCATTCTTTTCAAACCGTGAGCTAAACATTCCTTCCAGTACTGGAAGGGGCCCTACCCATCCAACCGTCAACCCATACCCCATACCTGGGCTATCTGTCATCTTTTCCTCAGCCATGTCTTCTGTAAGTTGCCCCCGCTCCCAATTTCTTAGGTGCCATTCAGACCTCTTACTACGTTGATTCTTTAGCTTTTAAACCTTAAACAAGAACTTGTCTACAAATGTTCTATGAAAGCCAATCAAGTACTATAAAATATGTCCAAAAGGAAAAAAAGGACATTTTTATCCACAAGGACGGCATATGTGTTTGACAATAAGCATTTCAGTATTGCCTGGCGTAGCCTGGACGTTCAGTGGACAAACACACATGGGTTGGTTCCCGCCAAGGGCAAAGATCTGGGCTGGGGGCAGGAGGTCCAAAGCATGAGGCTTCGTCTGCACTCCCAGAGAGTGCGGTTCAGCTCTAGAGCGCAGAAGCAAGCTGCTGAGTTAGAGTGACTGGCTGATGAAAAGGGTGTTGGAAAAGGGGAAGAAGTTTGCTGGACTCAAGGCCAGACTAGGCAGGCTCTCGCACGCCGTGTGGACAAGTTTGACTTTTTCTGCACGTAATGCTCTATAAAATAATGTGACAGGACGTGCTGCGAAGTTCGTGGCTCACAAGGGAATGGATTACTGGCTCACAAACCGGGGGTCATTCGTATTTCCCCCAAACGACAAGGCTGATCCAAAGAGACTCGGCATGACAATGGCTCTCCGGTTTGCATGTTCAAGTCTACCTAGCCAAACTGCATCTATAATCCCCACCTCTGAACTTTCCCCAAATTAATGGCACAATTTAACACTGATGTTTCTCTGGAGCATATCATGACTCCTCAGGACTGCAGAATGAAGCAGGAAATACCCCACAGACAGGCCTGTCTGGCACGATTTCCAGACTTTGCAAGAGAATCTCAAATGCTTTGATTTCTCAGGGAAATATAGTATTTCTCCCGCAGCTCGAAGTTAGTTCTTTATCTTCAAGTAACTATAAACAAACACAGTTTTGGCAATCGCCACGGGGAAAGATAATGCTGGTGGAGTTATCGAAAATTCCACTTTTACTCAGCCTCTTTCCCCCCCAGGATTTCAGGGCTGTTTCTTGTTCCCTGGCATTCTTCAGTTGTGCTACATTTTGTTCAGCTTTAAATGGGTGAAGCAGAAACTCTGCTTTCTTTGGAACACAGCTTTCTGTCTCTAGAAACTCTGTTTTAAGCATTAAAACTTTCGGTTCCCAATTTACCAGTCCCTCTCCATTTAAAGCGGCGACCATATCCCCAGGGAAGTTGAGTATACGAGGTTTGCACTTTTCTGCAATTAATGAAACACATTAATATCATTACACTTTTCTCCTCTTCTTCCCTCAAATTTTTAAGTAAGGTTTCTAGGCATCTCTGCTTGATGCTGCAAAGCCAGAAGAATGATATTGAATAAAAAGGGACATAACTGAACAGTATTTTATACTAAGGGGAAAAGCCATTTTATAGCATTTTGAGTACAATAGGCACCTTCTTGGTGAATTGTGTTGACCCAAGACTAAATTGGCTTAGTACACTTTTCTTAAAGATACAACACACTAATTTGCTTTTATATTAAACATTTAATTTAATTTAATTTAATTTATTTGCTTGATTCCGGGCTTATTCTGGAAAATATTTCCCTTATATCTCAGGAAATGGAAACTCCAATTTTGTTAACACCAAAAAGCAACAAAAAGGACTAGGAAGATTAATGACAATATTCTAGTGCTAGTATAAACACATCTGTGATTTAAATTTTATAAATGCGTAAAAATGGGAGAACTACATTAAAATGTTAATTCTATAGTGTTATCAATGGATAAACAGATTAGTGATCCAATTTAATTCAGTTACAACTGTTTTATATATGTTTAAATTTTTGTACTGAAAGTTTCTCTTACTTTTGAAGTTAGAAAATGTATTGTATTGTATTTACATGTATTGTAAATGTACATGAAAATGTATTTACATGTATTGATGTAAAATTTTAAATATATATATAACTGGAGGTTATAAATACCTTGCTTGATCCAAAAATTGAATTCAGGCAACTACAGATTTAGGTAGCCATGAAATTCATCTTTTGATTATTTTGAATATTGAAGAGATTGTTACACATTCATGGGATATTTATTGTGAATCTGTGTACTAAGCAGTGCACTAGAAGAATGGGCATAATTTGAAATATCTACTTAATGCACGCACACACAAGGAAGGCATAGTTTGAATGTTCCTTCAGCAGATTTACCTTTCTAATTATGCCTTCCTTAAGCCAATATTAAAATTAGCTAGCACTCCCTAAGCACAAGCCCACTGACGGCGGAGAAAGTGGCTCTGGAGTAGAAGTTAGCTCAGGGCACTAGCAGTTCAAGCTCCTCAGACTCTTTTCAACATCAAAAGGACTGACGCAAGCGCTCTCACAGAAAGTGCTGAGATGATTTACTGCCCCGCTAATTCCTCATGTGTTGTGCTGTAAGCATCAGACCCTTGGCTGTGAGAAATGATGTCTTTCAGATGGGAAGTCAAGATGGTCATTAATGCTATGTTCCACCAGGGCAGGACACTTGGTAATTCTAATGATCCTGGCGGCATTCCAAGCTACAAAGCCATGTGCTACCTCTCTTGAACGTTGCCCTGAAATCTCAGCTGAGAAGCTGCTTTTTTGTTGCCATCTATATGGAGGACGTCAGACAGCTGCGAGACAGTTGCCTTGTCACACTACCGACGTGACTGATTCCAATAATGATGCCGTCAGAACCATTACTTTGGATTTAGATTTCATTAGTTGGATTTACAGTTCTAACAGGCAAGCTTCAATGGGGATCAGAACTTTAAAATGGTTAATATTGCTGACTGCAATTGTTCTGCGGTGGCAGTTGAACTGGTTTGGAAATGGTTTTGTCAGTAGTTATCTCGATTTTGATTTCATTTGGCATAGGTGTGGCTAATATTGTTTTCCTTTTGTCCAGCACTTTAAAGTTTAAAAGAGCTATCAGCTGATGGTTGGAGTAGGTTCTGCCCTCCGTGGATAGCTAAACAACTTGAGGCTCAAAGTGTTCAAAATCACATGGCAAGTCAGAGAGTCTAATCTCATCCCCATTACATTAACTCCCATTAAAATGTGATTTCTGGAAGGCTTGGGGCAAGTCTGACCCACTGATCAAGCACCTAGAACCCCCTAAGGATGTAAGAGGCCCTAATAAATATTTTGACTTAATGAGCACAAAGGAGTTGAGTTTTAAACTCACGTCTTCCACTAAACTAGGATTTTTCAACCTGGGACATATTCTAGAAACCCATTTTTCTGGGATCTTCAATCTTCTAAAATATTCTAATTTTTTAAATGATTCTATAAACAAAACAACATAAGCATATTCTAGACTGTCTGGAAATTAAATTCTGCCATTCAACCTCAGTGCTGTAATTTGCACTTTTTGTTTTGGGTGTATTAAACCAAAACGAAGGCCAAATTACATCTGAGTTTATTATTTAAACGAAAGTGTGTCAAGGATGAACACCCTATCCCCCTTGGAGACAGACACACCGAACAGATCATGGTTTTATCTTTAACGGCGTGTGTCATTGTATTAGCGGTAGGACTAATGCTAAAAAAGACAATGAAGAAATTTTTGTTCCCAGTTTCAGCTGCAATTGAATGAGGTGCCCATTTAATGCAGTTATCAGTAATGCAGTGACACCAACACCATGTTCTTTCTGGTGGACAAGAAAGCCTTACAGACCTATCAACGGATTCATTAATGTTGGTGTTCAGAGACGACTTACTGGCAGAGTTTGGATAAAATCTGAATCTCAGTAACCCCAGAGTAGCAAACAGAGTCTTCAAGGGATAACTTCCTATATACTACATGTATTGTTATATGACATAAAAATCTATGATGACAATATGGAAGTTGAAACACAAAGATAACTTTAACACAGAGCGACACACCCAAGATGACAGGTTTCTACTAGGAACCCCAACCTTACAGTTTTAGCAAAATAAAATCATCCACCACATTAAAAATAATGGTTTGTTGAATGCATTTAATTTAGGAATTCTTTTAGCATTTTTAGTTGTAAAGGAATTATAAGCATGAAATTTTGTAGGCTTTTTTTTCCCTATTTGTATGTATTTAAGTAATATATAAAAAATGATGACTTAAGACACTGCCATGTCTTCTGTGGATTCTTTCCCTCAATGAATTCATGTGTGTGTGTGTGTGTGTGTGTGTGTTATTAACTCACATGTACATTTATAGAGAGATAAAGAAATGAGCACTCTCTATGTATCATATACATATATTTTATATATAATCTATATTTTATTTAATTTATACATTACATATTTAATATATAATGCTCATTTCTTTAATGAATGATAGCTACATAAATGCAAAACTTGCTGAAAGAATTTACTGCACCATTGCCATTGTTCACAAACTATAAGTGTACTTGTATATGTGCATATAAAAACTCAGTCTCAATGAAAAGAAATAATAGATTTGCAAAAGAATAAAAATTAAAAATTAAAACGTTGAAAAAAGCATCACCATACTTTTTCTTTTAAGTTTCTTTTTCTTCTTCAACTCACAATATTTCTAATTTAAATAAAAGTATGAGAAGAAATACTTTAATGTTGTATTATTATATTCATGCATACTATTTTTAATTTTCCCCATCTATATGGCCCCATCTTTCACTTCTGAAGGAATTATTTTTACTGGACTATAATTGACATACGACATCCTAGTGTACATCACTAGGTATACATCATGGTGATTCAATATTTAGACATATCAGCCAAGATCCCCACAGCAAGTCCCCGTATCATCTGTTACCACACACAGTTGCTACAATACCATTGACTATATTCCCTGTGCTGTACTTCACATCCCCCGACTTATTTATGTTATAACTGAAAGTTGGTGAAGGATATTTTGAGACATTAATTGCATATTAAAAATTAATAGCATTTTGGAACATTATTCACTGAGAATGTTTCAATAAGCACAGAACACTGTATTGAAGAACACAAAAAATTTGGTGAAAAATAGTAGATAGTTATTGTAAACAGTTCGCTCAAAGGAATAAACAAAAAGTTTTTTTTAAGTTTTTAATCCCACCACTAAGAGAAAGATATTATCCAATGTTTGGGGAATATCCCTTTGTCTTACATACATTTGTACATCTTATATACATGTACTTATTATACATTTATAGTATATATCTTTATCTTGAAGCCTTTTTTAACCAGGAACCACGGGTACACCAACAGTGACTCTAGCAAATGAATTAAGTGAATGAAGCCAGTAACATCCATTTGACCACTGAAAAAACTAGGCAGAACACATAGATTATGCAATTGATTATTGCAATTAGATTTAACAGCAAAGAAACTATTATGGGATAAAGGAATTAGCGATACATTTAAACAAATGAATTATAACATCAGTTTTTCCCACTGGATCTAGCATATGTTGAGCAATTACTGCGTTCTACTTTTAAAATGCTGAATTTGTAATAAAGTAAAAGGTAGAAAGGTGTTCTTCTGTTATTCATTTGAGAAACTACAGTGAACTATATTATTTGATAGTATCTCCAAATTAATTGAGAAGTCTTTTAGGGGTATTCTTCATAAAGCTGGCCAATTTTTAATTCAGGTTGACACCACAGAAGATACAGGCATAATTGGTATTGGTTCGGAATCTGGAGATAATCTGATATCAGTCGTTGGCATTAGTTCAAGCATAGTAATACCTCATTAATTTAGACTTCTTCATTTGAATTTCATGACAATTTAAACAAGGTACACTGTTCTTCACTACCAAGGGAAAATGTTTCCAGTTGGGGGAAAAATAATCCCAATAAGATTAAGATCGTAGGACTACAATTCTAAGTATTACATTGAACAAAATATTATAAAAGCATTCTTTTTTTATCCTTTTCTGTTTGAATTATTTAAAATTTATAAAAATAACTCTCTACTATTTTTTACCAAATTTTCAAGTATTCTTCCAAACACTGTTTTCTGCTTATTGAAACATTTTAAGGGAATAATGTTTTAAAAATGCTATTAGTTTTCAATATACATTTAATTTCTCAAAATGTCCTTTCATGTGCAGAAAAGAAGGACAGTGAGCAGTATACACTGATAACAAGGTCACGGGCAGCAAGAATGTTCATGGTAATTATCATCTGATATGCATCTTACACAGATGAATTATTAAGATTTATTTAGCATGCATATCCTATTGCAGCATATGGAAGTACAAAAAATGTACTGAGATCTTGGGAAAATTTAAATTTTTGCATATTAAACATATTCCAATTTTCTCCGGATAAGTGAGGTCGTACACTCTAAGAGTCTGTAATTCCTGACACTGGTGTCTTCCCCAAGCAAAGCTCCCATGGACCTGTTTCTTGATTTGGGTCAACATTGGGAATATTTTAAACACTTCACAAGGTTCATTTGAACAATGAAACCCCTGTAAGAAATGTATGTCTCGAAAGGGGTAGCAAACAAACACAGGCCTTATAAAAATTGCAATGATTATGTTTTCATTCTCTGCCCTAAAGATGTCTTTGAATATCACTTCTGGAAAAAATCTGGCTCTCTCAGAGGATGGCGTGAACTGACATAATTCCCATTTGGCGGGGATAAACAATTCCCAACAGATCCTTCCTATAAAACCAACTACTTTAATTAAAGCTTCAAAAACAGTCCTTTTGTCTCTTTTAACTTCTAACAACAGCATTAGTGTTAGAAAAGAAAGGGTTACTTTGCAGAAATCCAAAGGTTGAAATCCTTCAGTTGACTTTATTTTTATTTTTGCTCAAAGTTTGATCATGTTTTCTTAAAAGTGCACTGATCTTTGTGGGAGGGTCAGTAGTTGGAAAAAACAAACTTAAAAATAAAGGTTAATTCCAAAATGATCTCTAGAATCTACAGTATAATCTCCTGGATAACATGCAAACAAAATGTTCTCAACGGCCTTTTAGCGCCATGGTTAGATGTAATGGATGGATGACAAGAGAGGATGCTCTAAGTTGGGGGTATCCAAGGTGAACACTCATTTGCTTTTTCAGAGAGCATCCCAGTAAATCGCACAGGGGTCCTAGACTGCACGTGGTCCTAGAGTTACTTCCTGCCCTGCTAACTGTCTCTGAAATAGTGAGGTAGGTTAAGTAAGTGCCCAAAGATGAGGAGTTTGTATATGCTGAGTAGAACATTAGCAACTCCATTTGGTGTGAGTCTCATACAAGGATTCATTAATCACTGTTTGCAAAGCACAGCAAGGATGAAAAGCTCTAATCATTAATGATAACCGATTTCACGTTCTCCAGCAAGGCCTGCAGTGATTTCTGCATGTAAAGAAATGACAGAAAAAAGCTTCCACATTGCATCAACACATCACTTAAAAGATAACTCTTCAATGGATTAAACAGAATACTAAATTGGGAACTGGGAGATAGGGGAGTTTACAATGGTATTAATAGGATACACGGGGCATTTGAATGATCGACAAATAAAAGAGAGAAGCACATGCACAGTTTACATGTGTCCCTGGGCAAGTGACGTTTATTTGGTCAAATAATTTAAGAAATAAGATTTCTGTGCCATTTGACCCCAAGGACTTTGGATAATCACAGTGTGTATCACCACACTAATATCGACTTAATATTTTAAAAGCTGTCTATGGGGGAAGTATTGACACTACCTAGTTGTTAAGAGGCTAGTTTTTCCTTTGCAAAATAACTAGTATTGTTTTTAGTTTGTCTGACATCATAAACGTTCAGTCCAAAGGTAAGATATGCACCAAGATTCACCAGAGTCGTGACTTTTTTAAACTGTCCTATCATTATCCATTTTGATAAATATTTAAAACAAAAAAGCAACCTTATTAATGTGATAGAGGTTCATGGAATTCACCTGCTTCCTACGGAAGGAAAAGAAACTGGAGTAGAAGTTTATGTCTGAGATTCACTTACCAGTCTACAGCTTAGAAAGCACTAAAGGAAAAATTTATATATATATATATCTCACTGCATTGAGTGACAAAACGGTAGCTGTCATAATGTGCCAGTTAACATGTCCAATACGAGCTGATCGTTGAGTGTCCCCCAGGACCAGAAGACAGAAACATGACAAAGAACAAAGAACTTGGATCAATAATGCTTGGGGAAATAAGACAGAGAAGGTTATTTACTTGCATTGATCTGCTGCTGCCGTGGCGTAAACTTGGCCTGTTTTTCTTTTGTTAACCTTTAAGCCTGAGTATACTCAGAGGCAACGAGGGAGCCAACTAACAGGTGTAGATTAAGGATCGAAGGAGGTCACCGTACCTCTGTCACCACCAGGCACCCATGTAACAACATCCCTGAAGAAATTTAAACATCAATAGCCATAATAAGGGCAAATTTATCAAGCCCAGCCAGCTCTAGCTGGGAGCCCGCCTGCGTCCAGCCGGGTTGCCCTTGCTAAAGCTCAATTGATTTGGACATTCTTTTACTAGAGTTGATTATCAATTGTGACATCGCAAATTTGTTCACTCCCAAGTGCTGAGCATATGGTGGCGAGTGGCGTCTCTGAAGTGAAAACACCTGGACTTAACTTGCCCCTCACGAGTGGCGAGAGAGGAGGAGGGGACGGTCCTGCTGTCAGAAGCAGAAGCCTGGGAGCCGCCCTTTGCCTGCAGTCGGGGCGGCTTCGGGAGAAGGAGAGGGGTAAGGAAGCAAGGGAAGAGGCTTTGGCTTGCGGAGTAGAGAGCCTTGTTTGGGAGCCAGATCACTAAGCTCTTACTCATGCCATTTCCCTCTCTCTGGAAATTCTTTAAACGTCCACCCCCACTTACCAAAACCAGGCCTTCTCAAGGCAGAGTCTGGAAGCTCCTTCGTCTGAAATCCACAGTGTAAAGGTGAGTCTTCTCTATCTCGCTACCCTGGGTAACACTTACTCTTTTCATTTCTCTTTCCTTCCCTATTAGGTAACAAACTACTTGAAGTCAATGGCTGGTTTACATAGTTCTCTGTCACCTAGATCACCTACTGCAAGCCTACAAATGGCAAGTATATTTAACAAAACTTACTAGAGAGTGAGTGGATAAATGAATGAAGAAATGTACTCCAGTTCAAACGGAGATTAAGAATTCCTGACTGCATGAGTAAAGAATTACTATCAGGACATTTCAAAGGCAAAACTGCCCGCTGGCCAGTCCACGTACTGTAGTGAGACTTCCCTTTTGGGACGATTCTCCCACCCCTAGTGCCTCTCAATTCCTTTCCTCAGCTGTACCCCCAGACCTCTCTTCTGGGTCACGGGCACCCATGACTGCTAGTGATTGTCATAATTAGCCATCGATTGTTTACACTTTGGTGTAACTCAGGAGTATGGCTCTCAAGGGTATGTGCACTGGTTACCAATGTGTTAAGAACGTTTGCCTCTGCATTCTGAAGGGTACTGGTTTATATATTTTGGTTTGGGGATCAGGGTAATACTGTCTTAATTCAACTGACTGCTTTTGTAAAGCTTTTGGTAATAAAGTAACTGACCATCCTTGTATGAAGCCTTATAACCATAGTTTCTTTGGAATTATAGAGAACTTTCATATATAATAAACTGTGTCTTAGTCTGTTTGGACAACTATAACAAAAATGCTATAGGTTCAGTGCCTTATAAACAACATAAACTTATTTCTCACAGTTATAGAGTCTGGGAAGTTTAAGATTAAGTCTTTCCCTGTGTCATCACATGGCAGAAAGGGCTAGAAAGCTCTGTAGTCTCTCTTAAAAGGGCACTAATCTCATACATGAGGGCTCCACCCTCATGACCTAAGCACCCCCGACAAAGGTCCCATCTCCTAATCCATCACATTGGGGGTTAGGATTTCAACATATGCATTTTGCTGGAGACACATCCAGTCTGTAGCACCCTGCTAGTAGGTACGGCAGCTATGTGATATAAACAGAGCAGGTATTATTACTTCTGCACCACTCTTAGGGAAACAGGCTCACAGATTAACCCAAGGTCACCCAGCTAGGAATTGGGGCACTGGGACTGGAACCCAACACCTGTGCCCCTCAACTATGCACTGTTAGACATCCTCAGTTTTTAATCTCTATCGTCTTTATGCTATTTCAGGCAAAATAGGCACTATACTAGAAAAAGTAAGACTTATTCTGCAAAAGACCATAGACGGAAGAAGTGGGGAAGCAGATGTGCATTAAAGGAAGTACAATTGCCCATTGTTCTAACACACAGCGTCTCACCTGCTCTCCCACAAGGCCCATAAGGCAGATGGAACCCAGTACAGGAAACTGACTCACACCACCCCAGCCCACCACGTCCAGAAACTATAAGCAGTTTAAGAATTTATAACCATCCCAGCTTTACAATGTATCATCAACTGTTTCCTACAATGGGCTACGGTGGAATTTGTGTCCCTCTAAAGTGACAATAATCAGGATGAGCCTCGGAGCCAGAGTGGCCAGACGCAAAGGCTGTTGCAGCCCCACCCGCTCACAGCCCCTTCTTGGGGGAGAGGGTCTGCACTGACCAGCCCTCATTAGGGCCCCGCAGTAGCCTCCCTCAGAGGTGTCTGGAAAGCAGGTCTCCTCAGCAACATGTCCTTTCCTGAACACA
Source organism: Mormoops blainvillei (assembly GCA_004026545.1). Taxonomy (NCBI): domain Eukaryota; kingdom Metazoa; phylum Chordata; class Mammalia; order Chiroptera; family Mormoopidae; genus Mormoops; species Mormoops blainvillei. The sequence continues at coordinate 452,901 of PVJD01000005.1, read as the reverse complement.
TTGTTTTTTCAGTCCGCTCTTTTCAGGCATGGTATCCACATCAGGAAAACAAAATAAACTTTAAAAACCCAAACACCTTTCTAATGAGCACTAATTGGTGCCTCTGCTGATGAGATCTGCAGAAGGGCCGAGCTGGGAAGGGGCCTTTGCGAACAGACCCCTTTTCCAGTTCGCTGCGGTCCCCAAGGCGGCAGTAAGTCCCGGAGCCTGGGGACAGCCTGCGTTCCACTTCCCCGTGCATGCTACCTCCCACAGACAAAAGCCGCACTATCCTGTGTGTTGCCATGGGGCTTCCTGAAATGTTCCCTCACCAAAGGTGACAAGCAGTAGTAGTGAACTCTTCCTTGTTACCTACGGCCCTAACGACATCCTCCTCGGCACGCACGTGCATTCCACTTACCTGAAACCCAGCTGCCATCTTTCCTCCGATTGCAAAGAAAAATCTACTCGTAATTATTATGGCGATCAACAAAACTCGATGTTGTTAAGCATACACAAATCAATAAAGTTTCTGTTTTGGAGAGTTTAGCAATATATACCAAAAAGCAAAATGTTCCCACCATTGACTCAACAATCCAGTTTCTAGGAGTTTTTCCTAAAGTAATAATTGCAGAGGCACAAAAAATATTCCCAGAAGAACTGCTATAATAGTAGAAAATTAGAAACTACCTAAACGTCTTCCCTAGAGGACTGCTTAAGTAAATATCTGTACACATATGCAATGGTCTCTGATGCCACATTTAAAAAATAATATTCATGATATAGTATCAAATGAAAAAAGCAGGTTATAAGTGAACAGCATGGAACGAGCCCATTAATAAAATACTGTATACGTGGAGAGGTTTCTGTAAGGCTATTTTTCAAAGCATTATCTATCATTATTATCTTGCTTTTCTGCCTTGACTCTCTCTCTCTCTCTCTCTCTCTCTCTCTCTCTATATATATATATATATAGTGTTTCATATATATATGAAACAAGGTACTTTCCAGAATCAAAAGACTACATGGCACACAGTCAGTGCCGGCAGTGAAGTGCTTTGATACACTGGCCAGCTGGAAGTTGGACCATTAGGCCCCGCCCCTTGGAGATGACTACGTCCTTTCCATACTTGAGAGAGCCGGCTCATGGGGTTCTCTCCAAAAAGCTAATGCAATGCTCTCTGCGTGTGTGTTTACCCTGAAACACTACCATTCTCACTGAACACTCTACAGCTGCATTAGCAAAACAAATAATAATATTCGGCTCTATGGCCACATTCAGGACTTGTCAGAGTATATTTTCCCAGTGCACGGCTGCCGTGTGCTTGGGGACAAGCAGGCCTGCCTCCGCCAGGGGCCTGGTGCCGTCTGACCTGCTCACTCGCATTGGCCAGTTGGCTGCTGGCACCTTTCCCAGCAGTCATTGCTCTCCAAGCACGACATCTATCATTGCTCCAGTCGAAAGATGGCACTTACCTGATGGGTGGGCAGAAGCGTCTTCTCTCACCATATGCTGGAAATTGTCAGGGGCTGTTCCCGCCAAGACTGGTTACTTTTAGTGCCAGGAAACAGGCCTTTCCCAAAGCCTGCCAAAAAAAATACAAATAAAAATTTAAAAAGAACCAATTTTCACATATCAAATTTCGTGTTGAGGAGTTGTATAACAAGCTCTGCAGAGCAGAGAATTATGGACATTTTTCTGGCATAGACACTCTAAACACAAAAAGAAGAGCAGTTCTCATTTGTGAAATGAGAAAGGGATTTAAAAAAAAATCTGACCTACATACATACTAGGTGTAGACCTAGCCCTGTGCAGAGTTGGACGTGGTGGTTCACCTATGCAGTGTAACTTAATGAATGTCAAAAGGCACCCTCTAGGGTGGCAGCTTGGGGTCTCATCATCTGAGTCATTTGGGGGTTAAGGCATTGTCTGATGGAAGGTCCTGCTGAATCTCTATCTGTTCCTCTGGAGGACAGAACAGCACTCGGCCATTGTCTCCAATTGTCATACTTGCGCAGTTTAGATGATTAAATACAGCAGGTAAGTATGTTTTAATGACATCACAAAGAACTGGGAACTATTTGGGGCTGTCACTGCAAAAAGAAAGCCGCTGTTTGCTACTGAACTGAAGCCTCTGTGCAATTCTGAAGCAAGACAAGGACCAGGGCCCTGCAGTTCTGAGGGGAGGGCTCCACAGAGGGACTCAGAACAGAGGGAGGAGCCAGGTTCCTATGAAAAATGAGACAGTAACGCCAGCCAGGGCACAGTTTGGGGGCCAGGCTGGCAGGATCCCCTGAGCTATACTTGGGGACACTGTCAAAACAGAGAGGAGGAGCTGGGAGAGTGACGGGGAGAAATAGGATGAATCTTGAATTCAAGGGGCAAAGATGGGATGGAAGAGACTGCCACCTGAGCAGAAAGTTCATGGGCCCTCAGTGATCTGAGGAAGATGCCAAGACCAGATGGGGTTCGGCAGCTTAAGGATTAACCAGGGTTCAAGTCAGGGAGTTCACTGTGGCACCGTTGGGTCAGTGCTCCAGGGCAGATGAAGTGGCTTCAATGCACCTGTCACCCCCGCAAGCTGCGGCATGACAGCCAAATCCCTTTTAGCTTAGAGCAGCCTCATCCAATCTCCTTCAGGCGCTGAGGTTTCTGTTCAGGAGTTTCCTGTTCACTTAGTTTCCACCTGGCCATGTTCTCCGTTGCCGATTCCGTGTTGGAGAACACGCAACTGTGTGGGAGGGTATGTTGCTGTATGTGCATGTTTTAGAGGTATCGCTAATTTCAAATTTATGCTCTCAAAACACACTTTTTTTTTCCAATTACAGCAGACATTCGATATCATTTTTTATTAGTTTCAGGCACACAGCATAGTGGTTAGACAATTATATAATTTGTGATGTGATTCCCCCCAATAACACTAGTACCCACCTGGCGCCATACATGGTGATTACAATATTATTGACTGTATTCCCTATGTTGTACTTTATATCCCTGGGACTATTTTGTGACTACCAACTTGTACTGCTCAGGGCAGCCTCCCTCATTCATGCTCGCCTTTTGGGTACTTCACCACTGTCATGGGAAGGCCAAACCGGAGTTACCGTTAAAGGCAAAACACTGTGCAAGGATGGCTCTAACCTTATGGTGGGGACGAGAAGCACTCCAATACCTCTGGTCTTATTCTGGGACGCTTCACATTTAATAACTCTACTAACCTATTTTTGAAATATGTTTTCACCTCGGAAGGCATTAAGGGGGTAAAGCCAACAGCAACGGCCATGGGCTCTGCCCGATCTGGCAGCTTGCTGTCTGGGCGTCTGTGTCTTCGGTTTTCTCATTCATACAAAGTGGGAAATAAGAGAACACACCTCACAGGTCACGTGCATAGAAGAGCACTGCTTACAACTTTACTACACACTTTTCAGTCTAATTCATAGCAAAAGGCATTTAAGCAAAATTTAAAGACAAACATATGAACAAAACACTAGGATCCATCTTATATCATTGGTTCTTACAAATCAGTAAGAAAATGAATCAAGAATGTGAACGGACAATTCTCAAAAAATCTATAAGTAGTCAAAAAATCCACAAAATTGCACAAAACATTTTAAGAAATCCAAAACACAGTGAAAATTTGTCCTGCAATGTTGGTAAAAAAGTTGATAATTTCAGGGTTGGCCAGTGAGCTCTTAAACAGGTTGTCCTCAACAAGTCAGTGGGAATAAAAATCACTGTAACTCTTTGAAGTGAGGTCTTTCAAATTTTAAGTTACACAGATTCATGTGCCCAGAATTCTTAATGTTCAGGATCAGAAGCACTGGTGCACGTCCACAAAAAATAAATGTTTGCATTTGTGGTAAACTGTTTGCAATAGCAAAAAATATGGAAAATAATCTGAATGTTTATCAATAGAGAAATATTTAATCAATTATGATACAGTGTCATAATTAACAGCCATTAAAATGTTGACCAACAGTTGGCAGTAAGACAGACATCAGCAGAGCAAGGACAATGGGCTAGGCACAGAAGGCCACCAGGGTGGAAAGCCCCCGGTGCCTAGCAAGGACCTTGCCCCCTGACCTTTCCTCCCCTGGCATGTCCCTAGTCATACGGTAGATCACCCTTTGGAGGAGGAATTAGGAGCCGAAGAGTGGCCTCATGGGACTCCCATGCAGGCCCTTGCGCGACCTCTCCCTTAAGCATTAACCCCTAGAAATAGCACCTAGGCCTCAGTTGCATTTCAGTTTCAGGCCCAGAGAAGCAGCAATACCACACAAGGTACGCCATGGTTACCCTCAGGGCTGGCTGCACTGACTAATGAGCCCCTGCCCTGGTGCTGACCAATCAGTAGAGACCACAACTCTGGGAGGACACGTTTGGAAAACTGATGAGTATCCTGTTGAGACCCTCCCCGAGGACTTCCAGATAAACACTCTCAAGACGGAGCACCCAGTGCAGCCCTCTCTGCAGAGCTGGGGGCCAGTGCCTTCCCCCACCCTCTTCCCCGCAGGCTCATGTCCCTTGTCTCTCTTTCTCCTAAGCTCCAAAGGCCCTTCTTCGGTCTCTGTGACTTGTATCCTGAGCCTATTTCTTCTACCTTCATGATTTTCTAAATTAACTTTTTCTTCTAGTTTGGGAGTCTTGGCTCTGAATTCTTTCTTAGTCAGAACTCAAGTGCCAAGGTCATGGAACCCAGATCTGGCCTGACTCCAACATTCTAACACCCGGTGCCATTTGCTGCCAAGAGATCTATGTGTATTAACAGAAAATGCAAACTGTAAAGTGGCTTTGTTAAAATTTCATTTCTGAACACTGCAAGTTTATTTGTGCTGATTGCAAGTGGGAGTGGAATATGTCTACATGTGTTTTGTCAGACTTCAGAAGGACCAGGGAAGCAGATGTGTCCAAGCCGAAGTCCCTGGAAACTTTGTGGTCCATAAACTAGGGGCAACTAAGCTATTTGTTCGAAAGGTACCAGCGAGTGCTGAAAAAATATGGGCTTTAGCATCCCAAGAATCAGTGTTTAAATTCAGCTCTGTATCTGCCTGGCTGCGAAAGATTTTGACAGCTTTAACAATCTCAATCTTTTTCTCTCATTCTTCTAATCTCTTGCAAATTGGTATTAAGAATTATATAAAATGTTTATGAATCATCTACTGTACCATGTATTCTCAATCAATGTCATCTTTCATGTATCAAGACACACATTTACCTTAATAACATTTCAGAGGGTAAAAACAAAAGATCAATTTTTTTTTTTTGCTTTTGGTGGCAATAACAACTCATTGTAGGTCATGTCAGCATATAATACCTTAATAAGAAGCTCTGATTGTCAATTTCCTTGATTAGTAATTTAAGGAAAGGGGGGAATTATTATGTAATAGAGACTGTCGATGGAACAAACTTTTCAAAACTTTGAATTTTAGGGGGAATGATTAGCTCTGTGATCATAGTCACCAAAAGCTTCACTCAACAGAATGGATGGTTATGGGCCCTCTCTTAGTCTCCAGAGGAGCCCTTGTTAGAGATCTGCACAGGAAGGGAAAGAGCCTTTCCGACTTGAGGGTAAACTCACCTTTTTTTAGTTTTGAATCTGAAAATACACTGATAAATGCATTTTTCCTTTTGGGAAACATAGCGTTAAAATGTTAGAAATCCAGGCCAAAGGATCACTTCAATACTCTCTTGAGGTAGAAATTTAATAATGAGAAAAATCTATTTTGTATTATTCAGCAAGTTTATCTCCACATGGAAAATCCTTCCCACTTACCCCATCATCCTCCCCTGCCCCACCTAACATCCAGTTCTCTATATTCTTATTTACTCATACATACATATGTACACACATAGCACAAAAATGCTCTTTGATATATAAATAAATGGACAGTTTTGCAAAAATACAGAGAATATCTCTCAGTTAAAATGAGTTTGAGGTCAGTTTTCGGGGTCCTTGGGTTTTTACATGCAATCTAGCCCCATTTCCTCTCTCTGCTTTGCTTGTTTAACTTACTAGAAACTTGGGCACAATTTTGCTGGGGTTGGCAGTTTTCAGGTGTGGATTCGTGGAGCCTATTTACAAGATGCCAAGGGGTGTCAAGTCCGGGACATGTGATTTGTATCCCACAGTCCTCCCTTGACAGGAGAAATACTCTGTAGGTTATTAGACCCATTTGCTGATATTTAACATCTTTTTTTTTTTTAATTCACTATGGTTTTTGGCTGCGATGAATTTTAATGTTTCTTCATGCTGAAATTGACCAAAAAAAAAACCTTTAAACATTTAAAGAGAGGAAATTAGAGCTTTATCATTTAATGCAAAGAAAACCCTTTTCATTTACTGAGAAACCTCACAATTACTTTCCAGCCAAGGATATTCAGCATTTTCTTTCTTTCTTTCTTTCTTTTTTTTTTTTTAAAGAGCATGTATAGACATTCTAAACACAAAGCAGAGCTAATGAAGACACGGTTATGGTCATTCTGAATTTGACAATACATGCATTGCTCAAGTCATCATGATGGTGCTGTGACGGTTCAAGATTCTCTCGTCCCATGAAATGTCAATATTATTTTTCTAACTAAAACAGTCATTAATGTTACTTTCACTTTTAGTGAATGTACAGGGTCCGCAGATATGAGGAAAGATTAAAAGAAAGGGTGGTCTCTCTCTCATAGCTGTCCTCATGCTGTTCAGACTTCAGTCTTCGCTCTTTCTCTGGCTTCTTTGCTCAGCAGTGTCAGGCTACTCATTTCTTCTCCCAATCAATTACAGTTCTTCTGTCGGGGAGCAAGTGTTGTATTCTACCCTTCAAGGTTCTTTTGGCTAGTCTAGTAATTATATCACCATAAGACTATCAAGAGAACCAAATTTAATTACATAAGTCCATATGGGAACCCCACATATACAAGAGGTTCTGAGACAGAAAGTTAAAATGAGCTATGACCGACATCCTGAGCTAAGGAATAAACTAAGGGGCCTTAGGTTGAGAGGGGTGTACCTTCAGTAAAAAGATGTTTGCTCTGCCACATAGACAGGTCATAAAAAGTTGCTTCTAATAATTCTTATTATGAACAAGACCTCAAATTTAAATTTTTTGGTTGTTTGTTTTAGAGAGAGAAGAAGGGGGAGAGAGAAACAGAAACATCAATTTGTTGTTCCACTTATTCATACATTCACTGGTTGATTCTTGTATGTGCCCAGACCAGGGATCGAACCTACAACCTTGGAATACCAGGACGATGCTCTAACCAACTGAGCTACCCAAATTTCAATCTCCCATTAAGGGAGATATAAAAGTTTATCTTGGGCCTACAGGGTCTTGATCACACCTTTCGCTCAAAATAATCCACGTGCCGAAGTGGCACATCCTGGGAAGGCCTGTCATGGCCTCCCTCACTCCGATGTTCTCAACCCAGCACCGTGAGTCCTTTTCACTCCCTCGGCCAGGACTACAGTCTGGGCCTTCCCAACTGGGGAGACAGTTAAAGTGCGTAATCATGACAGTGATAAAGCCATACTGGACTCTGAGTTCCCACACAACACAGTCACGCAGAGCTCAAGCCCACAGTTCTGGGGGCTTGAGACAGTTCTCCACCTGCTGTTACATCCTATCTCGAGTCCCTGACTTCATCATCTCAGTCTGCAGCCACTGCTCACGCTTGTCATAGCCGCTGAAGTGTACGGCCCTGACGTCACAAATCCCACCTGGCAGGTTGACAATAAGTATTTGAATGAACGACTGAGGTACTTCCGATGACCTGCCAATGTCACTATTACGTGTGTGCCCACCCACGTAATCGAAGGCAGGCTCCTCACTATGCTGTCCCAAACACAAGACTGCCTCACAGTGGTCTTGCTCACTCCCTTTAATGTCCTCAACATGACAATGCTTTAAGCTTGGGCCCAGTCTCTCTGGGTTGCTAGTTGAGCCTCTAAGAGTTAGCCATTGGCAACCACCCTCTGGACTGGTATTCCCCAGCAAAGGCAAACCATCTCACAGAAAAGGAGCAATCAGGAGTGTCCACTTCTTGATCATGATGGAATGGGACACACACAAGACCACCCTGTCATCACGTCACAACATAGACATAAAAAGGCCACTGCACCACCCTATGACGTCCAAATATCTCCCTCTCGACTTCCCCTTTAGCAAAAACAACACCTCACTTTATGTCTTCTACACTAAAATCAGAATATCCAGTGGCTAAATTGTCCCTGCATCCTGTAATTTCCAATTCGGAACAGATTCCTGCTATTCAAGTCTTCCTCAAAATTCCCTAATATAAATCCAACTCCTATCACAAGGATTTCTTTCCAAAGAATATGAAGCAACTTATATTAAAACATATACTAAATAAAATAGTAGAAACAAGCCAAGACAAAAATAGAAAGAAAAAAAATGTTTCCACCCTATGGATTAATTTGTTGACCGTAAATAAATATCAAATAAGAGTCTGATTTTCTTGGGAGAGAGGGAAGAACATGCGACACAGGAATTTACATCGCTATCACTATCACAATAAAATAAAATAAAAATAAAACAAAACACACTGGAATCCTCAGAGAAACACAAGTTTTCCTGGTAAAAAATTCTCAAAGGCATTTCTCACTTCAGACCTGCTCTAAATAAAGAGGAGCATTTTTGCTCTTCAACTGGAAATCATCCCGTCACAGAATTTGGGCCTTTGAATTGAATGTTATATAATCAGTGGAGGTAAAAAGAGTGAACCACAAATTTTATGCACAGTGAATCGGTCCCTCAAAGGTGAAGGCTATAAAAGTAATTTTTCTTGAATTAATTTAGAAAACTTGGATTAATTTTGCCATATACCAATTGAATCCTTTCAGCAATTTTCAAGTCTTCTTCTTTTCTGGAAAGTTTTTTTGGATTATAGTTTTAAATATTAGTTTTGAGCTATTGTTCTTTTTTCTTCAGGGACTTCAATTTGGTAAATATTATTCCTTCCATGCTTCTCTCCCATTTTCACTATTTTCTCTCTGACCCTTTAATTTTCATTTCTTTGGTTGTTTTCCTATCTGTCTCTAATTACTCTTATCAAATGATCATTTGAATTTATTCTTCATTGTAGTGTATTTGTGAGAAAATTTTATTTTTCTTCCATGTCTTTCCTGAATAAAATCAACTTTCTTTTAATTTCTCCCTGTTTTTTAATCCATTTTTGCTTTTACTTTTAAAATTTCTGGCTCAAGTTGGTTTTCCATTTTATTTTATTTTATTTATTTTATTTGTTGTTTATTTGAGTATATTTCATGCTGTTTGAAATATTACTTTGTAGGTGTCTTCTGTTTCATGGTTATTTTCAAATGTAATGCTCCTCATTTAATGTGTATAATATTTTGTTTCCTGATTTCCTCCAAATCTCTGTATCAATTTGACTTTCCATTTGTTCAGTTTTATAGTATTGAGGTGTTTTGCATGATTCCTAGTTTAATAGAATCCTCACCTATTAATATAACACCACAGATATTTTAGCTAGTTTTTTTTTTAATTTGTTTGTTTGCTAATTTGTTTTTGCAGAGGTTGAGATGGGAATTCTAAGCTTCTCAATTAAAGTTCTCTTCTGACATCCAGTACTCTAAATTTCTCCCATTTTCTCCTAGTATTGTTCACTACACATTGTCAAGTAGCGACCCTCTCTCTCTCCTCTTTTCTGGGTCTTTTTTCCCTCATACCTGCCCCTTTAAATTATGCTTGCCCTGTTAAATTCGGCCTGCCACTTTAATTGCACATCCATTGAAAAATGCCTCTATAATCCATGCTTTGATCCACTTGGACATATTTTGGACTTAGAGTAGACATGGTTTTTCAGGGTAGTTTGTTCTCCTCTGTATTTCTCCACAGGTTTTCCTGATACTCTGAAAAACTATGAGGCCTTATTTTGGGGAACTTCATTTGGGATGAGGTCACAGGGGGAGTGTGAGAGAGCTTAAGCTGGAATTTCTTGAGTTTTCTTTTTTTTTCTAATCACAGTGATTTTGAAAGCCAGGCACCATCTTTCTTCAAGTTATGCTGAGCATGTAATTTCCACGTACATCTTATTTTCTGTCATTCTGCGTTGTTTTCTACTGTAACAAGGCGGCGTGAAGTTGGACAGCCAACACTGTCTTCGGCTACCCAATAGCTCTGACTTTCTTTAAGTTGAATTTTCATTATTTCACCACTCAGTTCCTGTCCTTCTATCCTGGTTCTTAGGATATTTTTGTCACACTTATGCCATCCGTGACCTTTTGGATGCCAGAAATTAATAATTAAAAAGAAAGAAGACTGGCTAGAGAAATAAAATTTTGCCCTCAGCCTATTTCCTTCTTAGTGTAATCATTTTCTTTCACACCATAAACACATTCTTCTATGACATTTTACCAAAAGCTTTTTAGAAAAGAATACATATATTTTAGCTCTCTTGATCATCACATAACCACTGTGAAGTGTTTACTATCTCTACTCTGCAGATTAAAAACCCTGATACCTAGAAAGGCTAAGTATTTTGCCCAAGGTCACACAGTTAGTGTCAAAGCCAGAAATTTAATGTCACTTCTATGGCAAATTATGAGAAAAAAATACAAGAAACATCTAAAAATAAACATGCCATATGTGTAGAAATATTTCTAAAGCATTATGGTCTTTTAGCATCTTTATAAGGGTTTAGTTAATTAGTGAATAAGTATTATTAAGCCTTGACTCAATAGCAAATTTGGCTATAAACTCAACTCTCTCTAGTCCCTTCTAATTCATTTTGGTAAAAAAAAAAAATGAAGCAATTCATCTCGAGACTAATTTTTTAGAGTAGATAATATGAAATAAAAAATGCTTAATCCAGTACAGCTAAGCCAGAGCTGACAATTGCTTTAACATCTGCTATAACCACTCTGAGATCATTCCCTTTCCAGGGATGGGGGTGGATGCACATCTTTGCTTACCTGTAGCCCTGAACACCATCAGAACTTACAGAGTAGTTTCAATAAATATTCAGCACAGAATTATTCAATTTGTACGTTTTTTGGTCAACTTGAAGCAGTTTTTTTAAGTGTTTTATTGATTATGCTATTATAGTTGTCCCATTTCTTCCCCCTTTATTCCCTTCTGCCCTGCAGCCCCTCCCACCAGCTTCCTCCCTTTAGTTCATGTCCGTGGGTCGTCCATATAAGTTCTTTGGCTTCTCCATTTCCCATACTGTTCGTAACCTCCTCTTGTCTATTCTGTACCTACCATTTTTGCTTCTTATTCTCTGTACCTTTCCTCCCTTTCTCTCCCCACCCCACCCCCAGATAACCCTCCATGTGATCTCCATTTCTGTGATTCTCTTCCTGTTCTAGTTATTTGCTTAGTTTGTTTTTGTTTTAAGGTTCAGTTGTTGATAGTTGTGAGTTTATTGTCATTTTACTGTTCATAGTTTTGATCTTCTTCTTTTTCTTAGATAAGTCCTTTTAACATTTCACGTAATACATGTTATAATAAATGTTGGTGAAGCAGTTGAGTTTTTGAGATGAAGAAAAATTAGCAAATCACTTCTCACTTGCCAAGGGTTCACTTGCATTAAACATGATCACTTAGCAACACTCTTCAGGAAACAATTCAGTGATCATCTCCCCTCTTCCTTAAGCACTCCCCTTCCTTCCCAGGCTTTCCTACATTAAAGCCTCATAGTCTGAAATAACACTTACGTGACTCTTCTTCATAGAAAACAGCTATTTGGTTTACACTGGAAGGGGGAAAACAATGCAACAGAGTGCAGATAACCCCAACATCCATGGAAAGTAAGGCTACTTTCTTGGCAAAATAATGCCAACTGTTCATAGGCTGTGTCTGAAGACTGACCTATGGCAGAGGCCTAATCAGTGAGTGGCTCTTACATAAACACCGTTCTATTTTTTTTTTAAGTGTCCCAGAGGAAGAGTGAGAGGGAATGAAGAGGTCAGTTTGTTAACAACCTAACTGCTAGCCAACAGCTCAAGGTAATACACGTATATTGTCTTCTTACAGCAATTCTGAATCTCCCCCTTTAGAACCAAATGTCGGTTTAAGATCTATTAGGGCAAAAACGTAAAAGGATCCCGGCTTCAGGGTTTGCCTTCCCCTTCCGTTTTCAAGTACGATCTCAAGTGGCTTGAAATAAGTGAAGATGCTAATACAGCTACAAACATCAGTGCAAACAGGCTTAGGAATTCCACACGCATCGTCATCTTTCTCAAAAATTGCACTATCAGAAGAAAATATTCTATAATGGAAAAATCCTCTCATATGTCATTTAATTTTAAAAACTTCAGGAAGCACCACTGCATGCATGTGAACTGGACATGCACACACATGTGCACGTGTGTGTCCAGGAACCAAGGCCAGCATCTGGAATATCCTCCCTCAGGCAAAGCAAGGACCTGTAAGTAGAACTATTTTTCCTGTCAGCCCTGGAGAGTATGGGCGCAGCCCTGTGCGTTATTAATGGATAAAATCTGAACAGCAGCCAACCCCAAGGTGAACCCTATGCATTTAAAACATTTCATCAGACAGCTAAGTTTTTTTTTTGTTTGTTTGTTTTTTTTTGAGCAGTGGATATCTCTCTAGCCGCCACTCAATAGATCCAGACAGACGGGAGCAATAGCTGGGCTCACTAATGTGCAAATTGATAGTATGAGCTCTCCACCAAAATATAAACAGCCCTGTGTTTCTTAAGTGTCAATAACACAGGCTGGGCTGGTGTGAGGGAGGGTGGCAGATTAACCCTAGAATTATCCGGCAAAGGAAAATGGGAAATGTAAAATCATTGCCCAGTCAGGGGGCGGCCTGTGCTCCTTCCCAGGGTATTGGGATAACCTGCTGAATTCTAGAAGTAGGGTATCAGTAGTCATAGACAGTTGTGACTTTTACAGTTTATAAGGGTCAGGGAGGAAGTGGGTGGTTTGTAAAGTGACGGGGAGAGTACAAAAGTTACTTACTTTATTATTTTCTATATATTCTCTACTTCATCCCTAAAATAATCTGAGGTGTGGGCTGGTTATTTTCCATTTACCGCCCTCCCTGGATTCTTTTCTGCCCAATTGCGTGCCGAGAAAAGCTGACTCCTATGGTTTTGGCATAACCCTGGTTACCCGGCCAACTGGCTTGCAGTTGGGTTTGACCAATAAGAGGCCCTTGGAGCAGCGATTCATCAGTTCAGCAGGTAAAACAGCAAACGCCTAGCAGAGAACACACGTCCTGTTATCACAGACCATCATGAGGTCCTTCTTTTAAATGGCAGTTTTGTTTCTCACTGAACTTGGCCAAGCTGATGACAATGGCTGGTCTTCCCACCCACAAGAAAATCACCAATGCTCTCAAGCAATGCTACTAGGAAGCAAACACTTCTTACATCCCACATATAAACTGTACACCCAAATTCAAACCGCTGCACTGTGATCAAGTTCTATTACAAATGCATCCTTAAACACGTGGTCCTGGGAATTGCTACCAGGAATTCTGGGATGCAAACCTCTCTTTGCCTTTCATGCCACCCCCCCCCCCCATCCATGCAAGAGCTTGCCTCCCTCCAAGATCTGTTACCTTCTCCCCACCTATATGTCTACCCAAGTTGGAGTGTCTTAGTCTACAATACTGCCTCGGGGGCTGCTACGGGCTTGTGTTAGAACTCAGCGGCATGGGGGAAAGTGAAGGGTGCTGGAGGATGGATTTTCAGTTCTGCAGAGGAGACTGGAATTGGCAATCTATACCCCGTCCTCTCGGAAGCGTTCTCGCTCAGGTCAGTGGCAGACATACTTCTTTAATGTTCCCATTTCTAGCCAGCAATGGTCAGCTTTCATAGATGTATATACGTGTGTCTGTCTGTCTGTCTGTCTCTTTCTCTCTCTCCCACCCCGCCCCAATCCCATACACCTCTGCCAAGGCAAACATTACTTCTACTCTAAACTCATTCGGGAAAAAAAAAGGAATATTTTCCCAAGGACAAGGAAAGAATCATGTGTAAGGCAGCCTCTTGTAATACTGTTTAAGTTGAGCTCCTTTCAAATCCAGTGTGAATAAGAATATGACCCATTGCTAAGACATGTATTACATATTTTTTTAGTACACTCTGAAATGAAACATGGTCATGATTTTAAACACAAAGAAAGAGGATTAATGATGAACAGTAATGATACCAAGCCCATCCCAGAACCATTTCCTACTCCATAGATACAACTACTGCTGACAGTTTATTTTTATATTTTTTTATTTTTAAGACTAGGTATATAAAAATGCTCTTTTATTTGTAATACCCATACAGTTAAAGTGATCTTTTTTTCTTTTGCTGTATGGCTCTATAATGGTTTTTTGGTTTTTTTTTTTGGGGGGGGGGTTGTTTTTTTTTTTTTTGCTTTATTTAGTGTTGTAAAATATATATAGCAAAATTTAGCATCTCAACTATGTTTAAATGCACAGTTCTGTGGCATTAAGTACACACACAGTTTTACAACCAACACTTAATGACTGTGTCAACGGTCTTGTGGATTTCTAATTTTATTAGATATTTCCAAGATATTGTCCAAATTTCACACAATGTATACTCTTGTACGAGTAAAGTGCTTTTCCCTCTATACATCCATTAACAATAAGTATAATAAATATTTTTAAAATGTTGACAATCTTATAGAAGAAAAATGCAATATAATTTTCTTTTATTTTGCATTCACTCAAGATGAATTAGGTTGGCATTTTTCCCTTTGTTTATCCATTTGTTTTTATTTTCCTGAGGATTGCCTTCTTGAATCTTTTGCTCAATTTTATATTTGATTTTTTTTTTTTTGCCTTCTACACTAGTGTGTAGGAAGCTCTTATAAATTGATGAAATTAATCTTCCATCTGTCAAAACTTTTTCAGTTTGCTATTTGTATTTTTACCTTATTTGTGGTATTTTGCCATCAAAATTTTCTAAATTTTATGTGTTTGGATTTATTTATCTTTTCCTTTTTGGCTCATGTGTCATGCTTTAGAAAGTACTTTATTTTAAGGATAAATACATTTCCTCCCACTAATTTGAAATGGTAGTTTTATGATATTCTAAATTCCCGTATGCAATTAGATCTATTCCTGGAGTCCCTGTTCTGTACTTTTGAACTGTATATTCTTTAACCCCACTAACAGATTGTTTTAATTATTCTACCTACATAATTGTATTGTACCATTCTGCCTATATATCTGTGTCACACCAGTATTATAATTGTACCTGTATAAAATGTTTTATTACATGCTTAGGTTAGTCAGGCCTCATACTATTCTCTTTTTAGAACTATTGTCAATTATTCTCAGATGTACTTTTATAATTTTTACAAAAATAGCCAGATAGAAAATATAATGGAATTTTTAAAATAACAATAAAAACATATATTCCCAGTTAGATACATAGATAAATTTATAAACATACGCACACACACACAGAGCAAGCTTTACATCTCTTAAGCACCACGAAAGAAGACATGAACAAATGAGAAGAAATAGTTTATCCTGGACTAGGAAAACAACACCATCAGTTTGTCAAATCTCCCTACACTACTGAATAATGGCAATTTAATACCAATCCAAATATCAGCAGAAGTTTTCCATTTAACTAAATGCCACTAAAATTCATTTTTAAAAACTGCTTCTTATTAATCGTTCCCTCAGCAACACAAATAACTGGCTGGAGCTTTTAAATTAAAGACCTAATTAACTTCTTAAATAAGGTCCTTTATGTGTCCTAGTTTTTGGCAGTGTGGGTTTTTTTTTTCTTTCAGTTATGTAGAAACATAGGCATTATATCTTTATACATATATTTCAGGTTGACCAGCTGCTAAGAAAATTGAATCCTCTCCTTTTTCTTAATAGCTATATAATTTTTTCTGATCTACAGTCCCAGGACATGTGTTAAAAGATCCGAATGCCATATAGCACCAAGACAAGGGAATACCACTCTATCTTTTCTTATTTAAAGTGTAAGCTTCTCAAAAGCAGAGCCTTAACTTTCATGCTCAACCCCATTCCCATTTGAAGGGGCTCAAAGAATGTTTAGACAGTGACCTAAGTGCAAAACTTCACCTGTTCATGATCAATCCTTTCTCTCTTTGCCTCCGCCTTCTTTCACTTCTTCAGCTGGTTTTTGTTTGGTTTTTAGTCAGAGAGAGTAAGATCGTAAGTCTAGGATGTGTCTTTCACAGAGGAATGAATCTGGGAAAACATCAAGATTTCAGTGAACTGGGGAAGTTATCCTTGGTGTTGATAAACCGACTCTGGTAGAGACCACGAACATGTTCTGTACTGTGAACACATCGCTGAAGGCCGGGCTGCCTCGCTAAAATCCCAGGCCTGCTACTTGTTTGCTGAGGTTTCTGTCTGCTTGCTCAGGCTCAGGGGCCCTTTCACCTGTGGCTCTTTGGGGGGGATCCCAATACCCCATGTGGATATTTAGGCATGCTCTTCCACCATCTGATGGGGGATCATGCCTAAATTGAGAGTCCTTTATTCCTGTGAGGCTGGCAAAACATCTGATAAGCAAATCTCAGGGTTTAAATGAGAAAGTCATGTTGCCCCAAGAGAAATTATTTAAAGTGAAGCAGGGAAAGAAGCTGCACATGGCATTCAAGCGTGCTATTTTTTCAAACTTTTTTCTAGGGATTACATGGATACGGTCAACATATAAAAGATATAAATACCTGTGCCCAGCTTTCTATGGCTCTCTCTCTGTGTCTCTCTTACACACAGACATATCCATGATTTTCCTAAGTTAATTATTTTTACTAAAATTCCTTCCCCCTTCCAAAGTCTAATGCTTTAATTACTGAAATAATCAAAGAAAACAATGTTCACATTTCAGCTGCTTTAATTAGCTTGTAATCATTTCTCCTCCATTGGAAAGATCTGGTTAAGACTGACCCTGATCAAGAAGTTACAAGTAATTATTAACATTTTCCTCAAAATATCAGGGATATGAAAAAATTGTTGCTTCACCAAACATTTATTATAGATGCTCTACATGCAAACCAGAAACACCTACCAGTGACAAGATTTAATTAGGGAAGGGTCAACAGTGGCCAGGTCACAGCCAAGAAATGACTTGAGAAGTTGTAATGTAGATAGCAGGATTCTAATGAGTTAGAACTTCATCAAAACAAGTAATAACACATATTAAAAATCAATGTGTTAAAAATATCTTAAACAAGAGTTATAAACTGTAACAGAAAAAATGTATCAATTTGTCTACATTAAAATTAAGAACTTTGGTTCATCAAACCAAAGATTCTGAAGACATCTGTCCACTCTGCAAAACCGAGAAGTAGCTTAATAGATGGCCAAAGTCAGGGCAAGGAAATAAAAGAAAAAACAAAACTGAACCTTTAAATCATGATTTAAAAGTTTTCAGAGATGGTTATTATTCTTGGTATGGATAAAATTTTAAAATTATAAAATATCTCCATCACTCTTCTTTTATGCTTATGTTATAGCCCAATGTGTGGCATAAGTATGCCACAAAATAAATAAGGGGGGTAGAAAAAGAGAAAGAAATGCTATTTCTCAATACTCATTGTTAAAAATACAATAAAGGACACTATTTACATTTTCCCATGGAAGGGCTGTGATCTACAATAAGTTTGCCTTTTATTTCCTGTGAAAGAGCCAATCAAAAACGTGAGCATTAGTTATTTAATGGACATATATCAACACTGCTCTATGAGGTAAATACTCTCAGTATCCAATACTGGCACACTTCATCCTAATCAAAGTGCTTTCCTGTTTTTACATATTTGTCTCCTCCCAGAAGCAGATCTTATTGATGAATAGTTGTTAATCTGGATCCGCGAGAGATTATCAGGCATACAGATTCAGGCTGAAGGAGTTTCCACTGGAGACTGGCGGCCATCACACTCAATGCCAAATGATGTTTTTAATCTACACACTTCTGAGGACTATCGCTCTCATGTAAATATTTTTAATGTCATGTGACTTTGCTGCCCTCCTGTGGCTGCTTCTTGGGGTGCCCAGACCTTGTTTATGCCTGTAGGTTCCAGTGACGTTTGCACTAGGTCACCCCCACGTGCCTACCTGCTGCTCTTGGCCTCACATGCAGGAACTACCTCCCAAATCACACCGACCAATGGCCCGCATGAATCCATGTTCTACCAAGGAGAGCTGGACGTGTCTCCTCTTCCTCCAAGAGGCCACAAACAATGGGACAACAGCACACCAGTTTTCCAAATCAGTGATGCATTTTCCCTTTGATTTCCTGTTTTCAACTCTCTCCAAGGTAAGAACATTCTGATATTCTCTTTCCGGAATTGATAAACTCTTACTATAGAGAACCAGGACTTGGGGGCTATACAGTTTCTGTCGTGGCTAATCAACTCTGCCATTGTAGCATGAAAACAGACATAGACAATATGAGGGTGAGCTTAGTTGTGTTCCAATAAAACTTTATTCGATAAATTTTATTTCAAAAACAGGTATGCACTGGATGTGCTTCACAGGCTGTCATTCATCAACTACTAGAGTTATTATTTATTATATTAATGCTGAACTAATTTCTTGATAAGGTCAGTGATAAATAAATACACTGGCAAGGAGTACAGTGTAGGTTATTTTTTTCCTTAAACATTGCTAATGTCCCACATGCAATTAGCTGGTTGGTCCTGCTGGTTTGTTCTCTAAATAGCTTTCCAGTCTGTCACAATGTTTAGTTCAGACTTAGAGTTAAGCTTCATACCACTGAAAACATTTTCCAGTGTATTTTTCTGTTTTGCCTCTAGTCTTACATCTCTCCACTATCAAGTAAAAGCAATGCCCAAATGACCTTTCTCTAATACAGATCTGGCTTAAGCACTCCCCTGGTCCAGTGGCACCTTGAGAGTCAACTTCCAGCTCCTTAGCATAAAAAGCCCCTCATGAACCACTTCCTTTTTTCTCTCCCAAACCTCGCCTCTTGGCGCCATGCAAGTCTCTGCCATGGTACACTAACCATATCAAGCTTGCCCTTTCATTAAGCCCTTTTTTACACCACTTTTCCTAGGCTGCCTGCTCTTTTCCATCTCATTTTCGAATCAGTTCATCTAACTCCCTCCCTCCCTCCCTCCCTTCCTCCCTCCCTCCCTCCTTCCCTCCTTCCTTGTTCAATATTTATGCAACAAGTATCTATTGAGCACATTTCTGATACCCTGGACACAAACTCTCTCTCTCCTTCCCTCCCCGCCTTCATGCCCATCACACTTATTCTTGCCCCATGTTCTGGATGCACTTTGTAAACACCTCCATTTACCACACTCTACAGTATTATTTTTTTCTGCTTCTGTGTTTCATCCATGAGACTATAAACTCCTGAAAGTCAGAAGCAGTGCCTCAGTATTCTTTATATTTATTCCTAACACCTTGCATTTTTACATAGTAGGCAATCAATAAGGATTGAAAAATAAACGAGCAAATGAGTGACGAGACTAACAAACGCCCTCCATGCTGACTGATGCACACAGAATGGGATACTCTTCTGACGTTACCCAATAACAAGTTATGCCACTACCATTAGCTGAACGCCAGAAAAGAGCTAAACAATGTCGTTCTTCAGACCTGACTCCACTTAACTGACTGGCACAGAGCTGTATTCTCAGCTAGCAAAGTATTTAAACAAATAAAGTTTGACGCTGACTTCGATTAAGAACAGCTCCCCCTACTGATAGCGGGACAAGTAGGGACCTCGAAAGTCACCGTGGTGCTGCATGTCTGCGAACCAAGCTGGCAAGGCCACAGGTAAGACCATCTAAAGATGAGGCAGCCTGCTGACTGAACATGCCCAAGGAAGAGGTCAGGAGCAGGGCGCGGGCTGCACTGGCAAGGCAGCCCTGTCCCTATCCAAGGACAAAGGCAGCTGTAATTTTACAGCAGAGAAGCATTTGTTGTTACCTTTCCAACAAGTCTTTAAAAATGCTGATCTGAAAGACTGAAGCAACCCACTTGAGACTCATTTTCAGTATGGCAAAAGTTCTGAAACCCAGACTGCTAAATCTCCGGAAGCAGCTGGGTTCCTAATTAAAACAAATCGTTAATAGATTTAGCAGTCCAAATTTATGCTTTTCAATTAAAAATGCTATTGCAGTTTGTGTGTCTGTGCAAGAGTATGTGAGTGTGTGTGTGAACGTCTGTGTGCGTGCATGTGTAAACAAACACGCCTACATTCTGGGCTTGGGTACTCCAGAGTTTAAAAGGCAGTTATAAAGGCTGGGTCAAAACCAAAATACAAAGGTTAATTGCATCAGTTCTTAATTGTTTTGGTAACTTCCTTGAGTCTCTCCACATGCTTCAGAAAGAGAGGCGTAAGGACAAAAAGAACTTTCCTATCACAATTCTTTTAAGGAGGAGACATTTTTAAGAGCTAGCTGTTTTAAGAGCTGTTTGGTAAACGTTAGCTATCTTTCGAGAAGACATTATTTTCAGTTTAAGTTAAGAAGACATTTTGAGGTGCACAGTTTCCCCTCAAGTCCATCCAGAAAGTCAGTAAAAAGGACGCAAACCCCAGTGTCCAGTTATGTATGTGCTCGTACCTCAGTGGGATGCCGTGTTTCTCAGTGACTAAGCCAACTTTTGTCAATGAGATGGACATGGGTCATCAGGAAATGTACTAAGCAATAACTTAGGGTGCTCACACGCAGAGCAATGAGTCCCTCCTCGCTTGGAGGAAGCGTTGATTTTTCAGCAATTGTTCTACTGGCGGTACCTGGGTGCTCTCAGGGCCCCCGCTGCTCACCAGGAAACAAGCCCTGGGAGCCAGCTCCCGGGAAGGCGCACCTCCCGTTCTGACTGAGGACCACTCACTTTGCCACTCTGAGCCACACCAAAGTATACTCTGAATTCATTCGCACCGTAATAGTCTAACTACGACTATAATGAACTAAAAGGAGTGTTTTTAGGCAACAAGACAATCGAAAACGTATTTGACCCTCTGGAGTATAGGAAAGACCAGTAGTTTGGAATTGAGATCTGCACACATGCTTGTAATTGTAGGCAGGTCGGTTCGACTATCTGGAAGCCAGTTTGTTCAACGTCTAAATTCTAAAAGTTTATGTCTTAGAAGTTATAAAAGTTTATAAATTCAAAATCTCATGAGTTGTGAGGAGATTTCAAGATAGCTCTCTACAGCACTTGCTGAAAGCCTTGGCACTTGTATGACTCATGGCAAGAACAGGGGAGTTGGGTGCGGTAAAACCATCAATTAATCAGTTTTGGAATAGTTCTAAATTTATATTTCTTCTCTTTCTTCCTCCTGACTCCCATCCTCTGCTAACCTTCATCCTTCTTCTTCTTTCTGATTTGTTTTTCAAGTACTGTCAACAAGCTTCTGCTTCAGACTCCGGATTAATGTCAGTTAAAAGGGTAAAGTTCACCCCACACAAGCAAGTCCTACTGGACTTCCATGTAGCTGTAAGCTTCCTGGAGTTGCATGAAAATTGTATGTGATTCTTCGTGTGCATATATGTGTTGGGGGATCCAGAGCTTGTCTCTGCTTCTCGAAGAGTTCCATGACCCAAAATAAGGGCTGCGAACTACTGGTCTATGAGATTTGTATTTAAAGTCCTAGGAAAATACTTTTTTTAAGCCAGGACAAATGATACTGTGGTAAGAAACTGACTCTGTGCATAAGGTAGCATAATGTGATTTGAATGTAGATCATAATGACTTAGAGCTTATTATTTTAATCTCTATAGCAAACACTGAAAAGAGAGGAATAGCTGAAAAAAGTCAACATACAAGATAAATAGAATATTAAAAGATATGAGATCCCCCCAAGGAAGTCAGGAAAGAACAAACCAAAGAACCAATACCAAAAGGGATAAAAGAAAACAAATAAAAATAAGGATGACTTAAAAAATATATCAATTATTACATTAAATGCAAATGGACTAATTACCCCAATTAAAGGGCAGAGATTGTCATAATGGATTTTAAAAGAAAGCAAGACCTACTCATATGCTGCTTACAAGAAACACACTTTAAATTTAAAAGCTCAGGAGTTTGAAAATAAGAGTGCAAAATACACCATTCAATCAATAAGTGTAAGAAAGCGAATGCAGCAACATCAACATCAGACAAGGTAGACTTTAAGACAGAGTGTTAGTAGAGATAATGCTCTGGCTGGTGTAGCTCAGTGGATTGAGCATCAGCCTACAAACCAAAGGGTTGCCAGTTCGATTCCCCAGTTGGGGCACATACCTGGGTTGCTGGCCAGGTCCCCAGTAGGGGGCGCTTGAGAAGCAACCACACATTGATGTTTCCCTCCCTCTCTTTCTCCCTCCCTTCCCCTCTGCCTAAAAGAAAATAAAATCTTTAAGAAAAAAAAAGACAGTGTTAGTAGAGATAAAGAAGAGACATATTTCATAGTAGTGAAAGAATCAATTCATCAAGAAAAACTAACAATCCTAAATGCATATTTAGCTTCAAAACATATGAAATAAACCAACAAACAAAATAAATTTAAAAGGAAGCTAAAAATATTTGGAGATTTTGACATAATTGTTAAATTGTAAATTGTTAAGTTGACAAAATTGGTAGAATAAGGGGGAAAACCCCAAAAGACCATCATCTCATTGCCTAGTTGTATAATTTTTATTTTATCTTTGTATTTTAGAGGAAATGTGACTGTTTGGAAATGGGCTACATTAAATAATTGACCCTTCTTATATAGGTTGTTTTAAGAAAATGCTTTGAGAAAGGAGGCAAGATAGCTGTTGTGCAAACGAGAAATACATAGGTATATGCAGTATGTTGAGGGGAGGGAAGTCCTCATCTGAACTTGTTTTACATACGAAATTCCATTTTGCTCTATTCCATTTCCCTCCCTACTTCCACTTGTGACTCCTCTGTTGCCGTTCTTTGCCTCTCCAACTTGTGGCCTTTGCTTTCTTTTTCTTACGGGAGTTGCTCACGGGATGAGCGACTCTCCATCTGAAGGACAGCAGGCAAGCAAGGAAAGCAGCCAGACCCGGCGGGACTCGTCTGCTGAGGTGGCTCCGCAGCGACCGGTGGCCTGTGCTCCACAGGCCGTTGGCTCCAGAACGGTGCCTGTGGTCCCCTCCATCACAATGGCTACTGCATTGTTATTGCTGATGCTGAACTTTTTAAAAATTGTTTGGGCTGATTTGAGAGGGAGAGAGAGGGAGGGAGAGGGAGAGAGAGAGACAGTGATTTGTTGTTTCACCTATTCATGCATTCGTTGGTTGATTCCTGAATGTTCCCTGACCTGGGGACTGAGCCCACAGCCTTTGTGTATAGAGATGGCGCTCCAACTAACAGAGTTGCCCAGCCAGGGTTCTGACTACTCTGACCACTGTCTTGAGACTGCATGCAGGAGACCCGGCCAGTGCGTCCTTTACTCTGGAGTCTCCTCATGACAAGACAAGGGCGCAAGTAAAGCCAGACTATGGCTGGATCAAAGCCACCACACCCCGGGAGGAACTAAAATAAATAATGGGAGAATAGCCCTATAACGAACGGGACTTTCCAACCTGCTTCATTACTCACACTCACTTTTGTCTCAGCATCTTAAAACGCTGACCCATTTCCCTGGAAATAATAATTAACAAAAGAAAAACAGCAGTGATAACAGAACTTTGGAGGACAATGAATTAACTTGTCACATGGCTTTTAATTGTAATTGCACTTTAAGTTTCCACTAAGGACAACATTTTCACAGGAATTGCTGCTTACAAGGTATTTCTGGGTTGGTGAAAAAATGAACTCCCATGCTGTGGGAGAGAAGTACGTCAGGATTATGCATTTTCATAGAGAGAGAGAAAACTAAGCCCCGGAGGCTTCGACTCACTCAGGGAAGAATTCAGGCTTCCTGGCTGCCCGCCTTGTGCTCAGGATGGAGCTGTCAGAATTCACAAACTTTTGCCCAAAAACATTTGGAGCCATCTTACTAAGGGCAGAGTGGGCGCTTGTGATGGGTTCATTTAGAAGTTGTGCTGAGGTCTGCACCCACCTCTTGAAACGCCCTCCAGTACATGTATAGGGTAGCAATGACGGTCTTTTGTTTCTGCAAAGAAAATAGCTTTTCTGGTGCTGTTATAAATATTTGGGGAAGGTGCATTGGACAGAAGCAAATATTCCAATGCATAATGTAGTTTTGCCTTTATCTCAATAAAATGGAAGGAGCATGACCCAGGGAAACTGTGCTCTGGAGTTAGGCTTAGGTTCAAATTCCAGATCAATTATTTAAGAGCTGCATGACCTCCTCGGGCCATCGACAAAACCTCTTTGAACATCGATTTCTTCAGCAGTACAATGGAGATTTTAAAAGATATCCCACGTTGGCTGGCATGTTCTGTGGATTAGAGTTAATAAATGTGAAGTGCCTGGTACTTCACGGTTTGTGTGCTCAACAAATACAATCGCTCAGCATTATTCATAGCTCAAATTATGGTGGAGCAGTTGCTGACCCTTCTTGCAAAGCCAGGAGAAGGTATATTTAACTCCTTGCTCCCATGGAATGTTGAAATCATCTGCTTGCATTAAACAAACTCAGTATTCTGTAATGTAATGGCCTGGAGCCATTCCCTAACTTCCCAGAGGTGTGTGATGAACACAGCAGAACAGTTTACATATTTGGGGAAAGGGGGTGAAAGAGAAAGAATGCATAACAAATTCCATCAGGTCTGAGAGTGCTTTCAGTCTGAGAACAAATCACAAAACTGGCCTGAGAGCCAGGCCGGGCGTGGGGAGGGAGAGCTCTGCGATTCTACTGCTGGTTCCAGAGGTCACGTGGCCCTGACACATAACTTTTACCGAGTTGACTATATCTCACTTCCTGTAAGTGCCTGTCCCTCATGCTCACTTTCAAGGACTTGGCCAATCTCCTTGTGTAAATAGAACAATGCTTTATATTTCTCTATTACTCTGGAGTGACTATATCAATAATGCAGGAAACGCATCTGTCCAGCACAATGAGATTATTTTTCTGATTTCGGTTGACAGTTATGGTAATAGTTTGGCAAACAATCGACTCCACCATCAATGACCACAGATCTCGGCCACTTCTGGAAAGTTGGAAGATAGATTGCACATTGAGAGCGAGACGGAAAGACATGCCATAAGCCTTTACGGCAGAAAAATGATTAACTCTTTCTGTACATAAAAAGCTAAGGAAATATTAAGGGAAGCACAACGTGTTATCTATGGGTGCTCTATAATGAGAGCCAGGTGAGAAATGACAATGCCCAGGCAGTGTTAGGAGAGTCTAAGACTGCCAGGGGGCCACGAGGCAGTTGGGAGAGCCCAAAATATTTCAGAGCACTGCTTTTTATGTTGATAAATTTCCCAAGCCAGCCAGGAGTTATTGCAAATATTTACAGGGGAGGAAATTGAGAAAGAATAGTATCATCTCTTCAATACTGGTCTTGATGCATAGAGATAGCAGCAGCTAGTCAATACTAATGACCCACATCTAGGATCTCATGTTTTGTTTTTAAAAAAAAAATGACTTAATTCTACCTCCACAGAGCTGATGAATAGAAGTTTGTTTTTGTTTTTTTTAAATTGGAACTTCTTAAGTGTTAACAAAACATGTGCTTTTCCTAAAAGTTCATAGCAGCTCTGGAAGAGGCCTTATTTTCAATATGAATTTCCCCCTTTGGTGTTTTTTTCCCCCCCTTACTTCCGTTTCATAAAAGGCAGAATGCTGATCTTGCTAGTGGCCTGTGACCCTGGCATTTGGCCATCCATTGTTACCCAGGGGCCAGGAGACATTGCACTGCCTGTGCAAGTCTCCCAAGGATCAGGGAGTCTTCGCCTCCACGTTCCAAGGTGAGGGCGTTCAGGGGACTAGTTGGAAAGGGGAGGTCACTGGACTGTGTGAAGTCCTCAACTCCAGGTGAGTTCATTTTCCTTGTGAACTTTTCACCTAGGCCCCAATTAGTATCCTATTAACCTCCTTAAATATGGAATTGCTAAGATATTAGAATACTCCAAAATGGACTATTAGCTAGGCCATTTCCTGGCTCCATCAGTGAAAATGCCAACGTAGGTCATACAACAGAATTACCTTGATTAATTTCAGCTCTCTCCCACCAGGCGTGATGTCATGCAAGTTAAAAGAGATTCAAATTGATGCATCATGTCAATGACGGATTAAACAAGGGTTTTGTTTTTTTTTTTAATGTACAATTCCGAGTTTATAAGGATTTTCCTTTTTAATGTGACACGTTTCAAACATGCTAAACTGTTCAGTTATATAAATGGCAACTTTCCTTGAATGTACTTTTTAATGTGTTTGTTCTCTGAGGCGTAATGTGGAAAAAGGGTTCTTTTCCCCAGGAATTACTATGTTAGATCAGGAGCTCTCAACGTTATGCCCCATTCCTATCCATAGATGTAGGCTGGTGTTTAAACACACTGTGAAGATGCCATTTCCACTCCAGAGGCCACTTTGAATGGCATTTGCAAATATAAATGAGTTTTGCTAAGACTAAAAAAGGCAACAAACTTCACATCATTTCTCAAATATTCCTAAAGGCCTGCCTTAAGAAAGTACTTAAAAAGAAACATTGTATATTTTAATCTCTCATATGCTGGTGTGATTCCTTTACAATAGGCAGATTTAATTTGTTTTCATGTATAAAGCAGCTTGAGAGGCTTATTAGCAATTGCAAATACCACAGCGCAATATGTCAAACAAATTTACATTTTGTTATTACAGGTAGGCTGATTTAGGTAAGAGTATTTGTTTCTTAATATGTAGGATCTAACCAGTTCTTTAAGAGGCTACTTGCCTTCTGTTGACTTATTCTTCTCTGAAATAAGAACACCTTTGCATGCAGCAGTTAGGCTACATAAAAAGGGTCGTGCCTCTTGTGTTTTTAAGGAACATGCGCATGCCCTGCCTCTACAAACCCTGACCCTGACTCCACACTCTCCGGCCCTTTGTAGAGAAGTGCAACCTGGTCCTCTGGTGTCAAGCATTAAACTTTGAAACTGTGTTGCATTTCAGTGCTCAGGCCCTCCTTCCCCTAATAAGCTATAACATGTGTCCCTATTTTTGCAATTTCTGTAGCAAGTGGTTGAACACCCAATGGCTCAAAGAAACATCTCTAAACCTCATAAGGTCCACTTTTCTGACTCTGGGCTTCATGGGCACTCACTAGCACAGGCTGGGCTGTGACTGCCTATAGTAAGTACCTTATAGGGCAGCGATTTCCCACTGGTGTGCCCCAAGAATGTTTAAAGCATGCAACACCTGACTATTCATTCCGGGGCACTGCCCTCTTTTCCCTTAGATTGTCAATTAAAAAACAAAACAAAACATAACAGTCAACACAACAACAGCTGTCCAGTGTGAATATATCAAAATGATACCTATTTTTTGTCAGATGGGCAAAAAATATATTTTGGGGTGTGCTGCAGAATTTTAGTAATTAGTTTATGTATGCCGTGAGTTCAATAAAAGGTTGAAAATTGCTGTTCTAGGGGAATCGCACCTCTCCTTTCTGATCAGCCCACTGATCCCTAAGAAAGCTGGTGAACTGCTACCTTTTAGAAACTACATATCTTGCCACCATCAGAGACTGAAGGCTGCACACACATTTAGGTTATTGAAACACATGCAACATGCAAAAGGGTAATGGAGTTTCAGGGCCTCGTTTGTCTACTCTCTGAGATGCAACTTCTCTCTGGGATTTGCAACAGAGGGATTCAGAGTTCTAGGATCTGGATGACAATATATTCTCATATCAGATCCCTCTAAGCCTGGCTCCATCCCTTAGGTGAACTAGCCAGTAACTCAGGTAGAAGTACAAGGCTGGATGCTGTGGCCTCAGAAAAGAAATGTGGCGCCTGGTAGCCGTTAGGAAAATATCGTACTCCAGAGTTTTTCACTTTTTTCTTTTCTTTCTCCCTATGGACCTTTCTATAAGCCCCCTCTAACTCATGTGTATATATTCTCAACACCTTAATCTACTTACGTAGTTTCCAAGCAATCTGACCTGTTTTCTATGAGCAAAGCAAAAGGAATTGGAACTCAGAGATTTACACAGGGGGCCTTTCTGCCTCACCACTTACTTTTTATTGTTGCTGTGGTTGTTTATGATTACAAAAGAAACACGTTTATCTTTAAATTAATTAAAATGAAAAATTCAGTCCCCTGGTTGCACTGGCCACACTTCACAAGCTCATCATTGTGGATGACCCTGTTAGACGTGCTGGTTTAGAGTGATAACTCCCTTTTACCCCCCACCCGCAAATCCCATCCCCTTCCCAGTCGGACGCACCAATGTAGGTTTTCCTATGCATTTCCAAAAACACCCCATGGAATACACTCTAATCAGAAACTTGCCCTTTTCTCTGCAAACTGTATCTCAGACATTTTTCCACTTTGGGCCCTGTAGATTTACGACAGCTATAAACATCTGCATGGGATGCCACAGCACAGACACATCATGCTTTATGTAAACAGTCCTCTCTCAAGAGATATTCAGCTTGCTTTCAATTTTTCACTATTCTATAGATGCTAGAATGGACAACCTTAGTCAAACTCTGTGAACGTGTATATACATTTTCTGTAAATAAGACTCCTATAAGCAGACCTCTTTGTGCCCCCAAAACTGGTGTCCCCCCCCCCCCTTTGGCCACCTGTAGGTTGTCTCTGGAGTACTGAAGATAAACTCAGGACCTTCTGATATTTGTCACCCTTCCTTGGAGAAGTGCCATCAGCCCATCTCTTGCCCATCAGTAGGAACTGAAAATCTATCTATGTCACAGAGCCACAACTTTTATTGGCAGGCACTTGGTAGCACCAAGCTCTGCTTATTGGTTTGGCAGTAGATGTGGCTGGTAAATACCAGCACAGCTTGTATGTACAGCCCCATCCCTGCTCCTCCAGTTAGTCCAGGACAAAAGACTTCCGAGAGGGTTGATTTGAATTTTTTGTTTCTATTTGTACTCATTCCCCCATGTCTTCAGCACAACCCTGCTCTCCCGTCAGCCCTTCATGAGGTCTCTCCTGGAACTGCCATCATAAACACCTGGCCGGCATCCCCATCCTCCAGCTTCTCTCCCCTTCCCAGCTGCCACCACACTGCTCCCCAGGATGTGCCTCAAGTGCCAGCTGCCCCTTTCGGCCTGGCCATGACTGCTGAGCATGGCTCGCAGCGTTCTTCTGAGCTCAAGCATCGGCTCCCCCCACCCACTTCCCCCGTGCTATCCCAGATCCCTTATCGGTTCTAGATGGCACCCCAGCAGCTCAGCCTGCTCCTCCTGCATGGGTGGATACCGATCCTTCAGAACTGCACGTAGGCATCCTATCTTCACAGAAGAGTTTACCTGACTTGCCTCCCTACCCTGGGGAGTTATATGCCTCTTTCCCCTTTCTCCTCCCCAGTGGCTTAGTCTGCACCAACTCGGACACGACACTGCATTCCATTAGAATGTTTGAGCATTGCGTAAATTTCCTTTCTTACTGGTCAGTGAACCCAAACGCAGAGTCTATGATGCATTTCTTGATTTAGTAGTGACTGCTCCATAGTGAAATGAATGGTTGCTAAAACAAACAGTTCTGAGGACAGAATATCCTCTTATTTCCTGTTGGCCAGACCCAGAGGTGGGCAGGTGCGAGCGTCTGCATCCCCCACACTGCACACTATGAACAAGGTATCTCTCTCTCTCTCTCTCTCTCTCACGCCATCACAGGACTGAAACGATCGGACTCTTCTGGGCCTAGTGGGGAATCTGAGGTTGTTTCACTCGGTCGCTTCTCCAAGCTTGCTCGTGCCTTTTTCCCGGGGCTATGCTGAGTGCCCCTGCCTTGCAGGGCATCAGAACTCACTTCTTGCAGGTTAGGGCCGCCTCACCTTACTGGAACAACATTAAGGGAGATGAATTTCCCAAAATGAGGACAGCCAGTGAACCGTGGTGCCAGAGTAATCCCATTACTTTCACAGGTGTCGAGTCTCTCGTACGCATTCAAGTGCAGCGATGTTGTGCTTTAAAAGGAAAGGATATGGTAGTAGCCGTTGGTGGGAGGTTGTTCTTTAACGTTTTTCAAAACAGGACTTCCAATCTTGGAAACCTTGTGTACCCACAGAGGCCATGCCTTTATGGAGTTCGTTAAAAATATTGCAACCCTAAAGTATGCATTAAAATGGGTCTAAGAAGGTAATCCTAATTACGTCCAGTTGCCTCCTGCCTGGAACAAAATTGAAATAAATATGGGCCTCTGTTTCTATGCAAATGAAACTCCCACTCCTGATCATTTCTGTGTTCACTCTGAACTGTTGATGCCCGTTCTTTTCAGTCAGGGTTCATGGGAAAGAGCAAAAGAGAAAACTAGCAAAAGTGAGGAATCATCCACTGAAAGAATCTTTTGGAAAAGAGAAGTGAGAACCATTCAATGGTATACATGCATCACTCAAATCCATGTAACTGCATTTTCCTACTTAAAACAATTGACCTTAGCATGGATTAAACTGATGTACAGGATAACATGTTTTATTAAGACATTTGGGCTCCCAAGAAGTACTTCTCAAAGTGATGTCTTTGATCCAGCTGTGGACTGTAACGGTCCTCTGTGAGGTCCTAGCACTTACTTCAAAATTTGGAATCCATTCTGCCCTGGTTATGGGCAAATGGCATGAATTTCCATTGGATGTTGGTAGCCACTAAATGAGTTATGAAAAAGTACTAACGTGATACCAATAAAACTAAAAGTAGCACACTAAGAGAGTTTACTTTGGACCATCATCCATTACGGAGCCAGGAAGTCTGGCTGCTCCAAAAAGCTTAGCAATGCTGCAAAAACGCCTACCAGTTTGGTACGTAAGCAAGTGGTTGAAACTCCCCCCCATTTCCAGGAAGTGAACTTTGTTATCTGTGTATCATTAGTGTCTTATGGACTTGTCCTTGGGTTTTAATTGCTACTGAGTGTGTATTGATATTTTACTTTTGTTGATTGTTAGGTACGTGCACCTCATCTTTTTCTTTTTAGTCTCTTTGAAGCCAGAAGAATTCTATCCTACCTTTTATTTAAAATCATACTGACTTTTTAAAGACTCTAAGCCAATTGTTTGCAGATCGTGTTTCATTTTAGATGTGTCTCATTGCTTTCTCAGGGTGTTATCTTTTCCTCTTATCCCTTGAATTTCTTTTAAACTAGAAATGAGATAACCCCCATATTTTAAGGTCGGATGATTAGCAACTTTAATTCTACCTGCAACTTCTATTGCCTTTTGCCATATAACCTAACACTTGCACAGGTCTGGGGGTTAGGATATGGATATCTTTTGGTAGGTCATTATTCTGCCTTTACCAGTTATTTTGTCACTGTGCAAATAAACTGTTCCCCAACAACCTCCCTTGTCATAGTGTTAACCTGCACTGATAACCTTTGGTTATATCTGTAACTGGGGGTGTAACACTGAAGGATGCAAATTGGTAATCTTCTAATTATATTACTCCTTTTGTAGTTATTGGCTACATTGTTCTCTAAAGAAGAGCCGTACATTTTATCTCCTTTATAGAGTTTTATTCCTTACCAATGAATCTGTGCTTTTAATATAATAAATTATGATCATTTTTCTTTCTGATATACCAAGTTCGGGCAGCCTGAGTTCCTTACATCTAGATCCTGTGAGCTTTTGACATACATCTTTATTTTCTGTCACAGCTACACACCACGGGCTCCCATTTTCTTTCTCCCAGTGAAATTTGATATTGACTGTTTCTCTAAGAAGACTCTCCCTCACTCCTTTGTTTAAAGACATCAGTGGCACTTAGGAACCAAAACCTACATGTTAGGTATGCTTACCATTGCTGGAGTATCACTGTTTCTACATTAAAGATAGATAGATGGATGGATGGATGGTTGGATGGATGGATGGGTAAATAGAGATATAGACAGATAGATAAAAATAAAAACATAGTCAAATATAAACTGGGTTCATATTAATATTTCCAATGTGGATTTAATATTAAAGACTTTAACTTAATTTAAAAATATTAACATTTTCCTTACAATGAAATCCTTGGCTCCTAATCCTATGATACAGAAAAAGGATTCAAAATAACAATACCTATTACTACCAACTATAAGCCTTCTATATAATTTAAGATTTATTTGCCATTCCTTCTGATCTCAGCCTACTAAAAATATATAGAGTATTGCCCAAAAGTTCCTTGATATAATGATTCTCTGTCATCATCAACTTTGTAAAAAAAGCTAAGTTTATTTATTTTTGTTTTATTCCATTTTGGGGGGATATGTATTTTTTGACTTACTGTTATTCTTTAAGATGTACAATTTTTACAACATTCCGAAGTCGAACCCGTAGAAATGGTGGTCTCAGTCAAGTTCCCTCCTCATCCTTATGGCTTCCACCCACAACTCCCTGTTGAGAACCTTTCTAATTCATTTCTGACTAACCTATAAATGTTTCCCTTTGGAAAAATTAGCACATGTGTACATCATTTGTCATTGCTTGCATTAACAATATAAACTGATTTTTTTTTTCACCTAAAAATATATCCTGAAATCACAGAGTGGATTCTTTGTTCTTGACCAGACACAGCTGACATAATCCCTATCAGGTAGCTCCTACTGCTGTCACCATTTTGTAGATGACAAAACTGAAACACTGAGAAAAATGAGCACTTTGAGGAAACTCACTTAGTTCGCCAGGAGCTGAGGTAAAGTGTGGACCTACCCACTCTGCTTTCTGAGTTCATTCTTCGAACCCTCATTCTACAAGCACCCAGACACACGTACACATCCTTTTATCCTCTCGGCAGTGATGCTGCCAAGATTTTTTTCTTTGTTTCTTTTCTTCCTTCCTTCCTTCCTTCTTCATCCTGTCCCCTCCATGTTGTTACA
Organism: Mormoops blainvillei; assembly: GCA_004026545.1. Taxonomy (NCBI): domain Eukaryota; kingdom Metazoa; phylum Chordata; class Mammalia; order Chiroptera; family Mormoopidae; genus Mormoops; species Mormoops blainvillei. The sequence goes on along the minus strand of PVJD01000005.1, from coordinate 420,068 downwards.
GTAGGAAATTTTAAGAAGAATTAGGTCTATAATAACTAACCAGGTTTACAATTCATAAATATAGTTCAAAAATGTAGAGACCTTCAAAACGACCTATCCCAACACTTCCACTTCACAGCTTAAGACTGGCAAACATGCAGGTGAAAGACTGACCCAATATGAAATAGTTAGTGGCAGAGTGGCACCTTGAGTTCTGGTCCCTTAAGTACTCATTTCCAGCTGTTGTCACGATAATATACTTTTTGATTGGGCAGGCACAGATAGCTAAAGTCCACACTAACACAGAGCTCAAGAAAGAAAGGCACCGTTGCTTTTTGTTTCAAGCCTTGAGTAATGAATCCAGTAATCCAAAACCTTGTCGTAATCTTCCTCTCATGCTTAGTTCAGCAGTAAGCATTTGACAGCTTTCCACTGAGTGCAGTGAAATCTCCTGGTGGAATATCTCCTCATCACATGTGAAGAACCAAAGTACATTGAGTTGTTAGAAAGCACGGCACCAGCCTGAATGAAGGCTCAGCAGCTACATTTCAAAAATAGAGTCAAGCTAGGGATGCACTCCTGAGACCAAGCCTCTGAAGTGCTAGCCTGCAATGATTTGGAAAGAAACACATTTCTGCACTACTGTGGAATGTGTACATTATGTTCTCCGTAGGTGCATTAGTAGGTCTCTACCCTAAGTACCTCAGGGGAAGTTGCCAACCACTCAGCCTCACTCGCCAGCATCCCAAGAGCAAGTGTTAACGGCACAGTAACGGTGTGGGACTCGCTGATACGGTCTTACATCTTTAACATCTTCAGAATGGCACCAAAGCAGTTAGTGGGGAGTAGAATCAAAATGTTGACAGCTGTCGTGAGATTGCACCTTACTCTTACCACTAACTTGAAAATGAATATCAGGTCAAATATTATTGTGAGATGAAACCACTGATGTGGCTCTGGATTATTCTGCTCAGCAGGTGGCTCCCCTTTGGAAGGCTTTCCTGCCCTGATGGAAAGTCTGGGTTTTGATGGGGCTTCCTGCAACTGATTATCTGCCTTTTCCCTCAATTTTTCATCTTTAAAAAAACAAAAACAAATAAAAAAGAAAAATAGGTGAGCGGGCTTATCATGGTTGCTATTTAAACATGTTGTTGGACTATTTATATGATAAAATCCATGAATGTACTTTTTAAATATTTAAAATATCATGACTGAGCTCTGGGCACAGGATCACATGACAAAACATCTTAGACTGAGAGGATATGAGGATGAGCCACAGAAAACCTCAAAGACTGTAATACTGAGTGTGATATGTGATCCCTGCCTGCAGTCCTCCTTTCCCTAATTTAGACATGAGGAAGCTCGAGTCACAGGGAGGTCAGATGGCATGCCCAAGTTCACAGAGCTTGTGATAATAGTTTCTTTTCCAACAAGAGTTTTGTCAAACTTTAATACAGAGAAAAATTCCTCAATTACTTCTCTTTATCTAATAATATCTACCAACATAATTTCTTCTGCCAGCTCCCTCCCTCCAGGCCCGAGGAAAAAAAGGAGCATTTCCTTTTAGGCTACCTTCATCCTGCTAGATGGATAATTTCTAAATGCTCCCGTTGAAAGTATCACATTGATTCCTCATTGTAAACATTCTATGGCTTTTCCAGGTTGTCTTATAAACCAACAAACAAGCAAACAAGATAGGAGACACACAGTTGCTGAACTGGAAAAAAAACAAAAACAAAAAAACAATAAACAAAAACACTTGGTTGTGGCATGAAGAAAAAAGTAAAAGAGGGGAATTAATTCTAAGCGATATCTCAGGGAGTCCAGCTTCAAAGAATGGCTCATTCCCTGTTCTTTCTGACTCATAAGCTTTATGGAATTACTGAGTGCAAATAATCTGTTGGCTTTTTCTTCTGGAGGCTTCAACCCTCTACCATGAGGTTAACCGAACCATGGAGAGTCTGAGCTCTGGTCTCACGTTTGGCACACAGACACTCACATACCCACATGCCTCGAAGTGTAGCATTAAGGTCCCTGGGTGATTTCTAGGTGCACACACACATACGCACACTCTAGGCCATTCGTACAGAAGAGTTATGGAAGAGCCCGAGTTTTATCTCATAATAACGACAATGATCGCAACGGCTCTGTGCTTTGCAGTTACTGTGGACTGCCTTATTTAGTTACTACCATAATCGTGTATCAAGAAGTATTCTGATCGCACTTAACTTATGAAGAAGCTGAAGCTCAGAGAGTTCAATGAACTTTCCTAAGTCACACAACCACAACACTGCGTTCACTTCTGCTGTTCCCCAGGCTTTCATGTGCTCTATCAAGGCCTTCGGACATCTGTTGTGTTCGACACAGCGCATACCTCACAGGGAGTGTAAATGTGTTATCTGAGAACCGCATTTTCTGATTCATGGGATCCTCATTTGCATGTGGGATGTTAGGTATTCTCTGATCCTTACCTTCACCTCTAAAAATGATCACTCACCAGAATCTACAAATCTGCAGAGGAAAGAAACCGCTTTCTCGTGTTCTCCCAGTTCCTGCCTGATTCACTGTGTATGTTCAGCTCTCGCTAGTCAGGAGCTGGGTTTCAAAGGCTGTGAGTCTTGAGTTAGGAACGCACGTAAACTCTATTCTTTCTGAAATATTTTGTGCTTCACACCCTGGTTTGCCCAAGTCATTTGTCGTCATGGCCACTAGTAAGATAATGCAAAGGAAAGGTGTGGTTATTATGGAATAACTACTCCTTCACTGCTGATGAGAGACACTTGGTGATCTGTGGTTCCTTCTGCTCTCCCAGGGAGATGATTATATGTCTCTGGTGGCGTTGGAAATGCCGGAGAGAGCCTACACATCTTTTTCCAAACTGAAACCACATGCTAATGGAGGAAGTTAATCTACGTGGCTCTCTAGCTAATTGCCCAGGCACCTGCCTGCTTGCACCACGTCCAGTGCTTTCGCTGGAATAGGTGAAACTGTGGAAATACACCAGCTCACTTAGACATAGAAAGGTCTGCAAATCAGGGAGAACTGCCACCACGAGCTCTTAGAAAGATCAAAATGGGCCCTTTGTCTTGTTCGTTGGTTGCTGATTTCAAAAGGCAACAGGAAAACAACACAGAATGGTATCCAGTGTACTTGGCAGAGTTTTTTGCCAATTTAAACTAATGAAATGTGTTGATATCCTGTTATTCACATCAACTCCAGAATCAGTAACACTTACCAAGCACGAATCTTACCTGGAACTTGGTTGGTGTTACGGGGTACAAATGAACCCTGACTATTATGTTTTTAGACTTAACTGTTTTTTCCCCCCCTTATCTAAATCACTAAGAAGATTCTGTCTCCAGGGCCAAAATTCTTTATAAAGTGAGGCATTAACCATCATCCCCTTCTAGGAGAATATCTCTCCTGATGCCCTGCCCACCTGCCCTGGGCTTCAGAAGAAACGCGATTGGACTTCTAGGCTGATGGAGCCGAAATGAACAGATCTGGGCCTGATCATTCTCTCTAGCTCAGACTTTGGAAAGACGCCACCTTACTATTTACTTGGACATGGTGCTTTCATCAGGACGTAGACTCTGTCACTGAGGTTTATAATCCACAAAGAGTGACAAAGTATCAGTAGCTTCCCCCCATATAACACCCACATAAAGATGACTTTCACTTGAGGCCAAACCCTAAGACTATCCAGAATAACTCATAGCCATCACTAATTGTTCCCATTTTTCATCTAGAGAGCTTGGCAGGTCCCTGACATTAGAGCAAAAGTCTTCCTACTAGGACCTTGCCAATTTCAGCTTCAATTCCATCAGTAAACAACTTTGACTGTGTTGGGAAAATTCCATTAATCATTCATGTTCTGGGAAGAATGATACACAAAGGAGCTGTCAACACCAGGCAACAACTTTCCATTTGTTTGGTAATTAAGAACTCCAGGCCATCTAATGGTGCCGAGATGCAAATTCACTGCCAGGTTGGAGCCACCAGAACGATCTTAAAAGAATTCACTTGCACTTAAGCCCCTCATGGTCCTTGATTTGATGGATCTTCCCTATTCCTGTTGGGTGAACGGCAGGCATATTACTTCAAGCTGAAATGGTGCTCTTTGCAAAAGCTTGTGCTTCTATCCAGGGGATACCAGCTCTTTAGGACGCATTTTTTAAACCTGTTTCTGAAATATATTTTGTTTTTAGAAATACAGAAAGGCACGTTTTCCCTAAATCAACCTTTTACATCACCCAACTATAGTAAATTGTACTTTGATTTGCAATTTGAATAGGATTTTATTCCCCCCTCTGCAGGAACCCTATCATTTTGCAAAACAGAAATCCAGAAAGCTTTAGAATCTTCCATGCAACAGGTTTTTCCTCTCTTTTAAAACCTGAGTTGTGCATTTCTACGTCTATTTTGAAATACCAGGGACAATCTGATACTTAAAATTTACGAGGAATTCAGCCAGGGCATTAAGAGAGGTTGTGAAACTAATCCGCTGGTAGACACGAGATCCCTAATGGGTCCCTACTCATTTCTTATATCATCAGAAAAGTTTAACTACAACATCACACTCAGGAATCCAGATGGCATTCAAATGGCCCAGGGACCCTGTCATCATTTGCTACTCTCCTCTCTGCTTCCTGTCATCCAAATGTCCACCTGAAATGTCTGTGTTTCAAAGTAAGTTGATGGGAGAGTCCAGCCAAGTGCAACTCCCATATTGATGGCAATAAAGAAGAGATGTTCTCATTCCTCCCTATGGGTTACTCGGTCTTTGAATGGGATGCTGTCAACCCACAGCCACTGACAAAAATGTGCTGCAGCAGATTCCCAGGACTGTTTAACAAATTTGTTTTAAGTTTATATATATTTGAATTTCAAGTGGGGCTCTTGGCCTCTCTTTAAGTAAAATGTTTTTATCTACAGGTGAGGATGAACTTTAAAATGTAAACCCAAACTGAGGTTTGATAGTGGGCACTGTTTCTAAGCATGCAAAAGTATAAGAAAATCACAATTCCCTAATATTAATTTCTTTCTTATAGCACTGTAACTGTCTGCCTTGCTTTTAATACTTTATCAGATACACCTTCCTAGCATTTTGATAATTTTATGACCCTTGACAATAAGAAAACATCCTGAGAGAATCATTAGAAGTAACTTTTTTTTCACAGTGGTCTCTTCTCCAGTTAAGGACATTTGTTGTATGTGATATTAATCAATTACGCCTAAAATAAATGTAATGCAAAACGTAGTGGGAGAAGATAATGTTGCCCTATGCGCTCACCTTTCTTCCCACACAAAAGGTGTTTATATATGAATGTATGCTATTCTCTCAGACAGTTTAAATATTTTAAAGCATTTTTCTGTTTTCTTAAATACACAGGCTGCATTGACTATGTATGTCTGAATTTCCATTTTGCCTTTAGAGATACAAAAAAAAAAAAAAAAAGGTCAGCCAAATAACAAATTGTTGCATTTATGTGCCTCCAATATCACATCTGTGATTTCTTTTTAGAATAAAATAAAGCAGTTCTGTGATATTTTACCTCTAGGGGAAGTTAGTGCATGTTGAACTCACACAAATTGATGATTTGTGTACGTACATTTTGGGAGCTGTATGAGATGGTTAGAAATAGTAATGCTATTAAGTTAAAATGTTGTGACTCATTTTTCCCGTCTTTCTACAGAAATCGTGGTGCGTGAGCGGAGGAGGGTGGTTGGAGACGAAGAAAGAAGGGATGAGGAGGGCCAGGCTTCAGACACCCTTCCCATGGCTCCTGCATTGCCACGGATAGAATTCTTTGCTTTATATTCCGTTTCAGCCCCCCCGGACCATGGCCACCAGCGGTCTCTTTATTAGCCTCAAATCCTCATTCAGGAAGAATATTGAGGCCGTGAGCAGTGAGTTATTGCCATTACCAGACATTCCCCAAGGTGCAATTATTTCTATAGCCATCTTTTCCTGCATCCTTTTTATCTAAAAATTACCAGCACCCCTACCTTGATCCCAGACATGGATTCTCTAAGTTTCCCAGTCATTTCCCTCACCTTCCGCATCTGCACCTAAACCCCACCAACCACTACATACAGTCTGGCTTCTGGTCCCATTCCTTAGGTGGAGTTCACCTCTGAATTAAACCTGGTAAACCAAGAGGTCACCTTTCAATTTTTATCCTTCTTAGGCTCTCTGTTCCTCTTAGTGACTATTATCATTATTGGTTGAATTGTGCCCCCACCCTGAAAAATAAGTTCCAGTTCTCATCCCAAAACATGCAAATGTGACCTTATTTAGAAAAAGAGTCTTTGTAGTTGTACTCAAGCCAAGATGAGGTCACACTGGATTATGGTGGGCCCTAATCCAATGACTGGGGTCTTTATTAGAAGAAGGAAATCTGGGCACAGACACTCAGGGAGAAACCTTAGGGAGACAGAGGCAGAGAATGAGAGGGTGCATCCACAAGCCAATGAAAGCTGGGACCGCTGACAACCACCAGAAGCTGAAGACGAGGCCAGGAAGATTCTTCCTCTAGAATCCTCAGAGAGAGCACACTGTGCCAACACCTTGACTCAGATTTCTGGTCTCCAAACTGCCCGAGAAGAAATTCCTGTTGCTTTACATCACCCGGTTTGTGGCGCTGTGATACAGTGGCCTTAGGAAACCAATGTAATTTCTTGCTCCGTACCAATTGCACCTATTTGGCCTCTGCGTTACTCTTTATTCTCCTTGTGGTTCTTTGATTCTTCTTAATCTCTGTCTCTGGCTTGCCCCTGTGGGGCAGTGTTTCCCTTGGATACTTGCATTGGCTTCCTGTTGCTCTCTGTCTCTCTGCAGTCTCTTCTCTCCTCGTTCTTTTCTGAGCTCGCCCATGCCCACCTCAATCATCGCTGTCCATCTGAGTCTCGCATAGCTTTCACGACCCAGGCGGCCTTGTTTTGGCCAAGATTTCTCATATCCTCAGACAGAGCCCTCCTCTGAGCCTCACGGCTTCATGAGCAGACAGCTCCCAGTGTTCACCATTTCAATTCCAAGCAACTGCCTACTTATGCACACCTTTCTCTGAGTTCTTAGGTGCTGTGGTAGGCAGAATCCTAAGGTGACCGCCACAGCTCCTACACCATCGTGTGCAGCTTTGTATCTTTGCCTCCCCTCCAGGGTCGGTGAAACGCAACAAGGACCCCCAGCTCTGGATGGGGGTCGCTGCTTTGCGAGACCCTGTGCAGAGGACCCCGTTTATCTGTCCCTGACCTTCTGACCCATGGGACAGTGAGGTAATAAATCTGAAGCTTTTTAGTGTTGGGAACTAAGTTTTGTTGTTATCACTGTTGTTTTTATTTCTGTACCCTGGATTCTTTCACAATTCCCAGCACCAGTGCACACTGCTTACTCGTTGGTCCAATTTTTGACTCACTAATTTATTCAGGGAAGGTGATACTGATTTAACATCTTAAAATGCCATTAGAAATAGCATTGTTATTACTATATTATGTTTATAAACTTTACCTCCAGAGGTCAAAGGAGGAATTCTCTTCCTGTTCTGTCACGCCTCGCTTTCTCCACCCGCCCTGCACGTGGATCAGGTTTCTTTTCCACATTCCCCTACACCTTTCTGGATGAAGCTTATGCACTCTTATCAGAGAAACTGATTGTGGCTTCCAGAAGCTAACCCCTCAGGAAATTGTTATTCATAAAGTGCTTTGAAATCTTCAGCACAACAGGATACAAGGAGTAAAGTGTCCGCTGACGTGCACGTATTGAAAACATATGGCTACCCTATAACTGTAAATATCGCAGACCCGCAAATAATGCACAAGGCAGCATTTAATTTCCTGGTGGAAAGGCTTTCCATTATTTTCTTCCTCGAACTCCCAGCTCCGTCAAAATAAAGAATAAACACAATTTTCTTAGACAAGTGAAATAACGAGAGCCAAGGCCATTATTCTAGACCATTTAGCCTCTCAGTGTAGATGAATGTATAAACTTAGAGGCCTTTGCAATAATGGTTGAGCATGGTGAACAACTGATGTTTCTGACCGTTAGAAAAGTACTTGGTGCAGTAAAGGACCGAGCTCATGGCAGATTCCCATAGTAATTCTGGTCAAAACATTTTTCAAGACTTTTTAAAATTTTAGTAAAATATACATAACATAAAGTTTCCATTTGAAGCATTTACGTGTATGGTTCAATAGTGTTAAGTATGTTTATGTTGCTGTGTAATCAATCTCTAGAACATTTTCATCCTGTAAAACTGAAATTCTATACCCATTAAACGCAACTTCTCCCTCCATCCTCCCCCAGCCCCAGGACCACCATACCACTTTCCATTTCTGAGTTTGACTACTCTAGATATTGCATCTAAGCAGAATCGTAGTGTTTATCTTTTTGTGACTAGCTTATTTTACTAAGCATAATGTCCTAAATTTCATCTGTGTTGTAGCAAATGTTTAATAGCCTCTATCAGATAATTCTGGACACTTAGATCTAAACTTCTGGATATTTAGATCTAAAATGTGCCTCAAGTTGTAAAGATCTTTCTCACTGAAGGCTCCTCTTATCACATCATCAGATGCCATGTCCAGTCTCTCCTGACATTCAAACCCTGGCATAGGAGAGGGCTGCATTCTGAGTCCTCTCTCGGTCGCACCGAGCTTCGCAAAGTATTTCTCCATGCGGGGTGCAAAATTTGAAAGTAGTTTTCTTTTATTATTGCTGGTTTACTATTGCCTCAAAAGCGAAGAATATAAATTGCCCTGTAACTTATAATATTTTGTTCTTATTTTTCAAATTAAAAATTATAATATTAATACCCTACAGTTGGACTCAGGCCATTCCAAACAATGAACAACTAAGATGTGTCACTTAAACAGTGTACTTAAAATCACTCAAAGTGTTTTTTCTGACTTCATCAGTACAATAGGAAAGTATTTTCTCACCCCAATAAATTTAACAAAAAAGTAAATACAAATGAAGTGGAAAAAAAAGTATTTTCTGCATAACTTCTCAATTAATAAAACTAATTAAAAATGTTTAATTTGCACAGATAGAGTATTTTTTCTTTGGAAAATTAGACTCTTGACCTTATGGAAAATTTCCTCCTGAAGGATACTGAAGAGGTCTACGGCAGCCTCTCTATCAAAATGGTAACAATTTTCTGTGGCACCTTTAACACTGACTCCAGATCAGCAGTTGAAAGGGATGCTGTTGTGACATGTGGGAGGAGAGCTGAGATTGGGAATGGGCACACTATAGGGTTCTGATCAGCTAACGAAGTTCTATGTCTTGACCAGGGAGGTGATGGCAAGGCTGTTGATTTTATCATAATCTGTCAAGCTACAAATATGTTTTTGTGCTGTATTTGTTGTATTATTAAACAATAAAAAGGAGATGATGTCACGGTCCCAGAAGTTGCACAGTAGAGTGGAACTCTTCGTGTATGTGTGTCACATGGTCATGGGTACAATCCAGGCTGTTTTGAGACCTTGGGCAGGTCAGCTCCCCTAAAGCCTTCATTTCCTTATCTGCACAATGAAGATAACGGCAATGACACTTAAGAGAGATAAATTACATCAAATCCATGGCATGGTGTTTTGCCCTGGAAAAGTATTTGTTGAACAATAACTATTACTATCAACACAATGGTGCAAAAGTCAAGGGCAGGATGAAGACTCTGGATTTATAGGAAAGAAATTAATGTGAGAAAAAAATGAGAAGGGAGGGAAATAGGGAAATTGAACAAGAGACGGAGGGATCTGTGCTGAAAAGAAACAGGAAATAAATCCTCGAGGCAGAATGGGAGAGAGGCGGCAGATGCCCGGAGTGTTGGAATACGGTGTCATGCATGGTGATGCATTATATAGGATTTTCTTTAGGATACTCATGGGAGGCTTGCGAAAGGATGGATCTTGACTGTGCCCAAGAGAGACTTTGTCTACATAACCATGTCACTTGCAGCTGACCCTCGTCCATATTCCTTCAGTCCCCAAGGCTGCACAGGTGGCAGTGACAAAGTAAAGCCACAATATCTGATATTTTCCAAGAGAAGAGAGGCTGCATGCCACAAGCTCTCGGCCAGATTAATCTCTGCCCTTGCCAGGCATATGCAGTGGCTCCTATCAGTGTTATCATTTTCTGTTTGGGATGACTACCCTTCAATTAGTTGAATTAATTATGCATTTCAGCTTTAAGAGCATGCATTTCAAAGAAGGTGGGCAGATTTCCCCACTTCCCTCCCTCTTATAAGTACTAGTCATCATATCACAAGCTAACAATCCATTATTCTGGGACATTTTTCGGCCCTATTCTGAAAAACTGAGGTTTAACAACTTTTGTGATTACCAGAATCATACATATGTAAGAACACCTCCTGGAAGTAAAAACTAGGTACAGTTTAGCCTTTTAAAAAATACTTTTTAGCTTGTGGATTCTTCTAGAAAGATCACTGAATTGTGTGCTGCCAATGCCCTTTTTTCAGAAGCACGGTGCTGAAGGTCAAATAAGCCATTTGCTCTAGTTTAACATGGGTGACTGTGGAGATGAACAGATTTGATGTATTTAAATAAAACATTCTAATAGCATGTTCTGGTCTTGGAGGCCTCAGGCAGCATACGTTGTATTTGTTAGACACCATGGCTTAATTACTCTCATAAATGAATTATACCAATTTCAATTTAAAACCATAAGTGTTACAGTTGAACTAGGGTCAAATTAAACTTTCTGTCAATTATGCAGATTACTTAAGCAATTATGTAAATTGTTAATAAATTCTTAAGGGATGTGGAAATTTTCTTGAAAAAATATCTGTTTTATGCTATTGGGTTCAAATACTTGGAGGGAGAGTGTGGGGACTCGGGAATAATGAAAACGTAACTCTAAATATCCGTCTTCAGAACTCTCCTCAGTAGAAGGAGTAAATTAGGCCGTCTGAGCAGCTGAGGCTGGGAAGGAGAATGTGGTCTCTACTCTTGTTGGGTTTGAACTGTGAATTTCTCTCTGTCTTCTCCTATTGACTGCTGACTGTATGTTTTGATTCAAACTCCTTCAAGAATGTAGACTTGATTCAGTGGTTCCCTGGCTCTACAAAACAGTCTGCACACTGGAGAGAATTCTTAGGTCACGGCATTCTAAGGGCTTTTGGTTGGTTGTGGTCAGGATGGAAAAATGACATGGTGAAAGCACAGTGACCAGTAAATAGAGAACTGACTATGGCCAACTTTCCTCAGCGGGGCTAGGAAGCTACCCTAATGTGTACACACATTTCCATGAGAAAGGGCAAGAAATGCAAAGCCAGTGCCCTATGGGTGAAGAACTAAGTTCCCAATGTCCTTCTTCAGAACCATCTCTGAGCCTGATATTTGCTCTCAGTGAAGCACTGAGCTCATAGCTTTTCATATCATTTTTTTCTCCCATTCCAGGTGGGTTGATAAAGGAGACTGACAAGTCCCAGAAAAAAAAAATGGCTAAGGACACCTAGGCTTGGAAGGGGGAACTTCACTGTTGTACCACTCACCCATGACCAAGCCAGTGTTTGAATCCAGTTGAGACATTGCAAAGTTCACCCGTGACTAATTGAAGCCCAATAAAGGCAAACCTCTGACCTTGGTCCTCTGGGTTTCCTTGTGTAAATGAACATTTAAACACAAGTTATGAAATGTGTGACATATCAAAAAGGAAAGCACCTGATACTATGAAATGTACATATTGATGAGGGCAATAAGAGAATTCAATGAATGCTAAAATATGGGTCTACAGAGGATGGCCTTTGTTCAAATCTACATGTCACTACCTGTAAACTCCAGAGCATTCCACAGAAAGCAGAGGGGTACGTGTACCTGGAAAAACCTTCCTTTTTTATTTTTTGAATTCTTTATGATACAGAGGAAAGACTTTATAAAATAGTAGATGAAAAGACCCCTTTCAAAATGCATTTGCTTTGTAGTGACTCCCTTTCTGGCTCTTCTGCATACTTAAAAGTCATCTCCACCTTGAGCGCCTTGCTGGCTTTTAAAGACACTGTGCCTTCCTCAGTTCTGACACAGAGCTACCGGGCCTGCATTCGGAAATGTCCCCTTGCCTTTACCATGAGCATTTCTGTGAAGGCAAGCAAAGCCAAACAAAGCCAATTTTGTTTTTTTTCTAATCTGCCCGACAACAATGCTTCGTGGGCACTCTCTCCACTGCCCCAGTTTCAAGGCTACGTATGACTGTAGACAGAAAGCTATTTCAAGCATTGAAAACAGCCTTATTACCCTGCCATTTTTGCACAGGTTTTTTTTTTTTCCTTCCCCGTGACATTAGAGAGTCCGAAGTGACATACATTTTTTATAGCTTCATAAAGTCGTCTCCTGACCGGGTCACCCTTCTCATAACTAGGGAGCAGAACGCTTGAAAAAACCCATTCATCAACGTGAAAGGAGTCTCTGTCTGCAGCTTCCAATATGCAGAGTCTGGTGAGATCCAGCTCGGTGCAAATGCTAACTCACTCCTTTGCTAATGCCAAATGACCTGCCCGTTTCTCTGGGCACACCCAGGAGGACAAGGAGGGCACACGGCCATCCACGTCTGCACAGCACTTCTCGAGACAGAGCCCGGCACCAGCCCTTCCCGCTCCATGTACTGAACACATTAAAAAATTAGTTGTATATGTATGCTAATTAAATATTCAATTAAACAAAGATAAAATTATGGGGGGGGGGGATTTGTTCTTGCCTAATGGACTATAGCCCTTTCATTACTTTTTCGCAGATATACATTAAAATTCCACGGAAAAGTGCAGAAATTGTTTGCCTGATTTTTATTCTGCCTGTGTTCCTCCTCCGTGCTTTGTTCAGACGTTCAGGCTTAGGAGAGGCTAACCTGGGATTACAAGTGGATGGAAGGAAGTAGGGAAGGTGGGAAACAAGGAGAAAATTGTTACTCAAACTTCTGGTGATAGAAATCTCCTCCATGAGAGGAGAATCTTTCCCATGGAATCACATGGTGTGATTTAGGGACACGCAGGCTTTGGTGTTTGAATGCTACCTGCTTGTGATGGATTTCAGCTCCGTTAAAACTGAGGTCTCTGGCAGAGGCAGACCTCTCCAGGCCAAAGGTCAGAGCACCCTCCCCTCCCTACCCTGAACATGCAACATTGGGTTTGTGTTCTGATCCTTTTGACATCAGATACCTGGCTTCAAACTGAGAATCACCAATGAATAAACAATGACCCCTCCCACCCCAGGACTGTTTTTTTATTTGATCTCATGGCACTGAATAAACTGTATTGGTACATGATTGTCTGTATATGTGTACATGTAACACAAATATATACGTATTTGTATGCACAGGGGTACACAAAAGGGGGTTTACAGTTGTCAGTACGTGAAACACTTTATTTTGTATTATTATTTATTTATTAACTATTGTATGATTTATTTCTATCATTTGTCTTATTATTATTATTTTGTGTCAATTACTTATGATTGATTTCTTAGGTAATGATGGCTGATAATTTAACCCATTTTTGCCCACCCCTGTATGTATATGTGTACACATATGTACATATATATTATATATATGCACAAGTTTTATAAGCCATAATCACAAAAATATTTATATGCACACATGTATGAACGATTTGGTATATAACTCAGCAATAACTGGAATACTACTGAGAGAACAAGAGAATGACTGCTATCAACCTATTTGCTTTACATGAAAAAAAAAATCACACTAAGGCTAAAAACGTCCTTGTCTCTATCTTCTCCTGTTTCAGTGAGATGTCAGGTTGGCAGATCTGGATGAGGAGGCTGTATAAATTTTACTAGACATCCACCAATCACATGCTGCATATCAGATGTGAACCTCTCACCCCAAGGCCCTGACAGATCTGTCACTGCTAACAACTAACGGGTCACCGCTGGGGAAAAAAAAAAATGGTCACACTTCCAGGCCCCGCCTGACCGTAGGATACAGTAGCCCTTCCTCCTAAAAACAAAACCCACAGGGTCATCACAATGGGGGCATTGAGGAAGTGAGAAGAAAACTAGGAAAGAAATTATAACTTCTCATTGACTCATTCTGAGAAGTAAATACAAGGCCATGGGGAGCTTTGCCACCTAATATTCCTAATTTTTCTTTCTATTAAAATGGAAAACAATCCAGAAATGCTGCGAAAACAGTTTCTGAACACGAAAAGGATTCATCTTTTTAGAGTGGCCATCAACAACATCCAAGTGTGTCTTTTATTTTTGAAACAACAGATGGGGTTGTAATGGCCTTTCATTTGATTTTAAGGCCCAATTACAAATTCAAGTGTAAAATAAAATATTGGGATTACTAAAGATCACACCTGCAACTTCCTCGGCACCTTCCACAACAAATAGGAACCATGTAGTCCCTGAGGTCTAACTCCTTCTCCTTGTCCCTGCCCCACAACTGATGATTTGCATATTGTCATTTGCTCCTCCAGAAAACTTGACTTTACCAATTGAGTTGCCTATTGGTTTACTCTTATGAGACCTAATCATTTTAATTTGTTTTCAAAGACGTTTAGTGCCTTTCTTTTTTGTTTTTGTTTTTTTTTAAATCATACAAAGAACATAAAGGAGGGAACAAGCCTTTGGGGAAAAAAAATTAAGATTCAGAATCATATTTATCCAGCCTAACATGACGAAACACAAGTCAATAATACCCTGATTATGTAAGATAGTTTTTAATAATGAAAAATAAGCACTTTATCGTCTCCACTTTCAGGAGTCATGGTGTATCTGACATGAAAAATCAGGTAAAACCAAAACCTTTCAAAACACTCATGAATACAACCATCTTCAGAAGAGAAAAGGTAGATAGAATAAAATTTTCTGAAATTTTATTAATACTTAGTAGATCTCAGGATTTGCTCAAAACCTCTGAATACAATATCAGTTTTGGATCATAATCTTGCTCTTAGTAAATTCTTCACAAAATTAAAATTTAGCAATTCTATACCTAGAAACATTGTATCACTTCCCGTGTTTTCCCTATTTAATTTCTCATCTTATAAGTCCACTTCTTATTTTTTCTGTTATCCTAAGTACTTTAACAAAGTCAATGTCATGACAGTGAATTAATGCTTGTGTTATATCCTTAAGTGAACATTCTCTGCTAAATCTTACCCCAAATATAAGGTGAGAATATGTTTGATTTCTCTAAAATCCCCCTGAAGTTTTTGGAACAGATGGTGCATGTATCTTTTCTTCCCTCTTTATTGATCAGGCAGCTACACCAACTGCAAAAGGAGCCCCACTTTGGATTATTACGGAGGGCTGGATGGTCAATGTCATGGGGATGCAGGAAAGGAGCTATGTCATTCTCTGTCATCGTTACTCCCTCTGCGCTAGCACAGTTGCTGGCACTTAGTAGTTACTCAAAATTTTTGTTGAATAAATGAGTTAAAAGGATTAGAGATGGAAGTCTTTACTGTTAGTATAAGCTTTAACAAAACACTGGTGAAATCGAACAGTGTTAGGTATAAGTTTCTCAAAAACATTTTTGAATGAGTCACAGGACCTACGTGTCCTGTACCATGGTAAAGTGGGCATGAGTATCATTCCCCAACCCTGCAAAACACCAGGGTGGTGAAAGCATTTGAATTGGTGCCATTTTAAATGCATTTCTGAACTGACGGGGCAAGCTGAAGAACTACAGAGTGAGCTGATGACTCAGATGTCGGAGAATGTAACACAGGAGAAGATGATATTCTATGGAAAGAGCAGTCCCTCAAAAACGAAGCTTTCTACTGAATGGCTACTCAGAAAATGAAAAACCATGCCGTGGGCCCACATGACTATAAGCATTTGAATCAGAGGTTTACGCACCCAGAAAGGACATGTCGTATCAGGGTTATATCATCAGTGAAAAGTGAGGCAGAGAAAAATCCTGTGATCTTGCTTTAGGTGAGAAAGAAAATTGTCTCTCCTGAGAATGTCTAACCACAAGCCTGATTTTACAAGCCTGAAAAATACAAGTACTAAGTTTTCCTATCACCAAGCTTCAGAGAACCCCAGGTCAAAAAAATTAAAGTGGCTCCTCTTTCATGTCAACATTGCACCTAACATGGTAAACAGGGCATGATGATGAGACGACAATGTGCCGATCCTCTACAGAGAAGATAGCAAATCATCTTGACACTGGTACCCAGAAAGTACCCAGTGAAATATGAGACAACCATGAAAATAATAAAACTGCCAAATACATAAGGAAACAAACCGCTGTATGTGACAACTAGCCAGATATGTTTAAATTACAGAAAAACAACAGATTTCGGGGCACTAAAAAGACTTCAGGTTTTTAAATTATCAACCGCATATTTTAGAAATGTGTGAAATGATTTTAAAACAACATCATTTTGTTTAAAAATGAACAGATATGTAAAAATTGTCAATATAATCAGGAAGAGTGGAATAGAAGTCAATATAAAACTTCTGAAAATAAAAATATAAGGTTGAAGATAAAAAATACAGATGAAATAAATGGAATATTTGGCACAAATGAAGAAAAACTAATGACCTGAAAGATGGAGATGAAAAATAAACTCGAAATATAGGTAAGAAAGCAGAGAGATGGAAAATAAGAAAGGTAGGCTAAAGTATAAAGAATAAAAAGAGAACATGTGTTGTTTTTAATTTCAGTCTCTAAAGGAAAGGAGTGGGGAGAGAAAAATTTGGAAAACATAATGGCTAAGAAATTTCTAGACTATTAAAACTAAAAAATGTGGGGAGGGGAAAAAAACCAAACTAATTTGCAATGCATACAAATGACATAGACTAGTGCTCCAAAATATATAAAGTAGCATAAAACTCAATAAGAGGAGAGGTAGAGGAGGAGGAAGAAGAAAAGGAAAACCTTTTTTTAGTGGACAACAAAACACAAATAATAAAAGGAACCTGGAAATTAAAAGTAATTTTTAATAGATTCAAGCAAGAGTGAAATCCTTAAAGTCCTGCAAGAAAAAAATCCTGCTAGCTCAGAGTTCTATACTCACTGATAACATCTCTTAATGTAAAGGTAAAATAAACACTCACTTGAAGAATTTATTGTCAATTTGTTTCCCTCAAAAAATGTTAAAGGTCATTTCTAAGGCAGGAGGAATAAGATATAGAGAAAAGCTTGGACTCACATAAAGAAATAAGCAGCTCTGAAAAAGGTAAAATAAAGAAAGGACTTTTTCGTATTTTAAATTACTCTAAAAATAATTCATTGTTAAAGCAAAAATAGTAACAACGTGATTTTTGGTTTATTGAAGACTACAGGACAACCACTAAAAAATAATTAAATGGGTACAACTAATAGGCCAACAGTGGAGACAAAGTGGAATAATAATTTATACAAGGATGAAGAAAGATTTAATCTGACATAATGTAAGTCCGTAATTAAGCTTAATGTGAATAAAAATCTTAAATGTTCATTAGAATGTAGCTAACACACTAAATTCTATATGCCTAGTTCACATGGATTGGGCATACTAGAATTATAACAGCAATATTTTTTCTCATAATAATGAAGTACAGAAAGTCACAGAAAATCCCCCAAACAGACGCCTAATTAAAGCAACCCAGATGAAAATGCGGCCTTGGGAGGAGCTACCTAAACCAAGCCTACGAGCTCCTGAGGCTGGTCTGCTGCCTTACTGTTTCCATTTCCCGCTACTCAGAAAGGTTTTTCTATTCAGCGATTTCATTTACCAGATCATTGCTGACTCAGGACTATACTTCTCTCTACCCAGAAAAGTATATTAAATGCTTATACATTTTGATACTTATTCAAACAAATGCATCTTACTCAATATACCTTCTTTTGCCCCACGAATCCAATTGAGATCCCTAAATAGCCATAGACAATCAACACAGCAAAATTTCCATGTCACACAATATATGATTTCTCACAAGCTAAAGCTTTTGTTTCACTTATTCCAGTTTTTTCCTGGAAGCTTTATCTTGGAGGTGAAGAGTCGGGTATCCTAAAATTGAAAGAAAAATCATCTGCTATATCCAACAAGAAAAACTACCCTTGTAGAGAAGAAATTTAACTTGTCCTATAGTCATCTGAGGTCCTACTTTGAAAAGCAACTGTTCTGCAAACAGCTTCCTTCCTTGCAGGGGTCAGAACACCAGGACATCAAAACGGATTCTCAGGTTATTTGATTCATTGCCACAAATCTCTCTACCCCCAAGTCCCCATGCTCAATAAAGTAATAGTGAAGGCATGACTATGAAGGCCAAAGCTTGTCCTCTATGTGCTAATGGGAATTAATAACCAGTGGACATTGCTGTTAGATACTGTCTATTTGTATGCTACAAAAGAAGTGCATTAAAGATTTCACTTCATTTGCTCAGAGACAATGGTTGAGTTACAATCAGTTCCAGTATCTGAATATACCAAGTTCAAAGTCTAGTTATCAGCTTTAGAGTCATGACAATTCAATTTTCTTAGCATGCTTAGGGAGGACTGGACTCCAGGGTACTCAATTTTGGTGCATCAATGCATTAAAAAACTGATGGATGACACCAAAAAGCCAATTTGTTAATTTCCAGAAAGATGCATTACTATCAGAATTATAATATTCTCTCTTAGTGGACAGAGTTCTGCAGGCAGCTTTAATCAGAAGGGTATTGTTTGGAGGTCATGGGATCAGAACAAGAAGTGTTAGCTCTTGGATCGTAATTGCTGGGGTCACGCATTTGGTGTTCTGGTGCTGGTGTGCTGACATCTATTTTCAAGACTCTGATACCCTCTCTTCTGTACTGCCTAGAGACCACAGCCAAAGATTATTTCTTTAACTTGCTTTTTCTCTTGGCTTTAAGGGCCACCCAAATCCTCAATGACAGATTTTCTTTCACCATGTTAACACCAACAGTCAGCTTCCCATCAAGAATTGACCTGAGGAACATTCTGACTCTTTTAAAGTAAATAAGTTAGAGGTTCTTGTCTTCCCTACCTATTTTCACAGGGTACCTCATTTAATGAGCCTTGGACAACTATCAGTAAGGTGACTAATGGGACACCATTCAGGGTATTATGTTTTATGGCTAGACACCAGAAGGTTCTGGAAAACCCATCCCCACTGCCTCAGGACAAGGAGTCCTCTCTTGTTTCCCTTCCATGTTGGATCTAACCAGAGAAATGAAAATGCCCTCTTGAAGCCATACAGAAAGAAACGCCTAGATAAATCACCATATCTTCCAAGTAAATATTTAAAAATCTTCATGCCTTCTGATAATTAAAATGTTAAGTTACTGATAAATTTACCTACTGTGTGCCAACTTGCTTTCTACATGCAACGAATCCTCATTATAGGGCAATGACCAGTCAGAGTTATTGAGGAGTGGACAGGAGTGGTCATTTTAAAGGGAGTGCCACAAATTACTCTCAGGCACGTATGATAAAACACAGGTAGAAATCTTCCTGAACTTCAACAATGCAACGTTTGAACAGGGTAGGTATTTAGCAAGTACTCATTAGAATGATTTCTAATTAACACAATCATTTGGCCACATATAATTAAATAAATGTTTTGTTTTCTTTAAAAATAATAGGTAAGTAGACAGCTTTATGTTAAAGCCAGTCTTGAAGTAGCAAATGTGTGGACTTTGTCGCATGATAATATTCTTACAATTTCTCAAAGATTCTCAAAAGTCAGGAAAAAAGATGCCTGCAGTCTGGCTATTGTAAGGCCGGCGATTTGTATATTTGCATGCCTTAGTTGCCTGAGCAATTTTCTCAAGATAAAGCCCTTTTACATGAAAACACGGTGCAAGGCACCCTCTCAGAAGATCTATTTGCTCCGTCTTAGGAGCATAAAACTTCCATGGCAACATGCCATCTCAAAAATATTCACCACAATGCCTTGTGAAGGCTTCTGCCTCTTCTGTGGTGCATCTGAAGTAATCATTCAGGGACTACTTACGTCTGGAGATTTCCCCAGAAGTCACTTTCTTTTCTCATGAAAGTCATCGCATTGGGATTACAAAAATTTCACAGAGGTCTTCACTTGAACTTTTAAATAAAACTTCCCAGGAATGCAGAATTTTACTTATGGCAGTTTGTCTTCAGATATTACTAAGTGAATTCTGGTAACAGTTAACGCTTATTAAGTGGCTTACTATGTACCCACTACTGTGCTAAGTACGCATTTTATATATATCTAACTTAATTCTCACTAGAAACCAATGAGGCAAGTGCTATTATTACCGTTTTATAGAACCTGAGAGTGAGAGAGTCACCAGCTGGTTCAAGGTCCCACAGTTAAAAATAGATGCCTGACAAATAAACCCAGAGAATCTGAGGCCAGAGATCACCCTCTTAACCATGAAAATCCATCTTTTGGTATAAAAAACGCACTGCTAAAGCCCTGTTTTCCAACAGGACTGGAAAGCCAACTCAAGATTCTAGCCTTGAGGGATGCCAACTGTCCTCATTCCGGACACTTAAAATTATGCTGTTTCACCACCACACAGTAGAAATTTGATTCCCAAAGGCAGACCTGCTATTTCACACAACAGGTTCAATAAAGTAATTTATTTGTCTTATGGGTTAGAGGGACAGAACTGAAGGCGTCAAGCTGAGTTAATAGAAGACCAGAGGCTGGTTGGCACAAATCCTCTCAGCCATCAGGAGAAATGAGGAAATTATGGGTTCAATAAGAACATTAGCCCAAAGATGAGCAAACAGAATCTCTTACACTTGGGTAAAACTATGACATAAATAAAATTTAGGGAAATTCATGTTTCTCTATTTCTAGGAAATACCCAATGTAAGTAGACATCTCAGAATGCAAATATATATACATACAATTAAAGAATATATATTGTTTAACCCAATGCTCATGAAGAGAACACTGCTAATTAAATTCAGAAAAATCAATCTCATAAGGCCAGTCATTTCTTACTAAATGCCATTTGTGTAGAAGAGATCCAGAGAGTTCAATTTCGGTTCTCTCTGCCACAAATGCATGATTATAAAAGTTACCTAAAACCCAAATATTAGGATAATCCCAAAGATGGTTGGATAAGTCCACTGAGAAAAATAATAGTATCATCTCCCCAAATAATAGTGTCTTTTCTGCCCATGATGAAATGAATATTCTTTGATGATCTTACACACTCCTAATGCCCTGTTATGTTACTAAAGCTTTGAGTACATTTACTACAAGCAGTTTCAGCCATAAGGTGGTAGCTGAGGGTTCTTACCCTCTCACCTGACTGTGCACTTGGACAGCTCTTGGGGGATGAAGGAAACAGTTTGCAAAGGTGTTATGTGCTCACCAGGCAACCCTTCCCTGGATTTCTAGCTATGGCACCTCCTTCTCTTTCTACTGCTTCTCCTGCTGCCTCTCAGTATTGCTGAACTTTAAGAGGCCCAGGAGAAAGAAGAAATAAGACTTTAAATAATTTATTTGGAGAAACAGTCAGTGAAGAGGAACAAATCATGTTTCGCTAAAAGAACCCGGACCTTTGACACTCCCCTTTTCGCTTCAGTACCTGGAGTTCTAGCCGGATTGCATTAGTGAAATTTTCATTTGATGGCATTTTAATATTCTGCCTTGATGACTTTTTAGCAACATTTACTTTCAGAGGTCTCGAGTGTTCCCTCGGAGGAAATGAAACATGTCAGAGCCCATTACAAAAATCAAAATTTAAATACCTCGACCACGTTAGGGCTTGCACACAATCCCATCAGCGCTTAAGCTGAAACTCACAACCATTCATTCTCTTGCTCAATCAGTAATGAGTATATTTGATGAAGCATTCCAGGGTCAGGGAACACACGTTAGTGATCTGACTTAACCCGTTGACTGCCTGGTCACAGAGGACCAGGGCAGACTTGATTAAATTGTGACATGCACACACTGTCTAACAGCACCAAAGTAAACTGTTTTGTTGTTAAACAAACAAACAAAAAAAAACCCAACTGCAATTCCCATAATAGGAAAGAAATGACAATGAGACAGTTGTAGATTAGAGTCAATATTCTTTGGGAATTACTCTCTGTGTATACGTCCAATGCCACAACCTGTTCAGTTTCCTGTCATCCAACTATGGCCACAGTTACTCTGTATTAAGGGCTGTTGTCTTCTATAACTGGAGAGTCACTGAGCGCATTGTTTTTTACCCATGTTCTACTCCCCTGACTTCCCCAAGAATTTCAACATATTCCTGCAAAGGAACATCCCCAGGTTATGATTTGACTGTCATTTTATATTCTACTTGGCAACATGGGGGCTGGTCCCAGCATTTCTTGAGTACTGATCTTGCATGCAAAAGCAACGCAAGTCATGCGTATTGCTGTTTGACATCACAATCAAAGCTTCAAAAATCTAACTCATTCCACAGATGATAGCTATTTCTGAATGTGGGAGAGATTTCCTCTCTCTCTCTCCTCTCCTTTCTTCAGCGTCCCCTCTTTCTCCCGCCCACACCGAGTTACTTAATAATCGAGTAGGGAAATCCACTGTGAACTTCAGGAAAGCTCATTGCAGCTCCTGTGGCTCAGCCTACAGTCAATAGGTTAATGTTGATGTTTCAGCTCTTCCTTGAGATTCCAGACAGTGTCCTTCACTGTGACCTCAGCGGGTCCCTGCCTTGGTTTTCTCCTTGAAGGGAATTAAGAACTCCCCCTCTCAAGAGATAATTAAGCATGGCCAGGGGCCTGATGGGAAACTGTGATCTTGCCTAGACAGAATTTTTTCTACTAATCTTAGATCATGCTGTTATATTCCCTAGAAGGCACCTGCAGTACTACAGTGAGTGGCCTGAAACAGTGGAATCAGAATTTGCTCCTATGCTCTCCTTAGGGGATGCCATTAGCCTCCCACATGGTCCAGGGTGGCCTGGCGGCCCCCATCAGTACTTCTCATCCAGGGTTAGCAGGGGACAGCCTAGGGTTGTCAATTACTTCCAAGGTTTAAATATTTGCCATTTACCGGAAGGAAGGCTCATTTAAGGTAAGAAACACTTTCAAATTATTAACTAAAGGCAATGTTCATTCTTATTCTTGACCTGTTGTTTACTGTTGCCAGAAGTGTAGGGTGTAACTTCTATTTCGAAAAGAAAACCATCTTGGTGTTAAGAACATACCCAGGATGCCCAGCATAAAACAGTGATACAAAGTGAATTTCAACAATTACCTGGAAAATGGTAACTAACGTGAATTCCTCACTTCGCCCAGTAACAAAACTGCTGAAAACCTACTCCTAATTCACCCTTTTCTACTACCTGAGCTTGAACCTGTTACAACACCATACAGTCGATGGTTCTTAGTCACACAGTTCTCTCTCTGCCAATCACTGAGTTAGGAAAAGAGTCCTTTGAAAAATGTAAACTGAAAACGCTTGATGAAGGGCGGAAATCATGAAGCATTCTTAACCCTACCACTCATGCATGGCAGTCCGAGTCTCAACCAATTTTAATTCCTCATAGAAACTTGGCAATGAAAGAAACAGCCATTCTCTTTTAACCACGTCTGCTTATCTCCGGTGTAGGAAAGGTACTGCAGATACAGCCAAGATTCTTTAAGAAATCTTGAACTTAATTAATTCTATTTGAAATTTAATAAAGTAAGCATGACAGTCACACTAAACTCATTCTAGCTCTCTCTCTTGCCTTTAATTAAACCACCTGTCACACATGGGCACATGTGAGCACACACACAGAAATTCCAATTGAACAGCCATATTATAGGCAGCTTAAATCTCTGCTAAGTATTTGCCATTTAATTCACATCTCAGAGCAACTTAATCTTTTACTGTCTAGGTCTTTAGGCAAAGACTGTTACATGTACAACTCTCTCTCTCTCTCTCTTTTTTTTTTTTTTTTTTTGCCAAAAATCAATGAGAAACTCCTGTTGCATATTTAAACTTACAAACTCTCCATGAGTGCATGAGTTTTACCCTTTGCCCCCAAACCAGCCCCAGCTTCTCTCTGTCCAGTCACCCGTTATGTTAGAAGCCGATCTTCATCCTCAAGAACACCTTACCTTCCTTCTCGCTCTCTTATCCTTCTCTGCTCGCAACCAGAGAGGTAAAGCTGTAACTGTGGTCTAGAGCTGTGATTCGTACTTCCTTATGCTTCGTTAGGGATGAGCAGAAATGAGGAAACGGCATCAAGGTTTAGTGAAGAATTGTTCTGAAACTCAGTTTTTATCATCGGTATATTTAGGATACTGAATATTGTGATAGCAAAGGGAGGGGCATAGCACATGGGTAGCCTACAGTGACACACTTGGCTGTCCCTCATGAGGTGCCACCCACAGCCACCATCATGAGCATTTGCGTCCTTGCTACTGTTTTTACTGCTGAAGGTTTTTTCTTAAGCCTTGATGGAGTTCAATGGATGTGATTCTCCTCCTAGCTCCACGGGTCCCTTTGACTTTCTCTTTTCTCTTATACTCTTGGCTTTCACCTAATTGGCCTCCCGTTTTTGTCAGTACTTTCTCTCACACTTATATTTTAACCTAAGAAGTAAAACAAGGATTAGACCTTTCAGTGATGGTCTTTCTAGGGTCACATGTTTGTTTGTTTGTTTGTTTGTTACAAAAAATATTAACTATAAATGAAAGGGATAGAGTTTAGGCAGTGGAACATGAGGTGGCAGCTGGCCAGGACGGAGAAAAGTGTTCATACATTTTAGGGTGTTCAGAGCTTCCACAAAAAGCAATGGCAGCAGTCACCCCCAGAACACTCAGATGCCAGTGAGAAGCACGAGAAATTTTTGGAGGAAGAGAAGGGGAGAAGGGGAGGAAGGGAGAGAGTGAAAAGAAAGAAAGGAAGGAAGGAAAGAGAGGAAGAAAAGAAAGGAAAGAGAAGGGAGGGAGAGAAGGAAGGAAAGAAGGAAGGAAGAAGGAAAGGAAGACAAATAACTAAAACTGCTGCAAGCTTTGTTATCTCCTAGAGGTGTGGGCAGGGTGACAGTTTAATACTTTACGAATAATTTTCTCTTATTCTGATTATCTAAGAAAATGTCAGCTAAAATGAGAACTTCTCAGAAGTTTCTCAATTCTAAGAAATTGGGGGAAACAAAAAGGATATCAAGTATAACAGATTGTGACCCAATCCAAGTAAAATTTTCTACCATGATAATGGATAAGTGCTTCTGTTTTTGAAGGTATTTTTATTTCCGGGGTCTATTAAAAATCTCCTAAAGACCAAAATTATTTCTTATGCCATGTAAACTAAAAAATCAAAATATCTACACAATGGGAATTCCTAGAAATAATTTAGAAAGTCTTAAAAAGTATCTGAGTGAAACAGAGAGAGAAAAAATTATTTGCTTGTTTTAGCTGAAGGGCAAAGACCCAGGAGAATTTATTTCTAAATACTAAGGATTTGAGTAAGTTTGCTCAAAAGTCATTACATAAAAATATGTAACTTTTATGACACAGTATGTCGTGAAAAGGGAACAAAGTTTGAGATATAGCTATCTCTAGAATTATTAAGATCTACAAACCACCCCCACCCCGCGAATTAGCTAAATAGTTTACTTTCACATATATAAACGTTATTCAGCAGCAGCATAATGTTTGTGAGCATTAAGGGAAACTAGTTTCAGCTAATAGAGGTGGATATTTCTTAGGCCAAACCCTCTGCCAACTAAGGGAGAGTACCCTGCGACACGGCCCTCACTTGACATGTCTGTGTAATAAAGTCTCAGGCAATAACACCATTCAAAAATAATGTGGCTATAATTTGCACTGGTTTTATAAACCTGATCCAGGACCTGTATATGGATTCGCTGACCCATTTCCTTCTCCAATCGATCCTCATCCTGCCCCTCGCATACATTACAAACCCACCAAGCGGGGTACCGAGCTGCTCTTCTGTAACGTGAATTTATGCTAATGGCTGTCTGCATATGCTTATATCACATATCTATATTAAGCTTAATAGTCTGTTACATTGCTTCTTAACCCTGTGTCCACACATGATTAACTTTCCTGATTTCTTTCAAAACCGTTATTAACACAGTGTAGCATTTCACTCAACATGTCACCAAGTTTCTCTGCCTAGAGCTGGAGTTGGGGTGATGATTAAACTCAGCCCCTGCAAGTAAAAAGACATATAAAGATTTAAGGGCACATAAAGATAGGCTCCTTGTGTGGTGTGTGTTTGTATAACTTGAGGCCTGCAAAGAGCTTAAAGTCTGAGCTCTTTAGGAGTAAGCAAACTGACTAGTTCTCTCAAAGTTAGTGGAACGGGGTATATTAAGAATTGTAGTAAAAACTGACCAAGATATAGAGAAATAGGGTGGTACAGACAGACTTACACAATGAGCCCCACCATACTTTACTTTAATCAGTATCCTTCTGCTGTAATAAATTATAGCCATCGGTATAACAGCTTTTCTAAGTCCCTGAGTTCTTTTAACATTTGTCTAGTCTGAGGGTGGCCTTTGGGGCCTGTGACATGCACACTCATTAATACTGCACAGAAAAAATCGAGGGGGTGTTGAAGCCATTTGCACCCCACCAAGCTTACAAAACAAATTTGAAAATAGTGGAAATAATGCTAATATTCAGTTCTCTCTGATGTTAATTTATGAGAAGAAATAAAACAAAAAACTATCAGACAATATTGACAAGCAGTCTTTGGTACTTTTGACTGTATCTTGTGGTTTTCTGTTAATGAAAAGATAGAGATATCTAACTCTGAATGGGCATGGATGTGCATGAAACATATAGATGTACTTGCATTCAGGGGTATACATACAAATACCCTTTTAGCTCATTTTTTTTTTTTTTACCAGTTGGAGAAATAAACACGTATACCAAAATGAAGCCTATAATGATTGGTATCTGAATTACTGTCTACTACTTTGGTTTGAGCTAACTGGCAAGATGACAAATAATTCTTGTTAAATTACACTAATTTCTCTCATTCCAAATCTGATTGAAAAACAAGAAAAACACACACAATGACAGGAAATATGGTCCTTATTCTTGGTATATACTATTAAAATGATAACTGAGATATGTCAGGGTTTATTACAAAATAAAGGGTATTTTTTTTTCCTGTTCAAATAGCAGTTAAACAATCAGAAAAAAAATTTTTTATCACTCAAACGTGGAACAGGTAGGCACTTCACCTGGATTAATTCTTATACGGGCCATTCTCTGGGATAAAAGAACATCAGTGATGGAACCAGATAAGAACTAATAGAGTCAAACACAGTGGAATGTTAGACCATTATGGGGATTGAGTGAATTGCATAGAGGAATAAAAAATGGAAAAGGAAATTAGACTTTTCACTAGTGGAAAAAAAATGACTGGGCAACTCTGGGATATGTTACAACAAGCTCCTGAATAAAATAAATAGAAAGTATTTTTCAGGCTGTGGGGATTGAATGAATGCAATCAATCTTCCTTGTGTGAGAACTACATCGCTCCTGCCCACAAGCTCCCTCTAGTGAATTAAAATCTCACAGCAACTCAACCGATAAACAGGCTTGAGCAATGGCCACTTAACTGGGACGATATTCCGCACACACCCAATCAGACCCACAATAACGCTGCCTGTTGTTACGAGCTTCTCCTGCAGCAAGCCACTTTACATCCACATTTTTCTCTGCCCTACATTGAAATCATCTTAGACAAATATGCATAATCACACTAACTTTGACAACGAGAGCACGGCGTTATTTTCGGTGTCAAAAATTGACCTCATTTTGTTTAGTTCTGCATAGTAGTTATCTGTGTCTCTGGGAAATTGGTCTTCGTTCACAATAATATAAATGTTATAAAGTTTATTCAATAGGTCCAACAGAGGTGGTTGGCTTTTGGGACACCTCTGCATCCTTTCCACTCAACAAATATATAGCAAGCGTATGATGTATAAAAAAGTAGTAAATTAGGCCACAAAAATCAGATAGTAACTGCACTGGTTCCCAATAAATTAGTAACTGTGTCATTAGGGAGTAACGTATATTACAGGAAAGGCGAAATGTGTAAGAAAATCATAGACAAAAAAGCTATTTCTGAAAACACAGTCATAGGCATTTATAATGATCCGTCTTCCTGCTATTGAACTGAAAGGCTCACATCTGAATTGACAGGCTATAGAATTTGGGTTGAGCAGCACATGGAAATACTTGCCCGACTAGAGAAACCCAGGGAGGCCTACTTGCTAAGAAAGGATGAGAGAGAAAGGAAAACATCTGGATAGAAAAATAGGGGAGCAGAGGAAAGACAAGGGGTTCCCTGAGAGAGGCAGGGCATGAGGAGATAGGAAGAAGATAAAGGAAAAAGTGGAGAAGTGAGAATGATTTAGGCCTTTGTCATAAAGTAAGGAATTGAAAAGACATCTCTAAAAAGGATCTTTAAGATGTTTTGCTGAGAGATTGTGGTATAAACTACGTCCACGTCCCTAAGAAATATTCACTAAACATCTACATTACTCTTCAGTAAAGTTTTGGAGTATTTTAGATCTTTTTTGTATATATTTATAATGTCATACATAATAGGTACTCAATAACTGATGAACTGAATCTTCTTTACACTGAATTTCCTGGAGGAGAGTTCAGTTTTGAGTTTCTTGGGCTGAGCCTTGAAACAACGATAGGCAAATATAAGCAGGTGATGGCCTTTGCTCAGTGGAGGCACTTAGTGGATTTTTAATCTTGATTACGGGAGCAGTCATGCCAGTGGACAGGAAAACTTGTGGGAAATACTAAGGTGACGGCAAGCTGGTGGTCGTGTTCAGGATCACGTGGGCCACAACAGCTCTATGCCGAGCTGGCATTACCCATCTGATCAAAGATATTCCTTTTGAAGGTTTTGGCAGAGGTCAGCCTTGGAAGAATGTCTAAAAATTTTGCTGTATCAGGGTTAAAGAAACTATTCCTTCATTCCTGGAATTCAGGTGTTCTCCTGTGGCCCTGTCCCAAGTATGGCACATTTTAACCAGTGGTATGGTATAGCAAGCCAGTCCTCTGGAGAAAAAAATTAATAATAAACAAGCAAACAAATGTCCCAATTTATAACATCTGCCAATTTCTGTGGTGTAAATATTTCCACCCTGGCTCTTTTCAAGCTACCACTGGTCGACCAACCAGCTCACAGTCACAAACGAGGTCCAGCCCTTTGCAAACGATAAGCCCTGATGCTCTGAGTTGGTGACAGGGACCCCATCTGTCCATGATGAGGGCCTATGTCAGACTTGGAGCTCACATGTGGGTCCTGGGGGACACCCTATGACTCTTCTTCATCACGGTCACCTTCTGTGACCCAGCTCCCTCCTGGGATACGGGGATTTTGGCCATGAGAATTTTGGTGTGGGCAAAGGTCTTACCGTGACCAATGCAAAAATTTAGATAAAGTAATAAGAGGAAGCAAACCAGTCACGGTCTGTTTACCTCTGTTTTTAGATACTTCACAAATTTCTTAACTTTTCCAGACATAACGTCACCATCTACAAAAGCGAAATAATGCTATGTGGACACTCTTGTGAGGGTAGTGCGTAAACTGAAAATGGGTTGGAATGCCTGAAACAAAGAAAGAACTAAGTCATCGCACTGTCTTATCAGACAGAATGAAAGGTGGCGAGGGGCAGAAAAGGGGCTGAGGCTCAGAGGGTGGGTTGAGGCCCGGCGGTAGGGCTGGAGAGTTCAGAAGGGATGGAGCAGCTCAAACGAGAGACCTGACTGGTGGCCTCCATGGCTGCAATCAGACCTGTCTGCAGAAAGAAGCCTCCCCTCGCCCCTTTTCTTCCTTCTCTTCTTCTTCCCCTTGAAGCTGTGAACACTGAGAAAATGACTCAGGACAATGAGCTTACAGCATTTACAGTGAAGCCCTTTTTTCTTTGCCTTTGGCTGGTGAATGACGGGAATTGTTTGATTGTAAAAAGTTTCTCAGAGAACAGGACTTTTCTTTTTACCTAACCATGCCAGAATGGGAGGCAGGCAAAGAGTCAGAGCCTTGTTTCCAGCTGCCACTCAGATGTGAGGATTGTGTGCAGCGTCCCCGGGCTGGTCTACCACGCCAGCTTTCCTGCCACTGGCTGCACACAGAGAAGTAGAGACACTTCACAGATAAGCCACTCACTTCTCTTTAATTCCAGCTTTAATATGTCAGGTGAATTATCAGGGGCTTTTAACATCAAAATGAGAATGTCTTGTAAAAGTCTAATTCTTGGTGGGGTTAGAACAGAGGAGGAAAGAAAAAGTACTGCAATTGTCACCTTCCATAAGGAAGTGCTAGGACAGAAGAGAGGGGACGAACAGAGGGTTGCCGGGCAGGCGAGTTCCATATGACAAAAGCTGACACTGAAGCTCATGGGCATGAGGAAGGGTTTAACTGAAGATGCATACCTGATAGCTAAATGCCAGCCATTCACAGCTTCATCAGACCTTTTTAACCCTTTCCTGTCAAATGGGGCATTAGGACAAGAAATTGCAGCATAGAGGGGAATTCAGAATGAATAACAGGGTAAGCCTTCCATGAAAATGTCCATTGGGATGCTTAAAAGAGAAGAAAATGTAAAAATATTATGTGAAACGCTACAGTAACATTTGATGCCTTTAGCAACTGAGGAGTAAGATTTTCCCCTTTATATTTACATATTTATATAGGTTTTTCTATCTTAGGTAACTTGAAGGGGTCCCCATTAGGTTCATCTACATAGAATTCATTTGTTTTGAATAAGAATTGTTGATGCCCTTTGCCTGTTTTAAGTTAATGGTGTTTCTCAATGGGTCTCCTACAAAATATGCAGGGGTTCAAGAAATGCCACTTATAAAAATATAAAAAGATAAGATTTCTAGAATTCTGTTTAAAATAAAATGACAGGTGAAAAATTAAAATAAATAAAAGTAGAAAAATAAAAATAGACATCAAAAAATAAAATGGCAATGATTTCATTAAAAGATTAAATTAGGTATGTTGTGAAACATTTTTGTTATTTATTGTGTGTGTATGAAAGAAAAAAAATTACATGATGATTCTAATCTAGATAAAAAATTACAAGAGAAGTTAGAAAATATTTTGAATGACTATACAGTAGAGCAAAACTTCAAGGATGCAGTTAATGCAGTACTTATGGAAATTTTATAGCTTTAAATGTTTGTATTAGAAAGGAAGAAAGATCTTAGTCCAATCATCTGAGTTGCCATCTTAAGAAATTAGTAAATGAAGAACAAATTTAACCCGAAGAATGTAAAAAGATGTTGATGGCAGAAATCAATAAAATAAAGCAAGAAAATAATTTAAAAAGTTGTGAAACCAAAAGTTAGTTCTTTGAAAAGATTTTTAAAATATTTTTAAAACTGATCCAAGGGAAAAAATAAATAAAAATAGGATTGTCAAAATTAGGAATTAAAGACATCATTACAGAAATAAATAGAAATAGGGTTGTCAAAATTAGGAATTAAATGAAGGCATTACTACAGATGTGGCTGTTACAAGAGAAATACTATGAACAACTTTGTTAATAAATGTGACGATCTAGATGAAAGAGACAATTCCTTTAGAACCAAAGACTGCCAAATGAGACAAAAAGAAATATACCCCTTGAGTAGCTCTAATCAATGTTTTAAAAAGTTCTAAATGGAGAACGTTTCCCACTGCAGAGTTTGGGGAGGAGGGGGTCCCGAGATCACCCTCATCCGGAAACCAACTGTAAGTCTGCAGGTCCCCTGTCCCACCCTCAGGCTGGATAATTTGGTCCAAGGGCTCACAGAACTCATGGTGGCTATTACACTTGATGCTGTGTTTTACTGAAGTACAAAGATACAGATTAAAAACCAGCCAAGGGGAGAGACCCCTGATGCAGGATACAGGGAATTCCTAAATACAAAGCTTCAAACTGCCCCTGTCAGTAGAGCCATGGACAGCGCCAGTTTTCCCCAGCAAACATGTCTATTGGTCTATGTGGAATATTGCCAACCAGAGAAGCACACCTAAACCATGTTTAATCCTTGAGCTCAGTCACTCACATAGACAGGGTTGACCACACAAGTGGCCCTGCGGCTGACCTTTAGTCTCCGCCATTGAGAGAGGTGGAGCCATTACAATGTGAACAGAAGCCCCACCATAAATTACATTGTTAGACTATCTGGTATAGCCCAAGGCTCCCAGGTAAACAATGGCACTCTTGTCAGGCAGGACATTCCAAGGTTTAGAGATCGCTTCCCAGGAGCTAAGATCAAAGGCCAGGCCTTTAGATAAGGGAAATTCTTTACCACACACCCAGGAAAAAACTCCAGACCCAAATATCCTCCCTTAGTAAATTCTATCAAACACTTAAGGAAGAAGTAATGTTAATACTACAAAAACTTTCAGAAAGTTGAGAAGGAAATACATCATTTAATAAGGGTGATAGAACTGTGAAACGCTAAAATATGAAAGATACTGGTTTTGAAGATCAATACAAAAGTTCTTAACAGAATATTACCAAATTAAATCATCAAAACATAAAAGGATAATACATCATAACCAAGTGGGATTGATGCCAGAAATTCAACGTTGTTTCATCTTTAGAAAAGCCAGTGTAACTACCCAAATGCATAGAATACAGGAAAGAGACATATGATCATTAAAATAGATGAAGAGAAAAAAATCATTTGACATAATTCGACATCCATTAATGAAAAAAACCTAAACAAACTAAAAATAGAAACATGTAAGTTTTGAGTAAACTAAAAATAGAAGGAAAATTTCTCTGAGTAAAAAGCTACGAGAATCCTACAGTTACATCATCCTCAACAGTGAAGGGACTGACATTTTCTACCAAGGAGCAAGAACAGGTAATGGTGTCTACTCTCACCACTTATTTTCAGTGTTATCTTGCCGTCTTGGTCAAAGCAACAAGGCAAGGAAAAGAAAAAGGCATATGATTTAGAAAAGGAGAAACAAAAATAGCTTACAGGGGAAATCCTAGGAATCTAGAAAAAAAATTTTAGGAATAAAACTAAGCTTACTAAGTTTGAAGGATAAAAGGTCTATATAAAAAAAGCAACACAAATTAAGAATATAATTTTTTTAAATATGTTCACTTACAATGGCATTGAAAAATTACATAGAAAAAAACAAGATATGTAAGATCTGTACACTGAAAATTACATAATACTGCAAAAGGAAATTTAAGACCTAAAAAATAGAGAAATACAACAGATTTATAAATTGTAAGACTTGAATTGAAATAATTGATTTTTGCCAAAGGTGATAAGGAAATTCAAAGGGAAAGAGTCTTTTTAAGAAATGATACTATCTGCATGGAGACATTCAGTGTCAACTCTTTCCTCAGATCAAAAACAAAATGGGTTACACATGATAGAACTATTAAATATATTGTAGAAAATATAGGAAAAACCTTTGTGATATTGGGCTAGGGACGTATTTCTTAAATAAGATACAAAAAGTGCAACCCAAAAATAGTGGCAGAAAGTAGATCAGTGGTTGCTTTGATCTACAGGTCAGGAGAGGCAATCGATTGCAAGGGACATGAGGAAACTCTAGGGTCACGGAAACCTTCCACACCTTGACCGTAGTGGTTGCCCTATGATAATGTACTAATCGCGAAATTCATTAACGTACATTTACAAACTGCAGATTTTATTGTATGCCTATTATACCTTAATAATGACAAATAATAAAAAATTCTGGCAAAATTTTAAGAATTATTATAGCTCTTAGTGTCTGGTAGGGTGTACCTACTATGCTTTTTTTCAGTGCGGAAGTCTGCGCAGTTGACACTCTGGTTTGGAGAGCCAGCCGGGAGACATCGCTATCGCAGGAAAGACAGAGGGGCTTTTTTCCCCTGAGGCAGAGCCTCCTGTCCCTGGGGTACTTAACATCTGTTCTCCTAAATTTGAGCCTGAAAGCCACTTCCAACTTTAGAGGCCACAGATCCTTTATATCTACTTAGGCTTTGTGTTGGGACTCTCATTCTCTGGTCTTCTGTGGGTCCCAGTTATCTCCATGATTCCTTTCTACACAAAACAACTAGGTTGAGAAGCCATTCCTTTCAGGGAAATGTGATTCGGCAAATGTAGTCACTTCACCCTGCAATTTTATCTGTGGACTCCCCTCTATCCTTTCCACAGAGAGCTCTTAGTTAACTGTTGCTGAAATTGGAACTTCAAAACCCATTCTGACTGAAAGAGCAACATTTCAATTAAATGAATAATCAAATTCAAAATGTTATTTGAATAATTTGAGTTCTTAAATTAAGCACAGTGGCTTTTTTTTTTGCAAGTAAGCTATAAATTACATTTTCCGCTACATTGACAGTAAACGGGTAATTAATATTTCAACTTTTCCTTCTCAATGTTGATTTAGAAAATAAAATTAAATAAGCACAGAACATAAATCAGCATAGCTATCCCAGATTAGATGTGACTGCCCATCTCCTGTTTATCCTACTTTCTCTGGAGTGGGTCCTTCCGTTTTGGAGTTTTGCCTGGACCAAAGAAAGCATGTTACCCACCAGATGAAAGTTCACTCATTTTGGAGGCAGTAACTGAAACTTTAGTAAGATAATAAAATCTATTAAATAATTAGCAGATTTCTTTCTACTGCAAGTATATGAATAATTTTCCTATAAATTTGGCACCTTATTGAATATAGTATTTCCACTGTAACTGTCTTTAACCATTGGAAGAACGCAACGTAATGTACTGAGGAACTGAAAGGTTATTCTTTAGATTATACCTTCTGAATGTTCTAGCATTTTGGGGAGAAGAACCATGAAACTTCAAAATAGTCCTAAGAGGACTGTGTGGGGGCCAGGCAGTGCTATAAATGGTTCAGACATACTAATTCACTGAAGTTTCACAATAACCTGAGAAGGATGTTACTTCCACTATTTCTACTTAATAGATGCTAGAACTATGAAACATGGGCAGTGCAAACTGAGAGGTGGCAGAGCTGGCCTGGGACATATGTAGCCTCTAACCAGCGCCTGGGGCCTTCCCCACCACGCCAGACTACCTCCCATAGCACGGATTCTCTCACTCAGCTGTGCGTCAGAGGGAGCGTTTCCTGCTTGGTGCGACGTTAACTCAGACACTAACTCCTGGGAGTCAGGTCGCCCTTCACAGGATAAGGACACAGCCCTCCATGAGATTGCCCTCATTTCAGGCACCAGCCACAGACTCAGGGGTTCCCAGGTCACCTGTACTTTTGACCAACTGGTTAAAAATGTGAGTATTTCCACTACTCCTTCAGGTGTGATAAGTTCCTAGGATGACTCACAGAGCTCCAGAAAGCACTAGGCTATGATTAGAATTTTATTATAAGGAATACAAATTAGGACCAGACAATGAAAAGATGCACCGTGTAGGTTCCGGGGGTGGGCTGCCGAATGCTAAGCTTCCATGTCCTCAAGACATGCCTCCTTCCCGGCTCACCCCTTTGTGGCTACCAACCAGGGAAGCATACCTGAGCTCTGGTGTTCGGAGTCTTCACTGGGGTTTCATTATATGGACATAACTGATTGAGTCACTGGCTACATCATAAACTCAATCTCCAGGTACCATCCTCTCTCTGAGTTTTAGGAGGGCAGGTCAATATCACGTGGTCAAAACCCCAACCCTCATTATATGGCTAGTCCTCCTGGCATGATTAGTTCCCATCCTAAAATATCTGGAGTACCAATACATATTCCATATATTAGCATAAACTCAGGTATGATAGAAGGGGCCCACCAGGAATAGCAAATACAACCCTACCACTTGGGAAATTCCAAGAGCTTAGATTCTTCTGCCCTGGAACCAGGAGCAAAGACCACAGGAATTCTTTATTATGCAACAAATGGATCAATCCAAGAAATACAAGTTTCAGGCAGCTCTGTCTATCTCCAGCATTCCTTGAAAGGCCACGCGAGCAAACCAGTGCCTTGTTTTCTACCAAATCAGTAGCCTCTGTCAAACCCAAGAGGTGGCTTTCAAACAGTAATACGAAATATCTGCCACCCTTAGACTGACCCAAATCAAGAGGCAAGAATCAAGCTTTGCCACTTCTCTGCCTTTTCCACCCTCTGTCTCCAATTTTTGACAGTCGCCTCTGATCTCCTAACCCATCTCTGCCCTTTGGTATCAGTATTCTTAAATATAGCAAAGAAATCTGATAAGAATCACAAAATGAGCATCACCATTCATAACCTAAGAGTGAACATCAACAAGCTAATAATTAGGCTTCTGATACTGGAGAGAACTGTCTGACTGCTGAACAGAGAGTCAGGAAATGTGATTCCAGTTGCCACTTTGTTAGCTACTTGTGTGACCCTGAAGAAGTTATGACTTCATCTATAAAATGAGAGTGGAGAATTTCTGAGGTCACTTTCAGAGGTGACCACTGTTGAATGACTTACTGATTTTAGGTTTACATTGACAGCATCTTCCATCAGAAGAAAATACCAGTTTCTAATGCCATATTCTGATCAATTAGGTTATCATAACTAGCCTTATGTTCCACACTTACTGTTTTAATCATTAAAAAAATGCAACAAAGCGGGAAAGGGAAAAAAAAAAGAAAAGAAAAGAAAGGGAGAAGGGAAAGAAGGAAGAAAGGAAAGAATATATCCATCTGTTTTTTAATTTAAAATTCAGGTTGTTACTTGTAATTAATGCCAGGCCGTTGATTAATTTTCCATCTCAAAAATCTTGCATTTACTATTTTAATCTTTAAGTGAACAATGTCTTTGTTCCTGGGAAATGAACACATTTACAAAGATCTCTTTTTCTTTCAGTGAGCCAAAATGTACAGGATACTGGCTGCAGAGATAGAGGAAGGAAGATAAGGAGTAAATGAAAATTCCCCAATTGTCTCATGAATTCTCAAATTTTCTTCCTGGAGTATGTGGGTGGCAATTTATATCCATTTTAGAGAAAGGAAAACAGTGTCGAAAGAGTAAAGTAGTTCCTGAAGTTAATGCTGAGGAAGTTCTCAGGCCTTGTAAGAACTGATGATGCTACTTTTCCTGCACGTGACATGATCTGAATTGTACTCTGCCGTATGTTTGACAGTTTAGATGGCATAACTTGCCAGTTCAAGAAAAATAGAACAAAAACTCCCAACACTGATTCTCAATATCTGAGACCATCCTTGGCATTGTGTCATTTCTTACCATTTCTTCTTTTCCATGACTCACAGTTTATTAGAGTGATGTGTGTATTAAGCTCATTAACCTACTTGCATGGAAGAATTTTAATGAACAAAGGAAAAGTCAGTATCACCCAACTCTCGCATGGTAAATCTTGGAATTGATGCTCCTACAAAAAGAAACTTTCATCGTTTTTGAAACATAGCTATAAATTTGAATAAGCAATTATCAAGCATTTATATCCATTGAGTATTAAAATATGGAAAAATACCCATAATGTTAAGGTTCCTTAATCATCATATTAAAGTAATATTAGTAAAACTGCTACTAAACAAGAATGTATAATATCCTGTTTTGACATAAATGCACATCTGTTATCAGCACCTTCAAAGTAAAAAATATATATATTGGGCTTTAGTCTACATGCTAGAATGTGAAATAAGGAACAGACATTACATATTTAATTGTGTATATTTATGCATCAGTGATTTTTGATTGGAGGAGGTGGGATAACAGACACCATGTCACTCTACAGAGGTAAGAGTTTATAAGAATCGCCCATCCATACATAAAGGATTTTGATGTTACCAGCCCTTCCAAGGACCAGCATATATTTGAGAAACATAGCTACAATACGCTGTTAAAGAGTGGGAGGTGGGGAAGAGAGGGTGAAGAGAGAGGGGGTGAGTGAGAGAGAGAGAGAGGCTGATGACCATTTGTTACACAGTTCAAGAGTGTGACCTTAAATTTCTACAATAGTAAGATGGTAATATATAATATTTTAAAACACCTTCAGACATTGCAGAATACCCCTTCAGGGGCAAAACTGACCCCAATTTATAACCACAGGTTTCCGATATAATTTAAAGCGTGTAAATGTTTATGAAGATATTTTCAGTAGCAATCAGGAAGACTAAAAATAAAATATTTACGTTAAGGTAAATTCATCAGAAAATAAAGACCAAAGCAAGCCTAACATAAAAAGGAAGAAGAAAAATATATACAGGGTAAGGCAAAAGTAGGTTTATAAGGTGTGAGCATGCAAAATACAGAGTTTATTCTTGTATTATTATTTATTAATTATTTTATTATTTTCCATACGAACAACTGTAACCCTACTTTTCCCCACCCTGTATATATGTTATTGAGATATACATATAAAATACACGTTGGTGTATGGTGGTTGCCTTGGTCTCTGTGAAGGGCTATATGTCTTGGGTGGCTTCTCTCACTTCCTCTGAACAGCAG
This sequence comes from Mormoops blainvillei, assembly GCA_004026545.1. Lineage (NCBI taxonomy): Eukaryota > Metazoa > Chordata > Mammalia > Chiroptera > Mormoopidae > Mormoops > Mormoops blainvillei. Next base: position 381,791 of record PVJD01000005.1, on the reverse strand, counting down.
AGATCACTCTCAGGGACCCTAAGATGTGACGGCCTTGGGTGAGCTACCCCAAGGAGTCAGGGAAGACCGAGGAGAAGAGTTGGAGAATGGGGTCAGGCTGGCTGTGAGGCTGAGACACGGTGGGATTCTAATCTGTCCTGCCATGCCAATGGGGCCGTTGGAAGTTGGTCTGGTTTCTCCTCACCCTGCAGCTCTATCAGGGACGACAGCAGCTGTGGGTCTGCTGTCATCTAGGGAGGCGTCTTTGTTTTCTAGAATTAACTTCATTCAGGTTTCTGTGTGTTCTTGGCCCTCTGATGGTTTTTAGGTAAACCATGATTTTGTAGCTTACCCAGCTTGTTTGCTTGCTGGGGGGACAGTGACCATCTCTTCCAACTTTCCACATCCTGAACTTAGAGAGTACAACCATTTAAAGGTATGGACCATTTAAAGCAATTAACTCTGTAAATATGTCAGTCATTAATCTAAGTTTATCACTCACCTTTTAATTTTTTCAAATTATATTGACTTATTCATTTATACACCTTTAGAATCATTCCTTAGAGTTTTCGTTACCATGTTTTGAAAGATCTTCCTTAGCTCTGGATTAGTTACAAAAAACATCTTCTCGTGTTTTCTAATAGTACTTTAATACTTATTTTTAGCACACAATCTTTGGTCCATCTGGAATTTATTTTGGTGTTGGAAATAAAGAGGGATACATTTTTTTTTCCAGATAGCAACTAAGTTGTCTGAACTCCATTTACGGACAAAAGATGTGAACAGAGTTTTTACCTGTAAATAATTTTACACACATTCAGGCACACAGAGACACATGCACACGCACAAGTGTATGTGAACAGACACCTGGACAAGCTACACATGTGCCTGGCAATGGCTGCAGCTTTTGTAAAGGAAACTCGGGGACGGAGCGGCTGTAATGGAAAGAAGAGTTCCCTTGCAGTAATTTAAAATAATAAACATGCTTCCAGATGTGATTTCAACACTATTCTTGGAGACACTACCAAATCAACGCAAGGTCCGCAAGTCCACCTTGTGAATATGAGAACCATTTATAGATCCCACGATAAGCACAAGCCCTGCTAGTTATTTTTTAAACGAAAGGCAAACCAGGAGCGGTACAGGAGGCTTAAAGTTTAACCTGAAACTGAAAAGTACTGTTTGTATAATATAAATGCGTTGGATGCAAAAAGAAAGAACAGTCGCTTCCAGTACTGCTCTGCCCCATCACTGCCATTACTCACACACACACACACACTCTCTCTCTCTCAGTGGTTTTCAAGCTGGGTTTGATGGACACCGGGGCTTTCCACGCATAGGTTTCGTAGGCTACCCCGAGAGGTCACCACCAGAGAAGCCAAGGGCTCACCCCGCCACACAAGAAGAGCCAGTTGCCTTATTTTATAGATGCAATGAAGGAGTATTCTGGGTGACTTTTCTTTTCAAAAACTGAATCTTCAGCCAATTAAAAAGAAATCAAAGCTTATTCTTCTCTGCCATGCCATTTCAATCAACGCGACACAACAGTAATACAGCCTCGTACCTTATACAAACCCATAAGTTTAGGGCTAAGAAAGGCCATGCAAATAAAATAGTCCTGTCCCCTCATTTGACACAACAGAAGGACATGATGTCACAGAGATGAAGGGGCTTGTTGAAGGGCACATGAGACATGTCAGGGGCAGAGCCAGAATTAAGAAGCCAGCCTCCAATCTCCCAAGGCTTTTCTCTGTGTTCCTCATTCGTAAATGATTACCCAGTCTCTCAATATTGACATTTGACAAAGTATTTGGATCAACCTTTTGCCACTGTGGCTATAAGTTACTCATGTGACTAACACCCAACACCTCTAGTGAGTATTTGCTTTACAGTTCCATTTTTTGAAAATTTCCACCAATGAAATTCAGCCCAGGAAGAGACAACTGCTCCCACCAGTGGTCACCTTTGACAGCTATGTATAAACCCAAACCCGACCAAAGACAAAGCAATTCATCCCAAAAAGGAAATGCGTGTTTGGAATAGGTCTGAAGGTAAAAGCCTTGTGATCATGCTATCTATCTATGCATTTGCATTATCATTTCATAAGGCAAAACAGAAGGCGGCAAAAGCCTAGTGCCATCCCTTAGTTTTTGATGGAACATATTCATCAAAAAAGCATCCAGTCCCCTGAGCTTGCAGCCATATGCTACAGGAAAATGTCACCAGTTAAAGATGTATTCATTTGCTGTTTTGAAAACTCTGTTTGATATTCATGCATTCCAAGCGTTTTGACCTAGATTTCTGTAGAGGCATTAGATCTAGCCTTGTGCAGGCAGCTAGACAGCTGTTGCTTATGTAGTCAAAGGGAGAATCGAAAGTTAAAAAAAAGAGAGAAAATGGAAAAATGAAAACATTTATTAATGGATGCCAACATTTTGCACAGCCAATATGTTTAATACTATATTAACTAATATAAGCATATGGGGATGCATTTGTTGCAAAGCTTTACAGAAAAGAACAAAGAAAAAAGTTGGAAATAGCTAAAGTTCAAGGGGAATGGAGTTTGAACTTTCTCCTGTGAATGAAAGCTTGGTGAAATGGCAACATACTTTAATTATAAGCAAGTGGCTAATGTCATAGCATTTAAGATACTTTCAGAGGAAATCTATGATATTCCATGCTCTGCACACATCTTAGATAAACCTAAAGTCTTTACATGTAACAGGAGATCCTGGAAATCTTTTTGGATATCAATCTTGGTCTCAGTCGGAGTTGCCTATGTTTGATGTTTATAAGAGCTAGTTCATGCGGCTGCAAGTTAATATCAAATAATTTAATGATAATGATAAAAATAAATATAAATGCTAATTTCTCCTCAGTTTCATCTCCTCCCAGCAAAGGGAATGAAGAAGCTGTTACCTATCTACTCATATAACAACTACCATGTCACGTATCATCAACTTATGCCAAACTATTCATCAGCAGCCTCCCTCATCTCAGTAAAACGGTAGAAGTCCGTTGAGTTATAACTGCAGAATCATTTAACACACTCCCAGCCTCCCCCTCTTCTACTTTTTGGGCCAGGATGTTGTCAAATATGTCAGTATTAGCAACTATGAGTGTCAATTCATTTATCCGCAAGTGGTTACTGAGCACCCATATGTGCGGGAATGGTGTTAGATTCCTGGGAATACAGAAATAAAAGACCAAGTCCTTATTTTCTAGTGGGCTAGACAGAGAATGAAAGACGATCACTCCTCAAAAATACAACATGAGAAAAAGAGATGACTTGAACTTCCCATTCTAAAAGACTCTATTTCCCCTTCTCAAAATATATGCGACCAAGCTTAGATAAAACAAACCATCTTAAAAAATGGGTCTAGCCATCTATGCCTGAGATTCTCGGGTCAAGGGAAAGCCACAGAAGCCTCATTGTGAAGCAATAGGTATTGTTTGGTAAATGAGAACTTAGCAGTGAGTCCATGTCACCTGAATTTGTGTATTTGAGGCTCACGCTGCCACGACTTGGGAGGGCCATTCTGTATTGGTCCGCGCTGCTGTCACCTGACTCAGGCTGCATGCACTCCCTTCGAAGGGACCAGGAAGGATTCCAGCTACGCCAGGTGCCATGGTGGCTCAGAGAGGGTGTTCTCTAGGGAAGCGACATTGTCCGGTGTCCTCTTCCCTGACACAGGGCACATGACGCAATGAGTACACTCAACCTGTATGCACACATCTATGTGCACATACCCATAAATACCATATCAGCTTTTCCAAATGAGAATAAAAACCCAGCCTCCTCCTTTGCTAAATGCTGGAGAACACTTCTTGGGTGCATTTCTCTTCCTTATGAAGTCATTCGAGTCTTTCCATGTGCCGTATCTCATGCGGTCCCTTACTTTGGGTGTCACGGTCTTAGTGAGTGTGGCCTTGAAGAGGCAACGTTCAACTGAATTCATGCCGCCGCAGGTTCCACATAACGCTTTAATGCCATAGTTTCACGTTTGTCTCAGCACGCATCAGGGGTGGTATTCTCAGAATAGACGAGCTTCCAGTCTGGCAACAATTACTTGGGCACCCATATGCAGCCTACCGAAGAGGCACAGAGATGAAGCCCCCAATACGGGAAGGATGTTTAGAGCCATGGAACAGAGGAGATGAGTTGTCAACGCACATTCAGTCCTGACCGTTACATGTGTGCACATGGGAGGCAACTTAGAGTAATTAGGATTGCAGATCCAACAGTTTCCCTATGAGCTGCCACATTAGGTTAAGAACTGAGGATTACAGAAGACCAAATGTTTCTGTTTCTGCTCTACAGGAATAATTTATTTTTTCCTCCTTTTGCGACTTGGCAAAGGAAGATATCTAAATGTGAAAACAGAGAAAAACTAAAAAGTTGTACCCAATGCATGTAAGTAAGTTAGTTATCTCAGAGATAACGGGCTGTATACATATACACCCCTCCTGAGAGCTTTGGAAATGAAAAGTGCTTAGGTGTTGTTTGATTTCTCACCTGGAGTCGGTTTTCCCACAGATCTTTTAGACAGTGACTCTCTCAGGAGCCCAGATTACTGTATCAAAGTAGCTATGGGAAACTGTGAATAATTATTTTTCATTAGTATCACCCCTATTTCCAGCCATAACGCTGCATGTCCTAATGCCCACCAACTTCAAACTACGGGCAGCTTGTGTATTACAGCCGGTTTGAACAGATGGATTTACGAGAATCAAAGTCAAATATATTTCTTCTCAGAGTTTGGCTGCTTAAGTTACAGAGAGAACTGAATTACTGAAGCTGTCAGATGTTTACTCTTTTGCACAGCTCTCTAGTAGGGTTCCCTTACGCCACTTGTAAGGAGAATTACTGAGAAGATGAACCTACTGGGAAAACTGGATCACTCTTTAGATCCGATTTTTTTTTTTCCTCTTGAGTGTCTGGTATAGAGGTGAGTGGGTGTGTAGGCTAGGCAGGCTGGGATGACCTCAGAAACACTCCAGTAGCATTAACAAGATCAAAAGGGCATTGAGAGGCAGGAATATGCAGAGATCCAGAAAGGTTGGCAGTCAATGAAGTTGAGTCCTGCTGGCCAGCCCAGGGATGCTCAGGCCAAAACTAGAAGGGGGCAGTCCTTGGACCAGCGGGTAGCTCTACAATCAAAACCAGATTCTGAGAAACTGCGAAGGTTATTCAGATAAGGAAATAACCGCAAGGAGAAAAGAAGGCAGAGTCTTGTATGAAAGGCTGGACGAGATTGAAGAATGAGTCAGTATCAGAAATAGTCAACTTGAGCACATAGAAAGTGAAATGGGCTTGACCTCAGGCAGGACTGATGCTCACTGGTGCTCATGTCAGGAGACTCTTTAAAACATGCTAAATGCCTTTCACACCGTGCTGGAGCTCTTCTCCTTAGAAGCATCTACTGCATTTATTGGAATGTTACATCTGAGAAGAGCATTAAATTCTGAAATCTACAGAGGGTGAAACCCACATATTGTAGAAACAGCACTGACAGTCCCCAAATTTGCCATATGCAACCTACAGACGAATTCTCATGCACATTAGGCTTGAGAATTCTGGTTGGACCAAAAAGGAATAAAAGGAAAGTCTAAGTACAGATATTAGGATATTCAAGTCATTTTCCTTATAAGATAACCAGCAAATCTCTACTGACGATTAGGAAATACAGGAAAAAAGTGGTATCTGTCCTGTCCACAACATTATGTCATTTATATTTTACTGTTAACCTTTTACGACTCAAACACATGTAAGTAGATTTGTTTTGTTGTAAAAGTTAAGTAAAATAATAAAGTAGCATCTTACAAAGAACCAAGAGTCAAAAGTCTACAAGAAACCTTAGTACTAGGTAATAGTTCCAATATAATGTCATATAAGTTTTCATCAGATTCTTTCACTCATCTTAAAAATATTAAGGTACAAAATAGTCCAGGAAACTTGGGCTAGATGTATTGTGGAATTAGTTCATTTAATCCTACCTGTAGCTCTGAAAAGTGAGATGTTTTTATGCATACTTTACAAATGAGAGAAGTGAAGCTCAGTAACGCTGACTGACTTCCAAGTCCATACAAATGATACTTAATAAATCCATGATTCTTAGAAAATCTTACCTGTCTTTATAGTTTCATTTCACTTATGGCTATAACCCCCATGTTAGTAAGTTACATCTTTAGAAGAACTGCCATAACAACCTCAAAAAAATTCCCCAGAAGTCTTTTATCTAGTTTATACAAGAAGGTCAAGTTGTTCAAGGACTAACCATACTTCCTTTGGAATTCTTTTCCAGCTTTCAGGACCCAAATCAGCAGAGAAGCCAAGCACTGCTGGGGACCTAAGAGATGAAACAGGCTAAACACCAATCTGTCTCTCTCAAATAAAAATAATCATGTAAAAATTAAATAAATCAAAATTATTTTTTAGGGAAATGACTTAAAACCTTTCAAATTTCATTCAGCTAACTGACAAAACTAGGAACTGAACTCCTCAATTTTAACTGCTGGTTTAGTACCATATCCCACTATGCAAAACTGCCTCCAGACAAAATACATATGAAAAGCAAATTCAATGACAAAATACAGTCAATAATGTGGTATGTAACAGTCTTTCCTTCTTTGCAAAAAGTAAACAAGCGATCTGGATCTATTTAGTGATTTAATCTGAATATTAGTTGATGAGATTCAACTTTCTGCTTCTGTTGAGTTCACTCTTTATTTTTATTAGCTTGCTTGCTTATCAGGTTTTTTTCAGTCTACTTTTCTCCTAAACCCTGTACAAATGGAGAACTCTTTCATTTTAAAAAATATGCACGTCCACATTGGGTTCATTGTTCTCTGATTTCATAGATCCAGCAAAGCTCGCGACAAACTAACTAAGCTCTAGAGTCCCAGCACTCTCTGTTGTTAGCTTTGCCGAGAGATACAGGTGGATGTATGAAATCAGCCTCCATTAGGGAGCACACACCGCGTCACGTGCTCCCTGTGCACTGGGGCAGCAGGGTGTGTGTTTGCATGGGGGGAGGTCAGGGAAGGTCTCTCTGGGAAGGTGACCTGTGAGCAGGCATCTGAAGGAACAGCTGCCCGGCCACTGTGCACCGCACTTTCACACATTTCACGGATGAGCAGGCTGAGGTCTAGAGGGATCAAGCAATTTGCTCAAGATCACAGAACTATGGAGTGAAAAAGGTGAAATTCAAATCCAAGTCTACCTGACTTCAAAGCCCATAACCTTGTCACCACATAAAAAAGGTGAGTGTGAAATGATTCTCAGAGAAAGGCATGTTGAAAAGATGCTCACACATCTAGGCAACTTGAGACACTTAGAAAGATATTAGGCTGTCTTTGTCTTTTTTTTTTTTTTTTTAATGTGCTGAGCCTGCTTTTAGCTCAGAGAAATGTGTTTCCTACCTGCCAGTGTAAGAGGTACTATTCGGGGAGACCAAAGTCATCAACAGCCAAGAGCAAACTGGAAAAGTTGTTCTTCCCTAGCAAATCGACTCTGGTTCTTCTAATATACACACAAACACAATGATAAAAAAAAAGGAAGAATTTAGACAAATATTTACACATATGGTGGGTGAGGACACCTGGCAAAGCAGGTGAGTCAGCTACAGAATGATATGCTGCCTACGGATTCAGCTGAGGAAAAGTGACACATTTTACAGCTAAATTTAATGCAAGCCTGTTCTCCAAATGATCACTCAAACTCAGGAGAAATGAGTTCCTTTTATGTGTACAAGGAAATGTTAAAATCAGGTGCTCATATGAACTGACCCCCCACTCCACATGAACTAATTTATAGGGACAGAATTTAAAATGTCTGCATCCTACCCAGGCATGGGGTGGCTCCTATATCATCCCAGAATAAAATTCAGCCTTTGCAAGTATAGCTCTTGCCATTAGTGTAATGCACAAACGCGGGCAACTATAATGATTATTTAATTGAGTATAGATGTTGGTTGAACACCAGTGCAAAACACCGTGCATTTTAAATCAATCATGATCTATATTAATTCAGCACTCATAATAGGCTATTTCCTATAACAAATGTAAAAGAACAGAATCTCAGCTTGTGGGAGTTTGTAACCTACATAAACACATATTCTACATTTAAATCTTTCATATTTCATTGGAAGATAAGGGGGGATTTGACAAAAGTTTTAATTTGCAGCAATGGGCAATTTATTTTTGTGTAATGAGTATAATGTTTCTGTAAAAGTGATTTCATATTTTTCAGTACTATTAGTTGTATTAATGGTGATTTTGCAGAAGGATTTTTCAAGACACCTACTATGTATCAGGCTTCAATGTAAATGCTGGCTGAAAGGTAGTGGACAAGAAAACAAAGGTCTTGACCTCATAAATGTATATTATAGTGGGAAAAAATGCGATGAGCAAAGATATACATGGACATAGAACACAGCAGAAAATGACCAGTGCTAAGACAAAAAAATCAAAACAAAACAAAACAAAAAAAAACCCAGATCAAAGGAATAGGAAGTTAGCAGTAGGGTAGGGGAGTTACTTTATGGAGGGTGTTCAGAGGAAAGTATGTTAAGGTACCAACTGAGTGTTGATTTGAAGGAACTCTGGAACTAGTTACATTGATGTCTACCGGTAGAGCATTCCAGGAAGAAAAAATACAAAGCATGAATTCTGGGGTACATGTGTGCTGGAGGTGGAGGAGAAGGGCAGTGTCACTAGGGCAGAATGAGCCCTAGAGATGGGGACAGGGAAAAGGTGCCAACCAAATTACAGAAGGCCTCCAGGGCCATAATTTTGACTCTAGATTTTCCTCTAAATAAGAACCTTTGAGGGTTCTGAGCAGATGGTAATGACAGTTTCAGATGAGTCCAGAATGGAATTCTTAGAAAGCAAATGTTCACCCTTCAGAACATGTAGAATCTCAGAGTTAAAAAGTTCTGGGTTAAATAGCCTTGGGAATTCTCTCCTTCTCACCCCCACTTCTTCAAATTCGTAGCACAGGTGGACTACAATCTAGGTCATTCCGACTGTTGGGAAGGAACTTGAGTTGTTTAGTAGGGGGAGGAGGTATTAGCTATAGGTTTCTGTACCTATAACTCTTCACACTAGAGTTTATCTCCAAAGATGAGAAAATTAGAACACAAATAGCCAAATAGGAGCTATATAGCTATCTGTATCGATGACTACATTTAATATAAATGTCCTAAGCACTCTCATTAAAAGATGAAGACTGAAATCTCAGCCTGGATAAAAAAGCAAGACCACATATATCCTGGTTACAATAAATACACTTTAAGTATGAAGTACTACATAGAAGTTACACTAAGCATAAGAAATCTGAATATCAGACAAACAGTAAGTAATATTACCAGACATAAATGACAATAAAAGGTCAATTCATCAAAAAGTCATAATAATACTAAATGTGTATCAAATTACAAAAGTTTAAAATGTATGTAGCAAAAGCTAACAGAACTGAAAGGATAAATAAATCTTATAGTTGGAAATTTACACTCTTTCAATAACTGATACAACAAATAAAAATAAATGAAAATACAGAAGATTTGAATACTATTATAAACAAATTAAACCTAATTAACATACATAGAACATGTCATGCAAGAAAAGGTAGAACACACACTTGTAAATTCTACCAAAAAAGAAAAAAAAGAGATAATTCCAGTTTTATGAAAAAATCTTTTCAGAAGTCTTGCTTATTTTGAGTCAAGTTTTAACATGATAAACCAAAAGAACAGAAAAAAATATTTTTAAAAACTAGTAATAATAAGCAAAATTGATTAGCTAAATTTTTTTGAATAACATCCATGAATATATTAAAATAATTACCTCATGGCCAAGTGATGGTTATCCTAGAAATTGGTTTAACATTAAAAAAAAAAAAGCAATCAATGAGGGGACTTCCAGTTTTAGCTTTGACATACAGAGAGCTTAGAGGTTGTGAGTCCTGTTCGTGTAACAAGTAAAAGCTAGAAAACCAACCAACCAACCTGAAACCAATGCCTTTTCTTAGCTCTGTCAGAGAACTGGAGTAGTAGAACAAACCACCACCATAAAACCTGGAGCGCCGGGCACTTGCAGAGAGAGATGTGGGACCCAAAATCTGCTTATGTGGAGCAGAACATAATCTTAGAGGAAAACCTAAATGTCAATATTGATGAATTGCTGGAGACTCAGTGTAGACAAGTGCAGGGGAGCAGCTGCTCCTGGGGGCCACAGTCAACCCCACCATGCTCTACTTGATGACATGTGGATGGCTCAAAGGCTCGACGTGCCTACAACTTAATTCATCACGCCCCACTCCCCAAACCTGACTCCTCTCCTTCTTCCCCACTCTCAGGAACGGCCTTGCCTTCCATCTATTTGCATGAACCAAACATTGAAGGTCCTCTCGGTCACATCTCTTTTCCTCCAATCGCTCATCAAGTTCCATCTCCGTAACCACCTGAATACTTGCCTCTCAAATCTGCTCCTTCTTTCCTCCGCCACCTTTAACACTCTAATCAAGTCAGCCAGCATCTCTGAACTGAACTGATACAATAGCTTCCTAATTGTAGCGCACCTCTCAAATCTGTTCTCCACGTAGCAGTCAAAGACAAGGAAAATATGTATCTCTTCTCAATCCCTTGTCTAAACTTCCCAATGACATTCATTTATTAAGAGATAAGACCTAAATGTCTAACGTGGTATAGAGCATGTGCACAGTATCACCCTGTCCCCTCTTCAGCCTCATCTCCCACCACACTCTTCCCTTTGTGCCAGCAGCGGCAGCCACGCTGGCCTTTCACTGCTCCCTAAGACATACTACATTCCTACTGCCACGGCAGGAGGCAGTACACAGGCCTTCTCCTCTGCCTGGAATGCCCTCCTTTCCCACACTTGTCTGCCCTCACCCGTTCAAATCCCATTTTATACTTTAAAACATCATGGACCTCCTATCAGACAAACCAGGAATTATAATATCCATGCATTCATAAAGTCATTTAACTCATTTTTCTCTTCCTCCATTAGATTACAAATTCCATGAAAATAGGATCTGGAGGGGTTTTGTTTTAACACCGTGCCTGCCACAATAATGAGATTCAATAAATATTTGTCAGAGGAATGTTGTTTTTTTTTAAAGCCATTTGTAGAAGATAAGAGTGTTTTGAAGCATTTGAACCTCTCCGTAACATTCTGAACCAGGGGTAGGAGTATTCATCTCTCATCCGTGTGCTTCTACCCTATTATATAGCACTTACCACATCAAATTTTAGTTATTGGACATTATCTTTCCTGGCCAGCCCATGAGTTGCTTCTGTAGATATGAAGAGTGTCTTGTTTATTTGTGCATCCTCTGTCTTCAGAGAACACTTGGACCTTAGTGAGAGCTCAGCACAAGTTAACTGGGGTGAACTCCATTCCTATAAGAGGCTGGCTTACGTAAGGTCGAAGACTACTGGGTTGACATCAGCACATAAGCATCAGATGTATGCAAACCATTCCAGTTACTCACTGACAGGGAACTTAGACCACATTCACCCAATTGGATAAATCAGAAAATTGAAACTCTGGCCTAATTATCCACATTGATTAATTAATGGGTTTCACACTTTTTGGTGCTCATTTTTCACTTACCACAAAAATAACAACATGTACTTTTCATAAAAAGGACAGATTCCACTTCAATTTGAGAACCCTTCCTCAAAACCCAGACAGAGCCTAAGTCTTAGAAAGTGTGGAAAGAAAAAGAAAAAAAAAATGCTTAATGAAGTTCCTTGTTTCTCTGGTTATCTGTGAATTTTTACTTTGTTACAAGATTTCCTAGACCAGTTCAGCAAGAGCATAGGCTGGAAAAATGTCTTTTATTTCTGTGGTCAAAATAAAGTTAAAATCAAAACCATGGCGACGCACAGATAAACACATTGGATGCAAGACATTATTCCAGAATTTAGTAAGAGTGCGGCATCTGGAACTAGCAGCTTAGGTTGCCATCAGCCACCCCAGCTACTAGCTCTGTGTCCACGTGGGTGTTCCTCTGTGTCTTTCTTTCCTCAGCTGAAAAATGAAGATAAAAATACCACCAAATGAACAGGATTGTTCTGAAGATCGAAAGAATACCTCTGAAGCAGGGCCTGGCTGATTTTAAGACGAGATGAATGTTGATATTAGTACCAAAGTCATCATCATTGTGTTACTCTGGGGATCTTCAGAATTTCGCCTCTCAAGAAATTTAAAGACCACTCCTCGCCACCTCCCCGCCCCCCAACAAATAGTAATACATTTCTTAAAAGCTCAGTATTATAGCGTGAGAATCATAAATGACATAGAGGGCAGTGTCCAAACAGAAGACTTCTACCGCGGGCTTGAGATAGAATGGAGCCTGATCATCACATTAAAAACCCTCCCCAGGCAAAGTGGCCCCGCTGTTTGTTCGGCTGTCCAGGGGTTGATAAGCGGTGGCAGGATGTGTTAATTTCTTGTTAAGCGCGTGTGGATGTGCACCCTGCGAACAATAGGCTCGGAGAGGCAGAAGTGCGCGCGCCCGGCCCCCACCGGCGCCCAGTTTCCTGACTTCAGGCCGCACACATCCCCTCTTTGTTTTCCCGGGCCCGGCCGCACGTGTCGCTGCAGCGGCCACCCCGCCAAGCTTTTCCGCCGGCCGCGCCTCACCGGGAGGCCACAGGGTCTTGGGGAGGAAGCGCTGGAGGAAGCGGCGGGGAGGCGGGCGGCGGGGCGGCGGGCGGCCGGGGCCCAAGGACACGCCGCCCGCCGCCCCACAGCGCTTGGGGAAGGCCTGTGCGCTGAGATAAGGCCCTTCCCTGGCCCATTGTCTGCCCACCGCCCAGTGAAAGTTCCCGGGCTGCGGGATGCGCGGCCCCGCCCGCACCTGGAAGCCACCGTCCTCTGGAGGAACACTGGCCTTTGTGACCGCCCTCGCCCAGTGGTCCACCCATCCCAAACCGGAAGGATGGAGGGGGCCGCCCCTTGGGTGTCACCAGCCAAAGCACTCTAAAGGACTTTTAAAGGAGCTGTGTCAAACAGATCGCTTCTCCAGCGATTTGTCAGGGAAAATGCCCTTGTCCCGGGGCCAGAATAGGACCTGCCAGTCCCCAGTTCTGAAAGAGTCGGGGCGCGCTTGCCTCGATGAGCCTTCCAGTGAATGAAAAGTGAAAAAGCAAAGCCTAAAGAAAAAGTGTTCTGTTCTACAAACGAACGCGTTTAACTTAGACATGCACAAGGCACCCATCAATACCACATTAAATATTATAAGATTCAAAAATAATGATTTTTTAAAATTCTAAGTAATTATGGTTGGAAATAATGCCCATGTTGAAAGCTGTATGATTTTTCTATCTTCATTCCATTCGTGTATAGTTGTAGCTGTTCAACCTCACTTGGAGACCACCGGGATTTTTTTAAAGGGTCTCCAATGGATGGCAGCCCAGGGCCAAACAGTTCTAACCCTACTACTATAAATCCCTGCGCCAGGCCACAGGCAAGGCCCTTGAACTAGTGTGTCTGTGAGCCAGGATAGTGGCATATCCTTGCCTTCTCCCTGGTGGAAGCATTTCAAGCCCATTTTCTCTGTTTCTGTAAGTCCCTCTGTGTTTGCCTTCCACCAGACCTTCAGGGATGTTACAGATACCACACCACCTAGAACCAGGGAAATGGCGTAGAAAAGACCATCCCATTCATTCACAAATCTATTATATATGAGACTATCGCGTTATGTTTGTTTCAAACTGCCTGTTTACCTTCGATGACGTATAATGCTCTAAATGAGCTTCTCAAAACCAAGCTAGGGACCTGTTGGAAAAAAATGTATTTCAGTGGAAAAATATGCATCATATATAGCACACCCTTCCTGGATGCCGAATTCTAGCCCTGTTCATTGTCTTTGAGCTATTTGGCAACTCTGTAAATTGTGGGTAACTGACAGTAAATTATGTCCTATCTAGTCAAGATTTCAGTAACCACCTCACTTCCTTTGTGGAAAAACCAGTTTTGTCTCCATTTGCTATTAATCTCAATATTGCTTTAGACATCTGTGTATATTGTGTATATTCCACATACATTTGTGCTCTTTTGACTGTTCCTTTGAACTAGTCATAACATTTGCCTGGTTTCTTCATATTATAGGAGAAAAATAAGTTCTTTATTTATATTAAAGATTCACATTTACATCTGTATGAGTCACAGATTTTTCTGAAACTTTTAAACATTCCTTTCTGAAAGCTATCTTTTACCAGGCCTCCCAAGTAAAAGTAACACAAATCAAAATGAAAGCATGAAGGAAAAGCAGCAGAAAATAAAATTTAGTGACAGCTTTAGTTCACCATCAGAGGCAGGAGGTAATTTCATTCATTTGTTCTGTACATACAGGGAGCACTAACTGAGAGCTTATTACAGTGGGACGTTAACGTGAAACAATTATTGTCTTCCTGAATTATTTTTATTAGCTAGTGAAAAGTTGAAGAGAGGCAGAAAGAGACCCAGAATTGGGCTCAGAATTTCTGTATTCAAATCCTGGATGTTGCCACTTAAAGACTGCAGCCCAAGCAAGTCACTTAACCCTCTGAACCTCAGTTTCTTTATCTATGCAATGGGATTAATTATATTTACCTCCCAGGGTTGTTGAAGAAATAAATGAAATAGTTTGAGTGACAGGATTACTACTGTACCTGAGGTTTCAGGGCTGTGGGTTGACAATAGTTAGTACTCTGTCATTTATTTTGGGTAAAGATACAAGAAATAGCAAGATAGTACAAGATATTCAAATTGAGGCGCTATCAACATAGAGTGGAAATAGGATTTAGAGGCAGGACATTAAACATTCAGGTCCTGTGTTTAGCAGTGGTGCCTTGGCAAGTAAAATAATCTCTCTGAACCACCCCTTCTTTATCTGAACAAAGAGATTAAAACATCTGCCTGGAAAAGTTGTAGGAACTAAAACAGTGACTGTAAAATCTGTCTTAGTGCCCAGCAGAAAGAACACAATCAATAAATGGTACGTATCAATAAGGCATATCAAAAATAATTAAATTCGACTTCTCTCTAAGTATTACCGTAATTCCTGATTTGCGGTAACATATTCTGTAGACAGGCCAAATACTATGATCCTTTCTTTTTAAAGAAGCTGTATGTATCAAAATTCCTCCTCCCACCTTGGACAATTTCTCCTCCCTGAAGGGGCTGAAGACTAAAGGGACCTCTACCTTGAAAACTAAACAGGCAGGTCTCTTTCTACACGAAAAACAGGAGGTTTGTCATCTGTAACTAGGACCACCACTGGGGCATAAGCAAATAGAAGCTTCAGGAACCAAACAGAGACTCCGTATGGTTTAATGCTTTCTTAAGGAGTCATGGAATGGGGAATGTTTTTAGTTTGTTGACAAGCATAAAGTATGATATTACACTGTGTCTGATATTTGATAAGAAGGCAGGGAAAGCTAGCTATAAAACAACATATAATAGAGTGTAAAATCAAGGTGGCCAGAATCCTTTCTGAGAAAAACTTCGTCAGGCACAGCCACTTAATGGCCAAGTCAATGCTGGCACCAAAAGGATAAAGAAAGGCATGGCTGATCAGACTAAAGGTACGCACCATTCGCAGACACCAATCCCACCGGCTGGTCAGGGACACAGAAGTGTCCTATCATGGATGAAATGATGACCAAGAGGTCAATGAGATTCTCTTTCTGAAATTCAAGAAGAGTCAAGCAGTTGAAAGTAGCAGCTAAAGCCCTAAAAATATGTAAGGAGGCACCACAAGGCAGACAGGCACCTTCTGTGTCAGGCCGGACCAGAATTATGGGTAAGTGGGAGTATTAGTAGAGAAGATAAATTGCCCAGAGGGCTATAAGTCGGAGATTACTGGCTGTGAATCTCACTTTCCATAATTGGTAGTTGTCTCTGGAAGGCAGTGGCCCAGCCAGCAGTGACATTTCCCTGTCCTCTTTGCATCCACAGGTATTACATGTGTTACCCCTGTGCTGGGACCTTTAGGGTAAAAGAGGGGTTCCTCTCTTTCTCCTTTCGACAGGCGAGGCACGGAAGGCCACAAAGCCCAACGGGACCAGAGACACTCAGACAGAGGAGCCTGGATCCATGAGTTGCCATGGGAGGGCAGTTGGCTCACCGGCCAGGATCCCTAAATGGGACTGCTTCTTGAGTGAACAGCACACTTCAATTGTATTAAGTCACCTTATCGGAAGAGCCTAAAGTAAAGACGAGCAGTAGAGAAACCATGCGAATAAGACAAGAGTAAACAGACAAAAAGGACAAGCCTATTACAGAATTACCTGCACCCATGAAAGCACCCTGTCACAAGTTCCAGGCCATGCTATCCCTAAAACATATCTCCACTTATTTGAGACAACCATTTCTGACCTTTATATCAGAGAGATGGATGGATGGATGGATGGATGGATGGATGGATATAAATCATAGCCATATACACAGATACCTGCCTACTTATCCACTTAGAAAGGCATATTTTTTATTTTTTTATATATTTCAAATTTTCTAACATGAACATATGTTTTGTATAACAAGTATGTCCACACATGCATGGCAACACAAACAATCACTATATATCTAACGTGGTAAGTATTTTCCTATTCATTTAGCCTCTAAAATTCCCAAAGAGTAACATGCAATGTCTTGATTCTCCTTGACAAAATGAGGTAAAATGTGGAGGAAATAAGCTGTAAAGGAGTGGCCTAAACTTTCTCAAACAACATATTTTCCCACAGACTGAAGACCTAAGATTAGGGTTCTTATTGTCCCTGGAGACAATCAGATCAATGATATAGCCTTGGAGTCTTCATGTTATTATTACTATCTTGTTGAGCTAGCATTACTCCTTAATGATTTGAACAGGTCACTTTTAGTCTGAATTTTTTCTACAATAAACCTGGGATTAAAAAAAAAAAAAGAGCATTTGCCAATTGAAATTTCCAACTTAGGGAAGCAAAATTGTTCTCTCCAAGTTAATTAGGGGTTTCCAGGAACTAATCTTGGGTCTGGAGGTATTTGTGGGTCTCTCATATGGCTCAGAGACATGCCAAGGACCTTAAAAAAAAAGACAAGACAAAAAAAAAAAAAGGAGAAAGGAGAGAGAAATCAAAGGAGCAAAAATGCAGAGCAATATTTCCCCTTGACACCCAAGGCCACTGTGCTCAGAAACAGGGGGCAAGTGCATGTCAGCTGCTGTTGTGGATACAAATACAGTAGCAGTGTGACAACTCTAACACAAACAAATGAACATCACTGCCAACTTTGAGTGTCCTTTGAAAGTTAGTAGAAAAATGTGGCCTTACGTGTCCTTTTTCTGTGTGTGAACAAAAGCAATGGGCAACATATATTTAAATAAGCCTTCGTTGTCGCTAATATTAGGTTCTCTATATTCTAAACATTCACTCAAACTTCTGGCACAAAGGTAGGACATGTCTGAATTGCAGGATCTCCACCCATTATTCTCTTTTTATTTTTTGCCTTTGAAATGAGTCGAAGGTCTATCAGAATTAACAACCACAGTCCTAACCACATGCGGCTCTTGGGAGACCCCATACCTCTGATCTGCTCTGAGGTATCAAACCATCACTTCAGTACTAAGATGTTTCTGGAACTCTTTGAGACTTCCCAAGTGTGGGCTAGGAAGGGGCCTATCTGTGGGGCTTAGAAAACATAAGGTGCTTAATTTTCATGGAAAAAAAATCCGCCGCCCCCCCCCACCACAGGCAGATCCTGCTGCGTTTGACAGATATGTTCTAGAAGGAATCTCAATCTAGATGTTATGTGTAACTTTATCTTATTCCCCTTTGAGCACTACTGTTCTTACAAAATGGTCTCTCCACTGCCCAAAGTCATTACACTCTTTCCCTTTCACATGGTCCGTCTGTAAATGTCAGGTATAACTACATTTTTATTTGCCAAGACACCATTGCTATGAATGAGTAAAAATTTTCTGCTCCCCCGCCTGTCTCTCTTTACCCTCTGTGCATTCTACTAATATGATTTGTTGAACAAATTGTTCCATTAATCTGGGGCTGTTTGACAGAGTGAGAAAATAAGTGCCAAAGTGAGAAGATTCACAAGAATCGGAAATCTCAGTGCCTCTTTCTCAAGGTAAATAGTTATTATATCAGGGTGTCAGACTGGCAAAATGGATGTGCTTTCATTCTCAGTTTGTAAATGTCACTTTTCCTCAGCCCATCAGGGTGACAAATGAGGTGTGGGTTACTGTAAGAGTTCATTCTCTGACAAAGTTCTTAACAGTCTATTTCAGCAGGAAGCATCCAGCCTTCCTCACTTTTATCATCCAAGCCCTGCACCACTGCCAGGAACTTCGCCGTTCTGCTCTCCCTGCTTTCTCAGAGTCCTGGAGGAGGAACATCTCTGTAACAAAATTTGAAATCTCGAATAAAAGTAAAAGTGAATAGGTTGGGAGGGAGTTCATAAACTGTAACACTGATTTCCCAGGGAAACTCCATCTACCGGTTCTCATGCTTTTATGATCCCAGGGAAATTTATTAGGTTAAGTGCTTTGTTTAAATTTTCTGTCACTTTTTCTATATACATTTAATCTGGGTGGAAAAAGTTTTACAGCTTTTAATACGCGTTAATGAATAGGTATAACATGCGTAAATAATTGAGGTAGACAAGTTGCTAGAACAGTACGTGAGGGAGGGCTTCAGAGAAAACCAATTCTGCATCTGACGACAGTCCTGCCCCACAAAATATGCTTCTTTGATTAACCTAATATTTGAACACAAATGAGATATGCTGACTTTATAAGTTTTGACTAAAAGAAGCTTAAGATAATATGTGCAGATATACAAATTACCATTACGGTCAGGCATAACATGACGAAAAGATCAAGGCTACAACACTGTGTGTAGGTTGGTGTTCTAGTCCCAGAAATGGCATCTACCTCTCTTGAGTGCAACTGAAAATGCCTTGCTGATGGGGCCCATCATCACGGCAAATTTTTTTCTCAACGAATTTGCTGCATCAGCACTTTTGTGATTAGCAACACATCCTCAATATGAGATTATTGATTCCTCTGGAGTGCCCCGTTCCATGCTATTTGCCAAGGCAGTCTTCACCTTTGTGTCATTTAAACGTCAAGCCTTGATCCCATCTATAAAATGGGCAGAATATGAAAGTTTAACAAGACAGTAGTGTGAACCAAGTTAGATAATGAAAGAATGGCCTGTAGAATGTTGTGCAAAATGGTGTCTATTTACATATATGTATTTTTCTAAGGAAGAGAATCTGGAGATTTCCAAAGAAGGAATCCCCAATAGATAAGGAACCACTGGTTTTTAAATGGGCGGACAAACAGAGGTTAAAAAAAAAAACAACTAGTAATAGATAGGAGAAAAACCAGGCATACTAGAAACCAAGAGAGGGAAAAGATATATTATTGAATGACAATTCCAAGTTCAGAGACAGAAGCCAGTCCACTGGATTGCAAAAGCAGGATGTAAGAAATAGTGAGGGGAAGAGGGAAGCTGTCAGCTAGTCCGAAGGCTCCAGGTGAAGACCTCCCAGGTAAAGATCAGTGGGGATGACCGGCAGGCAACTGTGAGGGAGCTTTAAGAAGGAAGGATACAGAGGGACGGACAAAGCCCTTATAACTGTGAAAAATACAATCTTTGAGAATCCATGACACTTTATAGCAGCTTGTGTAAGCCCATGGAAGGAGCCAGATAAATACTTTGTCTTAACAAATTTTTTAAAAGCACCTTGGGATGTGAATAGGTAGGATGGAGATGTGCTGTATATCCAGGGAAGCCTACATAAGGCCTACCTTGTTAAAATATTCAGACCATGGAATGACACTCAACGCGGGCATACATTGACTTCTCCTGTCTATGGGATCACGTTTGCATGTGATATCCTGCTTTTTCCCCCCTTCTCAAAGCCTGTCACCCACAAGGGATGGCCAAATCAGTGAACAAAAGAAGGAAATCAAGAACAAAATCGGTCATGCAAGAACACCCTTTTATTTGTAAACACCACGCTTTACACATCATTATCAGCGATTTCTGTGCTCACCAAGCATATAGCTTTATTACTATAATGTGAGCAAATTGTCTGTAATTCATGGTCCTGGAAAACATATCTATAATTTGGGTCAAAATGTGTCTGCTCACTCTAATTTACAATAAACCCTTAATGTAGTTCCAGCCACAGTGGAAATCTCTGAGTTTTCAATCTCCCTGCTTACCCCCAGAACTACAGAAAGGGGCAATAACTGGAGAGTAGTTCTCAGCTTTGAGTGAGACTGATACAACTAGAATTTTGAGCCTGTGGGACATCCTCAATAAGGATTATCTTTTTTTGGTAAGAAACCTTTGTATTTATTGTCAGAAAATCCTGGAATCTGAGGTCAGGAAGACCTATGTGTAAATCCGTTCCTCAGTTCAGTATTTATTGTGTCCTGAAGGGCAAGATGCGATTAGCTTCGGTCTTCTTACTGTAGCATTAATAATGCCAACTTTGTGAGAATCACATGAAAATATGTAATTTAGGGCCTGGTAACGTAGCTAGGATGCTGCAGGTGTTTATAAATGGAAGTTCCCAACCTTTCCTGTGTTTGGTCTATTTTTGAAGGAAAAAAAAAAAAAGGTCGATTGCCAATCCTGGTAGGTTATAAACAAGGTCACAAATGCTTGTCCTGCTAGCATCCATGTCATTGAAATGTGATGCTCTGGGTCCTCTCAACAAGAGGCAGCGTATACTTTCCTACCCCTTGATCCTGGGTTGCCATGTGACTTTCCTTTGGGCAACAAAGGAAAATTAACAAACAGAACGTAAGCTTACAAAGCACCTGCGCACTGGGGCTTGCTCTCTCGTGAGGAACTGGGAGAAAGACCTCTATGTGAATACGTCCAAACTGCCTCCCGGAGGATGAGAGGCCATGCGGAAGAGAACTCAGGTGCTCCATCCTCCAGCCAACTCAACACCTGATAACCAGCCAGCTGCGAGAGGAGCACAGCTCTGGCCCAGGCCAGAAGCTCCTCACTGACCCACAAATTATGAGCTAAAGAAAATGATTGCTGTTTTAGCTACAAAGGTGTATGATTCACAGCAAAATCTAATGGATGTACAAAAAATTTTCTTAGATTCAGAATTCTGATATGGCAACTGTGGTTTTCCAATAATGCTTTTTTTCCCTTTTTTAATTTTTAACTGTGAATTTGGAAGAACGGAAATTATGGTGGTGCTTTTAACTCTGGCTAATAAAGGTGCAGGCATCGTGTATCCTCAGTGTCTTAAGGCCAATGGGAAGTTGCTATGAAAACTCGCATCCATTAAAAAGGAGGAGAGAGAAGTAATATATAAAGGCACAAAAGGGACATAAAATTTGTTTATGTATAGTAGGTTATTACTCAAGGGCACAAGGACCTAGGCTGATTTATTAACAACCATGTCACCCCGCAACTAGTCCAATCTTCAGACTTGGTGAGAAACGACCCTGATCACTTTCATTTCCTCTTTAATCCTCGGAAACCTAGTCACCATACTTTCAGCTGGAGTGTAGGGAACAACCCCCAACTCAAGGAGTGGGTAGCACCACCAAGTGCAGCCGCATTAAGTAGGCTAGCGTTCATGCACTTTATTAAACCATCAAAATATCCTTTGTTATAGCACTGGTGCAACATCATACATATTTATGAAATTTAATTTTTATTTTTCACTTAAGCTTTTGTCTTTTACCACCTACATCATTTTGAAGTTTTTGAACAATGCAA
Source organism: Mormoops blainvillei (assembly GCA_004026545.1). Taxonomy (NCBI): domain Eukaryota; kingdom Metazoa; phylum Chordata; class Mammalia; order Chiroptera; family Mormoopidae; genus Mormoops; species Mormoops blainvillei. The sequence goes on along the minus strand of PVJD01000005.1, from coordinate 360,048 downwards.
TAAGTTTTTAAAAGGAGGTATATATTGTGCAGGAAATGATAAAGTGATTGGTTCTTTAAAAATATTATAACTACATACCTAAAGTATCCAAGAGAATGAATGGAAAAAATTATTAAAACTATTATCACCAAGAGTATTGTAAGGGAGCCAGGTTAATGCGTTAGCTTTCCTTTTTAAAATTAAGAATGAGTTATAATATGTAATTTTAAAAGTTTGTATTTAGAGTAGCAACTAAAGTTATGAAGAAATAACTAAACAAAAACTAAGTAAAGCTCATAGAAAATAAAATGTTCCTGAAGGGCATAGCTCTGACCTGAATTGCTGACAAGATACTGCCTTTCTGGATGGGATAACTAAAGATTGTGGAGATGTCAACTTCACTTTCCCCCAAATTGTGTTATGAATATATTGCCACTCACATCAAAATCTTAATGTATTTTTTTAAGGCCTTGACAACATGATAATTTTAACTGGGAGAATAAATATATGAAGGTATGCAAGATAATTGTGAAGAAGAATAATGAGAGAGGTCTTGCTCTGCTCGATATCAAAATAATTGGAAAGCTATAGTAATTAAATACCTTGTTGCAGATATGAGAGTCAACAGATAAGCCCTTAGAAAATAATAGAAATTCCTGAGATATATCCAGGCTTGTGTACTTTGTGTATTTTATAATGGTTGCATTTCCATCCGGAGATGGAAAGATGGATTATTCAACAATTGGTTTGACATTTGAAAGTAAAATTAGGGATAACCCATAACCTCTTAAGTAACATCAGACACAAACAACACACCTAAGAGATTAGATGTTTGAATTGGAAGAGAAAACTGGCAACAAAGTAGTTAGAGGATACTTTCATAATTTTGATGAAGGGAAAACTTGTTAAAGCATGATAGTACAGTAAGAAACAATAAAAGAAAAAATGGATAGATTTGGCCAAATAAAAATATGTTTAACTTCTTTTTTAAGACAAACAACACACTAGGAAAATATCTGCAGAGTATATTCCAGACAAGAAGCTTATATGCATGCTATATAAAAAATTCCTAGCAATCAATTTTTAGAGATCTATTCTTTAAAAAAAGAAGTGGCAAAGAGCTTGAAGTAGTGTTCTACAGAGAAAGAAACACCAGTCAACTACACATATAAAATACCTTCTTGTTAGCGAGAAGTGTAAATTTTTGAAAAATCCTATAATTTTTTATTGTATTAACAATTTTTGAAGTGTGAATTTATAAGCCTATAAAAACTAAAATGACCAGCTAATAGCACTTGATCTATGTATTTAATATTATATACCTTCCTTTGCTATCATTACTCAATCGCTTCTTGCTTTTGTAAACACCACCCACTCAAAAAATTGAGTTAATGTACCTGCACAAAGTAATATAACCATGATAAAATCTAATTTGGACCTAGAAACATACAAATTATTTTCAAGTTTCTATCTTTCAGTGAATTAGTCCCTGAACTGTTCGACTTTCCCATCTGCAATGAGGAAAAAATACTCAAATGGAAAGGACTTAGAAATATTCATAGCAATTTGGCAGGCTAATTTTGTGTCTGTTGAATCTAGTAATCAAGAATTTCAGCTTGTATTTTTTCATTTCACTTTTTTAGTAATTTCACATGATTGTACCATATTTTACACATGCACTTATCCCCATTTCTTTGTACTTTTCTTCCTATTTTTCTCCGCCTTTACATTTTCCCTTCACATCTCCTCTCCCTTGACCTCCCAATCTCTTCCTTCCATTTCCCCTCCCTTTTCTGAACGGGGGAACCAACATGGTAGATAAATGCATGGAATGGGAGGAGGAACAGAGTCACGCAGAGGCTAGGAAAGGCTGGGGGGAGCATGCTGGCGGTAAGTGGAGGCGATGACCAGTCAGCAGAGTTGAGAGACTGGTTCCATGAAACAAGTAATATAAGGATTAAAAAACCAGTTAATATACTGAATAACTTGAAGACAAGTTTCACATTGTCAGAGAAGATATTTACAGCCATAGAAAAGTGGGAAGGCTTGAAAGAACTGCTGTGAGATTGAAATTGGAGGCATCAGTACAAACTCATAATCTTTAATAATCATGTACACAGATAGATAAATAATGTTATATACACAGATGGCTATTGTAGGTGCATGGGTTTTTGTACATGAGTGCATGTGTGTGTTTTAAGATGAGTATTAAGAAGCATGTTATAGTAAGAAAAGTGTTTGTAAATTTTTTGTTTATGGGAAATTTTAGAACTTACATTTCTGAAAAAGGGAAGTATGTCTTATATTGTGATTTGCCAAATTTCTGGATGAGGCCTCAAATCACCCAAAACATGACTCCCTGAAATATAATTTGGTATTTTTATAACACAGGTATATCTGACATTTTACTTCAGATTGAATGTTAGAATCCCTTTTTGTATAGCAAATTTTTCTTGAATAGATCTTCAACCAAAGACAGTTGATTACAATCTGTGTAATGAATTATTATTATAAAACATAAATTTGGAATGATCCAGTCTAGACAGTAAATCTAGTTTCCAAAGCTCAGCGTGCAGATTCAAGGTGCAGGAGCACGAGAGGTTTGTAGGAACCCTTGACTTTTACCTGGCACAACAGATCTTATGGTAGCTGAGTGCCAGCCTTTTGTACTGAATTTAAAACATTTCACTGAGTTAACACAAAGAAACTCAGCAAATCCTCCTCACAACTCAATGAAGTAGATGCTATTATCTCTATTTGAAGTTTCACAATGTTTGACCCAATCTGATTTCTTATATTTTTTTCTTGAAAACTTATTTAAAATTTAATGAGGAGAGGCAATGGATTGGGGAAAGGGTCATAAGAGAGAGAAGCACGGCCCTTTGCTAGTATGTTTTTAATTCTGCATAGAAGCTTAGTTTGATAAATTAGCTGCTCCACATATTTGACCACTAAAAACTTCTGTAATTTCTTTGCAGCATATTTTTTTTCGGACCTGCAACAGATTTGCCAGTATTTTGAATTCAAGCATTCTGACTACTGTCTTTTGAATAAATTATCAATTTAAACAAAAAGGAAAAAAAATACGGAACAAATGTCCATTTTGAATTATCACAGGACAATTAGTTCTCCCATGAGATAAGGCAATTTGGAAAATGTTGATGTAAACCGTAAACAATATCACCCTTGTCCATATAATCCTTTTACAACAGCCTGAGAGGAAGAGAATGTAGCATGAAATGTCTATGCTCAACAGCTTGGTAGCTAATTTCATCATTTTTGTGAATAGAGAATGGAAGAAAACAGAAACATTTACTTGTGGGAGAATAGCCCTAGAAATCTTGACAGGTGGTTGATGAAGAAAAGTCTCTTATTTATAAGTAACCAGGAGCTCGGAGATTATGGGGAGATTTACAAAATAGCATAAAAATGGGCTCTTAAAGATGAACCAAACCAATAAATGCCATGGCAATCCTGCAGTGATAGGAATAATCTGAAATTGATAGGTAACCTTGGTAAAGGGTTCACAGGAGAACTTGCTCCTTTGACGTCAAAGAGTTCTTCCTCTTCTTTTATCTGAGTCATACAGGACAGATCAAGTAGTCATATTATTGCATTTAAGGACGTTTTCAATAAAACTGGTGAGCTGAGGCCTTCTGAAATAATGGTTTCTATTTTGTGTAACAAGGAGAGCGGGCAATAAAAAATAGATAAGGGAAGATAAAATACTAAGGTTACCTAACTTTGTCAAATCAGTCACATTTCAGTTTCACTTATTGAACTCATTCATTCATTAAACAATAGACATTTATTAAGAATTTGCTATATGCAGGAGTTTTTTTGTTGTTGTTGTTGTTTTTTGAGAGCTGAACCTTAGCAAAATAGAAAACAGGATAAAAGTCATTAAATAGGTCATCACCCAAGTTTCTTAATTACGGTTTAGGCCTCCCTAAAGTGAAAGAAAACGTGTTAGATTTTATTATTTTCAGTGATGTCGCTTAATGAGAGTAAATATTCCATTACTTACCCTGTTGGGGGATAAACACATCCCTTTTACTAGTCAGATCACCCAGTTCATCAAAATGTTCTTTTCACTTGGACAATATTTTTATTCGAAAAAGGTTTTTGGTCAACACTTCTATCTTAATTAACACTACAGGTCACTGCCAGAGTAATGGTACCTTGTTCATCATCAAATGAAATTTGGTCGACTTTATTCATTTGTTTTCCATATACACAAATACACATACACTTTTTTTTTTTTTTTTTTGTAAACTAAAAATAGCAAATTGGCCTGGGAATCAGAAGCAATCTGTTCTAGATCTGGCCCTCCCTCATTTGCTCAATGAACATGACCTTTCACAAAGCACTAAATTTCTCCTGGGCTTATTTTCTTTTATCCTAAAATAATCACACACAAAAATCTCTTATCTACATAGTTTTACTCTAAATGTAGGAGAGGAAGCAATGTTCTTACATTACTTAAAATCCTATGCCTTCAACTGAACTGCTCACAGAACATGACTTGCCCTCTGTGATGGACTAAATATTTGGGTCCCCTAAAAATTCATTTGTTGAAACCCTTCTCCTCAATATGATGGATTAGAAGGTGGGGTTTTTACACTGTGATTAGGTCATGAGGGTGGAGCCCTCATGTATGAGATTAGTGACCTTATAAAAAAGGCCACAGAGAGCTCTCTGGTCCCTCCCACCACATGAGGACACAGCACAGTGAGAAGGCAAGTCTATGAACCAGGAAACAGCCCTCCCTCCTCGGACATCAAACCTGTCAGAACCTTAGTTTTGCTTCCTAGCCTTCAGAGCTGTGAGAAATAAATGTGTGTTATTTAAGCCCCCCAGCCTGTGGTAGTTTTGTTAAGAGTAGCCAAATGGACCAAGACACCCTCTAAATTCACTCACGGATTTGAGTTTCTTTACAGACTTATTTCACATGAACATGTCTTCATCACATCTTGGTTTGCTTCCCTTTCAACTCGCTTGCTTTATTTTGATGTTTGAGGACCTCACACACACTCTGTAGCAACAGCAGCAATGTTTGTCAACCTAATTAGGAAATAAACCGAGAAGAGGCTCCCTTCTTCCCATTCTAGAAATAAAAAAGATCTGGTCTCCGAATGTGCTTGTACTGTTAGATGTTCTCCGAAGGAGAAATGAAAGAGAGAGCCGAAGACAAAAACAGAACCACACAGATCCCTGGGGTCGTTTTAGACACCCACACTGAAACACCACCTGCTGCCGTTGGCACTGGAGATGTTTGGTGCAGCAAAAAGGAGAGAGAGAGCTGCCCTAGATGGGGCTCTTAACTTCAGCATCTTGAAACTCCTTCCCCCTTTGATGTATTAAAATATTTAATCAAAATCAAATGGTGCTGCCCCTATTTATACAAGTGCTTTATTATCCTGTACATTACACCACAACCTGCCTGGTTCCTAATGTGACCTGAAGAGCTAGTCGGCATTTATTACAAATGCGAGGCAGTAAGCTTCTGGCTGAGCAATTAATCACTGACACCCAGGAATTTCTTCTCTTCAGGTGGGGAACCCATCCAAAAACTAAGAAAAATAATCAGGCTAATTAATTCTTATCTGCAAAGAGCAATTAGATAAATGACCTCAAAAAGAAAGGACTCATCACCCCTAGTGAGACACTCACTTTCTAAATAGAATGTGTCGGAGCCTCTTTTCACCAGGCAAGTGATACTGTGAAATGGAGATGACAGAAATGAAAGGGAAGGAAATGATAGGGGAGCAGGTTAATTAGAATGAAGGCCAAAGAGAGAGACAGAGACAGGAAGAAAGAGAGAGAGATCAAGAGATTTGGCATGGTCTTGTCACCCTGCTCTCCTTTCTCTGTATACAGGTAGATAACAAAACAGGACATTTTTCTATTCCCAAACACAGTGAAACTTGTCCCAAATAATTCCTGTTACCCAAGGACAACATGCCTTTTTTTTTTTACCTATTCTCTTTTTTACATACAATAAACTTTATTTTTAGGGCAGTTTTAGGTTTATAAAAGTGGCAAAGATCATATATAAAGGTCCCATGCATCTCGCACCTAGTTTTCCCCATTATTAACGTTTTATATTACTATCGTGCAGTTGTTATAATTAATGACCCATATCATCACATCGTTATTAACTAAAGTCCATTAGTTTATTCAGGTTTTATAAGTTTTTACCTAACATACTTTCTCTGTTCCAGGATGCCATGCAGGATGCCACATGTCATTTAGTTGTCATGTCCCCTTAGGCATCTTTTGGCTGTGACAGTTTCTCAGACTTTCCTTGTTTTGTAGGACCCCTTCAACTTGGATACGCCTGATGTTCTCCTCATGATTAAACTTCAGTTATGACTTCGGGGGAGGAAGAGCAGAGAGGTCGAGTACCATTCTCATCACACACTATCAAGGGCAGGTACCTTCTCCACGACTATCTCTGTTGATGTTGACCTTGACCACTGGGCTGAGGTCACGTTTGCCTGGTTTCTCTTTTGTAAATTTACTCCCTCCCACTTGCCACATTTCCATACTGTACTCTTTGTGGGGAGGAATGCAGCATACTGTGCAGCCCATACTTAAGGGATGAGGACTTATACTCTGCTTCTCTGGGGGTGGGGCATCTACATAAATTACTTGGCATTATTCTGAATGAGAAACATGTCTCTTCTCTCCCATTTATTTATTTAATCGATTATTTACTCGAACCCACATGGACTCATGGATATTCATTCATTTTATGCTTTGGTTTATATGCCAACATTATTTATGTTGTTGCTTAGATTGTCCCAGCTTTGGTCACTGGGAGCTCTTTCAGTTGGTTCCTGTGTCCCTTTAACACACCTGCATTATTGTGGGTTTTAATTTTTTTTAGAGAATTTTCTTACTTTCTGGCACTACAAGTTGCTCCAGGCCCCAAGAACAACTTTTCATTCCACAGTTAAAGCAAAAGCTTAAACTGACATAAGGTAACATCGATACTGGGTTAAAGGCAGGCTTAAGAGTGGCAGTAGGTAAGAAGAGAAAGAAGAACACTGAAGACCAGGGGCGGATGGAGGAGAAGAGTCCAGAGAAATGGCTCAGGGCACAGGAGGTAAGCGTGGCCTGAATTTCAGGTTTGCTCAAACCTATTTCCTGATACACCTCTAAATTCAATCGTCCTATCTAATGCACAAATAATTTTTTCTCCATTTCTATCCCTAAGACAGTTTTATATCCTTAAAAAATGTTATGTCATGGTTGTGAGAGAAAGGCAATATGCTGCATATAGAGAGTGTATATTTGGAATATGAAGAACAAAGTTTAATTAAATTCCTGGTTCTTCCACTGTCTATGTGATCTACGGTAAAGTTCTACCTCTCTGAGGTTCAGCAGACTTCAAATGGGTATAAATTCAAATAGACAGATAGACAGATGATAGATAGATAGATAGATAGATAGATAGACAGACAGACAGACAGACAGATGACAGACCGATGGTGGGATATCTGCGACCATCGAAGGAGTTGACACATTCAGTGCCTGGCAGAAGGAAAAGCACATGGGCTGCAGGTGGTCTGTCAATGTCGGCTCCCCCCTGCCAATCTGGGTGCCTGGCCTGCTGACCTGTCCGTACAAGCATCTGCTTCACCAGTTTTGGTGGACAGCAACACCAACACAGTATGTGTGCATGTAAACTATGCTGAAAGCAAATGAGGTCTCTGAAGGACTGGCTCACAGTCGAAAGTCTCGAGCGTTTTTATAATTCTTTGAGTATTTTGCCCCCACGAAGATTACAAGAGTAGAGATGTATATTTACAAAAGTGGGTGGTGCTTGAAAACCTTCAAAATGCACTGCTTTCAAAAGACACCTTCTTTGGCAACCAATCTAATACCAAATGATCAGCATTTATCAGTTCTATAAAGCAGATGCCTTTTCTAACTCAGCCCTTCAATTGGCCGTGACATCTTGAGGCTAGAAATATATAATAAATTACTAGGAATAAAAGATAAGATCAGAACATTGCTACAAAAGCCTGAGTATAATTACAAAGATCAAATGTTCTTTCTAAATGTGGGATACTTTACAGTCGGTATATTGGAGGAATCTTACATATAAGATAAAATAAGGAAAAATGGAAAATTTCTCCACATACAATAGCCAATTATATATATAAATTATATAATATATATACATATGTGTATGTGTATTGCTTAATTTTAAGCAATTAACAAAATTTTAGATGATCATAAACTGACAGTTGATATAATTTCAAAAATTCAGATGTTCCCTAACAGTTAAAAATCTTTTAAATCTGTTAAACTATTCCCAAAGAATCATAGTTTGGTTTTATTTTTTTAGAGCAATTTTGATTCCAGCCAAGGTAAACATTTAGTATGACCTAATTTCTCCTGGTATAAACATTTCAGATTTTATAATCCTGTGAGATGAGGCAGAGGGAAAAAGATGAAAAGGAATGAGATACACTTCAAATTTTCTTCTGAGGTTTACTTCAGGTCAAAGACAAAATAAAAGGTTAACTTAGAAATTACTTCCAGCACTACCTCAATACGCATGTATTAGAAAAAGAAGTAAAGTCCCTCAATGATACAATTTATATACTAGCTCAAAGAACTAACCAAGCTTCTGCAAGTGGTCAAAATAAGTTCCTTATCTGTCTTATGCTAACACAGTAATATGTAGTAAGAGGGTTGCAATGAATGCAATTTATTTCCATTAAGATGAGTTGCTAACAGAGGACTGTCCCTCCTCAGGACTCCAATCAGACTATTATAAAGCTAAGGCCCCTATTCAGTACATGGGAAGTATACTTGCAAAAGAGCCTCTTATTAAATGGTAATTCTACCCCATGAACATCACTAAAGAATAGTACATGTCAACAGCAAAACACAGGCCATAGTTAAAGGCCTCACAATCCCATTAAGAGAGATCTTTTTCCTCAGTGGACTTATTGCTAGTGTGTGATATGCACTCTTGTTTAGCAAAAACAAACAAACAAACAAACAAAAAACCCCCAAAAAAACAAGACTTCTCTCTGATTGCCTCTCTCCAATACATATTGTAATACTGAAACTTTCATGCCCAGAGAATGGATTTCGTGAACGCAGGATATCAGCTGGATCATCGGGAGAGAAGGCAATGAGATGTAGATGATGACAGTGAAGGTGGCAGCCATCATTTCTCGCTTTGTCAGGGCCTGCACTGGACCAGTATGAATATTAGCTTATTCTAGGTTCTGACAATTTTTTTTTAAAGATCTCATTTATTTTATTTTTAGACAGAGGGGGGAGATATAGAGGGAGACGAGCACCGTTGTGTAGTTGCCTCTCACGCGCCCCCTACTGGGGACCTTGCCCGCAACCCAGCCATGTGCCCTGACAGGTGAATCGAACTGGCAACCCTTTGGTTCGCAGGTCGGTGCTCAATCCACTGAGCCATACCAGCCAGGGCTAATTTTTAACCATTATTAGAATTACCTGGCTTGAATGAGAGCTGCTTTGAATAGTTATTTAGGATTTGCTTTCCTTTTCAATTTTAGAAGTCAGAAATTTATAAGAGATTGAAATAAAACCAATAAAATCTCATAAGAGGTTTCTGGTAAAGTCAATTAAAATTACTGGATTTTATTGTACTATATATAACATAGTATATAATACATAAAATATGCAGTTTTGTTATTAAATCATATAAAACATATATAGACATATATGAAATATTGCATGCACAGAAACATCTACTCATTCAATCCTTTTAATTAATTTTATGAACTGAAAAGAAAATAAAGACTATTCAGCCCTGACCAGGTAGCTCAGCTGACTGGAGGTTGTGAGTTTGATCCCCAGTCAGGACACATATATAAGAGGAAAAACAGATAGATGTTTCTCTCACTCTCTCCGCCCTCCACCCCCAAAATCAATCAATAAAATTTTTTTTAAAGATTATTTAGAAGCAAAAATCTGACATCCAAAGAAGTAAAGTTTTGTCCTGGCCTAAAACTTTGAGAGTATATATAAAACCAGGCACACCTGAATTCGAGCTTACAGGAGCTCAGTGAGTTTAGGGAATAAGTGGCAAAACCCAGAGCCTAACCCAGGAAGGGTATCTGCTAGGACCCTCGCATGTAAAGCTGGGACTCCAGTGTAATATATTTCACTGTTAAGGTAAGAAAGAAAATGTTACAGAAAGAACCCTCACTCAGCAGATAGTAAGGAAAATTGCTTGTCAAGTCTTAGCACTGAAGAAGATAAGGGACCCACCCTGGACTTGTACCTATAAGCTAGATTCGAAATCTTAATTTGTGATATCCAAATAATCTGAAAAAATTTCAATCTGAGAATTCATTTTAATGTTTTCTGGCTGTGCAATGTCTTCAGGCACCTTGCAAAATAAATCCAAACCAATCCAAACCAAACCAAAAAAAATCTCCCCCCAAAATATCTCAGTGTCAAACTCTCAGGACTCAAAGAATTCTTAATGGCAAAAGTATGAGAAAATTCAAAATTCAGGACAGCAATTACTTCAGAAAGGAGAAAGGGCATGACTGAATAGAGACATACAGGGGGATCCATGGGAAATGGCAGCGGGTCTTATCTAACCAATGGCCACCTCTCCAAGCTGGCTTTTGTGTTCTTTTGACCTGACCCCGTTCATACTTGAGCACTTCCTGGTTTTCCCACATAACTTGATGTTCTAGGCTCACTGTGCCTCCTTCTCTCCCCAGGGGAACAACTTCTGACCACTAACTTTTCATTGAAAGCAAGCACCTGCCTTTGATGTTATTATCAGTGTTTGTGAATTTATTGTTATTTTTTGAAACTGTCTTCTGATGTGGTAGATGCCAATCAAGCCTCAATGTTTCTATCAGAAATGGCTTTTCATAGAAAAATTTGTTTACAAATAAAATCTGTGTGTGTGTGTTTAGCAAATTTGAATTTGAAATTGACCTTTTAAGCTTCTTAAGTGTATGAACAATGTTTTCCTCTCTGTTCTTCCTCCTGCTGAGTCTGGCAAATATAGATGTTAAATTAATATTTGTCGAATGGCCTCAGATACCATTTAGTGCGTGTGTGTGTGTGTGTGCACGCGCGTGTACACACACTGAACTGAAATAACCTGGAATGAGAATGGGAAACCACATTTCATTTTTCTCCACTCAGAAGCGACTGGCCTGTTTTGCAAGGTTATCACCTTTGTCTGAGAACTGAAGAGGCTTGAAATGCTCACCAATGTAGTTGTTGACTTTCAAGCAAGAGTCCTCTCAGGCTGCCACTCCTGTTACCCAGCATTCCCAGGAACTAGTGGGTTTCTGTGTGTCTTATACTCCAGGGGCTGAAATGATTGGACTTGACCGGACCACTGCAGGCAAGCCACAGAGCCAAACACTCGATGCTGAGCCTAACTTATGTAAACACCGTCCTGATGACAGCCTTCTCCTACCCCATCTGCAGCTGCAAGGGAATCCATTACTTTCCCTGTCCCTGGGGAAGGCAAAGGTCCCAGGCATCATTACTCCTAGGCAAATGTAACCGACTCTACCGCACACCCTAATTTGCTTGCCATAATTATAGGTCACTCACCCGCTTTATTTCCAACCCCCCTTCCCTTCTTTTGTTCTTATCAATAATAAATGGAGCCCGTGAATCACGCTGCTGTAGTATTTGGATATTATGAAAATGCTAATAATAATAAGGGAGTGTCAGCAACACCCGGGTTTTATCAGCTGGTCCGACGCTCTATTAGGCAGCCAGTGAGGGGTCCAAGCGAGCTGGTTACGTTAATGTCCTGTAGCACTTGGGGAAGACGAGGGGCTGGCGATTAATTTTTTCCAAGCTGCAGGCCGACAAGCAAATTTACATCCTTTCCTCTCCATGGGATCAAGCTAAGAGAAGGGGAGGCAGAGAAGTGGGCTTCGCGATGCTTTCCTGGGTCAAACTGAACGGTGCTAAATAAAGCCTGGAGCGGGGAGAGGAGAGGGGAGAAGGGGCGCCCAACAACGGGCAACCAGTGCTCTTCTCCATTCATTCCGCTGACAGGGCTTTTGCAACTTAAACCTGTTTTATTAATTATGTTTGACATTTCCTTAATTAGTTTCATTTACATCCCATCAGCCCTTACCAGACGATTGCTCCATACATCATTTTACAAGAGGAGCGTGATGCCTACAGAATTATAACAACAGGCAATTTTGTGTAACTTACGGAAAATTAGCGGGCAGTCCTTCCCATTTTAAATGGTTATACAAAAACGAGGGAAAACTCACCCCATAGTTTCTTTCTTCTTCTGAATGTCTAGGATACCTCATGTATTTAGAAAGTTAGAAATATTCAAGTTATGTATGGATATACTCAAGGTTATCATCTAGCTAGGATTTACCAAGTCTTAAAAATTACTCTTAAACAAATAAAGATATGATGCTGAGTAAGTGAGGTAGAGTCAAAGCCACATCAGGGGTGGTCTTAGTCCTTGCTACCTAATGTCCCCTGCTGCCACCAGCCAAGTGTACTTACTTGCTCCTGCCCAGGGAACCCAGCCAGCTCAGCTCTTACTACTGAACACCCAGGCTTCCCAAGACTGTCAGAACAGGCCGTGACCACCACGGAAAGCCAGCCCTCCCTTGCTGAACTCCAACTGTTCTACTCTTGTTTTTCCCCAATCCACTAAAAAAATTAATATATGAAGGGTAGATGCGGCACAAGATACAAGGCTTGTGGATCCACCAAAAGTACGGTAAAATGCTGTTTGTCTGAGAGTTCGAGTCTAGGGAGGCAAGTGGATATGTAAATATGGATGTTAGCATGCGGGCAGTGGAGAAGTGCCCCAAGGAGCATATGACCGTTCCGCTAAACCAGCCAGGCTTTGGGCAGCTCTGCTCCTTTGACACGGTAGGTGCTGCTCTCCAGCCCACCCAGTCACTAGTCTTCTTTTTTCCTTTCTTTTTTTTCTTTCCAATTACTTCCTTAAATAATGAATTCCTAATTACTGGTTATTCTTCACTCAGATGGCTTTCATTGTGACTTTTTTCAAGTCCCCTTTGTCTACTGATTTCAACTAGACAAACTAGGCAACTGAAATGACAACTTAAATGTCTCCTGAATATCAGTGGCTCCCACCTCCGGCCCCTTTTCTCTCTGAAAGCCAGACTCATTTTAGCAGAACCCTGTTTAGTCCATGTCACTCGGTCCAAAATCCGGAACAACTTCACTGTTGTTGACTAAAAATTCACGCCTCTTAATCGAAGACCCACGGTCCTTCCCAGTGTGACCCCACTTTTCCATTCACCTTCCACTCTGAATCATGCTGTGCCTTGCTCTGCAGCCACGACTTGGGTTTTCTCAGCTCTTGCTGGGGCTGACACTAGTCTCTCCATTAGCTCTGTTCTCCCCACAAACTCAACCGCCGCTCCAGAAGCCGCGTCTACAGCTCAGAAGAGTGTCCCCCAGGTAAGCTCTTGCAGCTCACTCCAGGGAATGCCCCTCATGTGAACCCTCACTCCTTCCCCTTTCTGCGTTCACTTCTGTTCTTACCTTGATCTTGGACTGTTCTTGTGCTGTTGTTTTTGAGCTAATATTTTTTCAACAGACTTATGATTCAACTTATTAGTTGTTTAAGCCTTATTTCTCCAATACAATTGTTAGTCCTTATGTTTCCATGTATTTATTTTCCTCATAGTACAGAGATGGTGTTCATTAAATACTAATGAAGGCAGGACAGTATGTTATGCTTATCTGTGCCAATACAAATTAACCGGAGTATCAGTACCTACTGGTGCTCAGGAAATACACGAAGAGTAAGAATTAATACCTTCAGAAAAAAAAAATCAATGGACTTTATAAGATCTACACTGTCATGGAGAATCATTTATAAAACTCAGGACACATACTTTTTCAAGTATGAATTATTTACCTCATTTTGCTTAAGTAAACACTTAAAGTATAATTCTGTTCATATAATTACCATTCACAGAACAATAGCTATGTTTTTCCACATGCCAAACACCACGCTAGATACTATACATGCAGTATTTCAAATGTACAGAGGACAAAGTGAACATTTTTATCTATGTTTTATAGATTGACAAAATTGAGACTTAGAAGATAAAAACTTTCACAAGTTCACAAAGTGACATTAAATACTTGAGCTGAGATTTGAGTTTGCATCAAAGTGTCTGTAAAATGAGGTTCTTTCTAGTATGTTGTGGGTTGTTAATCGTATTAGAAATCTACACCCATCATATTAACCTTGAAATTGCTCAGGCTGCTGCAGATAGAGAACGAGATCAAGTATTGGTTATGATTTTCACTTATCTCAGTAAGTATAATAACGGATGATATTTATCGAATATTTAACTTCGTGCCAGGCCTTGTTCTGGGAGCTTTATCTGTGGTAGCATTAAAGGGTTCAGTTACATCTACTTCATGAGATGGGCACGAGGATTCCTGCTTCATAGGAAAACAAGTCAAAGCACAGCAAATTTGGGTTACCACCCAAGGTCCTACAGCCAAGACGTAGCAGAACCATGATCTAACTCATGCAAGGTGACCCCAGGGCTTTCGACAGCAGAGCCGGTTCAAAAAAAAAATATTATTTCTCCATTTGCAAAAAGGTTATCCCTTAGACAACAACTCAACTGCTTTGCGCTTTTCTTTTTTTAAATTATGCTAGAAACTCCTGACCCGCCTCCGTAGTGAGAATCATTTCATGCTACATCAGCCCTCATTTCTTCCACCACACTCACATTACTTTTCTCCTATCATGGAGGACGGCGTGAAGACAAAGCCACAGGTGTTATCTCCCCTGTCCCCGAAACAGCAGTTCTTGAACTGGCCCCTGTTCCTCGGGCACTTGATGATATACACAGGTTCCCACCGCCATCTCCTTCTGCCAGGGGCCCTATTTGTTTCCAATACCAGGCCATCGAGGCCCTTTTCTGTTCTCTGCTGCTTCTATTTCAGTAAGATTATTTTACATTCGTAAGTTTTAGAGAGAGTGGTTTTGAAACAGCTTTTTCCATCCAGGGAGGTAGGACAAAGGCCAATTACAAGACCACAGGAGAGGAAAAAAATGCAACTGAGGTCGTGATACTCAGAGCCATTAAGGCGTCTTCGCAGGGGTCATGGCAATAGATTTAAATAACCTGTTTCTAAACTAGACAATTATATTCTGCCTTTTCACATTTCTCATGAATTCTTAGTAATCTAAATTAATCACACCAAGTCCTAAGTTACCACTTACTGTCTGTTCTATAGCAGAAAGTGGTTTTATTTTGGCATGTGAATCGACAGCAGTGACTGAGCACACACTATGCTTAGACACTGTTTAGCATACTGCTGAAAAGGATTGAAGAAGCCAGGTAAGGTCCCTGGTGCCTGGATGTTTACATCCTACTGGACAGCAGGTCGCATAAGGAAGAACAGCATGAGAAAGTGAAGAGTGACTGGTTCTGGGGGCAGGTGAGGAACATCGGTCATGGGTGTCCAGGGAAGGTAGAGTGAATGCAAAGAGGCGGGCTCTGCTGAGACAAGGGCTGGAAAGGGGCATTCAAGACAGAGGGAAGTTCAAACCCAGAGTAGCTTGACCAGGGGTGCGCGAGAAGCACAGGTAGGCATCTGAGGTGGACTTCGGATGTTATTCTAAGCTCAGTGGGAGACCGCAGAGGGTATACCTGTTTTATTTCAGAAAAATGAAAAATATCAACTTCAAATGGGTATGAATTTACATTAGAATTTTATTTCTGTGACAACGAAAGTTTAAGGCAATTTTAATTTTGTTTTGTTTAGCTTTCAAATCTTGTAAAAAAACTGACAGGGAAAGACTTGGTTGAAATGTTTAGAGGTTTATGGTGGGCTTGTTAAAAGTGGTTTCCCAGTGGATTTTTTCTCATCTTTTTTCTACCAAATAATGGTTAGTTATATGCCCCAAGAGTATAGGCAGAGATTAAAAAAGAATTTTAAAATGCATTTTAAGTAAAAGATTAGTAAGTTGCACCACATTTTTTTTTTCCTACCCAAGAAGTCACTTACTTCTGCACTTGTTGGGAAGGAACTCAGAGAGAGGAAAAGATGTCCACATTTTTTTGGACCCTGTGACAACTCTGAGTGTTGGGCTATAAGTTCACACCCTTTTTTTCCTTTTCTTAAGCAAAGTCCTTGCGGTCACGGATGGTCTATGTGGCCTGTTATTCTCAAAACATAAGATTCATTCGCTAAATTCAGATTCAGCTGAAATCTTAGACACTGCAAGCATGCAAGGCAATTAACTGCCTGTATTGTTTTCTATAAAACACTGCGCTAGTTTACAAAGGGCTGCAGGAGATCTGAAATATCATCAAATGGTGAAAAATCAAAATATTTTGCTGTCATATGCTGTCACATACTGTCAGAAAGCCTTGTGCGATGGCCACACAGCCGAGCTGAATCCGATTAAAAGATCAGCCAACAAGGCAGGTTTAGGGGTATTTGACCTCATTGAAGCTGTGCCTGCAAGTACCTGTCAGCATTTCAGTTGTCCTGTGCTGTGACTATTGCTTATGCAGCTTGCCAGTGGACATGCCTGATGACATCTTTGAGAGGAAACAACAGATTCTTGTGTTTGGTTTTCTATTTTCGAATACTGTTCTGTGCTGCTGTGATGGGGTTTAAATTTAATTCCAATCACCAGTTCCACAAACAATGAATTATTCGAGATGAACTGCCCAAGTTTTACTGACGCGGGTGTGTGCCATGCATGTTTGCTTTCCCGACACATGTGTGGATGATGGCGGAGAAATTAAATTAGCTTACCCTCACTTTATTAGAATTCCATAACGCTATGTGTTTCAAAGGAGCCGATCAGTATTTGCTGAGGTAGGGTTGCATAACTCACGAAACTTCAAGGCTCACATATACCCACTTAAAAAGTTAAAATTGTACACTTAACACAATAAAACATACTTGTTTACATTATAAGCAAGGCAGAGAAGCTCCACGTAGGATATGCCTGCATGGGTGCGTTTCAGGAACTGGACGGTGTAAACAGAATAATAGAGACAAGACTTTTTCCTTTTGCTTTAAACCTCTCTGATGTTGCACTGCAGTTAGTGGTCCTGTCATAGTGCTGTCATGTCATCAAGTCAGCAAAATTAAAATTTTAGCCAGCTTTAAAAAGAAATAAAGCTCCTCTTTTTACCATGTGATTCGTGTGGTGAAAATACACACTTCACTTTCAGTGATTCTGCCCTGGGAATCTTCATGTATCTGCCTTAGGCAAAACTGAATTTTTTGGTCCTTGTTTAAAAATTTCACATTTCACAAGGAAATTTTAAAAAAAGAAAAAGAAAAAAACCTTGCATAGCTAGAGTATGACAGTTTCCCCATCTGCGAGAAACTGCTCTGAAAACATGGATGTTAAGTCTAAAAAATATTTTCACTTTTAAAGGCCTTGATTTTTAAAGTAATATTCACACTGAATTATAGGAACATAGGAAGTGTGCAGTAATTAGTGTTAAGTCAGATGAATCTGCGTAGCCTGCATGCCTGTGGAGCTACCGCGTTGACAAAGAGCCAGGATGCCGCCAGCAGCGGAGTCCTTCTCGTGCCTCCTTCAATCCAGCTTCCTCTCTACTGCTATCAGACCGTGGTGCCCGCACTGAAATTCTATGACCTGTCTTCTTTGGTGTCAGGTTCCTTTTACTCAACATTATGCTAGCACAATGTACTCACTCAACTGTGTTTAGTTGTGGTCCATTATCAGTGTTGTATCGTATATTCCATCCATCAGTGAGACCACAGTGTATTTGTGTGATCTCTAATGGATGGACTTTTTAAAAAAAACATAATCTCAAATACTATTGTTATAATCATCTTTGTGTATCTTTCTTAGTACACGTCAGTGTGTATCTGTCAGGAATGTACCTAGAATGGAATCGCTGGGTCCCGGGCATGAATATGTCCAACTCCAGGGGACAGTGTTCAATAGTCTACTAGAATAGTATCATACATTTACACTCCTAGTTCATAAGGGTTGCAGTTGTTCTCCATCCTTGCCGACACTGGTCATGATTAATCTTATAAATCCAGCCATGCTGATGGATATGCCCTGGTAGCTCCATGTGGTTTCGATATGTTTAGCATGAGACTGATGTATCTGAGTTCTTTCCTGTGTTTATTGACTACTTGGATATCCTGTATTGTGAAGTATCTGCTCAAGTCTTTTTTCACTGTGCTATTGCATTGTTGGTTGTAGTCTGTTTATCAATAGTGCTCTTTTCGTTTAGCGCATTTTGTGTTCCATTTAATAAATCGGTGCCTACCCCAAGGTTGTGATGTCGTTCTACCATGTTATCTTCTGGAAGCTACCTTATTTTAGTTTTCACTTTTTCTACTTCAATTCATCTAGAACCGGTCTGAGATAAGGATAGGGTTCATTTTTTTTCTTTAAGAATATCCATTTGATCCTGCACTATTTGTTGAAAAGGCAATCTTTCCTTCCACTATCCTGAGGTGCTGGCTTTGTCATATGTCAGGTCACTTTATATGCTTCGGTCAATCTAGGGCCCTTTATTTAGTTCCATTAGTTTAGTTGTCTGTCCTTATGAGAACACAGTGTTTTCTTAATTACTCAAAACTTATAATACTGTGATATTTAATAGTCTTACACTCCCAACTATGAAAAACATAGTTTTCTTTTTCTTGTGAGAATCCGTTCTACTCCTAGTCAGGCATCTACTAGAAGAGAAGATTATCTTATTTCAAGAGGATGTTTTGAGTCAAGTTTTAAGATTTTAAAGACTTGATTTACCTCTTGTTCACCTCTATTGCACAGACACAGTCCTCGGATGACTTGGTTAAGAGCCCGAATTTATTTTTCATGGTCTTTTCTCTTTGGTGGGTTCTAGCCTCTAATTTTTACCTCCCCAGTGCTATCAAAATTCTGTGTAGCTTTTCAGCCAATTTTTGCCTGGCTCTTTGGCATCGTGCCTTGTGAAACTTTAGAACTTGAAAAATTTCCATCAGGAAAACTGGCACCGAATATTAAACTCACTTCATTGTATCTGACTTTCTTTTGAGCTCAGAGGCTCTTAAG
The DNA here is from genome assembly GCA_004026545.1 of Mormoops blainvillei. Taxonomy (NCBI): domain Eukaryota; kingdom Metazoa; phylum Chordata; class Mammalia; order Chiroptera; family Mormoopidae; genus Mormoops; species Mormoops blainvillei. The sequence goes on along the minus strand of PVJD01000005.1, from coordinate 340,991 downwards.
TCCTGGCTGCCTTGGCAAGGCCAAACTCGATTTTCGTCTTCAGCCCCATGAGACTTCTTCAAGCACAATATCGTTTGTATTTTCTATAGATGTACTAGTTGTTCCTCGTGGGAATGGCGGTCTGTATCAACCTATACCCTCATAACTGGAAGCAGAAGCTGTCAAAGCTTTCATTTTTACATTATGGACTATTTTGTATTTTTACTTGTCATCAACTTTCTCCCAACTAATAATATTTGTGTACTATGGTGATCTTTGTCTCTTAGGGTAAGCAAGGAAAACAACTGATGTACACCCAATAACATGTCAGTAAGAATAAAAAGGTCAATAGAATTTTGACCTGATATGTTATTAGATGTGCATTCAATAACATCAGTAAGAATAAAAATATGAATAGAATTTTGCACATCTGAAAAAACAAAGTCTTAGGCAAGAACATGTCAGTATTTTGAGTTCTGAGTTGTCCACTTTTTTCACAGATTTAACACTATTGCACGCATTTTACACTAGTACCATGATAATTCAAAAACCAAAAAGTGAAGTCATAAATAGGAGTAGATTTTTCCCTCTGGGTTTTAGGAGACCTCTCGCTATGTATAATGTCATGACACTCTGACTGGCAGAAGATCTGATGGATTGGCATTCATGACAGAATGACTTCAATTAAGTTGAGAAGAAGATGGCATGTTCGGTAGTTAGTATCCTACCGAGTCTTGACATTTTTTTCCTCATAGTAACATTGACTTTAAAGGGTCGCATTCTTGGTTATTTGGTGAGATTTATTTCCTTCTATTTTTAGAGTCAAAACAATCCTCAGTAGAAATGTTCCCAAATGAAGCCTTGGGAAACCCATTTCCGAAGAGGATTTTTCTGCAGCCTGAACCCCATGAGTGCCATATCATCTGCCTAACAGCTCACATTCTGCAAATACAGACACACACACACACACACAACACACAGATGTATGTGTTTCTCCTCTCTTTCTCTTCTTCTCCCTTTCTCTTTCTCTTCTTCAAAGGGTGAGTTCAGGTAAAAGAATAGTCATTTTAAATATATATATATATATTTGGCTATATATATATATATATATATATAGAGAGAGAGAGAGAGAGAGCGCGCACGAGTGAGTGTGGATATGGTTTGGTGGTGGTCAAACTCTTTCCTGGTTTATTTCAAATCATAGAACTCATCCCTAAAGCACATTCCAGGTAGATGGAGTGATCCACAGAAACTTACCACACTCACGGTTTCTCAGAATTAAAAACGAGAAGTTTCCTAACCTAGGCATGCAAGAGGTTACAAAAATGACGATGCCTGAAATAAGTTCCCAACCCTGCCCCAAGGCATGAACATAGAACTGGTCGCCAAGGGCCCTTTATCCCTGTTTGTAAAGAAGTGTGGTCCTTGTGGTGGGCTGGGGCCAGGGTGGGCTGCTATGTTCAAGGCACGGTGTGTCGGGGACTTGGACCTCAGGGGCACAGGTACAGGCTGAGAGGGAGGAAAACTCGTACGGTGGGTAGGAATTGGGAAGCAAGGCATGGTTTCTTCGTCTTGTATTTCTCCCTGGTTCCCTCCACCTCGGAAGCAGCTGCTTTCGGAGGGGAGCATTTCCTTAACATGCGTATGAACATACCTTTAAGGATGAAATGCTATGGAGGGGGTAGCCTTTGCTCAATGTCCTGGGGGCTTCCAGAGGAAGGAAGCTGGGGATGGGGGGAAATCAAGGAAAGAGAGAGGGGAAAGACCCTGCTGAGTTTCATCTGAACAGTGTATCCATCACCCCAAATGATACAAATCAGCCATTACTGGATCATGCAAAAGCAACTCTCCTACCTGAGTTCCCTTCTTTGCCTTCTAAGCCCCTTTTCAGCTCAGCCTAATGAATTGTCAGAACTGTCAGACGGCTCTAAGGAATGACAAATGTCTATGCTCTGCGGCTGCTGCTGCTATTTTGCTAGAAACACCTGATGTATGTAGTCTTGCATTCTTCAGTTTCGAATTAGAGACTTGGAAAACAAAATCAACCTTGATAAATATAGCAATTTTTCCCCTGTTCGGTAAGCTGAACTGAATGGATATTTTTAAAAATAAAGAACTCTCTTTTGTTCTTATAATGTGTACATGGCGCAGAGTAAATCTCAAACAAAGAGCTAATGCCCCGGTGGTGGGGGGTGGGGAGGGTAATCGCCAATTCATGAGAGTTCTGTTTACATTACTATTGTCAAGATTAATCATCTGTTCCTTTTAAGTAACTTGTGCAGCCTTGATTAATGCCATTAGAGACCATAAGGAACTGAAGACCTTGGATTTCCATAGCAGGCGTCTGGACCAGACACCACCTCATAGGATCAGCGGTGATATTTACTTGTAGTTAGAGACTGGATCAGTTTGCAATGATTATTTGATGTTTAAGAAATGAAAGAAGCATCTTTACTAATAGATAAGTGCCTCTAATAACATGAAAATAATTATAGATACTGCATATTAGACTTGTTAACACAGAGATAACAGCTCAGGCTTCAGTAGAGCAATAAATATATATTTTTCTTAAATCTTCAAATAACTAGAAACAGTGCAAATTTGAATATGCTCAAATAAATAAAATATTTTAATTGTGGAGACTCTTCTCTAGTCTCCTATTACATTTCATGCGTATGTACATGTTCTGATTATGTACTTTTAAAACAAATTTTTAAATAGCTTTCTCTATCCATCTTATTAGCTCCCATCTTTTTTCTCCTGCAACAATTTCACTGGCTATAACAGGTAGAAACATTTACAATGCCTTTAGAGATCACGATATCCCTATATAAATCTTTTTACCTTACTAGGCATGCTAGGGTCCTCAGCCAAACTGGTCCCGATTATAAAATGCTGTGATTCTATCTAGTAAAGCCACGCCTAGTACATTCTCCAGCTATCACAATAAGAAGAGCTCAATTGCATGATTCCATCTGGAGTTCTCTCTGTTCAGTCGCGTTCTAAAAGAAATTTCACAAAGCCAACATTTACTAATGGTAAGGAAGTATAAAGTTGCAAGTAAGAATATTTACTTTCAGCGCTGTAGGTCCTTATGCAACGGGTGGCTATTTGAGCAAGGGACCCCACAAGTCAATAAGGTGACACATGCCCCCACAGTACAAAACAGAAACCTGACCACTACGTCGATCAACTGGGTCATGTTAGCTCACCTACAGGACTCAGTGGTGAGTGGATCGTGCAATAGCAATATGTCTTACTATGCCTAGAACATAGAGCGTAGGTTTTCACTTAAGAAAGATGAAGGTTATCTCCCTTCACTGTGGAACTTTGGGCAGGTCCCCCGTCTGTGAAATAGAGATAGACTCTTTAGTGTCGTTTCCAAGAAAAAAAAAAAATACATGTTGCACCTAGCATATCAGAGTTCCTCAATGAAGAGTAGGCATGGATGAGCCGATACAGGGTGGGGCAAAAGAGGTTTACAGTTGGTCATACGGAAAATACTACAATAATTAATAAATAACGAAAGACGAAGAAACTGTGTCTCGCATATAATACTCACAACTACAAACCTATTCTGTACCACTCTGTATTTATACCTCAGCCTATATGCTAATAACAACAGATTCTCCTTGTCAGATGTTATTTTCTAAGAAGTTTATTTTTGAGTCCTTTAAAAAAAATCTAACTTCTCACTTCAATATCCTATTTTTCTAGAAGTCATTCAGATTCACATATTGATGCCAATTTTCTACTTGAAAACTTTTGCACTTGAATTGACAAGTAATCTCTCTAAGAGCTTTTCTCTCCTGCCCTGAAGACTCTCTCAAACCCTTAGTCATGAGAAAAGAAGAGGAATTCTATTTCTCTACATAATAATGTGAAAAAAGAGGTAGAAAAGGAAGGATAAATGCCGAGAGAAATATAAAGGCCATAATGATAATACTTGATAACTGCATAAATTTTATGCTTTCAAGCATTATTTAGACTATATAAAGCACTTCATATTTGTAAAACGCTTTATATGGCTAACCAGGTAGTTTTTCCCAATAACCGTGTGAAATATGCTAGTATTCTGACCTCCATCTCACAAGAGAGGATGCAGTTGTACAAGGAGATGAAATGAACTATTCAGGGAAAAAGGCTTTTGAGCTTCCATGGAGGGCAAGGGAGAGGTAGTGAGCTTGGTTCTTTCTCCCAGGCCCCCCATGCACTTCCTGATAATAAGTTAAGTGCTGAAATGGGGCGGGGTGGTGGTGGTGGCAGGGTAGTGCTGGATTATACAATCTAAGTCAACAACAGGACTTTGTAAGCTGAACGAAATACATGGAGTATATAATTCTTTACTTCTTTTCCCCAAGAGGGTTCTAGGCTGGGTCTGTCAGTTAGCTGGAGAGGACCGATGAGGTTAAGTGGTTACAGATGCTTTCTTATCTCAAATACACAATCAGCACATGGCCTCATCCACCGAGGTAAGCAGGGCTCCGGTACACGCCTCTATCACCATGACTGGGAGAAATACATCAAACAGATTTCTTCCTCTGCATTCTTTCCACAGATAAAAGGAAACATGACTCCTGAATTTCAGGTATATTCAGCCTCATGTGTAGGCTAATAATAGTGTTATTTTTATTTTCTATAAGATTCCCAACGATTCATTCAACATATAAAGAACTGTAGGGGAATTAACCTTTCAAATCATATCCATTTTTCCTCTAGCCTACCAATGGAGTCCCTTCACCTCCTTAGGCTGATGATTAAAATAATGTGTAACAGAGCTGAAAAGGGGAAATGATGATGGGATTAAAGAAAGCCATTAAAAAAAAATCAGCTTTGGTCTCTGCTGCGGTGAGATAAAATAACAAAGTTCAAAATTTGTGCAATAGATTTGGAAATTCTGAACAAGAAACAATCAAATGGATCTGTCCTTCTAGGGTAGAGAATAGCAGGTAGGCCACATTTTCAATGTTGGGCCAGGTCCCGGCCACTTCATAATTCAACTGCATTATACAGGAGTGAGGAAGAGCGAACTGAGCACAAAGAGAATGATCGAGGGACTCGGGGAGCTGAGATTCTCAGGAGAGACGGGCCAGCGCTGTGGATAAAATAAGAACCAAACTGAACTTTCACCTGAGTTGAAGTGAAATCACACTCTTTTAAGAACAAAAAGAAAAATCCTGAACACTGTATCATTTCTTTTCTCATCACATTACGTTTCATTTTTGCCCCCTCTGACATCTAGAAAACCCAGCAATATGAGAAGACGAAGAAATGACAAGACCTCTTCTAGCATTATTTCCAGACTAGAAAAAAGGAAAAGTCCAGGACTGCTAGAAATATTACCAAAGTCCAAATATTACAATGTGTATGTGTGTATTGTGACAGATGGATGGACGATTAAAGATACAGATTTAGCTACATTCATGCGAATTTCAGCATCCAAGAGGTTAAATGTATTAAATGATACCCCTGTTCAAACTCCCATCTCTCCATCTTCTGGGCTTCAATTATCACCGCACAAAAACTTTGGCAGATAAAACAGTCCAGTGCCCCCCTTCTTCTCTGTGGAGCCACAGCCCTTGCTTCATGAGAGCACCCTAAAGCAGTCTGTGTCGGACGGCTGCTGAAGGGGCGGAGCTCTTGATCTACAGCCCTCAAAGAGTCCTGTCATCACCCATGACTGACAATGGGCTTTCCCCTCCTTTTTCATGGAATGCCACTACTGGGCTGGTATGGGTGGAGGGAGAAAATAATGCTAAAATCATAGTAACTGCAACTACCACTGTGGGTGAAGAACTTCATATACCATGTCTTCACAAGAACCATGTAGAGATGAGGAAACTGATGTCAGAGAAAAAGAGTGACTGCAGCCCCTCATTAGCCAGCTGAGAACGGACAGCTGGGGAACGCACACTTGGAAGCAGGCCACTGCTCCTCTGGCCTTCTCCTGGGAGCGTGGCACAGCGATGGGAAAGGAAGATCTTTTTGTAGCCTTTTAACATTATTGCTAAAATCACTAAATTGCTGGTGATGAGCTGATGTTCTGGAATTTAAATTCAAATAGACATACGATTAGGGAGTTTTCCTGGTTTTGAAAGATGCATTTGAACAGTACAGTCTATTTTAAAATCAGCACAAGGAGCTCTGATTTTCTTCATGCTATTTTATTTGGTCATCGTTATAATCATTCAAGCAATGATCTTTGTTTTTTCACTAGGGACTCCCCCAGATAAACTGGATGCAAAGGATGCTGGAGGGTACTGGATGGCCCACCACCTGGATGCATTGGCCCATAATCACCTGGCACACCTGGGTTTGATTCATGTCAATTTGCAATGAGAAAAAAAAACATTCATAATAGTCTTGTCATATTGCCAGAGTAAGTACGTGAACATAAGCAATATGGAAAGTTTGAGCATGTTATCCAGCCTGTTAACTGAGGCTGGGGATGGGGGTGTGCTGACTTGAGAATCTCTGTATGTTTGAAAGCATACTTTTTATTATTGCAGCATCATTGATGATATTACTTTATATTCATTCACTCACTGGATTCACTGATCGAATATATTTGATGGGTAGAATTGCCCCCTTCCGGGTTCATATGTTGAAGAACTCCACCCCTGAACCTTAGAAAGTGACCTAATTTGGAGACTGGGTCTGTACAAATGTAATCAGGTTAAAATGAGATCATTAGTATGGACCCTAATCCAAAATGACTGGTGTCCTTGTAAAAAAAATTTAGATACAGAGATATACCTAAAAGGAAGGTGATATGAAGAGACAGGGGGAGAAAACAGCCATCTAAAAACCAAGGAGAATGGTCTAGAGCAGACCCTTCCCTCAGAAGGAACAACCCTGCCGACACTTTGAACTTGGACTTTCAGCCTCCAGAACTGTGAGACAATAAATGTCTGATGTTTGAGTCACCTAGTCTGTGGTACTTTATCATAGAAGCCCCCAAAAAACTAATACGCATTTATTAAGTTGCTATTGCCTACCACACACCTTAAATTAAATGGTATTTAACCTTCCCGATAACTCGGAAAGCTTTTCATTCTATGCATGAGAAAACTGGGAGTTACCAGTTAGCTAGCTTGTTTAGGGTACCAATTCATGAGCATTCTGGCTGGGCACAACCTCTGGGCTGCCTGACTTCAAAGTTTTCATGGAGATACAGGTGAGTGCAAAAGCAGTATTTCATAATATGCATTTATATTCTCAGGGTTGGTGTTATGTCCATAAATTGCACACGTGTGTGTGTGCATATGCGCACATAGACAGACACGGGAGCATGCTTGCTTGCTAGGGGGTTTTCCTGAACCCTTTGGGGTTCGAGTTCATAAATGATGGAAATTCAAAAATCCATTATATCTATAAAAGTGAGGACAATGCTGGAAGAACGGATCAGAAGACATGAAGAAAGAAGGATGATTGTCATTCAGCAGGACTGGCTTCACCAAAGACCACTTGTAAAACCCTAGACAGTACCCCAGGGGCAGGGAGAGGAATCAGAATTGATTCGCAGCAATCACTGGCTTCCACTGTTGCATTAACAGATAGATAATAGCCGAGTCTTCCAGGATCTAACCATAAGAAACCCCTTAAGTGGCCTGAACCTCACACTATATTATCACTTGCTATTGTCACGGCAATAATCATGCAGATTCGGCAGCGGAGGACCAACTCCGGTAGAACAGAGTTCATGCATGACATATGATGTATCTGTTCAAAGGGACAGATACATCTTTCTTACTGCCACCACACAGCAGCTCTGGTCCACCGTCCCTCCCACCCAAATCACCTCAAATAAATGTGAGGACGGCCGTGCTCACAGTAATTCCTTCATTCTTAAATACATAATGGAAATGTATAACTAGTCCTCATAAAAATTTATATCTCAATCCGTCCCTTTAATTTATAACAGGCCCTCTAGGCGGTTATTATTCAAACATTAATAAAATGACTGTGGATCACCAAAAGCAAGAGTCTCCAAGTCCACTTCTCTTCATATTTGTACATATATAAAACTAGATTAGCATTAACGCCACTTCTGGTTCTAACAACAATTATGCCTTTAATAACAGAGGGCTGTGTGATGTATTATCTTAATCATGTTAGGAAGCCAGGCTCCTATCAGGAAACCAAAGTTGAATTTTTCATGCCCTTTGCAACAATTGTTACTCTTAATGCCCTATATGTTTGGATTCTGCAGTTTATGCAAATGCTCCCTTTCTATAAATTTTAGATTTATCTCCATTTGTCACTGTATGCATTCTAATATGAGGTGATTGTGTTTTTTTCCCTAAAATATGATTAAAACCCATTTCAATTATTTACACTGGGCAAGGAAATAAAAGTAGATGGGCTTTTCCTCCACTGCAGGGTTAATTATGTAACTTTAAAAATGTTAATAAATTTAACACAGGTCCAAACCTCTCCTGAATTTTTAAAAATAGTTCTTTACAAAAGATTTCGATGAAGGAGGGGAAGAAAACAAGAAGCATGTCACTCTTCTTTCCATTACACAGCTAAAGGCTCCACTCAGGATGCTCAGTCAGAGAGTGTCCTCTCACTCTGTGGTCCTGCAGTTCAGCACTTGTTCTGGTGTTTGCCCAGAAGCCTTACAACCTTGCAGCATGTGTTCTCCTGAATTAAAGAATAAATAAATAAAGGGTTGACCTGTTTTCTCCTCTAAACCCGAGTGACGCATTTCAAACTCTGCCTGATGCTTTCCAGGGAAGACTTGCTTGCACAAGGCAGGGCTCTATGGGTATGACCACATGACAAGACAGACAGGGATGGAAGTTTCGTTCTAACATCTTATTTTTATAACAAATATTTTCTGATGTTAGCAGCAGGGCTTAGTCAGGGCTCGCCAACCACTGGCTTAGGAAGGTAACGTTTCATATGATGAGAAACTCAAGCCTTCTCTGTGGTACGTGTTCATAAGAAAAGTTTCTCTTCTAGTAAGTCACGCTTCTTCCTGTACATCTCTCTCCACAACCATTTAAAAGTACCATGGGAAAAATAGAGGAGAGGTTTCCAGTGGACCAAGAAAAATCTTTAATAAGGCCCTCAACTTCAATCTATTAGCCCATTTCTCCCAGATTTTATCATGGCTATTGATTTTTCACCTCTGTGATTCCCCTTCGATAGATTTACAGCAACCAAGCTAAAAATCACAGGTTGACTCTGGTTAAATGTTAGTCGTTATTGCTAATGAGATACTGTACCTTTAAAGACCTAATTCTGCTTCAGTCCCTTTTATACCCTGCAACTCTAATGGTCTTTCCACTAATTGGTTCTGTGTAAATGAAACAAGCTGAAAAACACTGTGGCACCAATAAATATTAATAAGTTATTGTTTGTTTTCTTTACCTTGCTTATGAATTCATACAAAGACAGTGCTAAGACATTAACTCCAGTCTATTAATTGCCACCTGATAATTGCCACCTGATACTTTTCTCCTGGATAATTAGGTACCCATTAGTTCTAATCAAGTAGTTACTTAATTATTGCAGTAATTAGTCTAATGGACTAGCAAATTGAAGCTTTATCACTTTTGGATACTTAATGTTCCTGACAGCATACTTCACAAGTGTCAGGGTTCCGGATTCAGCAACCTGTCATGTAAGAACCCCGTCCTCCACTCTTATCTTCATCCTGTCATCACCGCCTCTATTTCCCCTGGCACTGTTGTGGAGTCTTCCAAGAGGCAACCAGAGCCCAGGCTTCTCCTGTAGGAGCCCTTCTCCTGGTGACATTTTACAGAGACACGATGTTTTATCTTCCTAAGGGCAACAGCACACGGAATGGCCCAACGTCGGACAATGTGAAAAATCAGCCAGGACACAGAGGCCATTCAAAGCAAATGCAGAGAAACGGCAGGCCAAGTGTATAGATGAAGGAAAAGGCTGGTTTAGGAATGAGAGGGATCTAATTAATAATTCTACGTCATGTCCTGTCCACTGAACAAAATCATGATTCATAACAACCAGGGCAATCCAAAAAATTACAGTGTGTTTATACAGGATCTGAATTAAGCTGTGAGTCCATATTCAATTCTAATGACCAGCTAAAGAGGTCCTGAAAAGTGATACAATTGCTGCTCAGGACAATCGTCTGGACTCCTTTGCCATGGGACTTTCACGAGCATTGAATTTGATTGCCTTCTTTTAGACAAAATGCACGCCATGTTGCCCAGGCATTCTAGAAAATTCCTTCACTGACTGTGCTTCTTCATTTTCAAAGCTGATCATTGTGTATCTTCTCCAGTGTCTTCTCTTAGAAAGTCACTTGGCAGCTGGCTCTATTTGGGGTGCCCTCAATATTTCCCATTCTTTTTTGCTTATAACGCTTCCTCTGCAAATCTCCGTATTTTTGTGGATCTAGGGTTGTATGCTGGGTTTTATTTATTTAGTTAGTTAAGTAGATAGGTAGCCAGGTAGCTATTTGTTTATTTATAGGTGTGCCCTCTCATTAGGTGATCACATCTCTGTCAACAGACTACAACTAGATTCTGTCACTTTCTTGCTTCTAATCTCACAAGGGTTTTCATTTCACTCAGAATATACTCTGGAATCCTGATGCATAAGGTCCTGCCTGACTTGATCTCTGCTTCCTCTATGACTCTCTCTTTTCCATTCCTCCTCCCTTGGGACAGGTCAGCAACTTGGCCTTTCTTAGTCTTTCATCAGGCCCAGATTGTTCCTGCCACAGGGCCTTTGCACTGGCTGTTTTCTCTAAGGATGGAAAGCTTTCCCCAGCTCTTCTCATGTCTGCTCCTCTCTATTTTGGTCTTAATTCAGGTATCAGCTCAAAGAGGCCTTCCTTGAATATCCTGTCCCACAACACCTCCCCAAGTACATCTCTATTTTCTAATTATTTCCTTTGTAGTACTTAACACCTAGGAAATAAACTACGTGAAAACTACATCTGCATCTTGTAGCTATGTCAGAAATTTGCTTCTCTGGGTTTCTCATTGCTTGATTTCCACTGGTGCCCGATACCTCCTTGTGTGAAAAACTGCACTTTAGGGCAAAAGTTACAGAAATTTAAAGGAGGCAGATATGTTGGCTGGTTGTTTCTCTTTCTCTTTCTCTTTCTCTTTCTCTTTCTCTTTCTCTCTCTCTCTCTTCCTGCCCAGCTGCCTACTGAGTATAGTGCTTGGAGGACAGAAATGACCCAACTGCAGACTTCTTCAGAAATGATGAGGCCTGGGAGTGTCACTCTCAGGTGTGTCTGAGACTCAGACTATCCCAGGAAGGATGCTACTAACTGTGTCACCGCACTAAACCTGGACTTTATCTCAGACATTGATTCGATTTGGATTCTCTCAATCCTCAAGTCAGATTTGTATCTGAATTGATCACTGAGTCTTTGACAAGTGTCATCTGCCCTTGTTATCTGCCCTATGTATTGCAGTTCATGACATTTAAGGGCCTACTGACCTAGAAATTCTGCTCCCATGTGGGAACCAGGATACCAGTTTCATTTTAAAATGCGGTGCAACTGACAAAGGCTCATATTAGCTCCAATACATAGGAGGAAGCAAGAGATGAAATGATCTAAAATCCTTTTAGGGATTCTATCTCCATATTTAGTTGTACCACATCTTTGTTTTTTCACTAAACAAGACTATTTTTATTTCCTGTCAAAGACATATTGAAAACTACCACTATCTGTCCTTCCCCTGCTGCTATGGAGGGAGGTGTTTCAGGTTTAGAAATTATAAGAGTTTTACAAATCATGAGAGTTTTTCAAGGAAGTACTGGATGTATTGTTCTTTAAAACAAACAAAAAAAAAACAGGTAAGTCAATATGCAATACATTACAGCTGCTATTTTAATGAAAAATATATTTCTAATACTAATATATTTGCCAAGGTATGGTAAGTACTGTACAAAGTAATGAGTACTAAACATAATATTTAGAGCTAGGTTTTAGGTTGAGGAAATATGCCAAAATAATTATGAAATGTAAATGATCCCTCAGAATCAGCCTCAGGACATGGTGGTTAAAACCCATACTTGGCCTAATCTCAGTTTTATTATTTGTGAAATGGGAAAATTAGTATCTGTCTGCCGTACCCTCTTCACAAAGATGCTGCAAGGGTCAAATAAGTTCATATATTAATGATTTTTGTAAAATTAAAAATTTGCTTTGCAGGAAAGCAAGCATTATAAGGAATACATCATATACTTTATTTTTCAAAAGAGAAATTGCTTGATCTCATCCCTGATTAATTCAAAGCCATTCAACATATTAAATCTCCTCTGTATATTATTGAATGCAAAGTCAGTGTACCTGAGCCACAGGTTCTTCTATCCCAACTCTCAGGACCCCGCACCTTGCCCTGGGCAGGGGGTGCTCCAATACTACTGGTCCTGTCAAAGCCAAAGAATGGAACTTCAACGAGTAAAGTCCCAGGCCACATTCATGTGTTTTATCCTTGGTTCCAGTCTGATGGCATTCCACCAGTGCTCACCCATCACCAACATTTCTTGCATGAAGATAATAACAAGATTGGCATCAGCGGGATTGCTGCTAAATGACAGACACAGGTTACGTGTCTTCAAACTAACAGATGAGAAGCTGGCACTCAAGGAACTGGAGGCAGCTTCTCTGGGTTCGCACAGTGATGAACAGCAGAGCTAGAGACCCGCCCACCCCCTGAAGAACCTGGAGCATCACTGGGTTTCATGGCCCTTTCTGCACGGGGCTTACACATCTTTCCATCTGCACAGTTTCTGGCCAAGGGCTTGGCACAGAGTGAACACCTAGGAAATGCTGGCAGCCCTGACTCGACTGACCGCATCTAACTGTAGCTTTTTTCTGTTATATGGCCAAGAATAATTGGCTCATTTCTCTCACTTGAAAAATGGAATATCTCTATGTTAACTCAAACTCTGTTGTGTTCAGAGGAGACAGCCAACAAGACCAAATTAAAAGCCTGGAGGGGGACGCTAATTTCACAAAATGCCTCGTTTTAACTACTGGCCGTAAAACGGTCACCAGTTTGCTAGGGTGCATGAGAAGTCTATTGCTTGTTGGCTTTCAGCCTACGCTAAGTTGCCTTAGTGGCATCATTTTTTAATGACAGTGGGGTATTGATTTTTCCCTAAGGGTGGTCGCCACTTGTGGAAAGATGAGTGCTGGCTTTGGAGTACGGGGGCGACAACACCAGCTCACACATGGAAGCCTTTGGCGGATGCTCTATTGGGTCTGCCCGGTAATGTTCAGCCTCTTTCACACCCTTGGACTCTTGCACATCCCCAAGGACCTATACTGGTCTTCAGGGTACAGTTAGTGACTGCGAAAGGTGAGCAACAGAACTTAGAAAAACAATGTAGCCCTAGTCCCCTTATTATGCTCCAACCAAGGGGATCAAGAGAGACATAAAGTAGGTGCTCAGAAAGTGGCCACTAATCTTGGTTTTTTGAGCCTGAGGGGTAGAGTGAGGGGCCTGGTTTTTAAAGCTGGACTTTGGCCACTTTCAAGGTGTGTGATATTGATGAGAAATTCAGCCTCAGTGCAGCTTAGTTACCCCATCTTGAAAATGTATTTTTCATGGGGTTGTAAGGATTACAAACAATAAACGAACAGAGAAAAGCATCTTGCGAATCATAGAGCCCTCTGCAAACGTTAGATGTTGCGGTGCCTGTGGGGAGTTCAGCATCCCTGGTTCCACTATCAGAACAGTCTTTGAGTCGCGGCACTCTCTACCCCACCCAGCAGTGGGCTGCGGCTGGCTCATCCAACTCAGAAGTCTGCCTGCGTCTGCTCCCCGCACTCAGGGACGGCATGGATATTGTGAGAGTATCCATACACAGAAATTGTCAAGTGCCATGGATCAGGGCTTGTCCCCCACTTCGTCCAAGAGCCTCCAAGAGCTTGTTATTATCCCTTCCCTAGCCTCTAATCCTTCCCTCCCCTCGCCTCCATGGAAGTCACAGATTTCAAGGATGCTGGGTTTATAAAACCCGGGGGGCCAAGACCTTTTGGGTGTGGGGTTTTGTTCACTGCCTAGCACAGAGCCTGACACGTATGAAGTATTCAATAAAAATGGGTGACCAGACAAATAAATCGTTGAAAGAGTGCAGTGGCAAAGTGTTCTGGGGTATGACACGGACCCTAACCTATGAGAGCATGCCCCTCCCAATCACCTGTCAGAGAGTCGGTTTCTGCATCTGTAGAATGGGTAAGCTAATACGTACTCACGTAGAATTGATGTGAAGATTAATTAAAATAGCATGAACAGCACACATTGGACAGTTAATACATGTTGGATGCCTTTCTTTGCTTCTAGAAGCCAGTGGGTAATTCCGCTCTTTCTCCTATTCATCCTCCTGCTTGACTACACCCGCTTCCACCTCCCACTGTGTTTATATACATATTTATGTTTACACACAAACACATATGTTTAACAACTAGCTGCGTAACTATCATTTCACACCAGGACGCCAAGCTCAGCCAACACATTCAGAAGCTAACACCTGTGATGGAGGCAGAAAGAATGACTTCCATAAACCAACATTTAATTTTTGAAATTGGAGTGGGTAATTCAGAAGGGTAATTCATGGATTTCCTAATTGTTTTTTCTTTTCATGCTCTAAACTGCTGAGGACCCTTTATTCATTTTGCCTACCTGTTAGAGCGGCGCTGAGGTCCAAGCGAGATGATGTATATAAAACAGTCTGCACGTGCAATTATTGCGACCAGCGGAGCAAAAAAATAATATCAATGAATCCAGAACCTTAGAGCTGGCAGGGAACTGAGGCGATCGGTTAGTCCAACCCCGTTCATTCCTAGGTGAACCACACTTAGGCAACATACAGTGACTTTTCTTAGGTCACTCCACTTAATCAATGACAATAATTAAGCTAGAGCCTATAGACTCCAAATCGTCACACTCATAGCATGACTTTGACAATGACATAAAACAGCAACTGCTGGGAGGAAAATATGATCTGAACCAAATGCTTGATGATTGAAAGACTAAAAAGAGGATGCTAACATGTATTCGGAAAATCTGTGTACATCCTATGTCCAACTAGCTCATTTCTGTCAGATCATTTTAAGAGCATTTCTTTTTTTGTCACCATGAAAATACAATTTTAACTAGTGATTGTTACGGATAACAAATGCCTCTTCGAAGAGATTTATGAAATGGCCAGAAAGAAAGAGGGGAAAGGAATACCAGGTGCCTACATTGCTTTGGGTACAGCGAAAGCTACAGCAGCACAAAACCACATATACTGAACACAAAATTTTCTAGCCACATCCAAGCACCATGTTCTCTCATTATGAAGTTTTCGAGCTCAGATGTAATCAATTTGAGCTTGTAATGCTCCAGCAGCTTAAGATCTCCATAATAGTTTAGCCCACTGCTGTTCAATTGCCTGTAACTTCTGGAAAGGAAGACTTCCTTGTAAGGCACATGGCGAGGAGGCCGTGGGTGGTAAGAGATTCGGGGATGAGGGAAGAAGGGAAGGGAAGCCCTCAGAGCCCAGCTATGCTCCAGGTACAGGGATTTCATTAGCTTTTACTCAGGGGTGACACTCAAAGTATTTAACAACTAGTCGGGTATAGTCACCCACTAAAACGAACTGATTCGCACTTTCATGCTGGCGCAGGGCTCTGGAGGCCCCCGAGGCCACCCAGTTCCTACGGGCGTGACCAAACCCACTGGTGTAGGGGGAGGAGGGCAGGGATTCCCAGTCCAGGGGCAGCAACCATTTGCCAGTTGGAGTGGAAGGAGTGCCGATTTTTAACCACCAGAATGACAGTACTGCTGCCTGCCTGTGCAGATACTCGTGCACCCACCATGAGTACATTCACCCCACCCCCCACCCTGAAGAGCTTCCAGTGAGAGGGCCGCTATAAAGCAGTCCCGTCAGTGGTATAGTTCAGAGCTCCTCAGGGAGCAGGGTGGGGAGGCAACGCCCACAGACAAACCCTATCTGAAGTGGCTTCCCTTGCTGCTGGGTTGCCACCGCCTGGCTCCGCAGGTGAGCTGCAAAGCGGTTCCTGCCGGAGCCTCCAGCCCCACCGCAGCCCCAGGGCTGCCTCGCTTCGTTACTACAAAGAAGTCAGAAACACTGCGTTTCTCGTTTTTAATGCTCAGGCTGGAGGCGTGAGCGTTACTGTACTTCATGCTTAGCAAAATATTATATGAGAGCATGAAGGCTGGTGTTCAAGGAGAAGCTAAGGGTGGAGTTTTTCCAGGTAGATTATTCTCCCTCTCGATGCAGGGACCAACAATCCACGGGTACTGTGACATCGACAGGTAAGTCACCCTCCCTGGAGTTACCACTCTGCTCTCCACGGAAAAGCCCAGAGTGTGGCCCTCGTGGCGGGAGCTGAGCAAGGTCTTGCAGTGGCCTCCTCTCCAGGCACCGTTTCCAGAAACAGTTGCCCCTGGAGAAGGTCCCTTGTCCTTTCTTTGCTGCTTTCTGCAGCAAGAGGCTTCTCAGCTGCCTACGTTGCTGGGCCTGATGTAGCCAACATCTTGCAAAAATAAAATGGAAAATGGGCTTCTCATCAGAACAGCAGCAGCTGTTTCACACCATCAGAAAACAACATCATCATACTTGAAAACCAGATTTAGCAGTTTCAAAGAGCTGCGAAGACAAAATTGGACGCAGACAAGGCTTTGGTTCTGTAACTGTCATTGCTTCCACCAAACTCTCTCATTCATGTAAAAACAACTTTAAAACATTAAATGGCTGAACTTTTTTAGAGGCAATGAGGTTTTCAGTCTCTCCTTTCTTGAAAAGAATGCAGAGATTTACCCCATCACCCTTTTTATCGACCAGTTTTAAGTAAGCGTTATGTCAAAACTTCCATGACTTAAATTCCAAGGATGATGCATTATTGTCTTGACCCCATATCCACAAAGGTGGCTCTGGTGTCCCCTTCTTTGGCAATTGCTTCATACTGTACTCTGTCTGTACTGGAGCTAGTTAAGACAATATATTCGGTTCGGTCACTAATGAGATATAAAGCTGGCACCTGAGATATCTCTAATAGTACTATTTTTAGGTCATTTTCCTCTTTAAACCTGCAATTGGTAATTTCAGGAAATCTATTGGAAAAATTATTGGTACTAAAAAATATTATTCCACTGACCAAGCTATTTTCTTCCCCAGCCAACAGAAGCCCTTCCTTCTGGACTTTTTTGTTTACTTGTTTGTTTGTTTTTCTTTTAGATCTACAATATACCTGGAAGGTAAATTTGTGAAGAATACCAAAAGAATTGTCATTATTATAGAATTAACTGTCTCCTAGCCATGTTTGCTCTTATGCTAAAAAAAATTCATGGGTGTATTATAAAATTTTAAAAGATTAAAATAGGATGTTTTCCCCCTTTCTGTGTAAAACAAAAGTGTTCTATTTTTGCTGACTTTTTACAGTCCTGTTGCAGAAGTGTGTGGGTTTTTTTTTTCTTTTTTCATCACTCTTGGACTTTTTCTCTGTAGTAGCTCATGAATTTCCCTGCATAAATCACTTAGTTTTTAATCCAAAATATCTTATGAGAGATCATATGACATACTAACCACTTAGTTAAGCTTAGGACTGGCATTATTTGCCTAATTTTATTCCGGCTAGTTACAAGTAAATGCACCAAAATAGAATGCTGGAGAACTTGGAAGAGGGCATAGGAAAAAAAAAAAAAAAAACAGTGGACATTGGGGAGGAGGCTGGTCTGGTTTAGGACCTCTTAGAACGAGAATACTCTGTGAGGATGTTTAGGGAGCATGCTAAGCACGCTGCCATTTCTGGAAGCCTTGTGTCTCAAGGGAATAGTAAGAAGCAATTATGTAAGCGGAATTGGAAACGGTCCTCTCATCTTTGGGTGCTTCTGCCAAGAAAGGAGAGATCAAATGTGAGCGGAAGTCAGAAGGCCCAAAGCTTGACCCATGTGAGGTCCAAGACCAGAGTCACGGCTGGGATCCCGGTGGTTTTGGGAGGGCTCCCTGTGAGTGGGGCCCCAGATGTCCTCTCAAAGGCATTTGGACGAGCCCCTCAGCTGAGGAGGTCAGTGCCCACCTTGACCTCCACCAGCGGGTGGCCCGTCAATCATCCCATCCAATAGCAAGCCTCATTTTCTTTAAAGGAACGTTTGTGTACTTTGTTCCAGGCAAGGAACTCAAGTGACCCCAGACTAACTGCAAGCTGTCCCCTGACCCAAATCAAAGGAGCACTCCAGCACCTGCCATTTATCAGGTGCCTTTCAGCAAAGTCATCATGAAAGAGAAATAATTTCACTCACTTTTAAAGTGTAGCTCTTTGGGGAAGCAGATGTTGAACAGCAGCCCAGCAACCTGGTACAACTGTTCAGGACAGGAAGTAGAGGGGGGGAAAAAAAAGACTCCACAGAAACTGCAAAGGGAATTGAAAAAGGCAAAGCATAATTACCTGCACTGGAATGGAGCCTGTGCACCAGCACTAACGTCATTACTTTTACATTAAAAGGAAGAGGATTTTTCTCTAAATACGATCGGAGCATCGCCCTTAGATACCAACACTTGTGCAGACGGCAGAGGAGGCAGGGAGACTTTTAAGAAGGTGAGAAGGCAGAAAGAGGAAATTAGACAGGCAGACATAAGGGCACCTTTCTTTATCAATACTCTTGGCCTCTCTGTCTGCTCCTCCAATCCACTTACTTTTTGGCAGACGCCCGCAACGCATTAAAAATTCATCCTGCGATTCTCTGCATTTGCATTAGATGGCAGGGTGATGCCCATGGACCCTCAAAAGAGGAGGCTTATGTGTCTCTGAGTTGTAGCAACTTTTTAATAACCATTTCATATATAATTATGACAACAGTTCAGTTCGCACAGTATTTCAAAGATAATAGTGATAATTTTTCAGGTCACACAGTATGAACAATGGCTTCTTATTGGGAGAGAGAAGCATTTGGTCATTTCTATGGGTGGGTCAGGCACCTGGGTTCATACTCTCGCTTTTCCACTTCCTAACTGGGTGATATGGGGCAAGCTACTTAAGTACCCTGTTACTTCACCCGTAAAATGGGCAGTTTTTAGAACGTGTGTGTGTGTATGTGTGTGTGTGTGCATACAGGTGGATTAAGCGATACGACAATTGCAAAGTAACATTCGATTTTTGTTGGTGGTATTGTTATTATTCATAACACTCCAAAGCGAAAATCAAGATCAGTTGAAAACTATCAAACCTATTTCACCTTTTCCAAATCCCCTAACGTCAACAGGCCTGAGAGGAGGGCTCTCCAAAACCACATTCTCAGGAAGACCATACACGCCTCGGTAAATCAGGCCAGTTATGCGTCCTGATGGTCTGGCAGCTGGGTCCATTTTTTAGATCTTCTATGTCACACACGCAGGGCTGCTTAAAAGGTTTTTTAAACGAGAGCCCAATAAAACCACGGAGAAGAAAAAGACAGAGTGGGGGAAAAAAAGTCTCACGGGAAAGTGACAGAATTCAGGATCCAAGCATGCAGTGATGCCCTGAGCTCAAAGTCTTTACAAGCTAAGTGGTCGATGTGGCTGCCTGAGATCATCACCTCTCCCCCCCGCCCCCAGTACGGCCCTGAGAGAACTAATAAATGGTCTGGCGCGGGGGGAAGTGAGGGGAGAGCACTTGGCTGAAAGACTGACTGATCTTGCTACAGATCAGATGGATGGTTCTAAATGACCTGAAAAGACATTCTGAGAGCCCTGGGCCACAGCATTAAGAGCCCAGATACCACGGGCTCTCCTGAAAAGTAGTTATTAGAGACTGAAGTCACAGTTGACAAGTGCGACTTCCGTTTCAAGTAATGATTTAACAGAGTCCATGTGAGTAAAGGTTATGTCTCTGTGTGTCAGGGGTACCGCTGATGCTTAAAGGGAATGATTGGTAGATTTCAAGCAGAGAGAGAAGCCAGTGGGTAGAAGAGAAGGGGTGGCCAAACTCAGGTAGAACTTCAGTGTGATTGTGTGAGACGGAACCAGGAATTGCTGCTGGGTGGCAGTCCTGGACCGCCCACACTCACAACCACACACCTCACACACACACACAACACACACGCGTACAACCACCACCCACCATCCCCAGAGTGATCTTCTGCAGAACAACTAAAAAGGTCTTGTGCATTTCCCTCTGTCCCCCACCACGTCACAGGAATTCTCCATGCGCCTATGCGCACCAGTTGGAATGCATCGCCAGGCTAGAAATACCACATTGAACGATGAAAGAAATGTGTGTTCCTGGCACCTCTGGGGTGTGGGAGGTCTGTGCACGGGGCGATTAGACCTTTTTGTTCTGCCTGCTGGTCTGCAGCTTGACATAAACCATCACTAAGACACGTGGTCCCCACACCCACCTGACTGTCTTCACATTTCAATCAGCAGGAGTTGATTCTAGGGAGGTGCTGAAGGGTCGTGTTTCCCTGGCAGACAGGCTGCAGGCAAGGGGGGGGGGGGGGAAGTGCCCATGTGCACATGTGTGTATGTGTTTTTCCCCATATGTGATTCATGCCTCTGTAATGCCCACAACGGAGCTAATTCTGCCTTCACTAAGGGAATCCATGTAAGTGATAAGTCTGTTGTCAAACTTACCCAGATTTTGACCCCAATCACCTTCTTATTTAACCTCATGGATACAGGGGAGGTTCTGTGTTAGAAGACGCTCTTTCTATTATTTTCAGTAAGAGGTGACAACTCAAGTAATTTTTATTAACCTGTGCGAGTCTCAGAAAAAGCACAGCTGCAATTCACAATACATGTTGTAGGATTGGTGTGTTATTTTGCCTCCCTGCCTTTTTTCTTGCCTGCCTTCTTTCCTTGTTCTCTTTATCCTCTGAATTACATTTCCGCTGCTTACCTAGCTCCTGTAGGTGTCTGTCAGTGGGAAGATACAGAATAATAATACACATTTAAATGACACCATTCATGACAAAGGATCGTAAAGCACATTAATAGGTTGACCTGAACATCATGAAAGGCCTGGAGAATTGCCCTAACTTCCTACAAAATGGATCTACCTTCGGTGTGGAGGAGAGCAGCTGCGTTGGAAATAAAAGCAATATGGCAGATTCGAAGGATGTTCTCCTAAATCACTCCTAGCTGCCATTGATTGAAAATATTTAGATGGGGATCTGACAAGCCAAGTTAAGTGTGTACCCTGACTCCTGTGAAGAGTGCCTGGGGAATCACTGTAATTCACTACTGAGACGGGCTCCGACACTTATTTTCTCCAGGAAACCACCTAGATAAGGTTAAAGGCATAAAGTAGAAGGGGAAAAGAAAGACTGAAACAAGTGACAAATGAATAGAAGAATCAGCCAAAGGTTGGCCTGCCCTGCAATCTGGCTCCACTCCCTCGGAAAGATAACCTTTGGCTGCAAGGGCATCCCCCGGGCCTGGTCGGTTTAATCAGGTGCACCTTGCGGGCCATTGTTATGTAGAGCAGGCGGCTGCTGCACTGAGCCAACAGAGCTGCCTCCTCACTCTAATGGCAGAGTATCCACCTGGGAGGCGTTAAATCTTCAGTGTGTTCCTGGAGGGACTTCATGTTCCCCATAATTAATTCCTCCACTGGATGTCTATATAACGCCACACTCCAGTGGTCATTATGGACTGGTGATGATGGCTCCTGGAGACAGCTCCAGGGCTCCTGGCTTGGTGGGTTAGGGGGTCCGTGGAGAGCAGCTCATCAGGGCTCTGGGGAGCATGTGACGTGTTCCCCCACAAGCACACATGCATGGGGAAACTCACTCAGGAGAACTGCTGAGGTTGCTTTTATTTGGGCAGAGGAAATGCTTGTCAGACACATCAGCTGATAGCACCCACGGAGCAGGAAGAAGGAAAATGAACTGCACTGCCATGAACTCAGATTTCACGAGCGAAAGCGGCACAATGACATTTATATTAGCTTAGTTTGACATGACCTGACTGCTCAGGTTGGAGGAAGAGGAACTCTTCTCTGGCACGTTCACCACCCCATCCCACAAAAGTGCACAGTTCTGCAGTCTACAGAGGTAACAGATCATGCAAAATGTGGCAATTTCCTGATAGCTCTTCCCCTGGAATGAAGAAACCCCTGGATCGTCTAAGAGCATCATGTTTTCTATAGAATTTCTAAACACGGGAGGAAATTGTCTGTGTACGGAGAGCATGAAGAAGAATAATAACAAACTGGTAGTCCCCAAACCTCACAAAGCCAGAGCAGCACTGGAGGTGTTGTTTATCACGCAGATTCCTGAGTTTACACCCCACAGATGCAAAATCATTCCTCCTGAAATAAGGTCTGGAAATCTGAGGATTTGCTCTGCTTCATAGTACAGCGAGGAGGGGGATGTCCCACCGGAGGTGGGATGACGCGTAGGAAGAATGCCAACGACTGGGTCCCAGATATCGGCATTCCGCCCTCTTCTGTCCCCACTTACTAGCTGGGCAAAATGGAGAAGGTCTTTAACCCTTTCTGATCTGCAGGTTTCCCAACCGAACACAGGAATGATAAAACCTGTCTTGAAGAGAATTAGTGGTAATGTATGTAAAGCTCTAATACATAACACAAACAGCAAAAGCAAAGCCAAATTACACACCGGGGAAAAGTGTGTGATGCATATTTGGCAAAGCGATGATTTTCTTAATATAGAAAACATTCCAAACAATCAATAGAAAAAGATCATTAATGCTGTAGGAGAATGGATAAATGATATAATCGAAGAGTTCACAGAAAAGGGAACACAAAAGGGTCTTAAATACATAGTATTTAAAAAGAACATGCTGGCCCCTCACTCATAGTAAAATAAGTACAAATTAAAACCACAATGATATTTTTTCCCATCTTTCAGATTATCAAAATCAAAAAAGTTTGCCATCACTCCACATCGGAGATGGGGGGTAGTTTCAACAATATCTGTTAGAAATGTAAACACTCAGGTTCTGTGACCAGTGCTTCCACTTTCAGAAATTCATCATTCATACGTACTGACATGTGTGTGCAAAGCAGCGTGTATGGGAATGTTCACGGCAGCATATTGTGATATAGCAAATTATTTGAAACAAATGCCTATCAGAAAGGAGCTAGTTCAATAAGTCCTGTTAAAGGAAAGCTGTGTGATACAAAGCAGCTGCTAAAATGAATGAGGCAGCTCATTCATGAATTGTTGCAGAATGATCTGCAAGTAGGCAGCCACTGGTATGAAATATATCCACCCCTGGGTGCCGGCACATGTAGGGAATCGCTGTGGAATAAGTGCATCGTGGCCTGCTGCCACTGGTTCCCTCTGGGAAGGGGGACTGAGTGGCTTCAAGACAGAAAGGGCAGGAGAGTCTTCACATTCTTAAAAATTTTGTACCTATTACATAATGCATACACATTTTTTAGAGGAGCGAAAATGTAAAAGTATAACCAGCAAAATGTAAACACCTAATGCATGGTGGTCCTTGATACGCACAGCCTACTCTTGAATGTGTTCTTTGGAAAGGAGAAATTAAGTTATACATACTCTCATCCTGTGTCCCTTATGACAACTACCTCTTTTCACACTTTGGAACAGCCTGTCTTTGACGAAGAGTTAACCATTCATAATACTGGAACAGAACAACATGGGCCCGCAAATTTATCACAAGTGCTGCTGAACAAAACGTAGAGCTCTGCTCATCTGCACAACTGCAGAACAGAGTGGAACAAAAGAGAGGGTTTTGTTCGAACTGCAAATTCCAGCGCCATCCACCACCTTACTGGCTGGGCAGCCCTCAGCAACTTAACCTCTCTGAGATTTATTGCATTCATACATTAAAGGAAAATACTTCTTTTACTTATGAGAGCATTAAAGGAGATAATGAAGTTATAGTACAACAAAGAGAACAATACTTTTGTTCACTTTGGCTGATACTCCCCAAAATAACTTTTTTTTAATTATTTGCTTTTTGTTTTCCTTCTACTTGCAGAAGTTAACGTTTAGATCTTATTTTTCAAAAGTCCCAATAAAAGCATAGATCCTTTTTCTTGGGCTCTAGCTAAGACTCAGGTACTAACTTTCAACATGATCTTGGAAAAGTTGCTCATTCTTTCTGTTTGTTTTTTTATCTGCCAAACAGTAATAACCACAATTGCATCATTTCATGCAGCTGCAGATCTCAAGAGCATGTAAGAAGTGTACTCATATATAGCAATTTAGTCAAAGACCTTTTAAGTAAATAAGCCCAAGTAACAGATTCACATTCTGTAAAATGCTTGTCCCCCAGTGACAGACAGGCTGGGGACATCACGTAGGGAAGACCAAGCCATACAACACACTCCCTCACTCTCATCTCCCCAGAAGCCCTCTTACAGTAAACAAGTTACTCTTGCAAAGTCTTCTCTGGGCACTGATGTAAGTTCATATTTTAATGGGTAATTGGCAAGTAATTACGACAAAGACAGGGGTTGTCCTGTAGAATTATGAACCATGGCTCAAAGAGATAATGATGGACTCTGGAGCGGATCCGGATCAGTGAGAAGGGAGGAAAAAGAAGAAAATCACAATAGTTGTATAGAACTTACAGCCTGGGCATTCACAAAGAATGCCAGGGGCCGGGAGTTCAGGACCCACCTGCTTCAAGGTGGTCAGGCTAGGTTGGACTGACATCGGTCTGACTAGGGAGGAAGCCCCCCGCCCCCAGTCCTTGAGAGCTGTGCAGCGGACAACAAAGGCAAAAGTCTGGTTGGTCTTAGATGACTAGCAGAGTGTTGTAGAACTAAGGAAAGTTCTATGTTAAATTTAACCTCTCAGCTGAACAAACTGGACCCTGTACTTAGTCTACACGCATAATTTTTTTTTTTTGCTTAATACAATTAATCATCTGCTAAACCTTCCTCCCCCGTAACCTGCACTCAAAACACTGAACTAAGTGTTTCTTATTAGTAGTTTGTCACTAAGAACAACTATACTACATGGATTTTTTTAGAATAATCCCAATTTGAAATACAGTATTATTTTGGCCTCAAGGCAACTTGGGAATTCCCATACTGGTTAATCACTCCAGAAGGCAGTACATGAAAAAAAGCATGTATATATGTTACAAAAGATTCTCATAAAAGAATTAATGTTTGAAAAAGACCTAGTTACTCAGAAGACTACCAACAATTGCACTTGAGCTTTTAAATGTCAATGGACACGTCTGTGTCCTGTGTTGCTATTCGCCTTGGAGTGGAATTACTTGGACAATGTACCAATATAGAAACCCACATAATTGGGGCTACGAGATCAAGCCAAGGGAGTACAACATAAAGAGAAAGTACAGTTTTTCCAGTTGCTTCTTTAAACAGTCCTTGTGCCTGCCAAATTACTTAAAAGTATTCTAGTCCATTTAATTATTATGTTTAACTTTAACATCAAAATGAGTATAAGAAGCAAAGAAAAACTACAAGTTGTGATAGGAATACTATTCAGGAAAATGACCCATTAGGGAAAAAAGCACTCATATACCTAGATTCTTAGTTCAGGAAATATCATTCTCCAGACAGCAGCTCGAGTGAAAGCACCCCAACTTCTTACGTGAAGGTAGCAGATGTGGTGGCCAGAACAGCAGGCTGAGAATACCAACACGGTCTGGGAGGACTGTGGAACCCAGCATAAGTAGCAGGCCCTCTGGATGACAGCTCAATGTGAAACGAGAAACTAGCCTCCATCCAGCTTCTACTGCATGGGTGTCAACATCAGAAAATGCTCCGTCACACAGCTAGTAGAAGCGCAGTCTGATGGACACAGAGCCTGACCTTTCTTCCCCAGGAGACTATCCCTCCAGGTCATGGGTGAGGGATACTGGCAAGGGTCACTGAGGGGGGGCGTGCAAGTACAGCTGCTTGCTCAAAACCCATCCCCTAATCAACAGGACTCAGCCTCAAGGGGTTGTCATGCCAGCCCTTTCACCAGCACTCACGGAGCAGGCAAAAAGCAAAGCCCAGGAAAATGTTCTCTTTTTTAAAGAGCCAAAGCTGGACAGAAAGGAAAGCACTAAAAGAGGATTAAAGCAAGGGTCTAGCTTGGATGGGATGGTTGGACCAGGTTTCCTGGTTGTGTTTAGTCATACCTGAGCCCTTTATTGCGGAGAATAAACAGAGCTCTGCTTCAAGTGATACTAAGGGGAAGATAGGTGATAGGTGGGTGGGAGGGTGGATGGATGCATGGATGCATGGATGGATCTATCGATCAATCGATATTTAGGTCTATGATTGGGTCTTTATACTGTAACTAAATCTGTATCCATAGTTTTCTCGCTCCTTACACATGGGGCTGTGCTGAAGGCACACCAACTCAAGCAGGGTGTACACAGACCACACAATGACACAGTCAGAAATGTTTAACTTCTCACTGACTGCTTCAGAATGAAATCCTGCCTTGTTGCCTTCCGTGATGTGCATGGCCCTGGAGGTACATGTCGGACTCCCTGGTGTATTGGGTAGCTGGAAGTTGTTTTGATTCAGGGCAAGGGGAGTGACATGTCCTGCTTTCTGAAAAGGGGCCATCAGCTGCATTGCACTGTGCCTCTGGCAGGTGCTTCAATGTCAAAGGTATTAAAGCTCATTATCTGTTTTGCTTCCTTCAGTCTCTCTCTTTCTTATCATCGCCCACACTGGCCTCCTTCCTCTGTACGCCACCTCTCCCTCGCGTTAGGTTTATTGTCAGTGACTACTAGGTGGCCCTGAAAGTGAAGGTATCAAGTTGATCCTGCAAAGCCAAAAGCTCATGAGTCCTTCCAGCTGGAAAGAAATAGGACCTGGTGGTCCTCCACCATGTGGAAGACTTCCCTCCATGTGGAAGAGAAACATGTTTCTCATACGTTTGTCCAAACTGATTCCACACATGTAGGTAAATTATTTCTGACACCTACTACATTTGTCCTATTTGTAGCCAGAAATTAATAGGACATAGTCACATGACATCCTACATGCTTACAAAAATATCTGAAATCAGAGGCTGAACAAATGAATTCATTTATTGAGTCAACGATACTTAGAGCAAATAATGTCCTACTTGCATACCCATGTTCTCTAATGGTAACGGGAGCAGCACAAATGCTTGAGGGGGCTACCTACCTATGTCTACATGCCTGGATTTCCCACGTAGAGAAAACAGATAGATGAAATGTATCAGTAGCAGCGGTAGGTGATATCAGACGATACTGCTGAGTGGGTAAGTGTCCCTAATTGATTTATGGGGATTATCTTTAAGCCCGACAATAACCTTAGAAGAATTATAACTTCAACCTAATTTTACAGACGAGGAAACTCAGGCACAGAGAGGGTAACGGTACGTGCGAAATCTCGCAGGGTGGTGTGAACCCAGGCAAGGCGAGTCCAGAGTCTGTTCCCCTTAAATGTCACCCTATACTGTGCCCCATGACTGCTGCTGATAGCAGGCCTGAGTAAAGCCTCCACTGGGTTTGTAGAATACTTTAAGGCGAATACAAATGAAAGCACAATTTTGCTCATTTTTCGGTCTATCCACGTGATAGGTAAGAGGCATTAGGGTCATTTTACGAATGAGAAATGTCATTGAGAAACCAGTGAGGGATGATGACCCCACCGCCAAAGCAGGGACATTTGGGGTTAGGGTCTCGGAACTTACAACTCTAACTCCATGTGTGAGGATTAATTCCGTCTTCACGCACTGGAACAGGAGAGAAGGAAAAGGCCAGTGCCATGTTCTCAAAGCAGTAATTACGCAGAAGGAGGAACAAAATGGAAGCAATGAGAAGGCTGAACTTGGTGTAATGTAAAGCAGCCTAACTATTCTCTAAATGATAGACTTTCTGCAAATGCCATTCCCCTGGGCTCCTAAATTTGAAAACAGACTTAAGAAAGAATGTTACTGCGAGGACTTTAATGAGTAGAAAGCCTCTTTGATCCTATAAAATCAAAAGAATCTGTCACATTCTAACCAAGTTTCAATCACTGGACTGTAAAGACTTCTCAGGGTGTATATGTGAACAGGAAAGAGAAATATTCCAGGGAAACTCTAGGTAGATCAATACATCTGCTTTGACTTTGGGACAGGATTCTATTTCTGGGTCAGAAAGTGATTCTCCAGGTTCTTCTGGAAAAACTTAATGCAAACCTATTAAAATCAACATTTACAGGATGGTAAGGAGCTGAGGAAAAGGGAGTTTTGGAGGAGAGTAAAAAAAAAAAAAATCAAGGCCAACCATGTACTCTTCAATGGGAAGTCTTTCACTTTCATTGTTAGAAGGGAAAGAGCAAAAGGAAATGAATAATTATGTCCATGAGAAGGGGTCAGGGGTGGTCTGCTCAGTGAGCAAAGCCAAGGTCAGTGGTTGCTGTCTTTTGGCACCATTAACCACGCTCTTGTTTACGCTGTTTGCATTCCGACTGCCAAGGACTCTTAAGCTATTCAATGAATGTCTTCTGTCATGTTCATTTTCAAAAGGATATAATTTCCTATCCAAACTATAACATACCAACTTTCAAAGGAAGTCACTGTGGGTAGGTGGTGATGGCACTGTGTTTCCTAACTGGTGATTAGCAAATTTATTGCATGATGAACCATTTTCAGTGCAGTTTTGAAAAATAAAAACACGCTTCTTCCTGAGTAATTAGTTGCTCTTTACCGCCAACAAACTGTAATTTTTATTCCTTTTACACAAGCCCATTTATTAGGACAGAGAGCTTGCAAGCATTTATGCTTTTGTGTTTATACTGCCGAGAAGACATGGCCTCAAAAACCTGCTATGAGATTTCTGAATGCCGTTATATTTAAAAATCCACATTAATTATAGATCCACTTATTCTTGGAAAAGACAGGAATTGCAGCAGGATGGTGGGGAGTGGGGGGAATCGTGTATAAATTGCCGCCCAAGGACCCCACTGAAATTTCCATAACATTCACCACATGACACTGATGTGTGAAAATTGACATGAAGATTTGAAAATTGGGACCGAGGGAGCCCAAGCATAAAATAACTTCAATTTTGCACTCTCTCTGTCTCTCAGAGGAATAGTGCGTAGGACTGACCAACACAACACAAACAAGCGAAGGGGAAAAAATCCAGGGAGAAGGATAGGAGTTATTAAGGAGAAAACATACTTCTCACTCACAGAGAGAAAGGATGATCAATGGATTTAGTCACGGAGAAATTCAAGCAGAAAATTGCGGCTGTTTTTTATCCGAACAGCAGAAAGTTTAACCAAACCAGAATTTTCAAGTCTGAGAAAGGCATCAACAACTACCTGTAGACAAAAGGACGGGAGGCGGGCCTCTGAGCCAGAGGAAAACGGCCCAGTCCTCTTACTCTTCGGTTATACAATGAGGTGATTTTGTTTTTCTTTTTGATAGAGGAGGCTTTGCATCTGAAATGACCTAGGTCAAGGCTAACATTCATTATAGTCACAAATAGTTTCGAAGTGAATGAAATAAATAATCTGCTTGGTTCCAATGCCTGCCCTTGAATGAAAATAATACCCTAAAGAGTATCCAAACTGAACGTGAAAATGGTACACAGACCGTGGACAGCCTACCTGCTAAGAGTGACCGATGTAAAATCATTACTGACAAAATGGAATGCACCAGCCATTCCTCACCTGGTAAAAATATTTAAAGAGCCGCTTAAATCATACTGTTTTGTCAAGTGTATGTTTGAAGCTTAAGGAAAACAGAAGAGTAAAGGGGGAAAGATCATTTATCTACTTAAGTCTTTAGCTGTCCCAGGCTACTTCAAATGCAAGAGAATGAAGAACTCAATTATGAACTGCATAGTTTTATATGAGAAGCAGTTGCCCACACGTGGAGAATGACTTCAAAGAATGTCATTTCCAACATCAGGACTTTCAGACCTATTGGAATGAACAGAATGTGCCATGTAAACATCTATCTGCTAGTCCTCTGAAAGAGAGGAAGGAAATAATCTGACTTCCCTCTGAAAGAAGTTTAAAATTCTTTAATACCATAATATAGTGTAAAAGAAGTTCAGAAACAATTTTTTTTTTATTAAAGCCCTCAGTCCTTGGTAGCTCTATGATTTTAGGCAAGTGACTTCTTTTTTTGTAAAGCTCACTTTCTTCAACTATAAAACTAAGAAAAAATTTAAAAATCTACTTAAAGTAGCTGAAAGGAGTACATTAGATAACCTATGTAAGATTCATACTCCACAGTAAGCACTAAATAAATATTAGCCAATAGTATTTTATTTCAATATAGTCATAGCAATTATGCTTTATGGAACCTAACCAATAAAAACCTTTAAATGTGAACATTATTTTAGAATTTGCAAAATGTTTCTACATCTATATTTTCCTGACTTGACTCCTGTATTAAGTAGGGTAAATCCAGCTTCTGTAACAAAAAAATCCTGAAACTTCAATGACTTAACATATAAAACACTTCATTTTTTTCTCTTGGAAAAGTCCAACACAGGTGCTCCTGATACCTCATGAAAAGGCAGACAGCCTTTTTCATGGTGACGAGAGGACTCAGACCCTTAATGTGAGATCGGGTCATCTCCTGGGGCCTTGAAAACCTACACGTTGAGCTGGCATCTGGGGAATCAGGTTGCTGGGGAGAGGTTTTGATCAGCCGCATCCTTCTCTGTATATCCCGCTCGCTACACGTCACATGGCCCTGTTGCACCAAAGGGAGCAATACGAGCAGTCATGGGAGTTCTGTGCCCAGAAGCGGCAAGAATGTCTCTGCCCAAATTTTGCCCCGACAAGCCCAAGACCTATACGAAGTAATTAAACTTCCCCTTTTTGTACATGAGAGTAGAACTCATAACAGTAAGATGACTGTGTAAAATTGTAAAAGACTCAAACCTAGTCTCCGAAACCATCGTTCATTAGTTTTAACTCCCTGCCCAAGTGTTGCAGCATGAAGATGGCCTGAAAGGGAAATGGCGACGTAGGGAGGTTTACCAGTGCTCTCGTTTGCATTTCTTTCCCTCTCCATCCTACCCACACGCTACCTGGGTCACTTCAGCTAGGGACGGTCTCTTCCACAGCAGCATTTTTTAAGGACCCAAATTCTGCCCTTTGCCTCTAGACATCGTAATTAATGAAAGAGTCGAGGTAGCTGCATTGCTAGGAGAGGGCAGTGTTTTACCCGCTGGAAAGCCCAGGGGAGCAGCTCACATGTAGTCTGGGAGCGGGGCTTCCTCTACCAGCTCCTTTGTCCAGGGGAGCAGCTGCTGTCCACTTCTCTGTATCTTAGAATCCACACCGAGATGATACAGACACATGAAGGTCCAGCTTGCTCTGCAAACTTTTCTCCCAGAACTGCTCAAATAAAGGGGACATGGCATCAGCATCGTGAGCTTCTGGAGGCCTAGGCATCTACCAGGTGTCATTTTAAAATCTACTAGGAAGTGGCAAGCCTTCGGTCAGAAAGATCTCATTTATCATTTCAGATGACTTTAGGGCCGACAAAAAGGGGGCAAAGAAATCTCACAAGATCGTACATGAGAGTCATTCCCTTTGCTCACCTGGAAGAGATCTGAATAAATATTCACACGGCGTAAGACAAAAGGCAACCAAAGTTTACTGCTAAAGAGTCTAAATTCTTTTGCCCAAAAGACTGTTCTTTTCTTTCACCTCAAACAACTTCAGGATATTGCCCTGGGGCCGTGGGAGTATTTTGTTATTTTCTGTGTGAAATATTATATTCCCTGGTGGACGTGGGGAGATTGTATTACTGTCCACTGATTCCCTGAGTTGACACAGCAAGCAGTACTGGTGACCTCAACATTTGGAGTTGCATCCAAATGTGGAGCTTTTTTTGTTGCCGTTGAATGATTGGGGGAAAGTGCAGTGACTGAAAGAGACCACCAAAAGCCAAGGTGCCAGAGCATCCATGAGCTGTGCAAAGCAAGGATGGGCACATCATGTGACCGCCTCCTCACAGGCTGTGGTGGTCTATAAGGTCTGATGAGCAACTTGGCATAAGAAGCTGATGAAACCCTCGTAATTCATGCCACTTACCAATCAGTGATCACAGGGACTGAATCAGGGAAAACATGACCTGGTCTCCATTGAGTTCTTCTCTACCTTTCCATATAAATAAATCTCTTTCTGCTGGTGAAAATAAGCTGGCCGGAGGACACAGAAAGATCTAGCACTTTTTTTTTTTTAAACCACCATTAGAGCCCTGATACCCCTCAGCAGCACAGAAACTTCCCGGGGTAGGGGGAGACAGACACTACAAGGAGAGAGTTATGGTATCAAATTTTGCCAGAATGACTCTCTTCTGGGTTCATTTATTTTTTACTTTGTGTTTCGTTAGGTTTGTGGTTTTCCCTAAGATGATGATCTACAAGACTGGCTGTTTGTGGATCTCATTTATTAGGAAGTGAAGTATGTAATGGTGAAAAATAGCTCAACGGGCTTCCTCTTCCTCTGGGGTATCTCCGCCGCCGCACGGCTCACTGCACACACAGTCGGTGTCGCAGAAATAAATGGAAGGGAAACAGGGCTGGCGATGCATAGTGTGGGAAACCCTCCTCCACACCTGCTGAAGCCTCCTCCCACCAGCTCCTCCTCCCACCAGCTCCTCCTCTCTGCATAGGATTTAGGCTTGCGAAGGGTCTGGGGGTCACTACAATGGGGCCTGCAAAGACACATGTGAGCGCCGCGTGCAGTCATTTATTTTCTTTAAGGAGTGTGTGTGTGTGTGTGTGTGTGTGTGTGCGCGCGCGCGCGCGCATGTCGTTGCAGCTCACAGGGCTGATGGGGCCAAGCTGTGTTCTCCGCCTCCCAGTCTGCAAGATACCTTTCTCAGGTCACCTGGAGGACTCGCCAGCCATGCGTGGAAAAATCCCTCCGTGCAGAAAAAAGGTTTTAAAAACTTAGTAGGAAGGACAGACCTGGAGTGTGATCTTTTAAAAAATCTTTATCAAGTGCATAATGTATACATCTGCATTTCTAGCTGTCTAAGGGACACGGCCCTTCACTGGCATTACTTCTCAAAACTCTTGTCATTCCTACTATGACACCGATACTCTGGGACACTGAGATATTCCAATGACACCTCAAAGTCTTGCATTAGGCCAGAGCAGAAGTCCTACACAGTTTTGTCTAGGTTCTGTTGTCCACCAGGCGGAAATCTGGGTCCTTCGGGCCGTGTTATGGTTATCAATGAGAACTGACATCCTTGCACTGAGTGTGCCACTTTCTCCTAGGCACCAGGAAAGAAATACTTCCCAAGAAAGACAGAATGTGTTATGCTATAGATACCTAGTTTGTTATGATGCAGTTTAGTCAAGTTCAAAACACACACACACGCACGGAAAAGGTTGACTGTGAGGGTGTGAGTGACAGAGGGCCCGTGATTTACTAGCCCACCCTGGGTGAGGCACACTCTGTGCCTGAAGCGCTCAGCTTCACAGAGCCTCTGAGAGGCTCTGGGGTGTTATGGCGAAGAAACAGAGGCTCAGGGAAAGCAATTTACCGAAAGGCCCACTGCTTAGCAGTAAGAGAAGCAGAATCCCCACGCACGTTATGAATGCCGCCGTACCTGGCTGGGTCACAGACGGGGAGAAGGGGAGACGGGGAGGCTGACCCGAACACAAAGGCATTGAGGGTTCCTCCACAAACAATTACTTAGAAAGGATCTTTGCTGTTCGGAGATCCTTCTCTGCAAGAAGCCTGGGCTGCCTGCCCACACTTAGCTTTTCTTAAAATTTCAAAGCCAGTGGAAGCCCAGAGAACCCTACTGGCCACCTTCTTTTGTTACATGTGAGGATATCGATGGCCGGGCAAGTAAAGTGGCTTTTGCAGGGTAATGCAGAGAGTGAAGAGGTTGGGACCAATGCCTGGGTCACTAGCTGCCTTGATGCTCTTGGCATGAGGCATTTTAGCAGTGAATTCAGCCATGTCTGTGGTGGCCGGGGTTGACTCCCCTTTTCTTACCATTCAAAAAGACCCTTGGTGGGGGTCACAGTGGTCCTAGAGAAGGGGACTCATTGTTGAGTCAAGGCTCTCAGGAGCGACCCTCTGGAAGTTTAGGGCTTTGATTGGACATGCTGGTTCTGCTCTCCGTCTGAGTCAAATGCGATGCTGCTTCTGGTTAATGTATCAGGCATTACTTCCTGCCAGATAACATGTCGCCCTCAGTTTGCTGTGCAGGCAGGTGAACGATGACGGCTCAGAGCAGGCAGAGGTGAGGCTCTGGCCTCCTGTGGCCGCCCCAGTCAGGGGGCACACGCATCGCTTGGCTTCTATCCTCTTCCTCCTCTGTCAGGGCACACTGAGAGAAGCTATGGAGAGGGTCGGGCACACTGAGCCAGGGGCAGCTTCACCTCTAGGTGCCTCAGCCGTTCCACAGTAATTATTTATTCTGTGACTTCTAAATTCTCCCCAACTCACATTTTGCTTTTGTAATATTATCATTTCATTTAATAGGGGTCGAATATCACATATCTTCAATTTTAAGGTTTTATTCTCAAATCTGTTTAAATCTGCTTTACCACCTACAGATACCTTCTAGCTGTATTATCTCCATAATATTAATATTTTCGCCCTAAATATGTACACATCGATGACTGCTGATGTAAGTAGCTTTTTTACTTACTTTTAAGATAATTAGAAAACTTTTTTGCAAGAATTGTCCATTAAGTGTTTACAGATTTTAATTCAACTTGAAATCAGGAAAAGAGGGATTGGGGGGAGGAAGGAAGGAAGGAAGGAGAGAAGAAAAGAAAGAGGGAGAAAAAGAAAGAGAGATGGAGGAAAGGAGGAAGGAGGGAGGAAGGAAGAAAGGGAAAAGAAAAGAGATAGAATGGGAAAGAAAGAAAACAGACAAAAGGAAAAAAAGACCCAAAGATATTAGCTACAAAGGCCTCCAATAGTACAATTAAAGAGGCAAATAATGAAAAGTTGAAAATAGGGAGCAAATCCTGAAGCCAATTTATGGCAACAATGAGTATTTTAATATTTAATTTTAACTTCACAGAAGTTACAGCAAAAATAACTCTAGGTTTGCAATCCACCCACTGATAGTACCTCAAATTTGCTAATCTCGAGCAAATGAAAACAAAATTACAGGGTAGGAACAACCACATAAAGTAACCCTCATTTGTAATCACTGCAACTGCGGGACAAAGGAAAAGCATTCCCGTGAGCTTTCTAAGAACTCCTTCTCAGCCAAGAGCCCCTGGGGCTACATCATGGCCAGTTCACGACTAGCTCCGGAAAGAAAGGCAGGGCTGCAGAAGCCCACCCTAAAAAACACCTGGGGCTCAACTGTGGGCCTCCCTCATTAGAACATTTCCTTCCTTCTCCAGCGTTGTTCAAAAGCAACCTTCAGGTTTTACAATAGACTGTGTGGCGATGGGGAGGAATGAGGGCTTAGCCACCAAGCAGACTCTGACTTTGGTCCCTACAGGGCCATCTGCTAGTCCCGCGACCTTGACAACGTCCCTTCGCCACTTCCAGCCTCGTTTTTCCCAGGTGCGCACTGGACAAGACAGAAAAATCTCACAGACGTGTTGGAAGCTGAAATAAGTAAAATTATTTTACTTTTCTGCCATGAGCAAGAGTAATGATGAGTATCACTGCTTCTGGAAGTTTCCAGTTCAAAATGAACTAAGTGGGCCATTCTGAAATTTAGGGATGGGTAGGAAAGGGGTCCACAGGTTAAACTAATACCCCTACCAGGCAGCATTCCCTATGAGGAATATTACCTAAAATAAACATGGGGGTGCCTGCAAGTTACTTTGCCCACTCATTTCAGGAATATTCAGAAAGCGGTGACAGAGAATTTAGTTTAGGTGCATTTGTGTGGTATTAGGATGAGAAAGGGATTGAACATTTTCTACTGAAGACCAACTCATGCCAGGTGCTGCTTTAGGTGTTCTGTACACAAATTTTGTTCAATTCTCTCCAACAGTTCTTGGAAGCAGACATAATATTTGCATTGGTGTAGATGAGAAATTGAGGCTCTGATAAAGAAAGTAGCCAAAATTCCCATAGAGCAGGTTCTCAAATGATGTCATTTTGTTCAATGCTACCTCACTATAACATTGGTAAGATGTTGTAGGAACTTAAGTCTCCTTCATAGTGACGAGCCTAGGGGAAACTTGGTTTTGCTATATGTTTCATTTCAAGTTGTAGAACCTATCAATGACATTAAGCAAGGTCTTACTGTAACTGCAAGAACCAGGATTTATATTTGATTTTTTTTCAGTTTAACTCTAAAATGTATGGTAATATATTAAAGGTTTCTGGTGTCTTTTTATAACGACACTAATCCTACTGAATCAGAGCCCCACCCTACAATCTCATTTACTTTACCTCCTTATAGACCTTCTCTTCAAACACAGTCACACTGGGTTTCAGGACTTGGCCGTGCGAATTTGAGGGGCCACAATCAGTCCACGGCAGCACGTATCTCACATGAATTTCTGAGGCATGCATTTGTTCTGAGACTGTCCTCTAGTCAACTATAGGTATTCTCCTTCCTTCTCCCAGTTCTGAGAGTTTCTAAACTCTATACATGATCTCCACGTCTCACTTTTCAGGTTACACTATCTCTTTAGATCAGACCTTTATTAATTCTCCCTCTGAGTATTGGAAAAAACATGCAAAGGGTCCCCAGTGGTCAGAAATTTTCTTCTCAACTGCAACTGCCTGACAACCACAATGCAGGTAGCACACTTCGGACTCTCTCTCGCTACGTCTTACAACCAATCATTTGCTTAACAAATAAAGCCCAAACCCATCGGACTGGCATTCACCCTCATTTCCCAGGCTGTCTTTCCAACGTCACCTCCTCCTCCTAAAAGCTCTTAACATCCTATGTCTGGCGCTTGGTTTATATTATCTCATTTAATACTTATACTAACTCTAGATGTGAATGCAATTTTTGTTCTGATTTTACAGTTGAGATAGCCAACACACATGGAAGGTAAGTAACCAGCTGGGAACAGCTATCAAGCCTGGAGCAGAACTCGAGCATTTGAATTTCAAGCCCCAGTATGCTGATTTTAAGTAATTGGGAATGAAAGTTAATATGTTTCCTCTAATTCTTGCTCCTGACATTCATTTTTCCTTATGCATTTTCTTGGATTCTTGAGTTATTCCCTCAGGCTATATTGGAGGAGTTGCTGGGAGCAATGTCTTTTCTCTGTGCTACATTCTGTATAAAAAAGAAAAAAGAAAGAAAGAAAAGGAAAAAAAAAGAAAAAGAGAAATCTCATCCCAAAGTGAGTGCTGATGATGAGTCCCTCCGGATGTTAGAGGCTGTTCTGCTAGAAGAGGTCACCAGGAGCCAAAGCCAATAAAACACACAGAGGAAGTTTGGAATCTATGAACCAACCCCTCAGCAATGATGCGAAGTCGTCAAGTCAAACAGGACCTTGCTCAGCTACAAAAGATCCCCCACCAGACACTGGGAAAAGCTCCTCTAGCCGACGTCTCCTTAACGGGACCCCCGTCAGTCTTCATATACCCTGCCTCTCTTATTTTGCAAATATTTCTTCAAGTTATGAATATGACTAAGAAAAATCTTTCTCTTCTCTCTTAGGTAGTCATCTGAAGTCAGATTTTTTTTTGTTCCCTCAATGTTAAATTTAGTTTATTGTCAGTTTATGGTACATTTATAAGGAGTGGAAGCATGGCTTTTAGGGTTGTTTTTGTTTTTTTTTCTTTTCTTCTCCTATGACTCTGGAGTTCAACTCCATGGACACTGTCAAAATCCTTGACCTAGAAAAATAGTTAAAGCAATCTACTATCCTTCTGGCTGCACTGGGGTGATAAATTGCACCAAACATTCTTGTTTTACTTCTAGGACTTGGTGTTTCAAGTAGGAATTGGCTTCCTTCCCTTGCTACTGGCATTTGAAATTAAAAAGAGGATGATGCAGCTCAAGGCATATTAGTACTTCTTAAATGTATCTTCTAAACTACTTTATATAATCAAAGGCATGGAAGTATTTTCCTATGCCAAACAAATTAAAGTTAAGCAGAGCTGTACAATAACTGAAATTACAACTTGGAAATGCAGCAAAACAACTTAGAAATTTTGTTCTACCCAGTCATACACTCTGGGTGGAAATTTTTTTATTGTATCCAAAGTTTTTCTCAAATGCTAACTCTAATTTTAGAACAGTGCTTGAAGAAGTATACTACCATTCTAAGTGTCTACTGTTTGCACATAGCTAATGGGTTTTTTACTATGGGATTAGGAGCTCAAATTAGCTACCCAAGAGCCAAATCCTACCCACCGGTGAAACCCAGCCTACAGGCATATGATGATTTGCCCACATGACTTTGTTTTTAACGGAATAACGTATAGATCTGGAAATTTTTATATGGATTTTTTGGTCTCTAGCTTTTCTGTTTAGAAAAAAAAAGAAGAACTTAGTTATACTCAAGAAAATTCTGGCCTTGTGCACTTATTTACTCGACAAACATTTCACAAGGAGGTGCTGTTTCCCAGGCACTCCATTTAGGAGCTGGCCATTAATCAGTGGGGGGAACTGCAAACAAGCAAAAAGAACCCAGTGGTTATGGAGCTTCCATTCTAGTGGGCATTTATCTAGGGAAGGTTTCCATGTACACAGGTCTTTTTTTCTCCATTCCCCTATGGCCTTTATTCCTTTAGCTTCCTTGGACTTTCATAATTTGTATTACTTTTCTATACTCCTATATTCCAGCCTCTGAGTTTTTAAATTTCCATCTAGTGAGATCAGTGCAATGCGAGTTTCCACAATATATTGAACACGCCAGGAGTAGAAGGAGAGGCAATGTGGTACCAAGGGCATGGACTCTGGAACCAGAGGGCAAAAGTTTAAACCTTGGCTCTGATCCCAACATGCCTCATGGTCTTGGGTTCCTTGCTTGGTGTCTATGCCTCAGTTTCCTTATCTGTTACATGGGGCTGGCAATGGATTCTACATCATGAAGACTTAAAGGACTGCTACTCGAACATGCTAGAAAAGAGCCTGGCACATGTAGAGTGTTACATGAAGATTTCTAAAGGTATGGTGAACTCTTTCTATCTTCTCCAGGTAAGGTCAAGATAAACAGAAAAAAAAAAGGCACAAAGCCAAACATCCCACTGTAGAATTATTAACTGAACGAGTAGCCTTCCTCAGAATCCTGACATATACACTCATGAAATACCCAGAATGCTTTTAAATGTCTTTTAAACACATAATGTATGATCTTCTCACCAGTAAGTTCACAACGTCTGAGAGCTATTCTTTATGATTAACCAGAGAATTTTCCTGCTGTTTAGGAAAGTGTTAGCTGTTTTCATGACCCAATTTCCACTCGAGACTTAAATGCAGACTTGACTTAAAAATACACTTTGATGCATTCCAGGCAGCATCACAACACTAAAGGAGGCCGTTTGCCTTTATAAACAAACAAAACAAGTAAAAGCCCTCCTTCTCTCTTAGAAATATTCCTTCCTCTCTATCTCTTTCATAGTCCAAATCTTCGTTTCAGATTCAACTCAACTAAAAAGCATTTACTATGTCAGGCATTCTGACATAGTAAGAATGAGGTGCCTTAAACACATCATTCTGGTTAAGTATCTCGGGATTTTTGGATGCAGTTATCATTATTTCTATTTTCTGATGAGAATATGAAGGCTCATGGCAGTGAGGTGACCCGCCCAGTCTGCACAGCCTTTTGTAGTGATGCCAAGCTCTGAAGCCTGGTCCACCAACTCTAGATACAATGCCCATCAGATCTGTACATAGCTGGTTTCTTCTCACTCAGACCTCCATTCACATGTCAGCTCCTAAGAGAGGATGTCCTGACCTCCTGTCTTCTCCAAAAGCTCAAAGTCACTCTTTTAACACTCTATTTTACTTCCTTTATAACAGTCATCACCATGTGCATTTATTGTATGTATTTGTTTATACTGTTGCTGTATGTCTTTCCACAGCCAGGAGTCAACACTCTGAGGACAGACAATATAATTATCTCATTCTTTGTTTCAATTCCCGTGCCCAGAAAGTGCCTGGTAGATAGTTGGAGCCAAATGACTCTGTGTGAATGGCTGAATGAATCCTTCAGAATCCGCACCCCTCCATTTGACCACTGCCTCAAGGCTGTCTTACAGGGCGAGCTGTCTCTATCTGCATGTTCACCCTGCCTAGGCTACATCACTGAGGGCCTGCTTCCTACACCCGTCTCTTCTCTCTCTAAAGCTTATGTTTCTTGGTGACATCTTGGACACTTTCACTGTTGATCTTGTGACAAGAACACCCAATATTAGGCACTGACCCCTTGTTGCAGGGACTGAATCTGAAACCTACCTCTCTGACCCAGCTCACCGGTCCTCCTGCTAGCTTCCTTCTCTCTTGCTTGGCAATGCTCATTGCATTTTATGTCACCAGGTCTGAAGTGCCTGTCCCAGTCGCCACTGTGCCATTCCAGAGTCACGTTCTGCCATGCCAGTCACCCCAACAGTCACAGCAGGTCCACCTTTTTAGTTACTTGCTGTCACTTGACTGAACAGTAGCAGTTATGACTTTGTAGAATGTCAGTGATGAATTTAAAAATCCAGTCAGCAGAGAATCATAAAAAAATAAACATCACATATTAAACTTTTTTAACTTAAAAGATGTAAAAATGTATCTTTAATTTGTCAACCTTTTGGTGGAGGGCCAAGGCCTTCTCTCTGCCTATGGGCCAGCTGATTGGTATTTTATACACCTCATTTTACCTAAATCACGCCCATTAAGCAGCATCCATGATTTTTCAGTTTCCACAAAGTGGAGCAAGAACTTAAAGAGCAATCTCGGAAGAGAATCCATCTAAATTGTAATGATCTTTCCCAATCTTATACATTTGTCTAACTCATACCTAATTTAACGGTAATTACTTTTTAGCAAATCGCCTTCATCAAGTCTTTCCAAAGCACTCAACTTCGTTTTCATAGACACAACATCTTTCTTTCCTCTCACACTAATATTTCACCAGTTTACATAATGTTTAATGAAACTAAGCAATTACAGTAACAGATGCAACTGGCTTAAAGAGAAATGGGGACAAATACACCTGGTTCTTGGAAAACATCCAGCCCAATGGAAAGCAGTAAAATCTGCGGGTTTCCTAGTGAGAGCGTACCCCCTGGCGGGGAGAGCCCTGTCCGC
This sequence comes from Mormoops blainvillei, assembly GCA_004026545.1. Classification (NCBI taxonomy): domain Eukaryota; kingdom Metazoa; phylum Chordata; class Mammalia; order Chiroptera; family Mormoopidae; genus Mormoops; species Mormoops blainvillei. Next base: position 299,943 of record PVJD01000005.1, on the reverse strand, counting down.
CATGGAAATCAGAGGGAATGGAGAGTGCTGGGCAGTATGGGTAGCTGTCAGCGAGGAGATTAGTGACCAGAGGCAGGTGGCTATGGGAAGATTTATCTCTTTTTGTCACAGGATCCCAAAATATCAGAGATGGTAAGAAGTCTCCAAACAGCTTATGTAATTCAAACTTCCATCAACAACCTTCTCTGCGAAATCCATGGCAAGTTCATTTTCCACTATTTCAAGTATACTCTCATTCCCAGGGCACTTGTGAGCTAGCAAAACAGGCCACTGGACAGTTACAGGAGTTAAAACATTCCCTTCAATGGTGAGCCAAGGTCTTCCCCTTTGTCATGTCTCTACATTCAACCTCCTGGTTTTCACCAAGTACTCCTTAAACGGAGGCGTTGCCAGACCCTCCTCTCCTCTTGGCCTCTCCCCTCTGGACACATTCTAGTTTGGGGTTATTAATTTCCCTTTTAAAGGACCTTGCCCAGAAATGAAACCATTGGTCTCAGAACTAACTGATCAACAAGAGCAGGAGACAGAAAATTCTAAGGACACTCTGCTTGTATTCACACAGTTTCTTACTGAATTCAAGTACCTTTAAAAAAAAATTGCATTGGGCTTTGGGCTCATATTTAGCTTACGGACAGCCCAAACTTCCAAATTGTTACCTAAATTGTGGCCAAATCAATTACCCTCTTTTTTCCCTGCCCTTTTTCTTTTCCTGCCACTGATTTTTAGCCAAAAGTTTGTATTTATGTCAATTCATCTGCAGCTGATTACTCAGGCATACAGTGTTAGTATGATGATAATAACAGTGATAATTATTGATTGGTTACTATGCACCAGGACTAATTCTAAGCATGGTGCATATATGATTTAATCATCATCATAATTTTGTGAGGTAAGTACTATTTAACATACCCATTTTTCAGCTGAGAACACTGAGCAAACAGGATTTAAGTCTATTCCTCAGAGTCTCCTATCTACGTAGCAACTGGTAAATGTGGGTCACAAGCCCAGGCAAGAGGGGCCCAAGGACAGGGTTTTTAACCACTCCACTGCATTGTCTCTTGATGCATGCCTTATTCATCTCTCCTCTTCAATAGGACTTCATCATTTATGGGATAAAAATTATATGGCTTTTCTGGGGGAGAGTCATGTACATGGGTTCCATTGCAAGGCTCTTCTGTGTTGCATGGGGTGCTAAGTTGGGGGGCAGGGCTTGGAGGAAGGGTACACAGGTAGTGTGCTCTGCAGCTGGTGAGACTCGGGTTCTGACCCTGCTCTGTCCTAGTGGTGGGACCTGCTTCTGGACCTCAGCCTCTTTTACTTGTAGAATACAGAAACTTAAACCTATTCGAAGGCGCCCTGGGGAAGGCCACAGCCATCACACGGGTAGAGCCCTCAGCTAAGGGCAGCCGCCCTAGTTGAGGTTGTGCCTTTCCCCGTCTCCTTCCTAACAGCAACAACAACAAAGGCCCCAAGTGAAAATACCATCGCAAAGGCCCGAGAAATATGGAGAGATGCATGGCACTCCCTTAAAGAAAGAGAGTGTGAGCTGTGACAAGGTGACACCTCAGGAAGTTCTCCAGAGGAAAGAGAAGGCTTCATGTCCCCTGGCCATTGCTCTGCAGGGCACAACAGGACCGTGGAACCGGCCTGCTGGCAAAGAGGAGAAAAAGGAACACTAGTGTACAACTCAGAGGAATAATTAATCATCTTGGCAATTACTCGGGTCTTAAATCAGCTTCCAGCTGAGCTCCCTGACACCGCCTTTCCTAATTTCCTGGGACCAGCAGTCGCACTTCCCCTCTTCAGGCGGCCACCAACCAGGGAAGCAAATTAAGGGTATCTTCCTATACAGCCCATTTGAGCAGATTTTACCTGAAGAAAATGACAATATTAATAGGTAACTGATTTTTCACTAATGACAAAAGACTCCTACCAAGCACCTGGTTTGTGTCCAACGGTAGCTTCTGGTTTGTCCTGGTTGTTGTTATAAGGTATTTTTCTCCTAAAAAATACCAGGGGTGGGTTTCTGTCCTTTTGCCCTTTGTATAGCAACTGGAAGCAAGCATAAAAGGTAAGTGACATCTTCATTCATACAAGTACTTCGTATAGATATCATGGAAGATTCCTGAAGCTTATGAGTTTCTGAGGAAGGAGAGAAGTGAGCACTGGAAATGTGCGTGCTGCCTTCTGGTTTTGAATGCGGCCATGTCTCCCCCAGGCCACTTGTTCTGCCTTAGGGAAGAGAGACTGGTAAGCACACTAGTCTCCCCAGAGGGAACAAGCCTCCGCCCATCCTGACTACACGGTCACGTGGTGCCTAGGATTCTGTCACAGTAGCCCTGGGCCATGAGGGCCAAGTTGGCACCTTCTGTCTATACTCGCATCCTTACTTCACCGACACTGCGTGGTGCGCCCATTTTAACTCACTCCTGGTGCCTTCCAGGTGACCCGGGTCAGCACCAGTCCTGGATTCTAACCTTGGCTTTCGTCTGCCCCTGAGAGACCCTTGTCCTCCCTGAACTGAAGCATCTACCATGGGGCATCTACTGCCCACCATTATTTACTACTGCTTTGCTTGTTTTTTCATATTTCTGCAAAATATTACTGCTGTTATTCCATTAGACTGATGAAGAGACATCCTGTATGAAAGATTCTTTACCAGTCTGTGCCTTTAGGTGGATTTTACGCCAGCTCTGGTGTCTTTCATTTATGCTGGAACAGTCGGAATACAAAGGAAGCAGCCTTTAGGTTAGCGTTAGCAAAGTGCACCCCTCCGTGTTGTCTTAGAGCCAATGAAGAGGTTCTCTGAAGTGTATTTTGGACATGTGACAAGAACTTCAGTATTCTGGCTGAATTCACTGAAACGTCAGTAGTAGTTTACCCTGTGCTGAGGTTCTCGGCACAGGTCTGAATTAGGGGAGGCATCACTGGGGAGCCCCATTGGTGCTGCTTACGTATGAGGCATGAGTGCTTGCATGTTCAGTGGTCAACATTTTTTCAAAGCATCTTCATGAATATATTATCATCTTACTCGTATGTCTAAAGTCAACACATCTCAATAAGGAGGGAGTCGTGGGACACGTGAGATAAGAAGGATAATTGACCTAAAACCAGAAGTTCAGAGTTCATGCCATGGTTATGGGACAGTGGATAAGAAACTTGACCTCCTGGGGCTTTGGTTCCACATAAAAAATGAGTGCATTCAAGTTCTCTCAAGTGGCATTCGGCCCTAATATTTTACTGTGGCTTGAGAGCATATGACCAAGAATTGGCACAGGTCCCCTCAGGACTCTGGTGTCCTCATTCCTAGTAGGAGCCCTGCTGCTCCAGACCATGTTAAGTCAAGGTGGACCATATCAGCACCACACGAGGTGGGAATGAAGATGTCTGAGGATTAAAGGCAGCAGAGTTATCAAGGCAGAGGGAAGTGGGTTGTAGGCCAGTGACAAAGAGATAAGATCATAAACGCTACATGTGGTTCATGGGGACACACAGAAGGGCCAGTAATTCAGCCTGGAAGCGAAGAAGAGGAAAACCAAAAACACTTGAGAGGGGAGAAGAGGATCATGCTACTAGGCCGGAGGGAAATACATTGAAATAAAATCATGAAATGGTTGACAGGGGCCTAACCCACAGCCATCTCTGAACTTTCCCTTTCGTTCTTCAATTCACATTAATGGGAAAAGTCATCCCCGATAGGGGAAAAAACATGGGAGATTTATGCACATAGAAAAGTCAGAACAAATCCCTCTTGCTCCTAATCTCCTACATAGTCTACATTTACAGGAATAAATACCTCTAATTCATATTCATAAAATGGAGCCTGGGGGACTGCAGGAATCTAAGCCATCAAATAAAGAATCAGACAAGTTCAGTTTACTATGACTGCTGAGGCAGGAAGGTGGATTTATCTACTTAAGAGAACAATTTTAGTAATAATGGCAATGAAAAAAAGGGGTTGTGTTTTCCTTGGTCATCCATTAACAAGAAAAAAATCCCAAATTACCTGGAGAACCCCATTTCCTAAACCTTCTGGTTAACTGACATTTTCCACTATGTAGAAAGATACGGAATGATTTCTAGTAAAAAAGATACAGAGAGTTATAAAAGTATATCCATCCACTTAATCACATATAAATTTTGTGGGGTGGATTTGATTACTGTTTTCTCCCTCAGTGTGAAAAACTCATATTCTAAATGACTTTGGAAGAAGTTTTCCTGGTAGCTACAGTGATGTTCTCATTGATGAATGAAACACAAAAGCAGGGTGTTGTGGACCGTCAGGCTGGGATACCAGTCAGCCCAGAGGGTACTGAGTTCAGCTCAAGGGACTAAAAACAGACCAGGGGGTGGAGAATACTGGGGGGTGAGGGCTAAGAGCTGAGTCTGTAAGGAAGACAGGTGCGCAGTTCAATCACCGAATCTGACTTGACAATGAGGAAGGACATGAGACCGCAGCTGACCATGCGTGAGCTCTCCAGCTCCAAGACTGGACTTGCCCAGAGTCACCGCCCCAGCGTAGCTCATCCCTGTGGTAAGACTTTGTACGAATTTCTCAGTGTTCAGAGAGCTCAGTTCCCTCATCTATAAAATGAGAAAAATAAAAGTGCCGGCCTCATAAGTTTTGGGAGGAAGGTTAAATGAGATGATGCGTGTGAAATAGTTAGCAGAGTGTCCAACACAGAGAGTGTGCACCAGCAGTTAATGGCCATCATCCATAAATGGGACAAGAAGTCAAGGATTTAAAGCAAAGAAACAAAGACAATGGGCATAAGAGTGGGATAAAGCAAGTGAAACTTAGCAATTGCATCAAACAGAGTGAAAATGCGCACAGCAGCCTAATTTACCCACCCAGCTGATTCGCCATGTAACAGCAGCTATCTTTTGTGGTCTTTACTAGGTGCCAGATACTGTTCTTAGCACTTTACAGATATTAGACCATTTACTCTTCACAAAAACTTCACTAAGTAGTTAGGAAATAGCAGGACTGCCCTTCACTAAACTCCAATTAAAGTCATAGAGTAGGGAGGCTTCCGTGAGAATATTCTTTAGCTATTATCCTCATTTTGACACGTAACTTGAAACCAGTATCTTGAAGGATATAATCACATTAGGATAAAGATTGAAGGGATTGACATAAAGTTCACATAAGCCACTGGATCGTTTTTTTCTTCTTCTTTTTTTTTTCCACAGCAAACCTTTCCCTAATTAGTGTCCAAGGGGCAATGAGTCTTCTGCCAGCGGGTAAACTGGACAACAGATAGGACTGCCACCAAATCTGTAGTTCAGATCAGATCAAGTGCTGTTCCACAGATCCTGTAATGCTTGCTAGTCTGGGTATTTTATTTCATCTGATGGAGCTGCCAGAGTTGCCCAGGACTTGATGCCAAGGCAAAGGGAAAGGTTTTAAAAGAGATTTGTTGGAATTCTGTCACAAGGTCCTATAAACAATTCTTGTCTCCTTCCTGTATCCTGTTATAAATTGTAATCCATATTTTAACCTACTATACAAATATCATTATTCTTTTGTACAATATTCTCCACTTCTTTACTTGATTGCTTTCAAATACTTTTCGGCCTACTATTATGTCTTATCTGTTTTTTGTTTTCAATTGTTTGGGTTGGTGGCACCTTCCTCTTTCAGGAATCAGATGACCTCTTTAGCCTTTGAGTCACCTCCCTCTAATTACCAGTGGCTCTAATCTCAACAAGGACCCTTTTTTTAATAAGAGAAGAATGTGACTTGTTTATAGGTTGTTTTGTAAGCTTTTAATGAAAACCAAGAAAACAATTATAATAACAAAAAACACCTACTTGACAATGTGGACAGGCATGACTTAATGATTACGTGGTCTTTCATCAGTTTCTAAAATGACCCTAATGTCTGAGAAGATAAATCATAATTGTGTGACATTCTATTCTTTTAAGATATTAAGAATAATAATTATATGTTGCAGATATGAAAAGAGCTAAATATGGCAGGGAACTAAAAAGGTGATTCAGTTATTTTTGTGTACTTAGTGTTTCATATTTTATCCTCTTTCCCAAGTGTTGCAATATATTACTTTTGAAAATTCATTGGTATGCTAATGTATCAGCCTCAAATTCTAGGACAATTAGGATATATCTTTCAGGATATTAAGATCTGGATGAAAAGTGAATCATCTCAATATATTATCTAAGCAGTGCCAAACATGGAAATGGTTGGAAACAGCCCTGATGTTTGTTGTCATAGAAACAAAACAACCACTGGACACTTGAATAGTTCCCTTTTTAAGGGGATATTTGGCCATCCCAAGGAATCCCAGGGACCCTCTTCCAATCACCTTTTCTTTTAGTGCGCCTTGGGCTGTGATTTCAGTTGTCAATTATTTTTCAGGTCTCCCTCAGGAGGTCTGCAAAGCCAGAGCTCTCTTGGAATGAATAAAGGCACATTTTAGAAGAGTCTTGTAAAGCTCACTAGCTATTAGGTCTATTTCTCATTCTCTCTCTCCCACAGACACACACATTCACATATGTGCACATACACAGAAGTCATTACATTCAGTTTCTACCAAATCCCAACTTAGGCTAAGCAGCAGTCATCATTATTAATTGGTTTCATGATTTAGGAGCCCACAGTAGTGAAGATAGATCCCTTAGAGAGTTCTGAGACAGATGCCAGGGGAGACCATCTGCCATTATGGGTTGAATGAGCCCAGTCCACTTAATAGTTATGTCCTGAAGCATCATAACAAGATCAAATGGGTCTTTTTTCTTTCTTTCTTTTTTTTTTTTGGTCTTGCAGGAGATGCGAATTGAAGTGGGGTAAGAACAGTCACTTTGCACTTGCTCTCTCCCGGGCCTTTACCCAGGCCCTACCCTCCTCCGACAGGCCCTTCACCCCGCTCCACCTGGCTAATTCTTTGCTTCCTCCCTAAAGACTCAGACTCAGTGTTTCTGTACAGTCTCAAACCTGTCACTGTGCCTGTAGGTGGCCTGTGCTTATCCATCTCTCTCCGGTCATACCCCTGTACTGTTTTGGCTTAACCATTGCCCCTCTCAAGGTATGAGTTCTTTGCAGCCAGGGGTTATGTCTTGCCATCTTTGCAGTCCATAAAGTCAGCCCAGTGCTTGACAACTAGTCAGTCTTAATAAGCACTGCCTAAAGGAATGCTTCTCTTCCCCCACACTGACGTACTTCCTTCATTGGTAACTTTCAGCAACTGATGACAAATTGTGTGTACGAGGGTTTCTGTATATTGTACACACTCCAGCCCAGTCCCACTTCTCAAGAGGTAAGAAGAGTTTGCGTAAGATGGCTGGGTGAGTGGGAAGGAGGAGGGAGCCGACAGTGCCATATTTGGTGACCATAGCCAAGAAAAGCTCGTGGGATTACAGATCTACAAGTCCTTTTCAGAACCCATGAGAAAGAGTTCTAACGGTGTCTTTTATTCACTCATTCAGCAGATGATTGGAGGGCCACAGTGTGCTAAGACAACCATGGTGAGCAAATCAGAAGATGATTGTCTTGGGATGCAATTGGTGTACTGTAAATACCACAGGGCCCCTGTGGAAGGCCCTGCAGAGGAAAGGTAACAGTGCAAGGGAGCGGCGAGGGCAGCCTCATCTGAGCTGCCCTGAGGAAGGGGTGTTGGAGGGGCGGACTGAAGATAGGAAGGAGCTCGGTGCGGGGGTAATAGTGACTGTGCTACCTGTCACAGGGAGAAAGGAGGTGGGGGGAGCCTAAAGAGGTCAAGGGTGAACATGGTGGGAGGGAGGGAGGAGAAGTAGAGCATGTGAGAAATCTACTGTTAGAACCATAATTACAGCTCTGAACTTCCATTCTTCAGCAGAAGGACATGTACAGCCAGGAGTGCTGGTTTTAAAATACCTTAGGACAGAGCTGGCCACCTGGGAGATGGGCAGTAAGTACTGACTGCAGCTAGCCTATTCTTAAAACTTTTCCAAACAACTGTTTCAGCCCAAGTTTCCATTAAAGGCTGGAGACAAACTGAGCCTTTGGTGGGTGAGGCCCACTGAGGCATTAGGCTGTTAACTGACAGTCTCATAGCTTCTACTTCAATGCTTGAATTTGAAAAAAAAAGAAAAAAAAGATTTCGGGGCAAAGTTCAAATCCTCCTGACTTAGAAAGTAGCATGAAACAAGGACCATACTATGAAAGAACACGCTCAGAAAAGAGAAGATGAGGTGGCTTCTGTCAGTGTGGCTAGGCTCCAGGTAGGGTCCAAATGTCCCCATCCTGCACAGGACGCTGTCTGCTTGGAAACAAAGCCAGGTCGGTGCTGACTTTAACGGCCTTTTCCGTTCCTCTCTCTCTCGACAAAGATGAAAGTTTATAGTGGTGCATTCCAATCTTATTAAACACCGAGGGGCCCCCATCAAAAATTTCAGGAAATGAGGGACAGAGTATCTAACACAATACAAATTCTTTTGTGTTTCATCTTCTGCGAAGGGGTGACTTAGGCCTTCAAAAAAGAGATGAGGCAGCTTTAATAATCAGGGGGGAAAAAATGAAAGGAGAAGGGAAGAAAGGTGCCTCAGTTGTCTCAGCAGCTGATCAACAAAGGAGCAGTCGTGAGCTGTAACCTCTCGGAGCCGCAGTCTGGAACATGACACATGTCAGCCTATGATAAATGGTGCAGAGTGTGTGCAATTTCAAGCGCAATGCCCTTGAGATGCGCAGGACCCCGATCGAAAATGTTATTGTTAAATTAAACCTTAAAGGAAGGATTGGAAAGGGGGTGGGGGCAGTGTGGGACACACACACGCACACATATAGAAAATAAGAAATGCACAATAGAAGGAAATAGTAGGCGAGGTGAAGAAATAAAACTTTCTCTTTTTTACCTAACTGGATAAAAGAGCACACCCTGAAAGCTCTCCGAGGCATCAGACTTCCGTTTGTTTTTCCCTCATTTGGCATATCAAATTACTTTGATTGGCGTAGTAGCTAACTTATGCCCTCTGGTTGGATCATTCACTCTGTTCTTTTTTTCTCATCTTTGGTCGTTCTGACAGGACTGGGTATCCATTCTGTTTTTGCAATCTGTCCTTGCATGCATGCGTGAGATGTGTGTGTGTGTGTGTGTGTGTGTGTGTGCGCGCGCGCGTGCTGTGTGTTTATCTTACACAACAGGCTGAAAATCTCTCTCCCACCCATCATCTTCTGACACACCTCCAAAGCCTAGCCTAATTAATTTAATGCCAGAAACATTGGAGGGAATGATATAAGGCAAAAGAGCAGACAGGATGTTGGAGGAAGGGGGCACGAGTCTGAAAACTGTTTAGCTACAAAGGCTCAAGGTCATCAGTGACGTGAGTGACATGAAAGCAATAGCTAGAAAAAACAATGGAAAACCCAATGAAATAAACTAAAACTGAGATGGCAAAACATGGAGTTGTTTCATATAGAATAAAAAATTTTATATATATATATATATATATATATATATATATATATATATGAACTGTCTGAGCATCTTGATCATGTGACCCTAACTGCCAATCACAACCCAGAATTCCCTTCATGGACTAAAGTATTGTTATTGGTCTAGAAGCAACTGAAGCAAAGGTACTGGCTAGTGAAAAGAGGCACGTAATTGTGTTCTGGAGTCCAATGTGAAGGGATTTATTTTCTTTTCCCCTCCCCACAACGCAGTTAGATGAAAGACTGTTTAATAGAGGGAAAATATCCCAAATCACAAAGAAAGGGCACCCAAGGCTTGTTTTGTGCATTTTGGCCACGGTTGCCTAGCATCTTTGATAACTAGAATCCTTTTTTGGTCTTTTGGAAAAGTTCACCCAGTTTCCTTGTTATTAAAGAAAATAAACATCAGACAAAATAGGACTTTATCAAAACTATAAATAATTCAATGCAGATGGATTTAAAAAGCAAGCAGATTTTCGGGGTGTGCAGCACCGCAGGGATTGGGTGAAAACAGAGAAAACAGAAAAAAGAAATGAAATTAGGAACTTGTTGAAGAAAATAAATAGGCATATAAAACTAATTGAAAAGAAAATAAAGAGGGAACACTCCCAAGCCAGGCCAGCTTCCCAGAGTTGCGTGCAGGGGCACGCTGCCCATGACCATTGACCAAAAGTGCCCCACCTCAAAGCTGCCATGAATGCTGGCTGCCGACCCCCGTAGCCAGAAGGGACGGGTCTCTCGTCTCATGTAGTTTAGAATGAAGTCAAGGGAGGCTGTATCTGGCTCAGATTAGTGTCAAAACTGTGGTGAGGACCCAGTGGTCTGAGGGCTTGTTCCAGCCCCTTTCTACCATGTGGCACTAAAGCGGTGTTAACCTCTACACAGCATCTCAACTAAACAGAAAATCCAGCTCACCCTGGACCTCAGACTGACTCATCAAGCAGCCAAACAGCTTAGATTTTGGCAACCCCTCCATCTCCCAAAACAACATGGCAGAAAATGGTGGAAGGCTTCAGGGGCTGCCACATGAATTGATGTCTCAAACTTATTTCACTGGTGGGCCCTCCACGCCTCCCTTGCACTAGTCCTTGCAGAAATATACAGGTACTGACGGTTCTTTATTGATTTACTAAAGGTGGATTCATCAAGTCTCACTTTGAGTTAGGTTTGCCAGGTAACAGCAGGAGAGAGCTTTTTTTCTGGGCAATGTTCCTAAGTCTCCAGTGAAAGTCTGGAAGTAAAGGCAAACTAGTTTGCAAGATATGTAGAACCAGTTTTTAATGAGCCAACAAACACTTCCACACATTACTGCAGGAGTATCCCTTTGGTAACTCCTGGACACAGAAAATGAAAAATTGCACTGAGAGGCTGCCCGGGACCACCGGGCTGTGACCAGTGAGTACGTGGTATGCACATGACCACGGGGGCCCTGCTTGTTGTGGGTGTTTGTCAGAGAAGAAGGAGTCATTTTGAGTTGGCAAGAGAGCCAAGAGGTGTCTACAGTCACTCACTACCACAGCACCTTTTTCTCTCACTTGGAAAGTCATGGTCTCAAACATTTCCCGTAAAGCCCTGAGAGATGTAATCAACAATGTTCAAGAGTTACTTCTATATCTTTGGGTGGCAAAATGAGCCTTTCATCCATTAGGTTAGCCAGGTCGTTGTACCTTACTTCATTTACAAGTCACTTCTTCCCCAGTATCATAAGGGTAAGCTCCCTAAATACTGTTGCCACAAAAACAGCACGGTCCACATCACCACTCCTACTTATATGGTATGTGCGCCTCATCCTCTTGCTGGGAGCTACTCAGACCCTCCATCTGAAATCTCAGTCTTTCAGGAAAGCAAGTGCCTTGGGAGGGCATCCTTTTGTCAGCAAATGACCAGGATAATTGCTACCAGAATGTTTTTAAATTACATATTTGCAATCAAGCTCCAATTTCAAATTACCCCAGCAAGCAGCCCTACCTTACAACAATTTAGAAAACCTGGTACTGCTGACATGTGTACACATTGTTTGAAAGAGGCAGAGTAAAGGGATTTTACCAAGAGCAGCTACCACATGGGGGATGACTTAAATATCATCCACCCTGAGCAAAGAGCATCCATTGGGAAAAGAAAAAAGGGTACTATTTTTGTCCTTTTTTTAAAAAAAAAATGTATTTCTTAGCTCCAGTCCTGCCTTGTGCATTGCTGACATTGCTGCCTAAATCGAAGCCAATCCAAATTCTACCCACATAAACCCTGAGCCCCATAAAACTTCCTGCCTTAGTTTAATGGGAACTTGGCCCACCGAGTAAAAGGATCAGCTCCGGCTGAGGAGGAAGCTCTTCAGAACGGCCTTCTCTCTGGGTGCCCGGGCTTCAAGCTCAACACTCGGTTGTTTGTCTTATTTACTATAAGCTGATGCCCTGCACATGCATTGCTCATAAGAACCTTCTTTCTCTGATTTTTACAGTTTTGTCTCCCAGTAGAATCCATTATCAACTTTACACTCTGGCCAGAGTGAATTTCTAACTTACAGTTGCTGTGACCCATTTAGTCCCTGTTTCTTAGCTCAGCTGTTCTTTCCGGAATGACCCTGCCCTTCTACTCCAAATGAACCAAGAGAAGTGGCTCTGTAAGAACCTTCGAGATGCTGTGACCCCTTTGAGTCGTGACTGCCTGCCTCCCTTCCTCATCCACTCCCTCCTAATTGAGCATCTACTATGGTCCAGACGTAGTGCTAGGGACTAGGTACATAGTGCTAGATAGCTGTTAGCAGAAAGATATTGATTCACTTGGAAACTGCCATCACCTTTGCTCTCCTCTTCCTTCAAAATGACCATTGTATTTGGATCACAAAACATCAAATTAAATTTACTTATGCCCATGTCTGTAGTCACAGGACACAGTGGGCACCACATGGCCCAAATCACACTGGGTTCAGTACCAGAGCTTCTGTACCTGGCACACTTAATAAAGGTTTATTTAATTAACTTTTCTGTAATCTATAACATCAAGATAGAGAAGGGAAGCCTCATTTTGAGTTACTAATAAAGAAGGTAATCCATAAGCAAGATGATGAGAATAAGGGTGGAAGAATTGGCCAGGACAGGGATTATCCCAGACTCTCTTCCCAGGATCCCGCTGGGTCCCTAATGGAGAGGACAGGCCCCGCACACAGAGAAGGGGTCCAGGGGCTTTGGCTCACCTTTATAAACTCTGCTCACCCTTGTCACTCGGCTCCATTGACAATGGCCTTGCCTTATTAGTGCAGACTTTCAATTAGTGTCAGCTTTCCAAAAATAATATTTTCAAGCAGCTTCTATTCAGATTCCAAAACGACTTGCCACTGAGATGAAAAATGTACAGAGATATTCCAGCCACCCTCAGAGGAAACACTTTGATAAAAGTAAACAAGCAGATAAGGCACAGAGTTCTCTCCTGGTATTAAAAAATTAATTGTAGGGTTTCTTTCCTTTCTTATTGGAAATATAAAGCTGATGTTGGTGCATTTGTTTGATTCTATATGCTCATTTTATAAAGCCTGGATATGATGAGTAAACTGATAGTCCCATTTAGACAAAATAATGTCCATCTAAATTGGATCAACAAAAAAAGTAAGCTTATTTTCATTAAAGAAACAACTGAGAAATTCTTTTTCAATTAGAGCTTATAATGATGTTTAAAAATTCAAGAGAAATTCAAGTGAGGAGTCCCATGAGGGATAAAACGAGAGGAAAAAAGGGTGTGTATCTAATATATACATATGCATAAACACACGTGTATACACACATACATATATACTAATTAATATATAAACACTCATATATACTAATTAATATATATTCAAGCCACAACAGAATATGAATGCTTTTGTCAAATTGTATTTTAAAATTCTGAGAGGATACAGTTAATGTAAAGCTTCTGTTAAGTCGTGACATCATATTTTAGTTTCTTAAAACTGGAATTTTATCTATTTCACCATATGAGCGGTTTTAGGCACACAGCAAAACTGAGAGAAGGTACAGAGATCCCTCATATATCCCCTGCCCCCACCCACGCATAGGATCCCGTTATCAACACCTCCGCCAGGGCAGTGAATCTGTTACTATGATGAACCTACGTCAACACATCATAGTCACTCAAGGCTATTTGGTCTTTAAGATCTCCCAAAGTCCCCACAGAGACAGAGGAGGAAAAATGCGATCTGGTCTAGGGCCTGAAACAGCACCTGGTACACAGTAGGTCCTCAGTCAAAACCTCAATGAATGTCCTCTCTGAAAGGATAGGGTTTCCGTGGTACATTGTCCTCCATTTCATCTTCTATTCTGCTACTATCACTCATAGAATCCCCTACCCAGCTCCATTTTCTCTTCTATGAATAGATGTAGATTCAAGAAGGACACAGACTTTATCAACTTCCTTCTAAGGCTTGTTATTAATAGTGTATTGAGAAAGCATTCTCAAAATCATCTTTCCCGGGGGGCAGATATCTATCCAACCATGAAAGAAGTGAGTATCAGAATAGGGGAGCTGAGTGGGTGGTCTCAGCCTATCAAAGAAATCTGTCTGATGTCACTCCTTTAGTCACAGTTCTATATCAGCCACAAGCAATTGTTATTTAAAAACAGCAGAATTCAGAACCAGGTCTTCTACACTTTCATTCATAGCACAGAGGAAATGGGAGAAAGCATGTGTTTCCACAGAATCATTATTATTTTTTTAAATCTATTTATAAAGTGGAATACCAGGACTGCCTATGTCTTTGTACAAAAGGAAAATGAATTCCAGACTCCGGGTTTATTTAAATTTTCTAGAAGCTTTTCATTATTTGTAGAAGTAATCAAATTCTTAAGATTTGGTATAAAGGATGTGATGTAACCAAAGGAGGGTGGACTTGGAAGAGGGGAGTACAGGTCTGGTTGACAGCCTTGCTTTCCAGAAGGAAGGAATTTCACTCTGCTGAGCTTCCTTCGCTTCATCATTAGATAAAGTAAGTTACCAATCAGCGAGGCTATTGAGGGAGTCAAGAACGAAAATACCTCCAAGAAATGTCTGACACAGCTTTACCTCGCCACCCTCCCTTTCCTTTCTCCTGTGGAAGAAAGAGCACTTAGATAAAGGTCTTTCTGAACCATCCAGATAGATGAATAGGGTGACATAGCTGATCATTCTGACAAAGGTGAAGCAGAAGGAGAATTTAGAGAACCAGGTAGGAATTTAGAGAGTATCAAGCCTAGGGGTTTTTAAAGACTTAATTTAACTAAAAATATATATATATATATATATTTTTTATTGAGTATTAAACATTGTACGTGACCTCACATCATATAAAGTACATGAGGTAGAGCTGCTGTGAAGGAAACTGGCACACGGGCTTCTCCATGCAGACTGGGCTTCAACCCACCCACCCACCCAGAGAGCCCCTGGACAGGGCCTGGAGGCACCGAGAACCACTGTGTGTCTTCTCCTTGTGTGATATGATCCTCTGCCTCCCACACCCACCAATAAATTTTTAGAGTAGATGAGTAATTCAAGTGGACTTAAATGATAGACCCAAGGCCACTCGGTTGATGAGCGGCAGAAGAGGAAATGAACGAAGTGTTTCCAACTACCAGCTGGATACTCTTTCAGTCACGGCATCCTCTATTAGTCAGCGTGGGCTAAGTTTCGCCCCTGTAAGAACAACACATTTCGTAAATGTGTTTAAATCCACGACTAGTTCTCACTCATAAAATATCTTCAGATTAGGGAGGGGCTCTTCTCTACAAGGTCCTAAAGCAGAGACTCAGGTTGCTGAAGGCGGCATCGCTGAGAATCCCCCAGCATTACAGAAGCAGAAGGAAGAGCCAGAGAGTTAAACACTAGCAATGAGATGATTTTCCACCAAGAAGACAGCACATGTCTCCTCCCATATCATTGATCAAGGCAAGTTAATGAACAGGTCTAAGTACAAGCAGTCAAGGAAGGGCTATCCTGGAAGGAGAAGGCAAAGGAACAGCAGAGAGGCAAGCAGACTTCAGGTGGGGCGGCTACGGTGGGAAGGCGGATACACTGTTGTGACACGGGGCAGAGAGCAGGAGCTGCAGTCAGAAGACTGAGGTTCCCACAGTACAGTCAGCATGCAGTGAAACTCAACTGTTTTCCGTCTCCTTGGTCCTCTACTCAAGTTCACGATCTAGGATAAGAGCTTCCAGGTATTCTAATTATGCCCTTGGCTAAGACCAGACTATTTCCACAGAGCAAGAGGAGGGAATAAAGGAGTTCTTAAGAAATGGAAATGATATTAAGACGACCAAAAAAAAAAAAACCCAATAAAGATTCCCACACATAGCTAGGAAAAAATGTACCGGTACACCCGGAGCCATGCCCAAGTTCCTTCGAATTGGGCTTATCACCCGTCTCTCCCAGAAGACACCCTGGGTTAGTCCATGGCTGGGCTGCTCTTCTTCTTGGCCTCCGGCCCCATTTCTACAATTTTGTTTCAAAAGCAGCTATTCTAGCATCATTGTCTACTTTTCTTCTCTTTCCTATTGCAAACCTCCAAAATTTTTATACTTAGAGCCCTATGATCCCAGTATAAAGAAAAGGGGTAAAATTCAGACTCGAAGGTCTTGAAGGATTAACCTGAACTATAATTTATTATTAGAGGAGATTTCACCATTATTATTTCTGTTTTTACTTAGCCAAACAAGACTTTACAACACAGATGTTTCTCTAAAACAGACCTCTTTATGAAACTAAAAGAAAATAAAAGCTCTTATTACAGAGCATTTCTGCTTACTGAGATTTATTCTAACTCATTATTCTATAGCAGAGCAGTCCTAGCCATTTTCGAGTTTTGGCATGTCAGTGTGTCAAGTCACTTATGCTGATTTTTTCTATTATAATGCATATACTTATCTAAATAAGAAATTTACATGAACACGAGCTTTCCTCCAGACGTTTTCCATAAAGTGGTTCAGTTCTTACCTTTAGGGTAAAAACTTTTCATGCTTTTAGCATGGTCTCTCTCATGACTGGAGCCTAATAGTAAGTAAAAGTTTTTAAAAACACTATTTCATAACAAAAGAATCAAAATGGAAGTGATGAAAGAGTCTTACGCAAATACCTAATTTTAAAAATTTGGAGATGATTTTCAAGTTCCTCCCCTAAATCTCAATCATCAAAACACTCTTGGCCTAACTGCTTGAGGTGCTGTTCTGTGAAAGACTTAGGAAAGGTATGAGGAATCAATATCCAAAATTCTCTGGGGTGGTCTTTAAAAATTAAGGTTAGCCATTTATTGAAACCAATTAGATTAAATGTTAAAGCAAATAAAATTTCATCTATCGTTTGTCTGCCTACCTGCCTATCTAACTGTAGGATTTTCTTTCCTTTTCACCAACAATACAAACTTTAACTGTCCTCAATAATGTTAAAAAAAAAAACACAACTTCCCTTCTGCCAACAGTTTCTTCTAAGTCAAAAAACCTCTATTGTCTTTCCTCTGGTAATAAATGATAATAATTAAAGGCAAATACACAATAATTAGTCACACTAGGTTTATCCATCTGGTGTACCTGTATCCTCTCACTGTGTCTTTGAAACAGATGACAAGCAGCATATTGCAGCACATCCTGCTAATGGGCCTAAGTGGAAAATGGGAGGTAAAGAGGTCGTGGAATGAAAGGTCAGCGACAAAGAACAGGGGCATCTTACTTTTTTTTAAGTGGTCAGTGCCCACTTTGGATCTGTATCCTCCAAAAATATACGCACTTCTTTGAGATAGCAGAGACCCACAAAAGCTCTCCAGGCCTGGACAGTCTGCGGATACTACTAATTTCATTGTGTGAGTTACAATCACCGTGAACATCATCATAGCAGCTCGTTATTGCTTGCTTATATCTATAAGGTACTGTGTTCCATGTCAATAGTATTTTTCTCTACTTCTAAAAATCTTGCCAGATAGATATTAACATCATTCTCCAATGTATACATGAGAAATTGAGCTAAAGAGAGATTAAGGAACTTTTTCTCCAAGATTTATTTATCAATAATAAATAATACTGAGCCCAAGTTTAAGGAAAACATAAGGCATTTTGAGAGGATTTAACAAAATATTATTGAAGTTGCTTGTCAATTGTCCTTATTGCAGGTTGAATTTAAAATAAAATACTTTGGGGTAAGTTTTTACCTATGATACAGACTTTCAGAGCTTAGTTAGTATGGCCACCAAGCCCTTCTAAAGGACACGATGCCAGAAATAAACAAAGTTTTATATATGAGAAAGACACGCCTTGAATAATAACATTATCATGCATTGCAAATGAATTATTTCCTGGCAAATCCAAGAGATGGTCATTCATGGGGGCTGTCAGGTCTCCTGTGTATTCTTCAAGGAAGAGCAACAATATTACTCAACCCAGCTGCTGCCCCTATAAATTGAGAGAGACCTACGATATCTTTTTAATCCACCTAGCATATTCTGTACTCAGTTCGTGTAACATCAACCTCTATTTCTGTTTTTAAGGCTCAAAATGCCATCAATACACACAGGCACATACACAAGATGGGCTGTCGCCTGCCACGGTTTCTATTCCTGTTCTCAGAATTGGTCATTGACCTCCCACAAGTAAAAAGTGGAGATTTCTATTGGCTTATTTTTTCCCAAAGGAGTAGACGAGGCACTTCCAGATTATTAGTGATAACCATCTCACGTTGCCCGTGTTTTTCAGGAGGGATAGTTTTCCTCCATTGTTGCTGGGAGATCTGTCCAGCATCAGAGGCCCATGGCGTGGGAAGGGAATGTAAAGGTATGGTGTAAAGGTATGGAAAGAAGGCTTTCAGAGTAGCACAAACTCGTAAGTGCATGTAGGTGGAATGAGAAATGATACCTGCCCTTGCTCAATATAAGAGGGAATTATGAGAAAAACAAGATCAGGGTTTTGCAATCAGTGGAAATTGCTATTCACTAAACATTTCAGAGTCTCAGCTTGTCTTTTGAAGCACAGGGCTCTCCAAACACAACAGCACCTGTTGCTGACTGTGCAGTCACAGCCTCACCAAGCAATCAAGGCATTCCCATCTGTGGTGAAATTTCCCAATTTTTCTTGTAAAGATCAGATCCTTCATTGCTAATGAGCTAACGGGAGGTATGCAGTGTCACATTTGATTCTACGGTTGTGATCTAAAGAAGTGGAAATGGAAAATTAAAATCAACTGAAGTTTTCCCCAACGCCCAAAGCTGATGTTCCTTTCCGAACTCCCCTATTTTACACAAATCTTCAAGATTTTATTCAAATCAGGACATTTGGCATAAATAGCTTGACTACATTTCTTTCTATGTCTACCTAGTCATCAGAGGGCAGAAGTCACCCTGGATCTAATGTCAGAATGTTATCCTGGTCTCTTTGCTTCCTCTTAATTCCACATCCGATTTGATAGCCAGACACTACAAATTCCGTGGCTCTCGGGAGTAGTAAATCTATTTTCTCCTCACCTGTTTCATCCCTACCACCGTTGCTTCAGGATAGATATTTGTTAATTCTCATGGATTTTTTCCAACGGCCTTGAAACAATCTCTTCTACCCCACACAACCACCTTTTTATGCAGCATTCTTATCACTACCAGAGTTTTCTGAAACACAAGTAGAATCACAACTCTCCATCAGTGAAGTGGGTCAGAACTCCCAACGTGGCCCTCTGCGACCCAACCGCAGCCCCCACGTCCATCTTTACCTCCAGACCCCTCACTGCTCTGAATCCCTATTCTGTTTCCAGTGACAGTTTCCTGTTCCTGTAAGCTTTGTGCCTGCCCTTACCTTCTGTTCCACACGGCGTCCCTGTTGTATTAATGCCTCACTTCCTTGTTGGGGAAATGCCTACTCGTCCTTTAAGGGGAGAAGTGGAAATAGAAGACATTCCCTGTGGTAAATGCAGTGCTGTTAGGTGGTGTGGATTCCTGAGCCTCCATGCTCAGGAGGCTT
Organism: Mormoops blainvillei; assembly: GCA_004026545.1. Taxonomy (NCBI): domain Eukaryota; kingdom Metazoa; phylum Chordata; class Mammalia; order Chiroptera; family Mormoopidae; genus Mormoops; species Mormoops blainvillei. The sequence goes on along the minus strand of PVJD01000005.1, from coordinate 280,560 downwards.
TACGATGCTCTTTCTGGGGTTGGTGAGAACAGTGCAGAAGTCAACTAGCCATGTGTACCAAGCAGAGGAAAGGAGGAGGGTTGGTCTGGTTCAAAGGTCACTCGCTCCATGAAAGCCTCCCCAAACTCCCCCAGAAGTATTTCTCAGCTCACTCCTTTGTGTTCCTACAGCACCCTGAAACTCTCTATTCTCACCAGGTACGGTCATCACAATCAGTTTATTATATATCTGTTCTCTGTATCAGACTGTGAACGTCTGTGGGGCCTATATTAGATATCAGATACTTACTGAGTGAGTGAATGGCTGGCTATTTGCTCTTCTCTGATCCCACTGTAATGTGACCGAGAGTAGGCCTGACAAACTGCTACCGCCTGCCCACCTGTAGGCCAAATCCAGCTAACCACGCACTTGTGGGAAGTACTGCTGAAATAGAGCCATGCCCAATCACTTATTTAGTATCTATGGCTGCTTTCATGCTGCCACAGCAAACAGCTGCGTGGTTGTGAGAGAGACCCTATAGCCCGCAAAACCTAAAATATTCACTCTCTGGCCATTTACAAAAAAGGTCTGCTGACCCCAGTTCCAGGGCTTAAGGATGAAGGCTGAGAGGCTGCATGGAATGCATTGTTTCTGCAACACCATCTAGGGAACTTTTGCACCATGGCCAACAAAGTGTTCAGCCCAAGCGAGGGACCCCCAAGGTCAAAGTCGCTTCCTGAATTTCATTGAGTTCTGCAGATTCATAAAAGATTTTTTTTTCACTTCTAGAAATGTTGCCAAAAGGATACTTCACTGATCTTGAAAATAACTCTGATCATTAGCATGGTATTTTATGGCTCTTATGAGAATGTTCTGGGATCTTTGGCTGTGTACAGCACTGATCTTTGAAATCATTCCAGCCCTTTGCCTTGTATCCATTTATTAACATAATTAGGCTTAAATAAAGAGCAGGAACTATTTCTCTAATAACTATATCCTTTGTTCTCTCTTTTTGTCCCAAAAAGTCTCAGCTCTTGACATTATTCAGCTAACTACAACCCAAGTGATACAATTATTACCTATACAGTAGATGAAAATTTGCTCTTACAGCCAAGCTTTTGTGGAATCAGATCACCTATGTTCTAATCCTGGCTCCTCCAATAAACTACTGGTTGATAATCTTGGGAAGACCATGCAGTTTTCTAATCCTCAGTATCCCCCTCTATAAAAAAGGAGATGGTATCGGCAACAATCTCTAGATTGTTGTGAAAAAAATCAATACGACTTTCCATGAAAAGCACGTGGCAGAGTTGTTGTCATAAGCATACCATTTGCTTTTGGTCTGTTTGTTTGTTTTGCTTTCATTATTCATGTCAGTTCATGGTGCCAGCTTCTCATAAGGAATTAGGTCTTTCGATGTAAATGTAACCAACTCCAGATGTCAAGATCATACCTATGACTTCTTTGAATTCTGGTGTCAAGTAACCATAGTTTATGGAAGCCAGCGGGGGCCAGGTCACATTCTACGATCTCTAACCTGCATCAAAGTGGGCCTGGAATGGTTCTGACAGGTCAGACTCGCCTCAGAACAGCAGACACCTTAAAAAGTAAAACATTTCTCAAGATATCTGAACTGTCAAGTCTCTGAAGTTTTTTTCTAGATCTTAGAGTGGAAGAAAATTACCCCCTGATTCTATAGCCAAGAGAGTCTAGTTTTAAGCTATGGGGCCAATCTAGTTGATTAGGGCCGATCTCGTTGATGTACATAGATTTTTGTCATGGCCCAAGGCCTCTAGGAGCTAAAGTAGCTATGTAATCTTACTTTAAAGGTTTTTATTCTAAGTTGATTGGCCCAAAATCAGAAAAGAGAGGCCAGAAAAAGAACAGATGTATTTTTTTACCCCCTTGAGCATTATTTTCTGAATTGATCCTGGAAACCACAGAAAAACATGTTTTGATTATATTTACAAATTTATCTAATCATCCTGGAATGTTGGACTACATTTTCTCTTTGGAAAGGGACACTGATAATGTGCCTCCGGGCATGAAGCTTGCCAGTCATCAGGGACTTTCTCTGTGGGACACCAGGCACAAAGGGGCAGCCAGGGTAAAGATGTCTTACTTCTGCCTAGAACATGGTGCCCCAACACGCACAGATCCTCCCTCAGGGGTCTCAGTGCACAGTGGGATCTTAAGATATTTGTCTCTTTAACAGCAAACATTTATTGGAAGCCTGGACAATTGCAACCACCTACAAACTGCTGTCACTGCTGTGAGCTTCCCTCACCTCACTCCATCCATCTTACTCTGCTCCCAGGGCCATCTATCTAAAACACAAATCTGATCATGTCACTTCCCCTCTTAAAAACCATCAGTGCCTCCCCATTGCTCAAAGGATAATGTTTTAAACCCTTTAGTAAGGCTCACTAATGCTCATGACTTCACCTACCTGGTATCCCTGACAAATCCATTATTTTCCTTAAGAACTCAAACTCATTCTTTCTTTGGAACCATATCAGAATGGGTGCATGCCTTTAGTTCTAAAATACTTCAAATGTCATAAAATAACTGTGAATATAACTGCCTATCTCTGCTCCTCTATTTTACACATTATGAAGGCAGAGGCTATGCCAAACGTTTTGTATTGTAGTCATCTGACACCATGATCAGCAAAACTTAAGCACTATAGAAATGTTGAATGAATGGAATACAAGACTCGGTGCTCCCACAGATACCTAACTGCATCCAAACTCAGAAACTTTGTATTATACTTTAGCAACCAGCCTCTGCTAATAGGCTTTACAGTCCTTGAGGGCAGCAATACTGTGTCTGTCTTATCTTCCATTGCCTTAAATGTCTATATATCTCTGACAAGTGGGCAAAGCGCAATACTGATTTATTAAAAAAAAAAAAAAAAAAAGATTAAATTTGCTAAATGTTAAAAAGGAAATAGATGTGGAATCTACTCCCAGGTAACTTTTTCTCCACTTGGATATATGAGAATAAGACGCTGATATTAGTAGACAAAAATCGAATATCTGTTTACAAAGTGCTAAGATTTATGAAGGAGGTATAAAAGTGAAGCATGACAGTAGGAGAGGAGGGAGAGATTACTTTTGGTTGCGAACATTTATTAATTAGCATGTAAATAAATTGAGCACCTAGTGAATGTATGGAATATGCTAAGCTCGGGGAAGAAGAAATGAGCCTTCTTCCCAGATTTCAAAAGCTCAGGGCTAAGACAGAGCACTGGCATTCCATGGGGCAAGGTCGATGATGGGCAGCACTGGGCCCTGTGGGAAAAGGGACACTGCTCCCAAATATCCTGGGATTGGGAGAAGGAAGGGGGATGGGAGGGCTGGACCTACAGAGATGGGCATGTAATGGAACCATGCTGTGAAAGGCAGGCCAGCTCTTCAGCTAGGAGGAAACGGTGGGAAAGATGACACGCCTGGGAGGAGTTCCTTCACCAGCCTTGATAAGCAACACAAGGACAGTTACTATTTCTCTTACTGTTGCCTCTGGACCCAAGGCAGCCAACCAAACCATGGATATTGAGGGTTCTGAGGAAGAAACAGAGAGGCCAAATGCTGAATGGGAGCACAGAAGAACAGGGAAGGTCAGGTGAAACCTAAAATATTCTGAAAAGCCATTTCAAGTCTAGAGCTGTTAATACAGGCTTGGAGGGTTAGGCGGTAGCATCTTTCCCTTTGAGCAGTTTTCACTTGGTGTTGCTATTAGCTTAAAACAGGTGATAGATCTATAGACTTTGACTTTTTTTTATTTTTAAGAAATCTAAATGTAAATTACATAGGAATTTAGGAACTCTCCAACTCTTTCTTATAAATGCCCCAATCCTGAAAACATCTGTGTGTATCTTCAAGTAGGGCCATTTAACCCCACTTTATCTGCACAGAGATGAGCACATAGTAGGCTTCTGACAATTTTTTAAAAAATATAAATTCAGCTGAATAATTTTATAGTTAGTTTCTATTATATGTTTGGCACTGGAAGTATAGAAAAATGAGTTATATTGGCCATCTCTCTTTAAAGAACCAAAAATCTGACGGGAAGGAAACTGGGGGGAAGATAAAATGAGAGCACAGTGAGTACAGCTACAAACGAATTTCTATGGAAATTAACAAAAAAGTGGGGGGGGGACCAACATTTTTAGAGCAATAAGGAAGAGCTTAAAGGAGAAGGTAGCATTTGAAGATCCTTGGTTTTCCTTACCTAGGTTAATCATTTTTTACTCATCATCTTACAAAATGCTTTAAAGAGGCATAAAAATTAATAGTATTTCAGAACAATTTATTCCATAATTTAAAATGGAAATTAAAATGAGGAAGACCAAGAAGAGAAGAAGGAAAGAAGAGACAACTCATCCACAGATTTATTCTCTGACAGACCACCAGTCTTTATCATAGTATCAAGATTTCTAATAATAGTTATTGTCTGAAGCTCTGACCACCTGACACATTTATATTGGGTATATAATAAGGTTTACAAACTCCTTCACTACAACCTGTTTCATTTGATTCTCCTGATAACACTATATAAGACAGATAACCCAGAAAGTGACAGCCCCAAGCTGATTTCACATACGCACAAGAACGGCAAAACTCATCTCCCAGATTTCTACAAGAGGCAGAATAATGGAACCAGGTTTCTACCTGTGGTCTTCCAGTTCCTTCAACTTGACCCTGCCGGTTCCCATAGAGTTTTGAAAAGTTGTTCAATTGGACTGAGTTTAATACAAATAACTGTGAAAGCTTCCCTGAAATCAAATTCTATTTTTAGTCAGCCAAAATTAGCCTCCCTTGCTTTCTTTTGCCATCACTCTAGGTCACTTGCAGAGCATGGTCCTTACATTGGGTTTGTTTTATTTTTTTTTTCCTACTTTCATCTGGAAAACAAGGGTTTGATGGTAGAAGGGATTAAGTCCCTGAGAATAGAGATGATAGACTAGGATACACAAGCTGCCCAAGAAGCAGGAAAGGCAAGAAAATTTAAATAGTGACTCCATCATCTAAAATGGAACAAGACCAAGGCTTGTTAACAAGAACAGAGGTTCCTTGGCTTCAACAGTGGTAGATAAGCTCCCTCTTTCGGTCCATGAACCACCATTGAGGCTGTCGGACTCAGCATAAAAAATGTACATCAATTCATAATGGCTACAAGAGGCGTGGGGTCACGTGGTTCCATCTCAGGAAATCCCGAGTCTGTCTATTCAAGGCATCACCATTGGGGGACGCATTTCTAGATGAGGATGAGAACTAAGAGTTTATGCCCCTGTTAGCCCATGTTATTCTGTTCTTCTCTGGGGCATTGTGCAGGCCTCAGGCCTGCAACTTCAGCATCTTTCAGGCTCTTTCTCTATGTGGTTCATTCATTATAAACTTTAATCTTGCTGCTCGGGTTCTATTTCCTTACCTTTTACCTTTATGTTTCTATAAATTTCCTAGCAGTGTCTAAAGTCAAAATAAATCAAATATTTAAGTCAGGATTAAGGAAGCTAAATTAACTTATGTGATAACAAGCATTTTGGGCTCATCAAAGTAATACTGCTTAATGTAAAGAAAAAATGAGAATGTAGATAGCATAATGAAGGAAGTACTTACCAGCGCTGGAGGGCTGTCCTGTGCACCAGGGGTTAAGGATTTGATCCCTATCGGGATGCATGTGGGAGGCAGCCAATCGATGTTTCTCTCTTACATCGATGTTTTTCTCTCCCTTCTTCTCTCTAAAAAATTTTTTAAAAAGAGAAAATACTATCATCCTCATCCACAAAAATAAACAGTAGCAATGCCCTCTAGTAATACTACCCTTATTTTTTTCTATTTATAGATGAGATTATTGAAGGGGAACATTATATATAGTTTTATTTTTTACATTTTTACATCCTTTTATAACAAGACATTTCCCACGTAAGTATACCATTTATAGCCAGGCTTAATATTTTCACATAGAAGTCTTAAGTCTCCCCACTAAGAAAATAATTCTCCCCAAGTCTCCTGATCTGATAAATTGGTACCACAATGCACTTGATCATGCTTGCCCTAAACTGGGGCTTCATCCACGATTCTTTTCTTCCCTCATTTCTCAAGTAGCAAGTCCTATAACCTCTAGCTCTAGAACCTATCCTGCATTCCACATGTCTCCCCACCCCTACTGTTCCTGCCCTGGACCCCTCCAAAGCCCATTCTCCATGGAGCAAGTCGTGAGATCTTTTTAAAGAATTACGTCATGTTGCTGCTCTGTTTAACACCCCACCCAACCAATTCCCTTTGCATTTGGAATACAATCCACATTCCTCATCATTCCCCTCCACTCTCTGCACCTGACTCCCCCTGCCCATCTCCTGCAACTCTCCTTCACTCGCTGTCTGAAATGATTGTACTCTTTGTTGATTCGCTGCCCACATGTGTGTGTGTGTGTTTATCGCCTGTTTCTCTCCACCAGATTATAAGCTCTGTCCCCTCTGTCCCCTGCCTCTGCCTGTCTGCTCATGGTCTATCTTCCCAGCCTTGAGTGGTGGCTGGCATATGGTTGGCACTCAACCAGCAGCGTTTGTTAAATGAATGATAGTCCATGACAAATGGCTTTAGCTATCCTTCAGTTTTACAACATTTATCTACTCCATACATTCCTCTGGCTTCAAAACCATTGACGCATCTTACAGCATTATTCCATTGGTCCCAATCCTCACCCACCACACGTGGAAATTCAGGATTTAAGCCCAAGCTGCCTTCCTGACCACAGGCAGGAGTCTCTCCCCTGCCAGGCAGACAGACAGACACCTTGCTCTGATCCCTCCTGGGGGATTCTCCTTGGCTGTTCCCTCAGCCTGGAAGACTGGTTTTCCCTTTGCTCTGGCCTCATGCTTCCATCTCTTCCTGGGAAAATCCTGAGTAGATATTATGGGATACAAGACAGAAACAGCACTTGCCCTCTGGGCACTTATATCCTAGTGAGACAGACAGACAGTAAACAAATAATCACACAAATGAAAACAGAGCAATGCAGTGTGATAAAGGGTTATGAAGCCAAGGTATAGTGAGAGATCAAAGAAGGCATGATTGAAAAAGTGACTATTACGCTGAGACCTGAAAGGAAGCTATCATTAAACTTAATTTTTATTTTCCCTGTGCTATGTGTCATATGCTCTTATATTTAGGTGCCAGTTTTATCTCTCCTGTTAGTTTTTAAGCTGCCAAAGGGCTGATTTTCTGTCTAACTCACACCCCATGCGCTGCACACACCTCCATATACGAGGGAGGGGAGGCGGAGAGAAGGGGGTTGGGGTGAGGGTGGCAGAAAGAAGACAGGGGAATGGAGAGGAGGGAAGGGGAGTCTCTCACGTTAGGTGCTTGTGCCTGAGAATTGAACTTGGAATATTATAACACAAAGGTGGTATTTAACTAACCAATCTTGCCTGAAACTCAACAAGGACTTTATTGCCAGTGCAACACATTATTTTCTTGACATCAATCACCCTTTGCAGAGCCTTAGCACCGGATCAAGTCAATGGCTTTTGCAATCCTCTTGGCTTCCATAAGTTGCTTGCACTGTATTAAGCCTCACCTAGTGATCCACCCTGCATTTGCCTTTTGAAAATGGAGCACGTGCCGTTGAGCCGGTACAACTGTTTCAAGTCCTTCCGCATCATCTCTGGTTTGGATTCACACAGCCCTGTGAAGTCAGAGCTGGCTGCGAACCTCACCCTGTGTGAGGGAGCAGGGAAGAGCTCCAGGCTGCGTGTGGCACTCCGAGCCTGTGTAGGTGGTGAGCAGGCGAACCACCCTGAACTTGTGGCTGACATGGAGGGCTGAGGAGAGGGGCGGTGGAGAGAGCAAAGGGAACCAGTCAGGCAATCTCCTCCTCTCAGCCGGCCTCCTTGCAGTCTATAATTAGCAGTGTCCTCTCTTTGCTTGTGATGCTCAGGATCCTTCGCCAATCCTGTGGGGAGGACTGGGGCTTTAACAGGGCCACCCGGGCTGCCTGGAAGTTAGGTGCACTCAGAAAGGATCACAGTTGCCATGAGAGCAGGGAGGCTGCCAGCCTGAGCCCAGGCGCGGATGCCAGGGAAGCGCGAAGTGGAAGAGACAAGGAGAGTGAAGAGGACGAGCGTCTGCTTGTATGAACCTGGCGCCCTGTTGCGAAGCTGGCAATGTCCTCCCTCTTAAGCCTCACCACAGCCTTTGTGATACAAATTAATACCGTCATTTCGCAGATGAAAAAGTTGAAGCTTAGACCCACTGCCTGTCTTGTCTGAGTTTCCATGACTGAGAATCCAGTCATTCAATCCAAGTTCACGGAGAGGGGCGTCGGCCCCTCTCTACGTTCCTCCCGTGTCTAGAATTGCACTGAAAGCAGAGCAGACAGTTGATAGGTCACTGCACGCATCTAAGTGAATAAACTACTCAGCCAAAGCACCAAGTCCTGTCTTCAGACATGAAGCTACTCTTCATGCAACTGGGTAATATCAACCAATCTGGGGGAAAAGTCCACTTGAGGGATGGATGGGGCCCACATCAAAATCTGTGACCCTGGGCACATCACTTAACCCCTCATGAACTTAATCTGTAAAACAAAGATCACGAAACCGTAAGATGACTAGGAGGACAGTCAATAAGATAATATAGCACCTAGCAAAATGCCTGGCACCTTGGATATTCAAGGAATATTTACTATTTTCCCCATATATCAGGGTGCAAGTAGGGTAAAAAGTGGGGGGAGAACTGCGTCGACCATTTGAGTCCACGTGCTCAAATGGGAATTCTTTCCCAGCTAGCTCAGGCTAACCCTACGGGGCTTAATCTGGCCTCTCCAGCACATCTGTCATTTCCACTTCTCTTTTCCCCTTTACTGTCTATGAGCCGGAATGAGATCAAGAATTTCCCTGCAGACAGGCTCCGGTAAGGTGTCAGGTACAGAGGTTTGGAGCCCTGGATGCTGGGTTTCGACCTCAGGGCCAGATTCTCCTTTCCCTGAGGTGTCAGGCTATCAAGACTCAAGGGGTGGACTCCTTGACTGAAAGGCAGCTTCACCCAGAGCAGGGTCCGCGATCACGCGGTGTAATTCAGGACACTGCTGATGGGCAGGATGGTACCAGTCCCAAACAAACCCAAACCCACATGATCTGCACACAGCCAGAGCTACAGGCCACACAATTTAGCGGCAGTATTTTAAAACTTAAAAAGGCAGAATTGTTTTCATACACCCAGGCACATCCCTGAATGGGGAGAAAATGCCAAGTAAGCAGGAGAAACTTCTCCGCCGTTATCATCTCCCTTCATCTGCTCCAGGCCGGGAGCTGTGTGGGTTGCCATGGTGATGCCGGGTTGACCTCTCACTTTTTACTCTTCCAGGAGCTAAAAAGGTAAAAATGAGCCATTTGGTCTCAAATGAAAAGCAGCCTCCCTCAGTTAAAAGATGTTAAATCACTTTCCCTTCGTCAAACCTAATGTTCCATAGCCAAGTTTAAAAAAAAGAAAAAAGAAGAAGAAGAAGAAGTAGTAAGGGGGGGTGGGGGTGGGAAAGAGGGAAGAAAGGAAGCAAAGGGTTTCAGAAGCAGAGGCGCTGGGCTGGCCAGACAGCCGCAGCCACTGCAGCAGCCAGAGGGGAGCCCGCGACGGCGGTGGACGCAGCGGGCCAGCGGGCCCCACAGCCTTCTCCCCGTTCCCGGCTGGCTGCTGCTGTATTTCCTTGGACTGGTTCTGCCCCTGGTATGCTGTGCGCCGGCTGCAGCTCTTTCGTACTGCCGGCCTCCTCAGCTTGCCTTGCAGTAGGACCTGGGGTGGCTGGTCTGTTGGCTTTTTTTTTTCTCTATGTGTGTGTATGTGAGTGTGTAGGGAAGTTGGATCAGGAAATCAAAATATGGTTTGAACCCTAGAGCAGCAGCAAATGGGGCAAGTTCATTTGCTGTGATTAATATGCCAAGGTGGCTTTCTCCAGCACCCCAGGCTGCTCCACCAGACTACCCTGAACTTGACCCCTCAGAGCCCTGACAGTAGAACTGCTGGGGCCAGGGAGGCCTCCTGTCTGATTAGAGGCACAGTATTGGCAGGTGGGAGAGGTGTGCAGTACAGCTCCGGGCAGCAGGCCTGATCACGTTGGGGAGCTGCGAATATCTTGCCGCTCACCCTGGTTTTCTGATGTGTGGCAGGGTGCTAAAAATTTGCTCTCCCTCTTCCTTTCTGTCTGTTCTGTTTGCTGCAGGGGCTGATCACAGTCCGTCCACCTGGAGAGCACATGCAAAGATGCTGGGGCTTTACTCTGGCTTCCAGTGATTCACTGGTTTCATTTTGATGCACGTTTCTAAACATGTGGGCTGGAGCTGTCAAACCTTCCTCTAATGAGAATTACCCTTAATTATAAGCTAGGCAAGAACTACTGATTTATTACTACCAGGCATGTTTTTAATCCTGTAACTTCTTGAAAGTGGTAATATTAAAACAAATTGGAGAGAGTAAGAGTGGATTTCAGGAATAGGATGAATTCTTAATCAAAAAGAAATCTTTATAATATCCTGAAGCAACATCCTAGGTTTCTCAACAAGTATGCTATAAGCCTCAGAGGTCAAACATTCAGAGAATATTAGTGATCAATTTCAAGAAGTCTAACATCAGAATAAACAAAAGTACATTATAAAATAATAACCTGCTCTGGCTGGTGTAGCTCAGTGGATTGAGGGCCGGCCTGCGAACCAAAGGGTCACCGGTTCGATTCCCAGTCAGGGCACATGCCTGGGTTGCGGGCCAGGTCCCTAGTCAGGGGCACACATGAGAGGCAACCATACATGGATGTTTCTCTCCCTCTCTTTCTCCCTCCCTGCTCCTCTGTCTTAAAAAATAAACAAATAAAATCAAAAATCAAATAAATAAAACAATAACCTAACAGGGAAAACATGATGCCCAGATTGACTCAACCATCCATTCATTCAAAGGATATACATACACCCTTTAGTCGTATCTCTTCAAACACATAGCATTTGCCAAAGGCCTGCTGCGAGTTTAATCATCCCAGGTTTCACTTATATCATCAGCATCCTGTAGGAAAAAAACTTGCAGAAAGAGCCTTTTCCTGCTGGATTCAAGACATCTCTTGGATCCTACCTGAAATATACTGCCCCTGAAATGCAGGAAGAAGGTCTCTTTCATGCTACACACACACACACACACGCACCGCTGACATTTCTAATGAGGTCTCAGTGGTCAATCTTACTCTCAGGGGCCACTGCTAAGCCCATGCTCCAAAGGCAGCTTTGTTGCATCAAACTCTTTAATTGGCTGGCATTTGAACAGTTTAAAGGGTTAATGCTTATAAGGGAAGGAGAAAATAGTCTACTGCATGTGCGTTTTGATTTGCGGTTCGAAACATCCATGCAGATGAAAATAGCCAGCCTTGTGGCTGCGTACAATCCCTTTCTCTGCCCCCTTTCCTCTCCACAATCGCACAGATCTCAGTGTGATCAGAGAGCTGCAGATAAGCGAATGGCCAATGGTATTCTATGGTTTCAGTGTAGTCTGAAGATTAAATCCCTATGAAAATAATGTATCTCTTCACCACTCCCCTTCCCTCTCGCCACTAGAAGCTGCTGCTTTTCACATTTAAATGTAGCAGGGGTAACAAGAGCCCCTTTTATCAGCTACTCCTATTCATAAGGCATTAAAATACATGCCTTTTCTTAATCCCTAGTGCAGCTCTAAGGGGCTTCAGCTTTGTGCTGAAATAGTACATATCTTTGAAAAGTGGCTGATGGAAATCATCTAAATCAAATCAGTCCCTTAAAAGCAGCACTCCCCAAGGTTTACACAGAACACAAATGGAGTCCCTGACATAGTAAGCGCCTGGCCTCCCCACTCCACGACACTGTGCTGGAGAAACAGCCCTGAAGTTTGTTTATATGTGGCCCAAGCCACTTGGCACGCTGTCCCTCCTCTCCTTCCTCCTTCCCGCCCCCATCCCACCCCCATCTCTGCGGCGGCAGCACAACTTGGCATGGCACAGCACCTCTTCTGGGAAAGGCATTTTTACATCAGCCAATTGGAATTGCTAAGCAAGGTCACTTTCAGAGGCAGCTCTTTCCGAAGGCAGCATCTCCAGGAACGGTGGGAGAAGGTCTGGGGCACAGATCAGGTGGAAAATCACCTGGGCTCCCAGCTAATCCCCAGGCCTCAAGAGGGGCGTGTGCCAAGCTGCGGAATTCCCCAGCCACAGAGAAAGCTATTTGGTAGACAGGTAGCTGACGGAAACGAACACAGCAGTATGATGTATTTGTATAACATATATGCACACACATGCACGCATTTATCTGAATAAGATAATAGCACTGGTCCCACGTCCAATCATCTAAAAATAGTGTTTGAAGCCCTGTTTGAACAAAGGCAGAATTTAAAAGAGAGACAAAATAAATACCCAGGTCTAGAGTTAACTCTTCTATTGGAAGTAGTTCCTTAAAATCAACTCTTTCTTATATGTTTAAATTAAATTAAATTTGTGAAGGAAGCGTGGGGAAAATATGGATATATCGGATGGGGCAAAAGTAGGTTTACAGTTGTTTGTGGAAAACAACACAATCAATAAATAGTAACATGAGAATAAACTCTGTTTCGCACACTCACCATTGTCAGCCAACTTTTGCCCCACCCTGTGAGAGTTGGTAACCCTATTTTCTCCAAGCTTCCTTCACAAATATATCTGGGTTTTCTGTCTTCAGTAAAACTAGTGGCTTCCCAGTCTTTGGAGTTACTGCTAATGAAGAAGAGAAAAAGAAGACAGAAATATTTGTGATATTTTAGGTTCAGCTCTATGCTAATTTTCACTTGGAAGCTTATAGAAATTATTTCAGAAGAAAAAGTGTTACATTCTTCTAACATTGTTTAACTTAATGTTCCAGTTTAAAAGTGTAATTTTTTTTCCCTCAAAGGTAGTAAGCGTTGCTACAAGTGTTTGAAGTACTAAGCTTCTCTGGGAGGTCTCTGTGTTTCAATTGCTGTGAATCTTTTTTTCGTATTCTCTGTCTTTTCTTGATTTGATGCGGAAGTGTTGTTGAGTGTTCTTTGCCTTGTACAATGTATTTCCTTTTACTTATAAAATGTCACAAAGTTATAAATTAGGAGGGCTATCTGTAGGATAAGATTTGCCCTCTCCCCTATGTTAAAGAGGGCTGATGGGAACAGGCAACTCTTATCATGTCATCCCTTCGTGAAAAGTATCTATCTCACAAGTTTTATTTTAATAAAAAGAGAAAAATCTCCAGGTAATTCTAAATATCCTTTAATACCATTAAAGGAAACAATTCCAATCACTGAAAAATCTATCGAAAATTTTGCTTTCCGGGGTAATGGTGATTGCATCTGAATCATGTAACCTGACTGCCCTCTTCTGGATATAAGGAGAAATCCCAACAGCCTGAAAGAATTTGGAGACCTGTACAAGGTGTTGGTGTTGATTATTCTATCACTGATTATGGATTTATGGCTAGGGATTCTACAATGATAAAGCAACTTCCACATTCATTTAGAAACTGAGTATGATTCATTTAGAACCCAATGAAATAACTTGACTTCCCCATAATCCAGAATGAGATACTTCCTAATTCGGCCGGGGGGGATGGAGGGGGGGCGTTGAGGGTAAGGGAGGCAGGGCCTCTGACTTTTGTACTGCCATGTCTTTGAGGTCTTTACGTCAGATCCAAGTGTTCACATACAGTTAAAGGGGGACAAGAATAACTTCTATATTTCCACTACTTCTGAGAAACTGAAATTAAAGTGAGCCAAACACTCATAACAAACAAGCATGCAATCTGGAGGGGGGCTCACATTTACTGAAACCCTCAAAGTAGCTTGTCAATAATGAACTAAACCACTCTTCAGAGGTAAAAAAATAAATAAATAAATAAATAAATAAATAAATAAAATATTTCTCAAATAAAATAAAAACATAAGAAAACTAAAAATGTGAAATAAATTCTTCCTCAAATAAAAACATAAGGAAATAACTATATTATATTGCCATAATTAGGTGGGACCTTGCTTGCTATTTGGTTGAGGAATTATCAACAGAGTAACGATAAATCCATCCATTTTTCCCTTTATCTGTTCAAAGTGCTACAAACTCAAGTATCAGTATCCTAACTAAAGAGCATTGGGTTTCTTTCTTTCTTGACATTTTAGGTCTGAGAATTAGTATACCAAATTCGAGATGACTGATAATTCTGGGTAGAGTCATTAAATGCCAACAGAAAAAAAATTTACCCTCAATTATGACTGTGATGCTACGTCAAACAGATAGAGGAAATCCTAACTCTGAGCTCTATTAAAATGCACTTATTTCAATTTCCAGTTGCCATGTATGTCCTATTAGCAGCCTGACATTTTGAGTAGTACACACTAATTCATATGAATTGGGTTTTAAATGAAAGCTTTCAAGTCAACCTTTATGGAACACTGAATGTACGATAAGCCCTGAATTAGCAAGAGAATGAGGTGATACTTTTTCAGCAAGCGAGCTTCACATATGAAGAGTAAAACCTGAACACTTCAAATTATAAAATGCTTTCATTTCCAGGACCTCACCCATAAGGAAAGCTCATGCTGATTTCGTCATATTTTTCTCTAGAGGCCTATTAAGTAGTTAGGAGCAGATATAATTCTAGTCTGCAGTTCGAAAATTGAAGGTCGGGGGTGAAGTGCGTATCTTGCTAGGGAGGTCTCAGCTGGATCGTCTTCACCTGTCAGGTACCAGAGTTGGGGACAAATTCCGAAACAACGCGCAGCACGGGCTGAGAATCTATGTAAACAAGTAACAATTACAGGGGTTGAGGAAAGCAGGAGAGGAGGGGGGACTCCCCAATTGTCTGACTATTCTCTAGAAAGGCTGACAGGTACAGTGGAGCTCCGTATGAGAGTGGAGAGACCCCTGCCTCTCGTGTGTCTCTTTGAACAGGACAAAGGTAAGAGTGCCTTGGGGGGAGGGTAAGGTCAGCTGCTCATCTCCTGGTCCTGAAGGGTCCAAATGTTACAGTTACCAGGGAACGTTGGCTGTGCGCACACAGAGAACCTGGGCAGGAGGACACTGCCGTCCCGCTGCTGAGGGAAGAACCCTGCCCCCTGGGAGGGTATGTGTCCCTGCGTTCAGCTAGTGTGTGGTTCTGGCCACCCAGAATGGGTCCCAAGGTCCTATATTTGGACAATCCTGTGCAGGCATCTCATTGCACTCATGGAAGCGCACTGGATGAGGAGTTAATTTCTTCACATGCTCTGCCACCTTGGAATCACCATTTCTGCCATGGAACCATTGACTCTCGACCTCAGTTTACTCATCTGTAAAATGAAGGTCCTAGATCCAATGCTTGCTAAGGCACTTCCCCAGTTGGAAATCCAAAAATTCTTACTAAGGCACTTGTCATTTTCATTAAACTCTGTCACTACAGTTGCTACCCAACTATCTCCATGAGCAAAGGGCACTAATTAGTTGTGTGACAAAAATCTAGAGGTATGAAAAATTTTATATCAATTTTTCCCTAACATACTAGATTGAACAAGATGACTGCAAATTGTCAGATTTTATGGCGTGCTCACTTATGTAATAAATCTGGCATGACCTGAAACTCTCTCTCTGTTTTCAAGTTAATAAGGGCATTGGTTTCTATTCCTACAGAAAATCTCTTCTGTCAGGAACCAGGAGAAAAGTCAAGTCATTGTGGTCCAGAGCTTTGGGAGAGAAACTGAGCGACCCGACAGCATCTTTATATACAACACTAATGATGCAGCAGGGATATTTGGTCCTCTGGTCTGGAAAGGATGCTGGGGTGGAACTGACGCTGAATCCTTTGGAAGGAGTCCTGTCAGGTAGAGTTTCCTCCTACTCTTCTGGTCAAAGGATTGTGACAATAGAGGCTGCAGGCCCAGCTGCTAGCTGTCTTATGCCAGTGAAAGCTCCCAGAGCAATGACGGCAGTGGGGGAGGTGGGGTCAGAGCAAGGGAAGCAGAGAACGCGGGGAATCGATAAAGATAAAAGATAATGTAAACCCAACAGTCATGCTTGCAATGATGCCAAAGCAACACACACATCGCCATTTAAAATACACTTACCCTGATCCACTTAAATCCGTTGTGACTGCCCTGATAGAGTTACGAGAAAATGCACTGTAATTCCTTAGAATGAAAGTTCTACGAGGGCAGGTCACCTTGCCTGCTTTTCCATCCCTATGTCTGCAGCAGGTAGGGTGGTGCGTGACACTTAGTCGAAGTGCAGCAGGTGCTGCAGGCAGACGCGGAGGTGGAGTTGGGGGGTGGAGGTTGTGATGATGGTGACCGTGGAGGTGATGGTGGAGGAGGAGGTAGCGGTAGAGCTAATGGAGGTGGTGGTGATGGGGGTGGTAGTGGAAGCGAAAATATCGGAGGCAGTGGAAGTGGTAAAGTCGGTGATGGAAGCAAAGGCAGAGTTAGGGGTGATGGAGGGGGTGGTGGAGGGGGTGGAGGCGGTGAAGCTGGTGGTGTGGGGGAGCTGAGGGAGATGGCAGTGGCGGAGGTGGCGGTGGAAGCGGTGGCAGAGGTGAAAGAGATGAAGGTGGAGGTGGTAAAGGTGGTGGTGTGGAGGTGGCAGTCCACGGACTGTGAGGGCTTCCTAAGGTGGGTTTTGTTATCTCAGAAGCAAAGGGGCCAAGAGAAGTGCACCAGAATTGGAGGGAGTAGGACAGACCCTCACTCCTACCCACGCCATAAAGCAGCTTAGGTCCCTGCTTCCAGGGGAGTCTACAGACAGGAGACTTCTTCAGTTTAACTGCAAGAGTCGACACATCCCCACTGTTTTCTTATGCCAGTTGGAATGCCTGAGAGTGAATTCCCCAGCTTCTGAAACTGCAGGCTCCTCATCTCCCTGAGTCTGTCAAGCCGGCTCTGGCCCTACCTGAACGCGACCATCACCTCTGGCTTGGCGCTGCCTGTGCTCCCTCAGTGAAAGGCTCAGACCCCCTGGGAGCTCTGCTGGAGAAGTCCAACAAACAAACCTGACTAACCCAGGTCTCTCCTCAGAACCTCTGGATGGCTCCCCAGGCACAGTGAGCTGAAACCCTGCCCCAGCCACGGCCCCCCCTTTGCTCTTCCCTTCTCTTCAGGGCCCAGGCCACCCAACCTACCCTCTGTGTGCACATCTGCAAATCTATCACTCCAAGTCACGTCTTCCAATTGCCCTTTTCCTTATCGCTCACTCCTTTTCTTCCTGGAAAGATCTTTGGTTGGTTCTTTGAATTCCCTTCAAGACCCTTTCAAACCCATCTCGTGTCTTCCTCTTGCTCATTTTGAAGATTCCCACCCTGGCATCTTTTCTTTCCTCACCCAGGAAGAGTGCCCCTTCTTGGCGCCCCCTGGCATCTGGGCATGTTGCTGCCCCACACCCATAGCTCCAAGAAATCAGGCTTTTGGGCCTGCCTTCCATCGCTCACTGTGCACCATTTGAGAACAGAGCTGTCTACTTAGCATGGCACTGCCATAGCATCAAGGATGAGTCTCTTTCCTTTCCATCTAAGAGTTACTACAGGATGGCTGGTTATATCTATGCCAGCACATTATCTGAAATGATGGCAATTGATGAGAAAAATAAGTAAATGTTGAGAGAGCAAATAAGAGCTGTTTTTCCGGTCACAGAACACAATGTTATACTCTGGAAGGAAACATAAATCCGTTCAGTGCTGAAGAGAAAAAAGGAGTGCCGGCTGGTATAGCTCAGCGGATTGAGCATCAGCCTGCAAACCAAAGGGTCACCAGTTCGATTCCCCAGTCAGGGCACATGCCTGGGTTGCAGGCCAGGTCCCCAGTAGGGGGCATGCGAGAGGCAACCACACATTGATGTTTCTCTCCCTCTTTCTCCCTCCCTTCCCCTCTGTCTAAAAATAAAATAAGTGGAATCTTTAAAAATAATAATAATAATAATAAAAGAGACCTATTGAAACCAGAATGTCAGCACAGCCTAAGAGAGGGCAGTCAGATCCTGTAATCTGAGAGCTGCGTGTGAGGTAGGTGGGGGGCTTTGGGAGGCATGTTGAAAGTCTCATTTGCTTAGCAAGGATGCTGTGGTTCAATTAGGTATAACCCTAACCCTAACCACACAGCAGGGACAGAAGCCCTCTTCAGGATCGACAAGGGGGTGCAAGCTATGGGGATGAGGGAAGGCACTGACATCCTAGTGTCCTTGGTCAAGGCAACTGGGGATGAGGGTTGGGGTGGAGAGAGGAACAAAGACATCAGTGCTGAGAATTAAGTCTTCAGGTGCAGAGATGTGGTTTGGAGTGGAGATTTCATTGCTTTTCTTGTTTTTACTTTACCTCTCCATTTTCTCCATTGAGATTCTTGGCTCCATATATATCTTTTGTTGCTGTTGTTATTGTTGTTGTTGTTATTATTATTATTATTAAAACAGGCAAATGGAACAAGTAACAAAGCTGAGGCTGAAATTTATGGAGAAGGGAAGACAAAAAACCAACTGCCTTTATTTGTGTAGCAAAGTAATGAGAAATGAAAACAGTGGAGAGAAGGTGACTAAGACAAGAGCACTGGAAAGAATGAGAAGAAGCCAGCAAAGCCAAAGACCAATGGCTGAGCTACCAGGGGAGATGGTTAATGCCTGAGGAGTTGTTACATGTGGCCAAATTACTGGGAATACACTCATCTTTCACACTGCTACAGCCATTTGGAAAAATGAGCAATGACAATGAACGGTCATTAAAAAATGCGTACAGAACCTTTACTCTTGGAGATTATAGTTATCAAGGGCTCATGGGATTAACAAAGAGGGGAGCCAGAGAAACTTCAATAAGAAGAAAAATTACGCTTACTTACATTATTCCTTTATAGTGTCATTTGAACACTTTTAATTTAATGTGAAATTTCGGAAGTAGAATGGTTCTGTTGGTTGAATAGAAATGGACTGCATGCAAAATACTGAGCTTTGTGCTAACCCATAATATTTTCCTCAGCAAAAGCCTGAGGAACTAGAAACCACACATGACATCTTCACAAAATTGTCCAGTGGAAGCAACAGTAATAGCATCTCCTTCTTCACCTTCTTTCAAACAGCTATGGAGCCCTACTCAGTGCCAGGCCACGTGACTGGTGCTGAGGAAGGAGGGCTAACCACACATGACTCCTGCTGGCCTTGGAAGTCCAGAAGGAAATGCGTTAACTCCTCAGTGAGAGCCCTGTTTGAGAGTCACCATAACTTGTGAGTTATAGGTCTGGGTTTGTGTTTTGACAACAATCCATGAATGGCCAGCTAAGCAAACCTGTCCTCAGAGCCCTCTCATGGAGGTCTAGACCCTGCCACATACCATCTCCTACTACCAATTCCGCCAGCTACTTTCTCTGTTTCCATATGTTTTCCTAGGGGCTCTCTCAACACAACATGTTATACAACCCATATCAACATCACGTCCCATCCGGTCAGAAGACATTTTCAATCCAGTGCTTCCTAGCCTCTTTCAGGGGAGGATGCATGCAAGTCAAAGTGACCAGACTCTGACAGATCAAATGAGGAGATCCAGCCAGAAAGCTCTGAAAGTCCATGACAAAGCAGGTCACTTTCTATTGTATTTCCATTTCTGGGATAGGATCCTTTATGGTGGTTTGCAATATCCCGTATCAGCTTTTATCTTGGATTCCACTCCGCTCGTATCAGGATTCTTGTGTGCATGATTAAGTGGAACGTGCTCAGCTTCAGCAGGGTGGCAGGTAGTTGGGGGTGGGGCTAGGAAGATGGAGGGATAGCACCTGACCCACTAAGGAGGACAGGAAGGGAGCTGAGGGGTGCAGAGATGTGGTCTCCCACCTTGAAAGCCAGCAGAGCCATCAGGAGAGAAGCCAGAGTGAAGATTAGACAAATAGCTAGGTGACCGTAGGCACATCTATCAGTGGGATAATAGACCCTCAATCAGTAGTCCCGGGTTCAGAAGCTCAGTCCTAGAATTTGAAAGAAAGATTAGCAGGACTCCCTGTATGGAAGCAGTGAGAGAGGACCACATGGGCCCAGGAAACAAACAAAAACACCCATTGTCCAAGTGGACCATATCGAAGATCTGGGAGATGGGAGCTGAGTCCCCCAGGACAAAGGGGAAGCCAGCAGTAAGGGTAGGATACTGTGAGGACAGAAGTGTGTGGTGGCCCAGAAGGTGAGGTCCAGTCCTCTAGAAGCGACTGGCACACAATGCAGGTGCCTGCACCTGTGTGTGGCAGGGATGGGGAGAGCATGACAATAAAATTGCTCAACATTCACTCACACAGAAGAGAATTCTCTGGGGAACTAGGGTAAAGCTGAGCTCACAGGTGGCGAGTTCACTGTCACAGAGAACCTTGGGCAGAGTTGAAGGAATCCAGTAGACCTCATCTTCCTTGTTTGATTCAGCTCATGACAAGTTATCACTCAACCCTCTATTAGCTACCAAGTCAGATCTCCTTTTTTTTTAAGATTAAAAATGTTTTAAAATTTATTTTTAATGCCAGTTGACATACAATATTATAGCAATTTTAGGTGTACAACCATGATTAGATATTTATATACCTTACAAAGTGATCACCATCTAGTAGCCACTGCACCATACATACTTATCACAACATGGTTGACCGTATTCCCTGTGCTGTACTTTACAGTCCCATGACTGAGCTCTCTCCTCAAAGGGTAACAATCCTCTTTAGCTCCTGGCTCGCTCTTGAGTAACATTGGGTACAAATATCCTTTTTTGCTAAGGATTCAAAAAAGACACCTACTACTGTCAGCCTATCATTTGTAATTCCTGAGCTAATGCTCAACTCCTCTTTTAAATTGTTCCCAGTTTTCTTCAGCTTCTGGTCAGGCTCAGTTCTTCGATGCAGGACACACTGACTGAATCCTACTGTGTGCCATACACTGTCCTACATACCAGGGTAACTGTGGTAAACAAGGTATGTCCCTTGCCCTCACGGAGTTTCCAGGTTAGAGGGAGAAGCAAAAAAAAAAAAAAAAAAAAAAGGAAAGGAACAAGTGGTTTCAGTTCAGGATGACAGTATACAGGAAAGTCCCCTGCTGGGTCCTGGGAAGATTTGTTCAGGACAGCTCTCCAGAAGGATTAAGGACAAATCGAGGGCTTCGCACATGCAGTGGCCTCATCATGGGAGGGCCTGGTGCCTCCACAGAACAGGGAGCTGTTTGAGAAATGGATTTTCTATTCTTTCAATGTGATAATACTAACAGGAAACTCTCACAGGCATAATACGATGTACAAGGCTCACATTACCTGATCTATGTAAAATGAAAATATGATTAATGTTCCGGTCTGTGTGACTCCTTTGAACAATGCTCTCGGAAGATATATGAGTCTGTGATTACGTAGGCTGTCTAAGAAGGCAATCCCACGGAGCCCCACTTAGATATAAAATTTTACTGTACTCATAAAATCCATGTCGAACGTAATGTGGTCAAGCAGTGGGAGAAGTGGATCCGAAGTTAGGATTCTTGATTTGCCTTTTCCAGCTTTGTCCCTAAACGTCCCTGTACCACTGGCAGTTGGGTCTGTGGCCTCCCTTTCCTCATTTCTAAACTAAGGGGATTGAACTAGGTTTCCTACTAGGTATAAAGGGCTGTGATCCTGCCCTAAAACTATTCTGAGAATGGTGCTATAATTATTTATGTTGAACTATCAAAAAGGGACTGAACAGAACGTTCTTTGATAAACCCCCTTCTAAACAATGGATAGGACGTAATAAATTATCTGTCTTGGGGTAAAAATAAACTCCAGTCAAATGCATGTGCTTAATAACTGGGTAACGGGTGAAAAACTATTTGTCTTTTTATACTAAATAAATAATGACCAGGCCCATACAACCAGGCATGTTAAAATTACACGCTGTTTAGTTCACCTGTTAGTTCATGTGGGTAAAAGAGACACATGTGTTTATAAGGTAGCTCTGCAGACTGCTTCCAGGAAGAGAAATGAAAGGTCCCTTTGGCCAAAAAATCTCTCCCATTGTCCCACTACAGCCCCTAAAATTGCCACCATGCTCTCCTGGGAATTAAAAATAAGCCCTAAACTCCTTCTCTTTCTTCAACCTCTGAGTCTCACAGAGCCACAAGGATTGACCAAGATAATTTATGAAAGTGGGGTTGGCACACAGTAGTCGATCAAATGTTAGTCCCATCCCCGCTTTCTCTCTGGGCCCGCACCTCCTTCCCCACGGAGCCGGGTAGATGCCGTGCCGACTGCAAGGCGTGCTCTACTCCCTTCCCTGTGTTCATCCCAGTGCAGTGCTGTCAGTCAAGGTTCTTGACTGCAAGCAGCAATGGTCTACTCTGGCTCTCCGGAACTAAAAGAAGCAGCTTAGCAGGTGTTCTCATTAGAAACTGGGAAGCTCATCTTGGAAAATGGGGTGCAACCCAGGGACCCTCCGAGGCCCAGGCCACACTGCAGGCACCATCTGGCACGCACACCACCACCACAGCTGCCGCCTACCTGTCCACCAGCTGGCCCATCTTTGGGCTTTGGCTCCACAGTTGGAGCCCACAGGCCATGCATATATTGAGCCTTCATTTTGTACATTCTTTTTCTCCTCCTCAAGGCATCCTTCCTGCCATCCTTTCGACATGTGGACAGACACATGGAGCAGTGTTAGGACTAAAAGAGGCCTTAGACGGGTGCCCGGGCAAAGGCACATTGTGGCCTAATTTTGCCATGAGGTGGCCTTCTAAAGAATAATAACAACATGATAACGATAACAGCAGGTAGTAGTATTAGCGACAATAACAATGTGTCTAAAATAATGCAGGTACGGCGGAGTACTTTTCATGAAAAGAAGCAAACGATAACTTCTACGAGGGGTCAAAAGATTCATATGCTCCTAACTACAAACTACAAAGTTTATTTTGGGAACCCAGGACCCAAAAAAAAATTGGGAAGAGGCAATCTTTGACCCCGAAATCAAGTCGGAAGAAAGATGGCTTGGGGACACGAACCAAACAATATTTAGGCAGGTCCCAGGGATAGAGAGCCATCAGGGAAGTGAGCTGTAGAGAGCTGAAGGGAATGGTGAAGCAGGAAGAGGGCTCACTTCACATACAGTAGGCTCCCAAAGATCCGAGCTTTTTGCCTCAAATGTTACAGCTTCGTGTTACATGTAATTTTTATTGGTAAATTAGAAAGCTGTTTCTCAGTATCTACTCAATACAGGCAAACTTTCTACAGTTGCTTTGTTGACAACAGCACATTATTTAGCAAATGTGCTCAGCGGCATGTTTGCTTTTAACTTTCTGGCAGTTCTCAACTTCTGCTGACATCATTTTAAATTTCCTTACAGACACAAGTTTATTCGAAAGAGCTAAAATTTACTAAGCATTGCTAAGTTCTTTGCACGCATTACTCAATCCTGTTGTTAGTATTACTGTACTGTTATTACTGTCTCCATTCCAGCCCCTCTAACAGACCCTGGGAGACCCCCACAGGGGTTCCTCACATGCCCCTCAGCTGCCCTCACAAGGTCTATACTGAGTTTCTGTTTCTTTTTCTTGCATGGGCACCCATACGTCACAATTCATTACCCAAGCTGCTACTCGGAAAAGCAGCAACCTGGTTCTGCTAATGGTGCCATCAAAAGAACCAGCCCTGTGCTGATGCTGAGAGTGAGACACTCAGATAGCCAATAGTCGTAGACATGGCAGATTCACGTCAGGTTTGAGGACAAGGCAGGATGACTGACCCTCTCACCAATCCTGTGCCATGTTTTATTACGGGGGGCCTGAAGTAGCTCCTTTGGAACACACTCTCTTTGTCACTCAGGAAAACAGCTGCCAGCATCCGTCCCTGCCCTTACACCCAAGGGTCCCAAGTGCAGAGGAGGAAGGACGGAGAATGATGCCTGCCTTGCTGCTGGGTGCCATGCCCAAACCTCTGCAGAGGCAGCTGCTTGGCCTCGGGGTGACCCTGCCTCTTGCACAGAAAATCTTCCCTTTTCCACTCGGAAGCCTATTTGGGAAGCCTTCTAAGCCATGTCTTCATATCAGGAAAGGAACCTGGCTTCGGTTTTGTGTAACGAAATAGCTCACTTCGGTGCCTTCCGCGGAAGAGACGTCTCCCCAACAATAAACACAAGTACCCAAGTCTAACGAAATAGAGATGGCTCACTGCTTGTGAGGGACAGTTACGTGTGGGTGACAGGCTGGAGCGGTTCCAGCCGGTTTTGTTCTTTTCATCTTTTACCCGCCAGGTCTTTGAAACCCAAAGTCCTGAGATTCATCCTGCTCCCAGGGCTTCGTGGAGAGCCAGCGTCGGTGCTCGTCTCCGTAAGTGACCTCACCAGCTGGCCCCCCTCCCAGCTGGCTCCTGTAGAGGTTCCTGTCTTGAGAGTAAAAGGCTGCTTTTCTGTTTCTCATCATTCCTGGGATTGTCTCCAGCTTGGCCTCTGAAGCAGCTTGCTCGGTTGCTGGTCCTCTGATGTACGCTTTCATCGACGATTTTCTTTTGCCCTCTCTCTGGTCATCTGGACTTGCTTCGAGGGATCATCTTAGCTTCTTGAATCTACCTTCATGCAGGCAGAGAGTACGGTTTCCACCGATCTGTGCCCCAGAGGCGGCCATCGGCACTCTCCAGAGCCTGCTCTCACGTTCCGCCTTCCAAGGACGTCAGGCCAGATCAGGTCCCTGAGGACTCGGTTATCCAGGAGAGGAGGCTGGGCTTGAAGAGGTGGTGGCATCTGTAACTACAGTCCCTATATGTGCCAACCAGCTGACCTTTTTCCTGATGACAAGATGAGCCAGAATCTGGGCCAGCCAGTGAAATACCATGGAGGGGAAAGGGGCCAGGCCGAGGCCTCTCTCCATGACGGGGAATACACATGCCCTATGGCCAGTACATCAGAACGCTATTCTAGTTTATGAAAGGGAGCCTGCCTCCGTTCATTCAGCCCCTGCGCACCTCTGCTCTGACAAGCAGCAGGCGTCAGGCTAAGTGCAATGGGATAAACATGAACCTGACGGGGTTCCTGTCCTTGAGGCTCTGAGCATTAGATAGGAGCTACCCTGTCTCACAAGGGGCCTTCAACACTTTCGTCAAAAGGCAAATGTGTGATCTGTAGCTTTTAATAACATTTTAAATCTCCAAGTGTGTGACACACGGCACAAAAATAAATAAAAGGCAAAGTCCCTACGTTGAAGTTTTTAAGACTAAAACCCAACTGGACTATTTAAAACAAGTTTTAGCCATTACTTAGGGGGTAAATTTGCAAAACGGAAACATCATGAACTGGGAACTCGGGGGATACCCATCAGATAGTGTGCTGTGTATTGCTTACCTTATCAAAGTTTAATTTCCTTTCCTTGAGAATAATTCCCACTTAAATGGATGACCCAGACAAACTAGTTTAAACTGCTACAAATGAAAATGCAAATAAAACATCTGCTTCGAACTGATTTTCACTCATTATTTTAACTCCAGAAGACGAAGGGTTAGGAAGTTTTTAGAATCATTTGAATGCCAACTGCTTTGATCAAGCAAGCTGTTAAGATCCCATGAGCCAACGGACTGAGCTTTTAAGAGGTGAAATCCCTCAGAGCTTTAAGACAAGTGGAATACAAGCAAGATGACAAGCCTAAGAGACTGGACACTCCAGGTAGAAATGTCTAAAAAACAAATGAGAATTTGGGGAGATATAATATACAGCAGCAGAGGGAGGAATGAATGTGAGACATAACTCAATGTGGGAGAGGGACCCGAGGAGGAAAAATCGCGTTTGTGTCGAATATATCTTCTTTAGAGACTCAGCAGGTCATGTTGAAATAAGTCAGTCAATGCAAGAGAGCCCCTTTGATTTGGAGAATGCTTGACAGGTACAAGAAGCCAAGGAAATATGGAAGGACAGTGCAACCTAACGATGAGCACACAGAGAAAGTACCACGCTGCTCAGACAAGGTGGGTCATGGCAGACACTCACTGTGCCTTCTTATTCCTCTTGGACCAGGCTTCCAAACTCTCAAGTGACATTTGAAAGGTTGGAACAATATTTAAGGTTGTTGTCTCTGAAACTGGCAGATTTTTTTGTCCAGTGTACTCATACCTTCCAAAAGTAAAAAAAAAAAAAAAGGGAAACAGCCGAGAATCATAATATATGGGGACTCCAAGCTCAGGTCTGCCGTTGGCTGGCTGTGACATTGGGCAACTTACTCAAAGTCCCTGAATCATATTTTTCACACTTCTTAAAAAGCAGTAGGTGTCTGGAAGTTTCAGGGTTTTTTTATATAAAGTGCATTAAACATAGTAGTTGGTCATTAATTGTAGCTATATGCATTATCATTATTAAATCTCTCACAAAGGTTTGAAGTTTTCCAGAGAAGGAAAATACTTAAAGGATGTATGTATGTATCACCTTTTAAGGCATGTTTCTATTTTAAATTTCTCATGTAAAACCCAGAATCGTCTTCCTTCAGGAAAGACTTGGAGATTTAGGTTCTAACATGTAATTTAACTCTTAATATTTTGCTTCTCCTACTCATTTACATTTTAATACTGATTTGCATTTAACATTTTAATACTGATACAATGAATCACTATTTTATTTTGTAATATAGTTTTAGAGATTCCACAGGAATCAAACAGGGAACTCTAATGCAGTCACCCTTAAATTTATCTGAGGTAACATATTATTTTGGAATCTGATCAAAGCTATGATCTACCACCACCACCCCAAAATTATGTTGCACATGCAAACATATGGGTTTATAGATCTTTTAGGAGCTCCAAGAAAGCATGTCAGGTTAAGTACATAAATAGAAATGTTCAGAATTGTACCCCCTGGGCCCCTAAATTAGTAAAGGGGGAATTGCTCAGAACCACTTCTTCATCCCCAAGAAGAATCGTTTGTTTTGAAGTTTGGTTTTAAGTCACATTCCCTGGATACTCATGGGAAACATAAAGGACTTACAGGGTATAAGATTATGGATCGATTTAAGGAAATTAATTTATAGATATTCATCTTCCAAGCAGCCTCTTTTAGAAAACTAATTGGCCCGAGAACTTACTTGAATGTCTGTTAGCCTCTCTACTTTATGAAAGAAAGGCATTCCCCTAAACCACCCCAAATGTAAAGTGGTCCAGTATCCTGAGGTATAAAAACCTCTGTGCCAAGCAAAGAGAAGCCTCCTCTCATGATTACGGACAAGCTACCATAAACCAGTCAACCCACTGCAAGAATTGGAGTCCTCCATTCCTTGGCAATTGTCAAAGTAGCACAAGAACGTAAAATAAAGGGAGCACAGAAAAGTGAAATGCTAAAAACTGCTTTTTATTTTCCATGGGTCTAAATATCAGCAGTTCCCTTCTGCTTTGCTCAATACTTATCCTTAGGGCAAGCCAAGAGCTGCAGAGCAAAGTGCCTTCCAAGCAGCAGAAGCAGAGTGGAGAGGTGACTGAGACTTTTCACTGTAACTGGAGTATTTTATGGGACTACCAAATTTTTCAAGAGACACTGGATAAACTCTCAGATAAAAATTTTATGCTATATATTTCATATTCTCTGTGTTATTCAAGGAGTTATTAAAACCTAATGTTTAACAATTACTATTAAATGTGTATGTGAATTATAGCCAATTGTCATTTTATTTTATCCTATAAAGGATTTAATAATTCCTACTTCATATTTTTAAAAAATAATATGCTGGCTTCCAGACAGACTAGTTCTTGCCAGCATACCTGCGTCTCTTTCACTAATTCACAGAAAAACTCTGGGCATAATTTATTTGACCCATAAAAGCAATTTCAATAGAACTTCATTTACCTTTAATAATTGTCAGAATGCATAATCTATTTATACTTTTTAACAATAATGTTATGATAGCCCAATCTGGAAAAAATGTTTTACTAGTTAGGTTCTCAGGAAACATAACATATTAAATAAAACATTTTTTATGTATGTATGCAGACCACGTGTGCACATTTTGCCATAGGTATGTAGGATAGAGTGATTAATAAAGGTTTTTCAAATATATAACTGTATTACATTAGGATAACACTTGAGAAAGAATAAAAATATGAGTTAAAGAAAAAAGATAAAATCACTGAATGTTTTCAAAAAGTGTATTTGCATATTTTTAGTGTACTAGTGTATTTTCACAAAGGTTTTACGTTTACTCCCTTAATTTCCTGTGGTTCCATTTGGCCATGTTTTTCAAACTACAGGTCGCAACCTATGAGCTGGTTGTGAGATCAACTTCATGGAACACAACAGGCGTTTAAAAAAGAAGTGAAATAGAACAGAATAGTATAGTACATTACTAGTGTGTGCCACCCAAAGTAGAGGTTATAGTGTTTTGTAAAACTTTCATTTCGGATAACGTCTATGTATGTGATGTCACGCTTATTGTAAGTTGCTGAGCAAAAAGTATTGAAAAAAAAACCTGGGATAAAACACAAGCCTAATAAAAAGGAATAGAGTTAAATGAGTTAGAGTGAAAGTCTGCAGCCTATTTTCTACCTGGAGTGATTAGGAACAGAGTGCTGCATTAACCCAACTGAAGAAAATGAGAGGCAGGATGTTCGCGGAGACATTAGTTTGGGAGGGAAGTCTGTGAAATGTTGCAGGGATGCCTGCTTGACTGTAGATGACATTTCAAGTCAACCTGCTGACCCTAAGGAGAGGGGTTTTACCTGGAGACATAAATTTGGAAGATAGGAGCAAAAATAATAGTAGTTGAGGCTGTATCTTTAATGAAGACTACCAAATACCTTTCTGAATATTAAAGAATGTTGAAGAAAATGAGACTAGTTTCCCTGAGATGTAAGCTAATCAAAAACATCGCATTTGGTCAGTTCCTTTGAGTGACTACACTCACAGACCCATAAGAGAATTGAAATGGTGCCTCTCGAGATTTTTACAGCATTATATTCAGGTGGACTTGCACCGCACGTGTGCTGGACCAGAGAAGAGAACATTTCATTTTTGAAGCACCTCAATGTCTCTGAGGTTTTCATCCTTGAGTATATAATTGAATAGGTGGGTGTGCAGTGATGGGGCCAAGTTCTGCTAAGCAGAGCTTTAAGGATGTCATTATCACAGAGTATAATTTCCCCTTGGAAGCTGAGCGGCTTTACGTGAGGAAAACTCTCTCCAGGTCAATGGAAGACAAGCTGCCTTGAGGTTCCCTGGCATTCACAAATGACCTCATACTAGGGGACGAGCAGCACCACCCAGAGGCAGAGTCATCGCCTTTCTCCCACACACAGCCCCGCTGGGTTGCTGGGGATGAACTGGTGTTCACAGGAGTGTGTCTAAGAAAGAAAACCAAGAAGGCTGGGAAGTTGAGGAAATCAACTCAGATCTATTATTTCCAAACTACAGTCTTTTAAAGACCTTTATGCTCCCTTCCTGTCTTCCCCCTGAGTTGAATGTCCACCTCAAGGTAACTTCAGGACTTGGTTTGAGACTAAGGTCCATAGTGGTCCCTTTGTCCAGGATGTTTAGCAAATGTTTATTGTAAATTCTGGCACAAATGTGTTCGGACAAAATGGCAGGGTAAATTTTTGAGATTTTTTTTTTTGGTTGATATTTTTTTCTCCTTCCATCTTCCCCCTTGTCTTGGTTCATTCAGCTCACAGCCCCTGACATGTTTGTCTCGAATGAATTGTGAGGAGGGGCACAGAGCATTCCTGCATTTTGTTTTTCAAAAGTCTAAAACTATGAAGCACATTATATTATGAGAAGGAGAGGCATAGGGGATTGTAGCTCCAGGAAAAGAGAAAAAAAGATTTTAATTACTGAGGAGAGTCTCTCTAAGTCTGGGAAAATAAAAAGAGGTCTGCAGTTCTGGAGAATAGGAACCTGTGGTCTGCTGCTCGACGCATCTTGTGGGGGAGTGACCGTGCACTTCTAACCTTCACCCAGGAGCCTGGAGCCACACGTGAAAGTGTCAGGGAGTGAGCAAACCTGAACCTGAAGAGACCACTCAGGTTGGGGCAGAGAGGCTCTGGGCAATGACAAAGGACCTCTTTTGCCATAGCTGGTGAATGAACATCCCTGACATGTGACATTACAGAAGATTCTGGAAACTTAGTTCCATTCCAGAACTACAGATGAGAAGGATCTCTAAGAGGGACAGAGGTTAACACAATCCACAGTCTAGGGGGATGGGTGCTTAGGGCTGACATAAAGTTGATTTACACAAAATTATTAAATCTATTCTATCTGGCAAATTGTGGTTCAGGCACTGACATTGGTACACATGGTGCTAGTTTGGTTGTTGGGTTGTTAGAATGTTCTTGACTCTAATTATAGAATGTTCTTGACTCATACCCCTTATACACACACACACACACACACACACACACACTCAGATTAAGGGTAAAACTTTCCTCTGAACTGCCTAACAGACACTCCGGCCATGTGTATAAGAAACAAAGATGTGAAAAAGGAAGGAAAAAAGCACACACAGGTTGTACATCTTGCAAATCACAGGGAGGTAAGGACCACCATCTTCCCCAGTTCCGTAGAGCCTAACAACCGCTTTCCTATTTAACAGTCATTCCCTCCCTGAAGTCCCTGGGCACGTGAATAGGGGTTGTGAGGCTGGGAGTGCTCCCAGGCCAGCAGAGGAGGGGCTGTCCATCTCTTGATTTCAGGGGGGTGTGATTTCCGTTAATTGTGTGGGATATTCCCACACCGGTTTATTTCTTACTAGAGTCGATGCTAGTGTGGCACAGACGAAAGTGACTTTCTCATGGGCCTAATCTTCACCATTTAGAAACCTAGGCGCATATTCAGGATTGAGCTTCTGCCTGTTGGCCCATGTACCGCTTTCACTGGCTCCCGTGATGACTAACCACAACCAGGGGGCTTACAACGACAGAAATGCATTCTCTCCCACTTCTGGAGAGCATAGTCTTAAAACCGACATGGCTGTGGGGCCATGTGCTCCCCAAAGGTGCTAGAGGAGATTCCGTGCCTTTCCTCTGCCCAGTTCTTGGGAGCTTCTGGCATATTCCTTGACTTGGGGCTTGTGGTCACATCACTCTGGTCTCTGCCTTCATCTTTACACAGTCTTCTTCTGGGTCTAACTGTTCTACTCTGCATGTCTAAGGACACTTATCATTAGATTCAGAGCCCACCCAGGTAAATGAGGATACCCTCATCTCAGGATTCTTAAATGAATCTTGAAAGACAGGCCCTTCTTCAAAATAAGGTAACATTTACAGGTACACCAAGAATTTGACATGGCTATCTTTTTGGGTCCTTTTTATAGATATTACAAAATTAAGTATTTTTCTCCTAGCTTTAATGAAGATACATCTAAGTTCTCATCAACATCTGCAGTGCTCGTGATTGGTTGCATATCTTTTTATCATATTAAGAAAAGATTATTCTAGAATCAGTTTGATCATTTTTATGAAAAATGGGTGTTGGAATTCAAATGGATTGCAGAATATACTGTGATAATCATGTCTTTCTCCTTTGACCTATGCATGTAAAAATTATTTTAATAGCTTCTCAATGTTGAAACATCCTTGATTTCAACTTAATCTTGTTAGTATTTAATTTAGAATATGTGCAACTAATTGATGGCGAGCCAGAAAAGTATGCAAAGTTATGCTAATATAACAAAATTAATTTGAGCATATGTTCTCCATTTTTCTCACCAAAATATTTTAAATATAACAGGACTTTCTTACTCCTTGAAGGTTTTCTGGAATTTACCTAATAAACCATCTGGGGTCAGTGTCTCATTCTTTGGTGATAAATAAACATTACCTGAACAAGTTTATACACATTTTTCCTGGAATCAATTTTAGTCGCTTTTATTTCCCCTAATAGTCACCCTTTTTTATTTAGGTTAAATTGGAATATAACATTATATAGGTTTCAGGTGTACATTATAGATCAACACATCTATATATGCACAGACTGCAAAGTAACCACCGCCAAAAGTCTAGTTACCATCCATGAACATACAATTGACCCCCTTCACCCATTTCTCCCACTCTCCAACCCTCTTCTCTGATAACCACCAATCTGGTTCTCTGTATCTATGAGTTTGGGGTTTTTTTGTTTGTTTGTTTGTTTTGCTTGTTTGTTTTTGTTTTGTTTTTAAATTCTACCTATGACTGAAATCAGACACTATTTTTTCCTCTGTCTGACTTATTCCACCTTAGCAAAATGCCCTCAAGGTCCATTCATGTTGCAAATGCCAAGATTTTTTTTTTTTTTTTTTTGGCTGAGAAGTATTCTATCCCATCTACAACTATGTATCTTTCTACCACATCTTCTTTATCCATTCATCCATTAATGAACAGGGTTGGGTTCTGTTTCTGTATTGTGGCTCTTATAAATAATGCAGCAATGAACACGGGAGTCTACACACCTTTTCAAATCAGTGTTCTTGTGCTCTTTGGATAACTACCTACAAATGGATATGCTGGGTCCTATAGTAGTTCTATTTTTTAACTTTATGAGGACTCTCCACAATGTTTCCCATAGTGGCTGTGCCGGTTTACATTCCCACTAACAATATAAGAAGGTTCTCTTTTCTCCACACCCTCTCTAACACTTTTTATTTCTCGTCCTTTTGGCAATGGTCATTCTAACGGGTGTGGGGTGTTACCTCATTCTGGTTTTGATTTACGTTTCCCTGATAAGTAATGATGCTAAGCATCTTTTCGCATTCCTGTCAACTATCTGTGTGTCTTCTTTGGAAAAATGTCTATTCAGATCCTTGGTCCCCCCCTTTTTTTGTCAACGTTGTTATTGTTGAGTTCCATGAGTTATTTCTATATTTTAGATATTACCCCCTTGTCAGGTATATTAGTTGCAAATATCTTTTCCTATTCAGTATCTTTCCTTCTCATTTTGTTGATGGTTACCTTAACTGCGAAGAAGATTTTAAGTTTTATGTAGTTCCATTTGTTTATTTTTGCTTTTGTTTCCCTTGATTTTAGAGTCATATCCACAACAATATTGCTAAGACCAACATCAAGGACCTTACTGCCTATGTTATCTTCTAAGAATTTTATGATTTCAGGTCTTACATTCAAGTCCTTAATCCATGTTTCACTGATTTTTGTGTCAGGTATAAGATAGTGATCTAGTTTCATTCTTTTGCATGTGGCTGTCCAGCTTTCCCAACACCATTTATTGAAGCAACTGCCCTTTCTCCATTGTATGTTGCTTTGCCATAACTTAATTTTCATATACATGCGGGTTTAATTCTGGACTCTAGATTCTGTTTCATTGATCTATGTGTGTTTTTATGCTAGTACCATATTGTTTCAATTACTATAGGTGTATGGTATAGTTTAGCATCAGAGAGCATGATAACTCTAGCTTAGTTCTTCCTTCTCAAGACTTTTTGGCTATTCAAGTTCTTCTGCATATCCATACAAATTTTAGAATTATTTATTCCAGTTTTGTGAAAAATGCCATTGGAAGTTTGATAGGGAGCACATTGAATCCTTACATTTCTTTGAATAACCATTCATTATAGAAGGCCACATATGGGGTTCTTAATTTTCCTAATATGCATAGTTGTAATAGCATTCCCTTTTAAAATTCTGATGTGGCACGTTATGGCTTTAATTCTAGATTAAATTTGGCAGAAGTGAGTCTCTTATGGTGCACTCAGAATCAAGCTTAGAAGTGTATCCATAATCAGCTCTGGAATTTATCAATCATATCACTTAAATTTTTTTCTTTTCTAATTATCACTGATTTTAGATTAGTTCTCAAATCCCTGGATGGTCTTTTTACTTCCAAAAATTCCAGAAAATCCATTTAATTAAAGTGGTGCTTTTCATGTTTGCTGAAACAGTCAATAATAACCAGCAAGACTGACTGCTCATTTGCTACACACTGGGACCTCTTCTAAACACATTATACGTATCACCTATATAATCCTGATAGTCATCATTAGGTAAAAACTGTTATTTTTTTCCACTTTATACATGAGGAAACTGAGCCTCAGAAAAGCCAACCTGCTAAAAGTTATAAAATAACATGTGGCTTAACAGGATTTCAAATCATCTGGTTCAAGGGCCCACAATTTTAACTAGTCTGTTGTGAATTCACTCTTATCTCTGAGTGCTACAATCGCTTTTCCTCCACTCTTGCTTAGTTTAGAATTTTTTTCTGACATAAAACTGCATTAAGATCCCATAGAATCCTAAAGCGTTCCCGTACCTTTATTTGATTTCATGATTCATGGATGTGACAAATACGATGTTGACATTTCATCTTACCAGTGAAAGAGGCCAAAAAGGGGAAGTCTACCCCACGTGTGTGGTATTGCACGAGACGGAGCAGGCTTCTCAGAGGCTCTTAAACCTCCTTAGAGTTTGCATCTTGTGGTTAACCTCAAAGATAAACACCATGTTCACAAAATGCCAAGTGCCCTTGGGTTGCTGGGATATACACAATGGAGAGTCAGGTCCCTGTTATTAGATTATGGAGAAGCTGCTTAATGAATTACCACTATCATATAGGTTCCCTTGCTATGAAAAATGTTCATCTGTATGCGGTAATATTTCTCAACCACTGTAAGTAGGGATCTAATAGAGCTAATGGTTTGGATTTAAATTAATGGAGCATACATGATGTGACTAGGATTTTATATACTTAGTTCCTGAAATATTTGCCAACGTTTGCTTGAGGTTTTTGTACACACACCGCACCAGCCCTTGTGCCCTAGACACACTTAGCAGAGTTAGAATAAAGACAGGGGTTTGATTTATTGGGGATTTTAAACAAATAAGTGGCATTCCAGTTTGTTGTTGTCCTGAGAATAGCGACAGTTTTGGAGATTACTTAAATGCCTCTAATTCACCCAGCACATGCTGAATAGAGGCAAGAGAACACTTGATATTTATGAAATGCTGTTTTTCAATACATATTAACATTTGTTGATTAACAGTAGGAATAATTATGAATGACTAATGGGATATCTGTTTTGCTGGTGGGATGAAATCTTCCAGAAAGGGGTATTTAGGAATTCTCTGAAGTTCACAACCATTTCCCCACATGACAGCAAAGCGTGTACCGCCTGGTATCAACACCAGTCTCATTCCCGTAACTCAGTCCTGGTTTACCTTACCTTTAAAGGGCACCCTAGAACTATAAGCTAGAGAGCTGAGAAAACTTCAGTTGCCTAAATCAATCCCTCCCTTTCAAATGAAGAAACTGAAGCCCAGAGCGGAATGTGGCTTGTCCAAAGTCACACAGCAAATTTCTCACAGTTCCAGATAAGCCATGATCAGATTAGCTCGAGTACAAATTCATCAAAAGAAATCTTTTTTGAGAGACTCTGAAGGGGTAAACATAAAGAAAAGACCCTTTTCTCCCCTCTGACTCCCTAAAAATGAGGGCACTTTAGAACTGCTCTTTTGATGGTTTTAAAGGTATCTGCGAGAGGAAGGATTTTCTGTCAATCTGAGTGGAAGTTCCGGCCATAGAGAAAGAACACTATAGCTTATAAAAAAAAGCTATTAAGAAGAACGATAACATGATTTACCCACAGTGGGAGTGAAATACTTTAGATTACTCTCAATTTTTCTTTCAAATAGAATATTCCCTATTCCTGTTAATATTCCTGTTAACTTTAGAATTATTCAAAATGCGGGATTCTGTCAGGTCTTAAGAATGGTTCATTGAAGGACAATTTTTGAAGTGGGTTTGAAAAAAATTACTTAATCTATTCCACTTAATTTTGGCCCTAAGAGGAAATAAATTAAAATTTTCCACTCTACAAAAAGATTTTTTTTCTTCCGTAGGACATATAACTTTAAAGGGAAAAATTAATTTCATCTTCGAAATAGAAAATCAGAAATTGCCTGTGTAAGGGTGTCCACGCATCTCGATGTGATGGGGGGACTATAATATAAACCTGAGATCTTTTGGCCACTTTCAATCACTATTTTATGGAATGCTTTAAGAAGGTAGGTGCTGGAATATGACGGGAAATAATCTTTCAATATCTGGACACATTTGTGCAACATTTTTATATTTAAATCAGTTGCCAACATTTGAAAATAAGGAGATTTCACTGGAAAGCCTGCTATTAGACTTCCTAGGAGAAATGACCCAAGCCTCCGAGGCAGGGAGTATGTCCTCCCCCCCACGACTCTCCCACCGTGTGTGATGGCTCGCCCAGCAGTTGTACCCACTCACGTTACCTGCGTGGCCACAGCACACATGATGTTTATATGCCCCTTAGTCTGCTACATTCATGCTTCTCCCCCTGAGGGGCTTTGCGTGTATGCTCTCCCTTTTCCTCAGCCCCTGGCATTAGTGACACACGAGAGGGTGGGAACTGGAGGAAAA
Source organism: Mormoops blainvillei (assembly GCA_004026545.1). NCBI lineage: Eukaryota > Metazoa > Chordata > Mammalia > Chiroptera > Mormoopidae > Mormoops > Mormoops blainvillei. Next base: position 244,270 of record PVJD01000005.1, on the reverse strand, counting down.
GGGCAATGTTTACAAAATCCCTTCCTCTCCTTCCTCTCCTCCTACCAAAGCTCACCTGCCACATGGTCCCCCACACTCTCCACCCCCAGCATCACACACTGTACTTCGCTGAAGATGACAATTTTAGAAGAACAGGAATGGACATGAAAAATCTTGGTCATTCTATCATTTGTAGAGGACAGAATTTTTTTTTTCCATCATGCAGAAAAAGTAACACAAATTAAACCAAAATAATGCTGCATCCCAGGTCTTCCCAGCAATGGGGAGCTAGAGAGGACTAAGCCCTTTGCTCTACTCCCAGAAAACTGGAAAACTTGCAGAGGTGACCGTGCTGGCCAAGCCCAGGGCTCCAGTGTCTAATCCTGCACCACCGAGTGGTTTTCTAACTCAAAGACCGATGAAGATTAGTTCTCATGTTCTGTCCTCCTTGTATCTTAGAGACTTTATGATACTGCCATGCTCAAATTCCCTCCTTTTACTATTTTGTTTACATCCTTATGCTGATATGCATTGACTTTATGCAGATCCTACGTATCTTCTATGAAATCCCCACTTGGCAAGGGCAGTGCCCACAAGGCTTTGCTATTTCTACAAGTCCTTCTAACGCGTTGGTTCCAGCTGCAAATCCTCAAGAGAATAACTCAAGTTGATATTAGCAGTAAAATGCAAGGGGCTAAGTTCCTAGGAATGGAGTATTTTTTTATTTTGTGTGATCACTACATGCTCCTACTGTAAATATTCTGGAAGACTGCCTGAGCACATTTTTTTTTCTCACCTGAACACAACTATGTGAGATTCTAGAAAATGCATCAAGAGCTAATTATATAATGAAACTTACTCTCCAAACCCTCCCATTAGATTCCGATGCTTAGTGGAAAAGGTATCACCTAGCAACAGTCACCAAAAAAACTGAAGGAAAAATAATAGAGATTGTGCACTGCATCTCTCCACTGAGTCAAAATTGACAGCGAGCTGTATTTGCCCTTTCTTTTCATGTGGAAAATCTGCTGTTTACAGGCAAAAGGTATAAAAGCTGGGCATCTGAGGGAATGGACACCTTGACCCTTGCTGAAAAATAATCTTTAAGAGAATGAGCTAAAAGTGAAGGACACTAATACCGACTTCTCAAACGCTACAGCTTAAACATTCTTGTGCAGTCAGCTGGGAGTGTGGCTACTGGAAAGGCCAGCTTTGGGCTCTGTGTCTGCCTTCTGGGTGTTCAAGGCCCAGATGCTCAGTTTTCCCACAAAGTAGAGCTTGCAAATGCACCATCCTCAAAGACTGGAGGCTGCAAGCTTGTCAGTTCCCTGCTGGCTACGCGACCGTGGTTAAGGCCAAGCAAGGGGGGAAACTCAGCTCACTCATAACCAGGTCTCTCCAGCCCTGGGCTGAGGGCAGGGGTCCCTTGGAACACAGACAGCTGGTAAAAGGAACTTCCCCGGTGTCTACTAAACAATGTTTTTATAGAAACCTAGAAAGGGGCATTGAAAAGAACTTTTTTTGATGATAGCCCTAGGAAGGCGACTTTCTACCATTTTGGAATAAAAACCACCAAAATGAATATTAAACTATAGATACAATTTTTCTAATGAGTATGGTGTGTTTAACTGAGAAAAATGTGGCTGCTATTGTGAATAAAAAGAATAGAATAAATGAATCTTATATGTCCAATGTACCTCTTTGGTCCAAAAAGAGAAATTCTAAATAGATATTATTCTAACTCATAAAACTGTGTTAACAGTAATCATACAAGTGCTTTTATATTTTGATAATATTCAATAAATATATGTAGTGATGACTACCTAAGATCATTACTCCATGGAAATGATACTCTTCCACGGCTTTATTTCTAATGAAATGTAATTGTTCACTTTCTTCCTAGAAATAAATCAAAGAGTTTCAGAGAAAGGATGGACTATTTCTTTCTAATAATAAGTGATATTTATGTATATACACATACATACATATATATGTAATTTTTATCTGCTACGATTCAAAATACTATTTATTTCTTAAACAAAACAGTTTAAACAGATGTCTATATATTTTGATGTGCAAACATTTCTATTTTTGTGTTTGAGCATCCTGAACGCAGGCAGGTAAAGAAACACACACACACTTATGCACACACATTTGGTCCTCCTTCGGGAAGTTTTTAAAAATGTTTAAAATAAAGGATAACCTGATGTCCTTAAACTGATGGCATTCTAACCTTCGAAAGCATGTGTTTATCATGAATTTCCACCACCCCAAATAGTTTTGACCTGAGGTTACAATAGAGGCTCAGACTATTTCAGAGGGGGTAAAAATGGATGATAAGCAAGTACTTCATGTGTCTTGGTATATGAAAGGCTCTTCCAAATCCCCAAGAAGAGTTTTCAGCATATCCAAAGAGTGGTGGAGGAGTTCAAAGCCAGAGGGTGCCGTCAATCACAGTCCTGTTGTCACACAACAAAGCAGAGCCCACAGCCTCTTGCATCATCATTTTGCTGCCACATTGGCTGGCTGGGGTTATTAGAATACTCAGGACTTCACTCAAGGTGATGCACTGTCAAAGGTAAAATTTTAAGTCTTAATTGAAAAAGTTCAACTTTCTCAAAAGTCCAAGCCCTTTCTCTCCTGGATGTCACAGAAGAGGGAGAAAAGGGTGAAGGGAAAGCTGCTTCTTAAAACCATATCTGAGAACATTAAAGAAAGCAGTGCACCTCCAGCTCTGAGCAGAGTTTAATTTATATGCAAGGAAATTTTGGTTCCAGAGACAGCAGGGGAAAAAAAAAATCAGGACTTGCAAAGGACTCTTTATCACCCCTGCAGCTTCCTCACCAGTAAACTGAGGGCAGTGCTACGTAATGAGGAGGTTCTCCATCAAATAGTGGTTCCCAATTTCCCTTGCCCAGATTATACCACAAAGTGGCACTTACACCACGGGGCTGTGGCCGGTCTCACGGTGGAAGGTCAGTTTTACATACGGATTAAACTGAAAGGAGGACTCCGCCGTCAGTATGGACTAAATGAGGGTCATTTATCAGACACACCCATTTGCACAGCACATCCAACTGTCTTCCACGCCCTTCGACTTTTCCTTCTCCTGAAGGCCAGCTTCCTGCCCCATTAAATTTGTAACTCTTGCATCTCTGGTATTTTCCAGATTGACAACTGGATGAGCACAAGCAGTGTCTACCTCCCGGTTCTCCCCACCTACTCCTCCACTTCACCCCACCTTCCAGGAGATCCACGGAGAAAACTAATTATGTTTTCCTAAGTAGGCAGAGTACTTCTATTCAGCAGAAGCTGGGACTCTATGTTGACCTAACACTGAGCACTTCAAGTAAACTGCCAGAAGCCCCATCAAATTGCTGGGAGTAATGTAGAGTATGAAACATGTTAAATTATTCAAAGGGCTGAATAAGCATAAGCAGGCGGTACCACGGGAGAGAGACGCATACCCAGCGATGCTGGTCTGACATTCAATACATCACATTAGCACCCCTGTTAGCGCGAACCATGCACCACACAACACACTGCGTTGCACGTTCACGAACAGACGCGCCAGGCATGTCGTTTTCCTCTGAGAACTCAGCTATTTCCATTTTCAATAACTTGCCCCCACCTCCATAGTATGCTACAGCTGCCTCCTATTCTGTAGCATACTATGTTTATAACTCTCTCCCAAATACATCAAGAAATGTTAATGACTAAATAATACAGCATTAGGCTGTTTCCCGCTTGTCAAAGCTGGTACATAATCTAGCACTAACATCAAAAGGAACTCATTCAAAGACAAAAAGATTAAAACCTCTACAACACTTGAAACCCTAAGAAAGTACAAACTCCAGGGTCCTAAAGTTTGCATCTCCCAAGCTGGAAGACATCAACAAAATGAATTCTGAAAAGGTTCTCACAGAAAAGAAATCGGTGGCTTGGGTCAAAAAATAGACATGTAGTTTCTGTTTATTCAAAGCCAATGTGAGCACTTCATTTTTCCACTCAAATTTTTATTTTAGGTCCACCATGTGCTTGGGTTTGGGATAGGAGGTGGAATAAAGGATGGAATAGAGACAGGTGAGCCTCAGAGATGAACTTATCACCAGTAATGAACAGAAGTTCCAATTCCTCCCTATCTTCCCCAAGATTTGGAATTGTCACATTTTTGTTTTGGGTCAGTAGCCATTCTACAAGGTGCATAGAGCACCCTCCTTTTTTCAGTTGTGTCCATATCCAACTCAGAGACTATTGCCTATTATTGTAATCATTCCCTTTCAATGACCCTCAACTCTCTGGGCTCTTCTCTCCCTCCATTTCATTCACCCAGAAAGACCTACGTATCCATTCATGATTTTTGTGCCCCTACCATTGCAGCCTAGTGTTTGTAGAAAATCACTCGGTAAAGCAGATTATTGTCATGACACATTAATAAACTCTGACCTTAAAAAGTGGTGATCTCTGCAGACCAGCACCTCCTTTACGTTTCTCTATTCTATGGACTCGTCCTCCTGTCACAATTACATCACATCTCTACCTCACTGCTACACCCACTGCTTTCTAGGTCAGCCCACCTTAGTGTCAGCTGATGGTCTTGTTTCATGGGTCGCTGTGTTTGTGAAGGTTACCACCGAGTGTTCTCTCGTCTCTCTATCAAAAACCCACTTGGTCCATCTGTACCTCCCCTTTCTCCCTCCTGAGCTCTGGTCTCTCGCTGAGCACAGGGCCTCATCGGGAACACTGCTTCTCGCACTGACCGGTGTGGTTCAGCTGGTTGGGCATCATCCTGCAAAGGGAAAGGCTGCTGGTTCCATTCCCAGTCAGGGCACTTGCCTGGGTTGCTGTTCGGACTCCAGCGGGGGCTCATACAAGAGGCCACCGATCGATGTTTCTCTCCCTCTCGTTCTTTCTTTCTCCCTCCCCCGTCTCTAAAAATAAATAAAATCTTATAAAAAAACAAAACAAAACAAAGCAAAACACTGCTTCTCCAGTTATGCTCTCCCTGTCTTTCCCATCAGCTCACAAGCATGCTCTAGCACCTCCCTTTTTAAATAATGCTCCTTGGACCCCAGAGACTCCTCCAGCTATTACCTCATGTCTCTTCTCTCTGTCACAAGAAATGCTTTGCCATTGTCCACAGAAGCTGTCTCCCATTTCTCTCATTTTAGTTATGCTACAGTCCCTTGCAATATTACTCATTAGTCCATCCAGTTTTTTCTTCTTAGTATCACTGATGATCCCCAAGTTATCAAACCAATGGAAGTTTTTCTATCCTCTTCTCACTGAAGCTCAGAGACATTTAAGATGTTGACTCCTCTCTCCTTCTTGAAACACTGTCCCTCCCCTGACTTCTGTGTCAGTACAGCCCTGACTTTCCTCAGCTGTTCTGGTTGCTTCTTCTTTGTCTCCTTCACGGGCTTCTTCTCCTGCACAAAACCTCTAAGTGAGGTTCTTCAGAACTCCATAGTAGGTACTCTTCATTTACTTTCCATACCCTGTTTTTAGAGCATCCTAGACATCCCCATGACTTCGGGTTATAGGTATGTCAGTTACTCCCAAATTCACCTACTTGCCCATCCCTTGGAGGCCACACACTGCGGAAAGGGTCGTAAGCCTTTGTTTTGTGGCATAAGCATTAGCGGCAACACTTATACCATGTTTAGCCTCTGTGGGGTTAACCAACCCCCACCCTACACTCGTGCAAAGATCAAGCTAATAGACACTAATGTGAAGTGGAGCCTCTAGTCACACTACAGGGTTTTTGCTGTTGTTCTTTATAATCTATTCGATCAATTATTTTTCCATTTGCCTTATTGGTTCCTAACTTTTACATGTTGTAAGATGGGTTCTTTGTCCTTAAAAGCAATTTTTACCACTGAATAATTCATCCCAAGTGCAATGCATTTGTCATGTTTTTCATCATTTTCAATAGTTTTAATCACCTCTACTAATTATGATTATACCTTTTCTTACTTTCATTTACACTGGTTCTGATCAAATTTGACAGTTAATATATATTTTTAAAACATCGCAAACTTGCGGCAGGTGTAACAAATATGCTGTTAATGGCCTAGGCTTATATTATCTTGACTCATTTCTGGAATCATCTTCAGTTGTGGTCAGAGTTCATTTGTTTTTGCTCTGGAACACCTTAATAGCTTAGCTTATGGCTCCGAAAATGTATATAGTAAGAGACAGTAAATAGAGTCTGGACTCAGGTTTACCCAACTGACTAGAAAAGATTCTTTCCTGGTTACTTATATATTATTAACAAGGTCCAAAAGATTTACTGAATATTCACAAAGGTCTAGCTTAGACTCAAGGAGGACCGGATCTTTATACAAGTTAAAATTAGTGATCCTCGTTTCTTATTTTTCCTCTTTCTTTCTTGTCTTTGCAGTCTTCCTTCCTTCCCAACCTCCCCTCTTTCCCATTCCCGTTGTAACTGTTGCACAGATACGCTGATCCACATCCGCCTCTTTGTCCCACCTCCCCCGCCCCCCGCCTTGTCTCCATCTCCCTGATCTTCCAGATTCTCACTGTGCCCCCTGCATTCCAATGTTGTTTCTAGCTTACATGTTCTACCTGGATAACCTGCTTATCCCTGATATTAGCTATTTATTACAATGCTTGGTTGCCCAAAAATATCATTATCAAGCTTCTTTGTTGAAATAACATCCCATGAGTTACGATATACTTTTCTGTAAAATTCAATGTTTTAGTAGTTTACAAAATATTCTATAACATGTTCCCACATTAGCTTGCTCTTTGGCATGTAAAGGCCATACAACAAGTTCAAGGCATCAACCCAATCCAGTAGCGTTATTTTTTGCATTACAGTTAATTTTAAATAATTATAATAGTATACAGAGCAAATAATAAGGTAATAAACTTATAATTTATTATACTGTGTAATTTATTAGAATTCTGTGGAATGGTAACCTTGGAGAACTAAGTATGTTTGCCTTGTTTATCCCTTTTGGGATATCGTCTCATTTTTGCATGCTAAGGGCTGAGCACTGTGTCATTGCTTGTCTTCCTCAAATCTGCATTAAAAGAATAATCCTGCATGTATGAAAATACTGGTTTAATCCTTTTTGTCTTTTACAAGGTCAGTCTTTAAAGACAGGATCTTTTTAAAGTCCCTTTACTAACCATTACATATGGAGGCATTATCTTATAAAGTGTACTCCAGTGTACAGCTCACAGGAAATACGCATTAATAATTTTGTCCAGGAATTGACAGCCAAATAGTAGTAGCAGTCAGGGTAGGTTAGGGGATGAGATGCAGAAAGTGTGGAGGAATGAAAGAGCAAGTCGTACTTGAAGGAGGATGGCCCATCCACTCCCGAAGTTCTCTACATGGTTAACTTGCCTGACGGTGAAAGGGGGTTTAGGGTCGTGAGCTGGAAAAGCCAGATTCGGGAGGGCAACAGATGTTTATCGTGACACTTTGGGCAAGGAAGCAGCAAGCTGTGATGATGTGTGTTTTAGGAAAATAGCCTCGGCAGCAGTGTGGGGGACTGGAAGCTGGTGGGCTGGGTGATGAGGTTTTATCTGAGGCAGAGGGGCCAAGGGGGTGGAGGCCAGAGACAGAGTTGATAGTTGTGTTGACTGTATGTATCGAGATCAATACGCTTTGATAAACCACAATTCCTAACTTTCCGTTAGAAAAATACTCTATTATTCTTGGTCTTTGAGAAGAAAACGTACTAAGGTTACATGATACAGATATATTTTTTAATCTGATGGGAACCCATGTCAAGGATGAATGAGACTGCAGCTGGGCAGGGACCTGCAGTTCTCCCGCCCTCCCTCCTGCTTCCTCCGTCACCTTTTTCAGTTGGAAACTTTTCTAATGTTGGAACAGTCTCAGATTCTACTGAATCAGGATGGGTAGACAATTCTCTGTTGCTTGTTTGATCCATTAAAATAACAACTTCCAAAATCCATACAGTGAGTTCATAACACAGAAATATAAAAGACATCCCAAGGGGAAGGGAAGAAACTCCTACTGCTGAACTTAATAAAAAGAGGGCCAGATGCATCCTTTGCGGTACCCTGCAGGGACCAGACCAGCGTGACGGAGGAGGGCAGGGAGGGCTTTCTGACACAGAGTGAACACTACTGGAGAGGTGTGTGAAGACACTTCCTTTCTGAGGAAGCTGACGCTGACTCCCCTGGCATCCACATGGACATTACTGCCTTCTCTAAAATGCAGACACACACAATCAGAGGGTCCAGATCCTGACTAGCTCATCTCCATTTCAAGGGCCAGGCTGGCTCTCCTCCCCAAGGCTCCTTCACACACATAGCAACACGGACGCACACATTTGAGGGGTCGAGTTCCTCTGGTGCTGGGGGCAGGTAGAATGGATGTTCCGCTCACATCCCTGCAGTGGTCCACGCTGCAGGGCGCTTAGCTGTACAGCCTAGTGCAGCCCCAGTATTGCAGCCCCCGTGCTTGCTGTCCTCAGGGACTCCCTCTGCATTGCCCCAAGCACGAAAAGACCCCTTTTCCCCCATCGTCCCCACAGAGTACCACTACTAGGGTATCTTGTAAGGGTGAGGGTATAAGGCAGAGAGGTTTCAACACAGATCGGGATAGGAATTGATGTAAACTTGAACATTAGGTCTTGCAAAGGTGCCTGTCTCAAGAAGCTTCCCTCTAGCTACCCATTCTCTTGGAGTGACTTGCTGTTTGGTTGGAGGGAACTCTCCTACAGGGTTCTTTCCCTCTGTCACTCCTCTTATATCTCGCCAGTCGTTCTGAAAACTAAACCATACTGCCAAAGACAGATTTCACATCGCTATAATTGGATTGAACAGACAAACTGAGTTGTCTTTGTTAGAACCCCCTCCTTCCACTTCTGAGCAGGAGAGAGAAGAATGGCTGTGGGCAAAAGGTCCATCAGCTGGTTTTCCTAAACACACACACACACACACACACACACACACACACACACACAAATACACACAAAGCAGCCAACTCCACAAGTACCTGCCTGGAATGCTACTCCTTTTCTAGAACTCCATAGTCATTTCCTTCTCTTTAAAAAAATAGTTCGTGTCCTGGCCCATGTGGCTCAGTTGGTTCCCATAACTGAAAGGTTGCAGGTTTGATTCCCAGTCAGGGCACATTACCCAGGTTGTGGGTTCAATCACAGTCGGGGAGTGTACAGGAGGCTACTGACCAATGTTTCTGTCTCACATCAGTGTTTTTCTCTCTCTAGCAGCAACGACAAATGTCCTTGAATGAGGATAAAATAAAATAAAAAATAATTCTTGATTTTAACACTTCATTATGGATTCTTCCAGTCCAGTTGTCTGTGCCCAGCAGAAAACAAGTAAATCATCTCCACTCATCCCAGTTGGAAGGGTTTCCTCTGGATCATGGCCTTTGGTTGAAACTCCTTGTCTCCAAAACCCATGATTTCTCTACCATAACTTTGGGCTTTGAGTTCTTGACAACTCTAGACAGAACTCACTCAAGTTTCTGATCACCATCAGATTCTTGCTAGGACAAGCTGTGATCGCTCATTCATTCACCAGGTGCTCCTCCCCCTCCCTCTGGGAAGAGTTGCCCCTGCACCCCTGAGGGCAGACTGCATGCCCTGCTTCTGTTGTGTTTTCCCAAACACCTGCCGGGACTTGCATTAAGTACCAATTCACTACGGGGCCGATTCTTCCAATGTCTACTTCTAAGTATATTAAAAAAGGGGAAAGGGTCTTCAGATCTTCAAAAATTAAATGCACAGATAATTAAGGTAAATTTTTTGTTTGAGAAGTTGGTTTCTCAAAGGCCACGTTTCAACACAAAACTTAGTCTGTTCTGAGCAGATAAACTGACAAATTAATTATTCCCATATTGTAAATTAGGTATCTGTAACCTGTATTTTTTATGACTTGAAGGAAACTAAAGTGAAGCCAAGTTGAAGCTTAGTGACTGGAAGAATCTGAGTCATTACGAATTAGAGAGAATGCATGGTTATAAACCTACAAGGTTTTAACAGTTTGTCTGTTGGTTAAATGCCATGTCAGACTTACATGGCAATTTCTTTTAAGTCTCCCTTTAATTTTAACAATAAAAGAAATTGGAGTTTTGATCCAATATTTCCAGATAAAGAAGTGCAATGTTTTCAGAAGTCATTTGATCATTTATTTTGTAGTGCATTTTTTGGATTCTCTTTGATGTCTCAGGTTGAGTCTTCAAACAGAAATTCAAATTAAATTTAAATGAGACAATCTGATTTCCCAGACCGGAGACTGTATTCACAAATATGAAAGAGACGACAAAGCAGCAGCCCAGTTGTTCCACAGGAAGGGGTTGGGGGAAGGAGGTTTAGGGAAGAGAATAACAAATACTATCAGCTACAGTCAGGGGAAGACTCAGCCTGAAGAGTGGAGTGTGAAGCCCCTGGGCACTCCCCACTGACTACTGCAGTCTATGCACTCAGCAAAGACACCATTGCCACAAATTCTTACCACCTCCTGCTGTCCTGTAGCCAGCTGTGATCTGTCATGCTTCAAAAAAAAAAAATCAACTTGTTTAACTGACTCTTTAAAAGCACCAAGACCTGCTGCTTGGACTTTCATAATACAAAGGAAAGTCTATGTTCCAGGCTTGGACAATTGGCTTCCTCGCTGGTTTTCGCAGGCAATCACTTTGTAGTAGATTAAACATGGCTGCAAACCTTTTGCTACTCCTCCCAATGAGATATGGAGTTTAATTACCCATCCTTTAAATCTGAATTGGCCTTAGTTGTGGCAGAAGTGTGACTGTCAAGCTACAGTTATACCTCAGTCCTCGTCGGCTTCAGAACACTTCAAACCCTGCAGTCATCATATTTTGATGAGAAAAAAAGTGTTGCAGCACTCGGTGCTTACTTGGGACTCATTGCACTTGCTAGAACTTGTATGCGTCATGATGCTGTCCCACAAGAGAAAATGCTTCACTGTTCGGTACTCGTTGGTTTTGACACTCATCTCACTTTCCAGAATGAACCAATGACAAGTATCGAGGTACCACTGCAGTTATAAGGAGCTTTCTGCCTTAGTCACATGGAACACTCTTTCTAGAAGAAGCCAGCCATCAAATGGAAAAAGTTGAATGATACCTACGGAGCTATTGGATTACTACCCTTCTAAATTTTTTTACACAAATGAGGAATAAATCTTATCTTGTATCGGCCTTTAATATTTGGGGATAGAGGAGTCTATTATATGCAGTCATAACTAATGCTAATAGTTTTATCTGTCTCACAGGACAGGTATTTTTCTGTTTGTCCACTGCAATACCAGAGGCATATAGGAGATGCTCAATAGATACTGGTTGGATGGGTGGATGGCTAAATGGATGACAGAAGACTGTATCTGTCTATTCCTACCTTCAACTTACATGGACCAAAGTAGCACAGAACATCTAGTATTCATCCAGAATTGCTGTCACTGCCACAGCCTCTGATGTCCATCGGCCCTGAAACTGCACCAGGATTCCAACCCCACTCCAAAGCACTTGTCCAGGTTTGCTCATCGCATCTATTCCTCTAGTTCCCTGTCCACTCTCTTTCCCAGGACTTCCTGAGCTTCTCTAGCAATGGACACTCTTTAAACGGCAAGAACACAGCATATGCATTTTAAACACACCCTCCCCATTGAACTACACCAGGTCCTAAACAAATTGCCAACCACCCATAAGTGTGTGTTCTTAAAAAGAGTATTACAATCGCTGGCAGTCATCTGGACGATAAATCATGAACAGGGGTGTGTAATTTGCAAAGTCAAAAATAAGTGTGCCTTTCAAGGGTTAAACTAATTAAATCAGTACATAATAGGAGGTGACAGAAATGACTCGGAGGCTCAGGGGAAAGTCACTTCACCACGGCATGGTTAGTAATATTAACACAACTAAAAGGAAGAATGTGTCAGCAGGAGGAGGTGCAAACAGAAACTGGAGTGGGGTGGGGGGACATGTGTGCTTCTCCAACAGCGTCCGGCAGCCATTATAATTACTTGTTTAATGCTCGATTTATGCCAACTGTGCTATTTAGGTTGATTTACCACAGCAGTCCTCAGGCTGAGCAGGCATCAGACGCTCTTCCCCAGGGCGGGAGGTCGCTGAACCCACCCCAGAGTTTCTCATGCAAGATGTTGGGGGTGCCCAAGAACTCTGCGTTTCTAGTTGGCTCCCAGTAAGTCCTGATGCTGCTGGTCCAAGGGTGCCACTTTGGGGAACACTGGCGTAATCGGGTATTTCACCAATGCTTCGGAAAAGCCCCCAAAAGCAGCTCCACTACAGTTGGGTTTCAGAGAGTTTAAATGAAAGCCCTTTTCCAACCACAATGGATACCATAAGTACGAGAATTGACATGAATCAAATACAAAAGCAGTTGCAAGTCCTATAAAACGTGAAGAACTTACAGGCTTAGAATTTCAATTTCAACCTCTATAAGACTGATTATTTCACCCCGAAAACTGAGCCTATCACTGTGATGTACATAGCAACATCTGGATACTGGCAGGCAAATTATTTCAAGCATCCATCGGTATAAATAGTAGAAACGATATTCCAAAACTTTTAAGTTACTTAGTTATGCTTTTATCACAAAAAATCAACTTATGATAGTTGTATTATCTAATATTTATTTAGTAATTATTAGTTTAGTTTATTACTTATTTTGTATTATTTTATTTAAATTGTATTCATTATTATTTTTCTTTTCTATAACCAAAAGATTATTATTAATAACACCTGACACCCATGTTTTAGGTATTGTTCAAAGACATTTGTATGTATTAACTTACTCCCCTCTACAACCTAATTTCTATTTGGTAGATAAGGAAACTGAGGATCAGAGAGGTTGAGTGACTTGCCCAATGTCTCACAGCTTCTATGTGGCAGAGTTGGGTTCCAATGCCAGGCAGCCTGGCTCAACCATCCATGCCCTTAATGACTGTAGACTATAATAATTCAATAAACTGTAGCAAATGATTGTGGGCAGCAATTATTCACTGTGCTAATTTTTGTTTAAGAATTATTTTTAAAATTCACATTTAGAGAGACCATTTTATAAAATAAAACAAGATATAAAAGATTCTCTTGTTCATATTAAGCATTATTTGTTATCAATTGCTTTTTAATATCACTTTGATGGTTTTATCTCCCTAGATGAATTTCTTTGCATCTTTTCAGAGAACATATCGACTCTAGCTAAGCCAATCCCCTACCAACCTAAATATATCCACTTCCTTAATAACGATAATTTGTATTATTACTATATAAAGCAAACATTTATGGAACTGTACAGCTATTTGGCTAAGCCCTTGATTAATCCTCATCATAGCCCAAGGGGTAAGGTGCAATTTATTTCCAGTTTACCAATAGGAAATCTGAAATTTAGAGTTTAGAATGACTTCCCTAAGATTATATGACCAGTAAGTGGCACAGCTAAGCTTTAAGCCCATACTCTCTTCTGGCTCAGAGGTACAAGCCCCTACCTATTACACCACATGAGAATCACCCACACAGGCTTCAGAGAGGCAAAACTGGAGGCAGACTGGCATCACAGGAAAGAAAGAGGGTGCTGGTTCTGCCTGCATCCCCTCTTGCAAGGAGCATCCTTCTCCAGAATTCACTGTGCCCTGTGGTTAATAAGGCAGCAGCTCATATGTGTTCTAAGGTCTACCCCAAATCCAAAGCTTGTGTCTCCCCTCCCAGGCTCCTGTTGAACCATCTCCCAATGCCTTGATCTTCCCTACTCACTCAGACAGAACACCTCCTACCATGGGCTCTCCGTGACTCCTCCCTCCTCCCCACCCCCCGCCCGCTTCCATTCCCTAATGCACTGGTTCTGCAGACAGTTTCTTACCCTGCATCCCAGCCACACATCAAGGCATAGGATAAAAGCTCCATTATTTTGCAATGATTCAAATATAGTTTTGCATTTTTTTCTCCTTTTTATCTACATGTCTTTTCTTCTAAACTTATTAGTAAATTCCTCTGTGAGTGGGACCTAGCCTCGTCCTTACTTTTTTACCCCTAAGTCTAAACGAAGTTAGCAATCAAGAAAATTATAAATTTTTATAGGAAGGACCACCATTTACTGTTTATTTCTTCTTTTACATTGAGTTCAGTTATATTCCAGTTTCTACCAAAGAGTAGCTCAGACACTAATGTTTGTTAGTGTACTGATTTCTAAACGCAAGCTGGAAAAGTGATGCCAACCATCAGTTTCTGTCTCATAAAGGAGGTTTCTGGAAATGCTTCCAAACTAGAAATCTGAGATTCTAAATATTTTCAAGGATTTACTTTGCCATTTGGAAGGTCTGAATCTGAAATGTTTCTGGTCGTTTTTTCTAACCACTCTTCTCCGTGAAGATCAAAGGGAATCCTGGACTAGGGGTTGGGGTGGTGGTGGCAGGAGGGTGGGGGAAAAAAGGACACTTCATATCAACGTTCAGATTTGCTGGACATTATGTGCAGCAGGATCCAGGAGGCGGGGGCTCCACCAGCTGGGGGTTGTGACTGAAGAGGAAACAGCTGTTTCAAGAATATGGGAACAAAGGAAGCTTCAGGCCGGAAGGAATGCAGGAAGCTACTTCAGCTCTTCCTCCTTCTATCTGTTGTAACTGTTCCTTCTTGTACCAGACCTGTTAGCCCTTTACTCTATGTTCCCTGAGACAAATTAATGTTGTTTAAAAAAAAAAAAACACAACAAATTTTTTGTAACTAATGGTTACTGCTTTTGCAAGCCCCATACACCACCCTGCAGCCTCATGGAATTGCGCGCCGCCCCCCCTCCACCCTGGCAGCAGGCCATGAAACATTTTCAAAACCTCTCCCTACTGTGGGAATGAAATTTCTATTCATTAAAGACATTGCATTTTAAACTCTCTGCCTCCCACATACAGCTTTAGGCTTCTCCCACACAAATGTCTCTTGCTCACTTCTGCTCCCCTTCCTCTTTCTCTCAAAATAATAAAAAAAATTTTAACATATCAAGTAATTAAAGCTCTTCATGGGGTGATGTCACCCACTGAAAGGAATCCTCTAGCATACAAAAAGGTGGGTCCGTCAAGTTCTAAATTTATTTTTTAGAAAATATATTATTTATCTGATTTTTGGCAGTAAGAGAACTAATTTTGTTCCAACACAGTATGTATGCATTTTCTTCCTTAGTAGTTTTATATTTTTAAGCTACATTTGGGAGAAAATTCCTATTGACCAGAACAAGTCAGAGAGAAATTAAATAGGTATCTACATTTAAATTTTTCTTCTTGTCTTCAATTTGTGTTTCTGATAAACAGAGTAAGAAAGCAGGACTAGGGAAAGTGAGAGGAAATGATGATGGGGAACAAATGGAGTTCCCCCCTTTTTTTAATTGGCTCCCTGTTACTTGGAGGAAAAAAAAAAATCCTAGACAGCACACTCAAGTCCATGTCTGCTAATCAAGCTGTGATGTGTTTGACTTTAATTTGTGCAACCAGCCCCCCTCTCTCGCCTTGTGCAGATGCCATGTCCTTTTAATGTCAACATCCACTGGCCTCATTCTCACCCACTGAAACGCGTTCCCTGGAATAATCTCAGAACCAGCCAGGACAGGGACGCGACACTGAATTCAGGCAGAAGCAAATTATTCTTGCGTCGAAATATTTAGGCAATTTTACTTTCAATGAGGCGCTTTTCATTTTCCTGGTTTTGGGCTTACATGTAAACAGAGGTCATGTTTAAGAAATAACTGTGGGGGAAAGCAATGATCAGAGTCAAATGCTTCCATTTCAGGAGTGATTTAATTCCTGTCTCCTGGATGGGAGCAGGCACAGTGTGCAATTTCCTTTCTCTGTGAAAGACAGTGGTGAGGAACCCGGTTCTTTCATCGCTCTTGCTGCAGAGGAACCCAGGTAGATATTCACATTAATCCCTTGACTATAGCCATGGCAGTGATGGCTGCAGGAGGCCTGATGTGAAGTTGTCCATTAAAGAGTCCCAGAAGAGAAGTCCCGTCCTGGCATCCCGGCAGTGGTCAGAACTCAAAAGTACACAGTCAGAGAGTCATCCCCTTCTTCACAGGTGGATTAGGCTACTCCCCTCTTTTTGACGGTCATTTCTTTTAAAGGCAAGGATAACCATAGTTAGCCAATTATTGATAACTCTGAAGTTGCCTCAAGGTTGTAGATTTCTCAGAAAAAGTAGACCCGTGTGCCTAGGGCTCCAGAGGACTTTAGATGCCTGGTCCAACAGCATCATCTTAGGGAAGAAGAAACAGAACCAGGGAAGGCTGAATGCTAGGTCAAGGCCGCAGTCCTGGATGGCAGGCTGGGCAGGACCTGTACGACTCGGGAGCCATTGTACAGAACAAGAGGTCTTCCTCAGCCAGTTTTGTCCATGCAGGTTCTCTGTGATGAGACCAAAAGCTAAAACTGTTGGCCAAAGAGATAGATGAAGTGTAGGGGGGAC
Organism: Mormoops blainvillei; assembly: GCA_004026545.1. Lineage (NCBI taxonomy): Eukaryota > Metazoa > Chordata > Mammalia > Chiroptera > Mormoopidae > Mormoops > Mormoops blainvillei. The sequence goes on along the minus strand of PVJD01000005.1, from coordinate 227,832 downwards.
CAGGAGAGGTTAAAGGGAAAGGGAAGAAAGACGAGAGGGGTGCAGAGAAACCTGTGTAGGAAAGCCAGGGCAGAAATTTAAACAGGAAAATATTTAAATGTCCATTCTCCACTCTCTCTTTTTTCCACAATTACTTATAATGGTGAAAATTGGTTAAACTGCATTTTGAGGCTTTTTTCTTTCCTCAGATAGTAATAATTAGTTGTGTGAAGCAGACCAGTCAGATGACAATGTGATTTCAATGAGAAAATGCGGAAGAATGAACTATAATTATTTGGACAGTCATCTGATCAGGTTTTCTTTTCCTTGTCACATTTTAAATGATTTATGAAGTTATATGTGGGTGTCAGCTGGAGAGGTAAGTTAGCATGTTTTAAAGCCCTTTTTGTTTCTCATTATGTTCATTTTGGTTTAGACAGAAACATAGGCCAGTTAAGCTAATTTAAACTCCAATGTCACTGGTTCCTGACACTAACCATCTTAAAAACAGCAGCTTTCTTAATCACGTAGCCAGAGAAACGTGCCATTGCACCCAGCAGTGCATCAATGCATTTCCTAAGTTCATTCCTTGGAACATTAGACCAGGAAACATAGTCTCAGAAACAGAGATTCATAGTTTAAAAGCAAATGGAGAAATAGCATAGGTATATCTTCCACCAAGAAATCACTTGCTGCTTTGCATATTAAAGATTCTGGGAAGTTCCACATTGAATACAACTCTTCGACTCCATTTAATTCAGCATTTCTCAAACTTATTCTCCCCAGAGTCTCTTTATTTGTCTATAATTTACTAATATTCTTTGGGATCTGTGTGTCACAGAAAATACTTTGGGAAATGTTGATTTAGCTGGTATGTACACAGTTGTATAACTAGGATCCACAGCCTTCCTCCAAACCAGAAAAAAAATAACCTAAGAAATAAATGCATTAAGGGCGAGTGTTCTGAAAATTGGAATGCTGTTTTGATCATGAAGGGAAATTATAGCTTTAAAGCAGGGGTATGAGAAAATGTTGCCTCATTAATATTTTAGAGGGGAGTAATGTGACATAGTTGAATGTTAATTCTCAATACCCATCACATACACCTCTCCATTTCCTAAGTCTCACTTTGTAATCCTAGATTCAAACAAGTTCTGCTACAGTAGAGTTTTAAGTGGCAGCTGGAAGAGTCATTTGTATGCACTATACCTGGAGTTCCATACATGGGATGCAGGTACTGGTTAGAAAGGTCAAGTTACAAGGCTGTGTCTGTGAGCAAGACACATGAAGGTCTTAGGAAAATCATTTCCCTGTTATCTTTTATTAAAGGGGATCAGGTGTTTGCCCATAAGAATTACACTCGAAGCAACATGCAGTTCTATTCTGGAATATGCCCATAAACTAGAGATATGTCTGTTTAAATAAACATAAAATCATGAATATCCTACAGCCAAATGAGACAGTGGCATTTAGGAGTAACAGCAAACAAAATCCACTTACTTTTTTCCTTTCTGAATGAGTGGTTCAACTTTGAGATTATCCAGATTTCCCAAGAACAAAAAGAAATAATCCCACAAATTCTGATATTTACTTATGTTCCTCGGCACAGTTTTTAATTTGTAGGCTGCTAAATAGCACATGAAAGAGGGGATTTATTTTTTGTAAAAATACTCAAAATGGTATCCCTGAAATAGTACAAAATTATAGAATTCAGACCAGCACCTAGCTTGGAATAATATATATTCTTCACTTTTCAGGGTTTGGTTATACTCTCGTATTCTTCGAATAGAACTGGAGGGGGATTATTAGTTGCACTAGGCTGAGTGTTCTTGTATCTACTTATTTTGAAACCTTTCATTTGTAGCAACAGCTGCAAGGTGTACCTTCAAGGATTTTGCTTTTTTGATTTATACTTTTATACACTCAAATCTCAATTGAGATATCCTAGCTTCATTCCATTTTCTGACCTTACACAATCAAGCCGGAGTGACCCCCAATCTCTTAGGACTGGGCTACATTCCAAACCAGGTTATGGAAGGACAAGGGCAGAGAATCAAAGCCACACATCACCCTGGCCCCAAGGAGACACTTCATGTAAAGCCGAGTGAAGGCCAGCCAATCCGCAGACCTCATTTATTTACCCACGTGAGAATTCTCAACTCTCCACCCTTTGAACTTTTGACATTATTTTTAAGTGTGTGTGAGTCCTGTTTATACCAAACACAAAAGCCAGACAGATGCTCGGTCTGGCATGGAAATTGGCTTTGTGGAAATAAATGTTCTTTCCTTTTTTTTTTTTTTGTTCTGGTGAGGATGCACACTGCTGACATGCTTCGTAGTTGCTGACATATTAGTGAATATTCCATGCATCTGTTTCTGGTTATTGTTCTCCTCATGACACAACTGTCATCGTGCCCACGCAGTGAGGCGTTTCAGATAATAAAAACCCCTCCGAGCCTGGTCAAATGGAAGTGGTCGTCAATAAGGCTGTGCGTTAATGTATCTGGGAATCAACTGAGCATGAGCGCCGGAGCACTTCTGTGCATTCCCCAACCCCCGTTTCAGGAAGACTGTTTCCACTTAGAAAGATGCTGTCTTGGACGAACTGGGAAATAGACTGGATCTACCTTCCCACAGAAATCTTTTCAAAAGCTCTTCATTCCCACAGAATACCCTGGCTGATTTTCATGGGGGTGGTGGATATTAACCTGGTTAAATATAGATTTTAAAGTATTATCCACATTGGTGTAAGAATGTCACTTTCAACAATTTACAGTATATCACTGTTTGTTGCTGAGTGTGAAAATGGACATTTGGCACTGACCACCATACCTTGACAAGATAAGCGTTCGGTACATTAAGTTATTCTTTTTTGTTATCAGAGTGAGCCTAATAACATGCCCAGTGAAATAAACATAGTTTTATATCCTGGATTCACATGGAAGCAAGAAGCTAGCCTCACCACATCTCAAGTCTCGCAAATGGAAGAACCTGCCTCCCCCTCTCTCATGTCAATGAGAAGTGGCGATGACATCATCGCCGTGGAGGACCAGGGACAAGCACAGATCTTCTCAGTGGAAACCAGGTTCACGGTAGGTTTATGCCAAGCTAATAAACGGCTAAATGATCCCTAAGAGTTGTTTAAGTAACAACTCAAGGTTTTGGTGCGGGCTATTTCTGAACCCCAATTTACTGTTTGTCCTATGGAAGAGCTACCTTCTGCAGAGAATGACCCTGAGATTGAAAACAAAGGAAAACAGCACCCTTTCCCTTTTCGACAGCGCCTTGTAAATGGCGTAAGGTCAGCTGAAGTGTTCTATTTATAAGGCCTTTGTTTTTTCTTACTGTAAACTCTTAAGGACACTCCATTGCCCGGTGCAATTCAATATGACTGGAGCATACAGGGGTCTTGATCTCTGCATGCAGTGCACCACTGCAGTGATTTATAAGCCTCAGTCCTACGGCATCCCAGGACCCGAAGTGAATTGAGGCTTCTAAGTGAACACAAGTGCTATGAATTCCAGCGTTAGACCAGCACAAAAATGTCCCTAATCTCATTTCCTGCAAGCGAGAATGGGATGTGGTTGGAGGGAATAAGGGGGAATGGCAAACCCCATAAGGAATGTGGTTGGTACCCAATTAGCTTCTTTTCATATGATGGGTTTCGGGAAGCCAAGTAATCCCAAGATGGTTCCAGTTATTTTCTCATTGGCAAAAAGGAACAAGATCCCTTTTTAATAGTGTGATGTCGGAGGAAGAAAGGACAGAGAAAAGAAAGGGGAGAGAAGACCTAAGGAGAATTATGAGCGTGTGTGTGTGTGTGTATATATATATATATATATATATATATATAAATAAATAAATAAATAAAATTCCCTGGGCATGAACATTTCTGTAGCAACAAAAAAAAGGAGATTAAAAAAATTAATAACTTCATTGTGTGATCAATAAAAATAATTATTGTCAAGTAGTTCATTTTTCATAAAGCACTCAGTGGCCAGAACATAATTTCTGAGGAATTGGAACAGAGCATTTGAAATGCACAATTTCCAAAAAATCCCTCTTTTAAACAAGACTTTCCTGTTCAAATCTCAATGTGTTTTTTTCTTCCTGTCTTCTACACTCAGCCGTTTGGTCTAAAGACAGTCAGGGAGCTAAATATATATTAATTAGAACTCTTGGGGCTGGCATCAGTGAGATACAATTATTCCAAGCGGATGCCATTCCAGGCTCTGATAGCTTCATTTAAATTCCTGAATAAAACATGAAATATCTTTAATGAGAAATGAATATAGTTGTCAGGAGGGAGTAGTTCAGATATTGTTACTAGTTGAGATATAGAAGATGAAGATACAATGTGAATACCTTCCATTTTATATAAAAATGATGATTGTTGGAAAAGACACATCCATCTTCCGAGACGTCATGTGTGTAACAAAATCGAAAAATCACAGTGCCTAACAGCACAACCTCCTCCCCAGGAAATGCAGCCTCAGAGCCTCTGTGGATTCGCAGACACAAACCTGCTCTGTCTGTTAGCAGGAAAATGGATCACCTCAAACAGCATCAGAGAAAGTGAACACGTGTTTCTCCATGGAGCAAACCGCTGCTTCCTGCTAAGCAAGAGCACGGTACAATTTATGCCTATACAATTCATAGGCATAAACATATGTTTTTGAGAGTAAAAGGCACAGACAGGTGTGTGAACTTATCTCCAATTTCTGTCCTCATCCAGGCAGCCATTGCTCAGTGCGGAGGAAAATGGGCCGGTAAGATCACACTGTCAAGGAGATGAGGTCTGCATGGCTTCTCACCTCCTCTTTGATCACAGGCCCTGGGAAGCCTGAGCCCAAGCCCCAGGCTCCGGGAAAAGCGTAGTCACCAGTTGGGCTGTGGCTGGAATTTTCTTTTCTTTCCAGGGGTTTCCCTTTATTCGTCATGTCTTTCATAATTAAAATAGCAGCATGCTACCTTACATTCAGGCTGCACCTGTCTTCATCCGAGGTGACCTTCCAGGGCTTCAGGAATATTAGCAACAATAACTGGCGGTTGCTATGCCTGCCGTTAAAATGGGAGGACCAGGTCCTCGGCCTAGAAGACTGGGAGGTTGGAGCTGGGAGAGCTCGCCAGCAATTGGTCTGGAACAACACGGGACGATGCGGATCTATTTTCTTTTTCGTATCTGCCATCACAGTGCTATTTTAGAAGATAAATGCCACCTTATTTTCTTTTTTCTGACTCAAGAGAGAAGGTATGACTCTGCCTTTAAAAAGTAGGTGGAGAGGTTGGGTGGAGCAACAGAGGTGGGTCTGTGATAAAGACCTTGTGGCCGTGTCCGTTCGCACAGCATTCACAGGACACAGCAGTGGGCGTCCATGTGCGCTGTGCTGTGGGATGCGCCGAGGTGAAGCAGTCTGGGTCCCAGCTTTCACAGAGCTCAAGGCAGTAAGTTCCAAAGGACGCTGTTGCGTGTGACAGCTCTCCAAGATCTGTCCCCTCCTGGTTCCATAGTCCGCCACATGCCCTGCATGTGGAGACTGCAATGCCGCATTTCCAATCAAGTTGCTGTCTGAACTGTACTTTAAGCAGCAAGTGTCTAACTAGCTTAGCGCTCCAGACTCATGCATGGCTCCACGTCTTCACTGGCACTGCTCTCTGCCAGGACCCCCTCCTCCCATATCTGAACGTCAGGACGCTGCCATATTCTGGGAAGTCCTTCTGAGAACTTCCCTCTCCCTCCTGGGGCCTCCAAGAGTCCTGAGGGCTCCTTTTTTGCCCAGTTCTTTTTTTTTTTTTTTTGGTACTTACTGATTTGTCCATCACTGATTCCTCTGCTAGACTGAAGGCTATTTGATGAAAGAAACTATACATGTTACAAATCTAACTCAGTACCTGACACATGAGTTCAAAAAAATTTGTTGACTAAATGAAAAAATAAATAAATGATGGAAATAGGTAATATAACCTGTTGAGCTTTTCTAAGTTTAAATTTTTTGTGTACAACAAATCTAATGGTTTGCTTTATCCATGCTTGTATAAAGTCAAGAAACCTTGAAAAACAGGAAAAATGCATTAAATTATGCTTTTTTCCTTCCCTGAGACCCAACAACAATTAGCTAAAAGGTTTTTACTTTTCATGAGTGACTTGTATTTTCCAAAATGTTTGAATCAACCATTTGTTTTTGGTCTTATCTTTTTATTTTTCAGACTATTCTACAATTACGTTTTTGTTCGGTGATGAATCAATGACATAAATAAAAGTCATAGCTAATTTTTACTGAGTTGTGCAAAAACTCTTAGGAGTGAGTGTTCCACATGCGTTAACTCAATTCATCCTTACAGCCACCTTATCTAAACAATTATCACACCCCATAAAACTGATACAGGACCAAAGAAACCTAGAGGTTAGTGTTCTTGCTCAAAGTCCACCCATCACTGTACATGGATAATGGCCTGTTCTTTATCTCTGCATCACAGCAAGAATATGAAAGATAAAATTGCATAACAAGAGATTGAATAGACATACAAGAAGTCCCCTTTCCCTGACACATCGAAGTAGGTTGCCCAAATGAAGGAACCTCTCCTTGAAATAGTTCAATGTCAAACAGCAGAGAGAATAACTTCGCTAATGACTTACACCTAATTTCAGGCATCTGCCAGCATGGTCAGAAACTGGGAAAGTTGACACCTCGTCCTAACCTATGACTCCATATCCTCATCTCTCTAATGTCCACAGGTTGGAAATTCAGTATAACTAGGTCATTCCAGTGAAAAGGGTCCTTGCTTCACTGCCGGTGGTTTTGGGCTTGATGTCCTAGACTCAGCCTGCTCCAGCCACCTGGGCTGTCTTCCCACAAGGCTCCTCCCCATGGCAGCCTCCCTTCCTCGGGTGGACACAGCTGGTGACTGGTTTATGAGCACAGACTGAATAGACCCTGTGCGTCTGGGTGGCCCAATGAGTCACAGGCTCCCCTACTGCTACTTGTGTTTAAAATCACATAGTTTCAAGGCCCCTGTCCATTTCCCTATTACCCCTCAGGGTTGAAACCCTGTCTACTTGGCTCTGTATAGTTAGGTCTTGCTAACTTCATTCCTAAGTGTATGTGTGGAAGCGGGGGGGTGTTACAGAAGAGAGAAGATAAATACAATTCAATACGGCATTATTAGAAACAACCTTTTCTAGATATATCACATCTTATACACTGAAAATGATTCTCACACACACACACACACATGCCCCCCTAAATACAAATGGAAGAAATAAAAAGTTAACCACCAAGCGATCTTCTCAGATCATGTGGGGGGATTTCTCCCAGCCAGATTTATAGATTTTTCTCTTAGAATGAACTTCTATCCATTAATTTCCTCTCCTATTGCCTTCAGGCAGGACTCTGTTGTTTCATGCCTAATCTACTATGCAGTTAGCCTTCCACCTAGCCCTTCTGTATACACGTTGCCTTTTTTCTACTAGCCTGCCCTGCATACCTCTGCCTGATAAATCTTCCTAAAAGTTTATTCTGTATCTTCTCTCTATAACTATCAATGGCTCCCTAGTGCCTCCTGAACCCATTTCAAATGTCTAGGCATGTTTTCCTTATGTGACTTCATTTCTGGTCTCCTACATACAAAATACTTCTATCTGAGCCAAAATCATTGTGATCCAAAACAGCTACACTTTCCTGCCCCCACATACAGTATTCATTCAATAAACGTGATGAAGAAGGTTGTAAGCATTCCTGCTGCTAAGGACGGGAGGGCGGGGGGAGTGCCTCTGTCTGTGGAGAGGGAATTTGAACAAGATCCATGAGTATATTCCTATTATATTTCAATTAAATGGTCTTTCTGTGTGCCTATTTTCCTAATTTATTATGAATTTTTTAAATGAGAAACTCTGGGTTCTACATCAATATAAGTATAGTGCCTGGTAGCCAATAAATATTTGCAAAGAGAATAAATGAATATACAGGATAGGCTATGTTACCTACATAACAAAAAACCCAAGCATCTCAAGGACTTAATGTAACAGATGTTGATTCTTGATCCCACAAAGTTCAGTGTAAATGCTCCTAGTTTGCAGTTTCCTAGGAGAAATTTCTCAAAATAGCCACTTGGGACCAAATTTCTTCCATCAGCTCACTATCCTTTAGGTCTTCCTTAAAGCCTTATCTTGGGTCCTCTGCATCCAACGAGCTAACAAGCAAAGAGAAAGTACATGAAGGGATCTCCTCAAATGGGGTGTGTTTTAGGAACCAAGCTGGGTGCCTCTGCCAGGTATTCATCATGTCTAGGCACCTTTTATCAGGCCCATCTGGAATCAGGGTGAATCAGGAAATGTGGGTGACACTGTACACAGGAAAGGGGGGAAAACCAGATTTGAAAAATGCTGGCAGTCTCTCCACCACTAGGTTTTTCTGTGTAGTTTCAGAGCAAGCAGTGAACCTTTCTAAAATAATCCTACACACCGGACCTTGACAATCTCCAATGAGGGGAACACAATGGTAGTTATCAATTACTGCATATTGAATTACTCCAAAATGTAGTGGCTTTATACAATAACATTTATTATTCCACAGTGTCTGTGGGTCAGATCCAACTATGACTTAAAGGGCCTTCTGGCTCTGGGTCACTCCCGGGCTGTAACTGAGGTGTCAGCCAAGGCTGAAGTCATCTCTAGTTTCAACGGAGGAGTGAATCTGATCCCACGCTCACTCACTGGCTGTTGGAAGGATTCAGTTCATTGTCCGTGCTCACACTTAGGCCCTGAGTGCCTCACTGGCTGTCAGGCGGAAGTTATTCTTAGTCGCTAGACATGTGAGCCTTCCCAGAGGGCTTCTGACACCACAGTGGCTCAACTCATCAGACTTAGCCGCGCAAGAAAAGCCAGGGAGAAAAGAGTAAGCGAGACAGGAGTCACAGTCATTTATAACCTAATCTCACAGGGACATCCCATCATATTTGCCATAATCTGTTCATAGAAAACAAGCCACCAGGTCCAGCCAAACTCAAGGGGAGGGCATTACTAAAAGGTGTGCATGCCAGCAGGTGGGGACTGTTACCAGACAAAAGGGGTCCATTTGCCTGTAAGCATCAAAGCCCAATCAAATGTGAATGAGAGTTTGCAGCCATGAAAGGGCTTATTAGTTGAAGAAATGACGCCAAGCCTGCAGTCACAGGTGAGCTAGTGTTCAAAGACCTGGCTCCCAGATGGCCTCCAGGGGATGGGTTATGTAGAGAAAAAAAAAATCATTAATCATGGTGGCTGAAGCTGAGGTTGTGGGCTCTACTGACTGGTTGGGACCAGGGTAGGGGGTAAGCTGATCATTATATCAGGTCCTGATGTCAGCCATGGCATTGTTCTGTCTGGTTTCATGAGCATGTGGTTCTGAAGATCACTCAGTTTTCATGGGCCTGGAGCTGAAACAAAACTGAAGTCAAGATATTAGCTTTAGCTTGACCCAAACTGTTTCTTGGGCTCAACAGACCTGAGGGTTTGTTAAGAGAGTCTGATGTTGACCAGAATATGATGTCCTAGGGGCTTAATGATTAAGAAAAGGAGTGGACAGACAGAAAGGAGAGAAAGTCATGTTAAAGAAATGGAGTTTCTGTGTGGTTATAGGATTATTGAGAGCTGTTTTAGAAGCTGCCTACCACAGTGATCATGAAAAAAGAAACCTCTAAATGCCCAAACTACGGAGGTTCAGTAATTGAATAGACCACTTAATAAATGGTGTAGTCAAAAAAAAAGTAGTGATGGAAGGAAGAATGACAGAGGAGATTCAGGGAAAGAGAGGAGTCAAGTCGATAAAAGCTGGTTCAGCAAGTGGAATATATGGGGTTAAATTGAAGCTTTCCTGTGAACAAGGAAATTGCTGCTGAGCTACTGGAAAGAGCCAAACTGAAGAAGAAAATATAATGAAAAGCAAAAGAGTGATTTTAGAAAAAAACATGTAGCAAAGATTTCCATGGTGATAATCCTATCTATCTGGTAGGCAGCTCGGAGGGTTCGGCAGGTCTCAGAGGGTGCTGAGAGTCATTTAACAAGCTCTCCGGAGACCTGCGTTCTTGAGGTCTGAGGACCACATTTTGGGTAGCAAGAACCCAGCAGAGTACCTGGCCCATAAAGACTCAATTAAAATGGTTTCTCTGTCTCAGTGGTCCTCACACTGGAGCAGGCATGACTGTGACCTGCAGGCTGTGTCCCAGTGCAGCTTTCTAGCTCCTCAGCACTGAGTGTCAGATTCAGCAGGTTTGGGGCGGGGCCCGGCACTCTAAGGATAGTAAGTGAGGAAGATATGCCATCGTCCCACCCTTAAGACTTCACAACTTGTGACTTGAAGAGGAAAGGTTCCCCTCTCCTCTTGAGGACAGGCTGTCTATAAGCCCAGCTACCTCTAGAGTACAAGATACCTTGGAGCTGTGAAAACACAGTTGCAAATGCCTTAATTAGGGCAGAAATAGGGAGTGCTGCAAATCCCTCCAGGTCCCTCTGAAATAGCTTCCCTGGCTCAGTTATGCAACCAGGGGTTCCTTTCTACTTTATAAACATTCCTGGAACAACAAAATTAAAGTCCCCCCAAAATGAGATTATAAACATCAAATGCTGTTTATGACTCTCATGATAAAAGCTATAGTAGAACTCATTTTAATACTGTCACTTAATAAATGTACTACAGCACCCCCCTAGATTCTTTCAAAGATCTTTAAAATACGGCTCAAAAATAGAGTGAGCCCTGACTTGTGTGGTTCAGTTGGTTGGGCATCATCCCACAAAGTGAAAGGTCACTGGTTCAATGCCTGGTCAGGGTACATGCCTGGATTGCGGGTTAGGTCCCCTGTCGGGGCGCACTCAAGAGGCAATCAATCGATGTTTCTCTCTCACATCAATGTTTCTCTCCCTCTTCCTCCCTCCCTTCCCCTCTAAATGAATGAATGAATGAATGAATGAATGAATGAATAAAATCTTCTAAAAAAATGGGTGAGCTCTTCCCATATGTGGCAGAAACTGGGGGAGGCATAAGTCACAGGCACTCCCTGCCCTACCAGCTCAGTGCCCCCAGAAGCCCAGAGCTCAGAGGGTAGCAAGGCAACCTGGAAATCACGTGGCCAAGTTCACTTGCAACCCAGGCCTGTACATGGCTCTTCTCTCTGCTGGAAGACTCTTCCCTCCGAAGTTTGCCTGGCCTCCACCTTCTCTCTCCAATCTAACACTTCACCTGGCTTGGCTTCTCTCCCATAAAAGGAAGCACCTTTCTATGAGACTGGGAAATTGAGAAGGCTTCCCAGAAGCTGATGGCAGCTTGGGGTGATACATGAGGAATGAGAAGGACCCTTCCCAGGGGTGAGGGAGGAAGAGAGGCTGAGTGGTCCGGGCAGAGACAAGAATCTAAGTGAAGGTACAGGAGGCTCGCCAGGCCACTGGGCTTGATGTCAACTTGTGTGCTTGTGGGAGCAGGGTACACAGCCGTATGGACTCTGGGGCTCACAGAGGGCCAACTGTGAGTGTCCAGTGCTCTGAACTGAGCAGTGGAACTTTCTGCTGAAATATGAAGCCCATTATTGAGCAGGAGTGAGGCATCATGACATGTGTCTTGGGAGGTGACTCTGAAGCAAAGAATGGGATATTGGGGTGCAGAGTGAAGGGTAGGCTCCTGGTAGGGGAGTGGGTTTGTTTGTTTTTTCCTCACCATTCACCTTAATGCTTGATTGTTACCTCCTCAAGGAGCCTTCATTCCCAGGGTGCCCTATCGTCAGCTTTTCTTTTCCCTGAACTGCCATCGCCTGAAATGACCCCGCATCCTTACTTGTTAAAGTGCTTATTCTCTCCCTTTCCTTAGCAGAATGGCTAGGTCTGAGAATAGAAATTTTCCCCTGACGACGGCACTGCTTTCACCTCCGTACCTACCACAATGCATGGCACATGGCAAATGCTCGAAATATTGCCACCGAATCGATGACCCAAGGAATGAGAAAGATGGTGAGAACTGGATTAGAAGGTGATGCTCTGTGGCTGAGAAGCCACCATTCAGAGTTTCCTTCCCCCAGGGACATTTATTTCCTCTCTTATCATACTAATTCATCCAAAGTGACAGAGAGGAGCACCACTGCCAGAGCAGACTCCCCACATAGGGTCCGGGGGCAACTCTGCTGCAGGTCCCAGCCGGTGGCTGCCCGTTCTGGCAGTGGGCACGCTCCCTTTATCTCTGGGTGAGGTACACATCTATGCAACAGCTTCTGGCTCTTACGGCTGCTCAGAGGCCAGACAGGAGGCATTAAAAATTAAACAGCGGAGGAGTCCGTTGGTTTCCAATCTCGGGTTTATAGACAGGAAAATGCTTAATGACAGGTGGTCTCTGGAACAGAGGTGGCCTCTGAGAGACATTTCTCTTGATTTTATTTTTTAATTAACTTTTATTTTCAGTATTTTGTCCCTTTTTGCGGTCCCTGCTGGAATGATACATAAATGATAAAAGGCTCACCACTGTTTCTAGAGCCACTCAGGCCACCTCGCCACCCGGCTGCAAGGGGAGGGAATCTCTTTAAAGACCGCTGCCTCAGAATTCCAACGTTGCCAAGTGGCACACGCAAATTCTCCTGATGTGGTCCCCAGCTTCAGATCTTAAAGCTGAAGAGTGCAGTTCTTCATGGCTTCGCCCTGACAGTCTGCTAACTACCTATTCTGAGCCCTGTCAAACAGCAGGTCTCTGAGTTAAGGACCTTTACTGTCCACTGCTAGACATAGCAGTGAACTGAGCATATTGCTCAGCATCTATCAACTGTGCACAAGCAGTAAAACAGGCACAGTCCAAGTCTTACTATGTGGCATTAAGATGGATAGTCTGTCCAAGGGCAGAGCCATGATTAAAGTTTATATAATACAGACCTATATTCATATGCATAATACAGTCATTAATATCAGTAAGTTGGTCATATCTTTCTTTACTATGAAGGCTGCTCTCCCAAGGCCATGACCTCATCTGATTCTCACAGACACATTCCACTCATTTTACTGAGGTCAAAGCTAAGGCTCAGAGAGGTTAACTTGCCTAAGGTCACACAGCTAGTAAGTGCCAAGGCTGGGATTTGAACCCAGGCCATCTGACTCCAGAGATTTTGCTCTTAACTCCCTCATAAGACTGATGTATATGGTTGTGTCTTGGGGAAAGAGGTAAGAATAATAATTATTATTATTATTAATTATTTGGGAAATGTAGCAAGAACTAGCTTGTGCAGGATCTTAAATGCCAGGAGAAATCATTTGGACTTTATTCTGCAATAAGGAAATTTCAGCATTTGAATGAGAGGTCTTTGAATAAAAGGACTGACAGGACTTCACTTCATCACTTTACTGCTATCAAAAGTTATACATCTATTTGTTTTTTACGTGTGTGTGTATTTGTTTATTATTTGTATATTGTGCCTCTTCCTTTGCTAGAATCAATGTGTCATGCGAATAGATTCTAGTTCTCTGCCACGCCCTCCATGCTACAACAATATCTGGTTCTTTTAAGGCATTTACCAGACTGAGTGAGTGAACCAAGGAAATCAGGTTTAAAGTTCCACTGTCATCCCAAGCTTGGATCACCCGGGTTTCCTGAACTAAATATATCCCCGGCTCCCGACACAAGTCTCCCACAGTGATGGTGATCAACGTGACGCCCGCATCTGGCTCCACCCCATTCTCCCCATCCCTCACCCCAGACTTGGAAAATACATAGCCCAGCCTCCGGTTTCCTTAGTAGACAAGATGGCCTTGTCCGGGTCTGCTGATTACAGGATGCCTCTCTACGTTATCTGCTCTGATAGGGACCCCTGTCAAAAGAGGTCATCCTTGCCTGTCTTCTGTGCAATCTCCCTTTACTATTAATTGTTGTATCACATAGCTTCATCTGAACAGGGGCAAAAAGAAAAAGCAAAAACCAGAACCCCTCACCTGAACTCACCCCTCCCCGTTCACTCCGACCCTCGCTTCTGTACTTTCCACATTTTGCACGGAGCACTTAACCTTCCACAGGATACTTTTATGCTCCATTTTTCTGGGTTATTATGAAGGAGATGAAAGTAAACGGAGTTCACGTCGGATGGGCGCTGCTGTCCCCCACTGATGTTCATCCCCACCCTCTCCACTTCCCAAAAGGGAAGCACGGATGCAAAGACAGTGAAGGTGTTTTCAAATTAACAGCATCTCAGAAAGTCAGGGAGGCAGGAACAAAGGTCTTTGCTGGGAAAACCAAACTAGTAAAATACCTACGATTGATCCTTCCAGACAAGAGCATTTACTTAATAACAAAGCAGACCAGGACAAGACCCGTGAGCTGCCTTGTTGACACACCCCTGGGGGCTTGTGCTTCTCCTTTCTAGCACTAATCACTCTTAACTACTTGTTTACACTCTGCTTTCAAGGGTAGGGTTAGGGTTCTTGATCCCCATATCACTTAAGGCTTAAAACAGAAGTCATTTGTTTTGCTCACCAATACACAATTGGGGGCGAGCTCATCAACAATAAGAAAAAGGACCTCTCAGCACGTGGTCAGTGACATCGGCTTCACTGGGGAGTCTGGAGGGTGCGCTTCCAAGACAACCCACTCACAGCTGGTAGGTTGGTGCTGAGGAACCAGATCAGGGGAACTAGCTAAGGGGCTCATTTCTTCTCCAGACAGGCCTCTCCACAAGGCCTTTGGGTTTCCTCATGACGTGACAGCTGGTTTCCAAAAGCAATGTTCCAAGACATAGAAGGTAGAATCTGCTAAGACCAGGGGTCAAACATTTACTGTTATGGGCTGAATTGTGTCTCATAAAAACCAATGCACTGAAGCCCTAACCAGTTCCTCAGGATGTGACCTTATTTGGAAATAGGCTCTTTGCAAATATAATTAAGTTGAGATGAAGTCATGACAGTAGGTTCTAATCTCACATGGCCGATGTCCTTATAAAAGGGTGGGACTGGACACAGACACAAACATGCACAAAGAGAGGAGGATGAGAACAAATACAGGGAAAACATCTTATGGAGATGATGGCAGAGACTGGAGCAATGAGTATCTACAGGCCAACGATTGCTAATATGCCATCAGAAGCTAACGGGGAAGTGTGGAATAGATTCTCTCCCACAATCCTCAGAATAAACCCAATCAATACCTTCCCCTGGACTTCTAACCTCCAGAAACGTGAAGCAATACGTATCTGTTGTGTAAGCAAACCAGTCTGTGGTACTTTGTTACAGCAGCCCCATGAAACTAATACACTGGTACCACATCAGTATTAGCCAAAGCAGTCAGTCACAGAGCTGGCCTAGACTCAGGGAAATCTGAAAAGGAGTGTCAAAGATTCTTGGCCACCAGAAAGCCACCCCGGATACTGAAGGCGGTTATGGTTGGTTTTTTGCTGTTTTACTAGTGCCTAATACATAAATGGTCTACCATGAATGTTGACTGAAAGAAGGAAAATAATACAGGTTCAATGTTTTATTTGTTTTTCTGACTCAAACTGATCTAAAGGCATGCTTCTTAGTACAGCGTTCTTCCTAAATTAGTCTAGCTTTTAGTAAACAGACAAAATGGTACCATCATGCCTAGTGCCATGTGCTTCACTGTTGCATTCTAAACCACACTGCTTCAAAGAAATGCCTGGCGCTTTGTTCTCTGAGTCCTCAGCCACTGTGTATGTACAGAAACAAGGACTGGTTGAAACCCCAGGAATTTAGAAACTATCAAAGCATCAGAGCAGCACTGCATCTCTAGTTTCCACCCCCATTAGTGAAGCATGGGAGCCTCGATCCATCTGCGAAGCTGTAAGTGGAAGCCCAGCTAAATGGGTTTACATTAGCTGGGTTTCCTTGTGACATGGTAGCCGGTTTCCAAAAGCCATTGCTTATTTGGTGTGCATATGATGAAACCAAATACGATCACATTTAGCTGAGTCCTCCTCATGCCAGGACTCAGAATCTGACCCTTACTCTCCACGGTTGCCAGAATTACAAAAAAAAAAAAAGGAATTACAATGAGAAAAATAAAAGGAACAAGAATAAGATGAAGAAGAAGAAGGAACAGGAGGGGGGAAGCAGTTACTAATGAGGCTTCTGCTAGCTACCTGCTGCTTTACATGTGTTGCCTTGTTAACCATAGGTATTATTCTCCTCACTGCACAGTTGAGGAAGCTGAGGCGCAAAGGAGCTATAAGCCTTCGACCCAAAATACACAACTAGAAAATGGTGAGATTGGCATTCAAATTCAAGTTTGTGCAACTCCAAAGCATGTGTTTTTCACCACTACCCTGAGCTGCCCAAGCCAAGCAGATGAACCAAACATATGCCACATGGCAATGTGCTCACATGGGACGATCTGAGGGAGGCAGCATGCGAAGGAGTTACTAAAGACGATGGAAAACCTGAGACTCTGGAATCCTTCTCCTCTCTTTTGGGACACTCTACCTTATCCTCCTAAATCAAAGAACAAATTTTTTCCTAAGTGCATTAAATCCCACCGTAAAATTTTATCCCCATTCACACACACACATCTTTACTCAGTGCTATTCCTCTTAAGTATACCATCAACACTTGCTTAATAATTGTGGTCTCCTAAGGAAACCATGTGAAATGCATCAGTTCCTATAGTTTCTATTTAGGACAGACAAAGGCAGGACAAGAAAGGGGGACCCTGTCTTCCAGTAGCTTGTGGCATTTTCCTGGCCAGCACGCTTGTCCACAATGGTTAAGGTCCGAGAAATGTTATTCATTCTACATCCCTTCATCACAGTTTGGAGGAAGAAGGAAGGGGGGAGGGAGGGATAGGAGACAGGAGGGCATCACTGATAAGAACAGAGCCCCAGTGAAGTCCGGAAGCCCATGAAGCAAACCACCGAGAGAAGCTGACTTCCAGCAACATAAAAAGAATGGTGAAGAGGAGGAGGATTACGGGAACTTCCTCTTCGTGTGGTCTGGCCTGGTCATAATGGTGGTGTGGTTACACAGCAGAGGCTTATAAAACAATAAATAAACCACAACCATTATGACTAGAAGGTCTTCATTCCAGCATGCTTTGCTGAAAAGTCAGGGAGGCTCAATACTGTGTCCTGCCCTTTCTGGCAAGATTAATTTAGATAGCGAAGATGGGCAGAAACCCTTTGCACTCAGTACATTGTATAGGTGGGGGTGGGAAGAGGGGTGCTGGTATTTAAGTATTCAAGAAAAAGTGTTGTAGTCAGATCTTTCTGGATAATAATGAGGTCTCCATTTAGAGCTAAATTCTGTGTTCAGAGAACCGTTTTCTTAGAAATACCCGAGCCCATGCCATTACGGAAGAATGCCTGGTTGCATTTTCAAAATGCTTCCCTGGGTGGTACATGCATTTGAATTAATGAAAGAGACGGAAATGAAGTGCCAAGGCAGGTAATTCAATATAACCAATTGGCACTTTAAAATTCCTCACTTTCTAGCACTTTTTTTTTTGAAACTCATATAAAATTTCAAACAGCCTCTTCTAGGATAGATACAAAGAACCCTATCATTTCAACAGTACAAGATTATAGGAGGATTTAATATTAAATTGTGCATTTCTAAAATGTAAGTCTAACCAAACTGTGGGTCATTCAAGCTTTTTCTCAATTATCATATAAATGTATCTGGCAAATAGGCTTGTTATTTGAAATCTCCAAACCACAATTTTTCCTCATTCAGTATCAAGTAATATCCAGACTTTCTTGCCTGCCCTTGAAGACCCTTCAAGTTCAAGTTCTGGCCCATCCCAGCTCACAAGTTGTTCTCTTATACTTCCCCTAGGTTGCATGAGATAATGTGACTTTCTCATTATGTTCCAAATAGAACGAGGTTGCCTGCCTGTGGTGGACCTTCCTTCACATCATGCCCCACCTATACCACCCTACCCCATGGCGCGGCCCAGAGGTCAAGAGTGTGACTTTCGAGATCAGAAAAACCTGGAATTGAAACTCAGTCCCACCAGTTATCAGCCAGGTGACTGTGGACAGAGAGAGCCCTGAATGAATTGAAAAACATACCTACTTCATAGAATTCTCACAAGGATGAAATGAGAAGATAATACAAAGGGTTTGGTAGAGCACACAGCGTAAAGTAAAGACTAAATAAAGTCAGGTTACTGTTGCTACAAATATTGTCACCTGAAGTTGTCAAAAGCCTTCAATCTCATCGAGACACAATTCAAATGCAACCTTCAAGGTTACTCTAGTTGAAAGCCATTTCTTTTCCCTATAAACTGAACAGCTTAAACTGTATCTCTAGAGGAGATTTCTCACACACAGCCTTTTAATGTAATCATTTCGGTATGATAATAAAAATATCTAATGCTTATCTATGTGCTAATCCCTACGCTAAGTACTTTATATATACCATACCGTTTGCTCCCCACTAAGAGCCTTGTACTGTTATGATCCCCATTTGCCAGATGAGTAAACAGAGAGAGTGAGGTCAACTCATTTGCCTAAGGTTGCACAGCTATTTCAGAGGCACTACTTGGATTCAAGCCAGCAAAGTAGGCCTCAAGGTCTCCCCTCTTGACTGACATGTGCCACCTAATCTCTGGCTATGCCTTATCAGTGTGACAGTGAGTACACCAGGCATCTCACTTGCCCCATACAAGTCTTGGCCCCATAATCTTATTACAATGGAGAGGAAATGGAGTTTAAGGTCACAGACTTGGCCTCAAACTCCCTTTTAGCCACTCGCTAGCTGCGTAAACTTGGGCAAGTTATTTCATTTGTCAAATATCCATTTGCACAGCTGGAAGGTGCAAACTTCTTAAAAGATTAGAAATTATATATATATAATATATATTTATATATAGCAAACACTTAGAATCCAACATATGGTAGGTACTCAGCTACTATGTTTTATTAATACTAGTTTAAAGGCTTCAGGTAGCAGGGATCGTATTTTACATATTTTCTTTGTTCCTCCTAACAGAGTCTCAGAAAGAACCCCACATATTCCCTTGCACAGAAGAGCAACTCAATATATATTTATGGCCTGAATAAATGAATGCATAAATAAATGCCTGTGTGCTATAAGCAAATAGTTCTAGAAGAGCATGGAAAATGGCCATATTCGGCTGAGTTTATACCTAAAAACCTTATTAATAAAACAGCACACGTTCTTTTATGTTGCAGTGACAGACAGATCCCTTAGACAGTTAGTTAGATCCCTTCACATAACAAGTGGTCTTCCCCACCCTTAGGCTACCCTACTTCAAGGCAAGGGTCCAACCTGAGGTTGACTGGAAAGCAGACAGCACCACCTACTGAACTATGATGCTAAAATATGAGCTCTGTCTGGGCCACAGGGGATCGCTGACCTCCAAGTTTAAACAGAGCTTAAGTGAAGGCTGTGCAATTATAGAAAAGACAATGTCTCCAGGAAACAGAGGGTTACTGTGCTTACCTTGACTTCCACCCTCTGCTCAGTCAGTGACCGTCAGTGGCTGTTGGAGTGTGTCCATGGTTCTGGGAGGCAGGCAGCCCCATGGCTCTGATCTCAGCTGTCACTGACGAACCCCACGGGCGTTCTCTGAGGCTTGCTTTCTGCCTAATTCAGCTGCACTTCGGTAAGAAGTGTAACTTTTGTACAAACAGTGGTGGAGGTCAGAGTCTCTTCTGCAGTGCGTGGACTTTAAATGAAAATTTTCAATAGCCGGTGATGACCTTGGATAAAAAGACAAAAGCATCAGAGCCTGGACTTTTCTACTCAGCGACTCATGGGCAAATGACATTTGATTTTGACCTAGTTGCCTGCTTACCTCTTTAGCACCTGCACATCATTAGCGAAGGAAAATAGTGGAAGAACCCAAACTAAGTACTCCTCACGTTGGACTTGCTAGCCCTGAATGACCTAAAGCATCTGAGCCAGGTCCTGCTCACAGGTACTGTGAAAGTCGATGCTTAATAAATGCCTGGCACATGGATGAATGAAACACACAGGCCATCTGGCCTGGGAGTGGCAGGTGGTTCTCGCCCTTGACTGATGGATGCCCAGCACTGTAAACTCCCCTCGAATTCTCTCCACATGTTGTCCTGGTCTTCTTCAATACATCGGTCACTGGCTCCATTTTTCTGCCCATAGTCTATGAAACGTGATCCTTGTCACTGTCATGTATGATGCTGAGGGACCCCGACAGTAAAACTCTTAATTAAAGAGAGCCTCAGCTGACTTATTTCACTGATTCCCAGGGTTTAAAGAAAGGTTTAGACCATAGAAGGTTCTCAATATTTGTAGAATGAGTGAATGAATGAAAATCCTAGGAAGGAGAGCCTTCACAGAAGGAAGGTCCAACAAAAGAGCAGAGGGATCGCGGGGAGGAGAAAGTGGGGGAAAGAAAAACAGGCCTCGGGGTGGGGGGTGGAGGGGCTGAAGAGCTGATGGGAGAGAAAAGGCTGGCACACTGGCCTTGAGCCCAGCCAGGAGGAATTCTCGTCTCTTCCACCTCTACAAGCTCAGGCCACCCCTCGGCTCCTTCCCCAGTCCTGTGCGTGGGGGACGCCCCAGTAGAGCCGCCCCAGCAGAGCCGCCCCAGCAGAGCAGCGTGTCTTCCCTAGCCGGCCATCTTACAGCCAAGGCCCTGCTTTCCAGCTCCCTCCGCCTGAGACTCCGAGAGGTCTTTCCTGCAACAAGCTCTGCAGCCTCCAGCTCTGTCTACCTGCCTCTTCCTCTGCTTCTGTCCATCTCTGTTTCTTTGCCTCCTTCTGTCTGTCTGTCTCCCTGTCTGTCTGTGTCTATGTATTCCTCTCTCTGCATCTGTCTGTCTCGGTCTTGCCCTGTCTTTGGGTCTCTGTTTTCCTGGCTTTGGCTGTCTCCTCATCTTTCTTCTCCTCGTGCGTGTCTCTCTTTGTCTGTCTCTGTTGCCCTCTGCCCAGTGGCTCTCTATGTATAGCCTAGTGGGACCTAACGCATAAAACCACCCTGTCTTCCCTTCCCACCCCTGACTAAGATCCCTGGGAAAGGCACTCCATGCCACTCATTTCAATCACGGGACTGCCTCATTCTTCATGGGGAGAGCAGTACTTTGGGAAATGCAGCACCATTCTCTCAGCTTAGATAACCACATGAAGGCCGGAGATACAATGCTCTGTAAACATGTTAGCTCATTTACTGTCCCTGGAATGTCCAGGGAAGTCGTCAGTTCCTGGGTAATTGGGAAACTCCCTAAACTGTGTACACTGGCGTGGCCTCCGAGGTGCAGCGGAGGGGGGCTGAAAGAGAGGGCCATTAGGAAGATTTTGTCTTTGGGCCTCGCTGTGATGAAGTACAGGCCTTGGCGCACTGACAGATAACTGGCAGCTCTCCCTCCCTGGAACTCGGCTTCCAGACGGCGCAGCCCAGACAGCAGTTTAACCCAAGGTTCAGAGGGCAGCCAGACGTTCTCTACCAACTGGCTGCACCCCCTCCGCCTCACTGAGTTCTGCCTTCCAGTATAGACTCTGACAGCAGGGGCCAAGCCTCAGGGCTCCCTGCCAGGGCTGAGAGATGCCAAAAGCCCTTTCGAACACCCCCTCCCATTTTTAAATGAATGAAACTCAACACAGATTCCTTATTAATAACATATACCAAAGGGTACATGCTGACGCCCAGGAAATGAGAGTAACGGTACACACACACACACACACACACACACACACCAATGTGCTTATCAAAACCATGTTGGGATTGTTCAGTTGATTAAAGATGAGGACTGAAACGTATCTTAATAACCAGAAAATAACTTACAATCTAACATCTTGATTGTACTAGATTTCAAAGGGCAGCAAGACATGTTGAAACGCACATATCTAATCACGAGTGGAATTAACAGATTTGCAAAAGTTATGCTTGAGAACATTACGGGGAGCTGTAACACACAGCATAATCAAATTCCCATTTAATTTCATTAATGCTAAAATTCAGACTATTTGCACTATTACCATATTTTTTCTAATATTAATTTGGGGGTTATTGAAAAAGCCTCTTTTTTAAATGTTTCCTTTCCCCTAGATATCTTTAAAACAAAATCACATGCTTTAATGGCATAGTATTCAGTTGTGTAACAGCATCTTTCCTCTCTCTTTTAACCTTGATCTTATGAACCAAGTTACATACATGGAAAGTGGGCTACATACACAGAAACCAAGCAGGGAAGCTACAACACCCACCAGCTCCCTGTCCAGGAACTTGGGGCGTGCATTCATCGGGCTGTTTCCCGTCCTCCTCCCTCTGCCCACCACTCCCGGCCTCACTGTCGGCGATGTTTACACATTAGCCCATTGTCCTCCACCTGCTGTCAAGGGCAGGCGCTGTTCCGCTCTCCCATGGCAGGGGCCTTGGCCTTGCACCTCGCGCACACAAAGCCCAGGGTGTTTCTGTCCCTCACCTGAGCCATTCTGGCACTAGAACCCCACCCCAGCTCAGCGTCAGGTCTGCACCAGGTGAGGGCTGGAAGAGGACGCCAAGCAGAGCGTGAATTTTAAAACAAGGGACTCACATGATAAATATTGCATTAGGGCTTTATAAAAATAAGGGGTTTAAATGTCGTCAGCAGTAGTTCAACAGTGTGGCAGTGATTTCATTTAATGTACACACAGAAATCAGCATATTAATCCATTTATTGGGACTGGGCTTAACATCCCGGTGAATGGTCATGTGGGGCAAGGGGTTCAGAGAGAGGGAGTGGAGGGTAGAAATAGGAATGAAAAGACTAGTTTTTACTGACATTACCTAGTGGGGTTTAAAGTATTGCACGTAACCTCCAAATGGTCACTGCATTAGAAATGCCATTTTTTCCTGTTAATTGGAGCACTGTGAGTTGCAGTCAGAAGATGTGGGTTCAAGTCATTTTTAATCACTTTCTAGATATGAAACATTAAGCAAGGAACCATGCCTGAGACTTCAAAATGATCTCTGTACAATCATAGTGGCTTTAATGCCAGTTTACCAGAATCATTTAAATGATCTATTGAGAAGGACAGTGTATATCTTAGTGGTTTGTAAAATATAGTTACAGGTATAAAGTGCTATTACTTTATCTCTATTTCTGACATAATTCTGGTTAAATTTACTTTTTTCCTTTATAAAATTAGTAGCAGCCCCGGCTGTTGCAGTTCAGGGGATTGAGCTTCAGCCTGCAAACCAAAGGGTCACTGGGTTCGATTCCCCAGTCAGGGCACATGCCTGGGTTGCAGGTCAGATCCCCAGTAGGGGGCACACGAGAGGCAACCACACACTGATGTTTCTCTCCCTTCTCTTTCTCCTTCCTTTCCCCTCTGTCTAAAAATAAAATCTTAAAAATTAAAAATTAAAAAAATAAAGTAAAATTAGTAGCATGCCCAAATGCTCTCCTTTATCTGCATAACACCCACACATACTTCCCATTTCATTTGCGCAACTAGCTGATTTGGTCTAAGGATCTAGGCAATGTCTTAGTTATTGGAACGCCAAAAAATTATTGGGATGCAAGGAATGTGATTGTGCTTTGGAGTCATACAAGTCTGAGCTCCAGTCTCAGCTCAGCCACTTAACAAGCGACGTGACCTTGGATGTTTTACTTCAACTCTCAGTGTGTCTGTTATCTCAAAGGAAAGGAAGAAAATGATATTGCTGTAGTTGAGGGATTACATGTAATGTAAATGAAAACCAGGGCACAGACACATTTGGCATTGGGCAAGAGCCATGGAGATATGTGTCAGAAACCAAATTCAAGCTGGTTCAAAAGGAATTTGTAGCCTCATGTAACCTGAAAGTACAAGTTTGAACAGAGCTCCATCCGCAGGCTCAAGCTCTGTTATCAGAGCTTCTTCATCTATCTCCTTTGATTCTTACAGTGCACTTTGTTCTTCTTCTTCCCTACTACAGGTGCTTTCTCCTCATGACCAGAGGAAGATTGCAAATGGGAGATTTCTGCATGCACACTTAGTAACCTGCTTAGAGGAAAGAGAACATTGCTTTTGTCATATGGCAGGTTCTTGAATAATGTGGTTTCATTATAATGTAACACAATGGTTAATGTTCGTGGATCTAAACTTTTACAGGACTGGCAGTCCAGTAGGGTTGTTTTTTTTTGTTTGTTTGTTTGGTTTTTTGTTTTTTACATCATTATTGCCACAAACCCATAATGCATTGTGCTACAAAGTTATGAAGGCTGTGATAGCACTAGGTGATAGGAATTGCTCAGCTCTATTATAACCTTATAGGACCACTATTATATATGTGGTCCAACCTTGACCGAAACATTATTATGCGAGGTATGGTTCTGTGTGTGTGTGTGTGTGTGTGTGTGTGTGTGAGAGAGAGAGAGAGAGAAGAAAAGAGGGGAGGGAGAGAGAGAGAGAAAACAAGAACGGAGAAGAATCTTTAAGCTAGTCTGACCTTATCTCCTTTTTAGGGACTGGATAGTTTTACCTGATCTCCAAAGAATATTTGTTTCTCTTTAAAGTGCAGTAACTTATCAGTATGTGTCTTATTATTGGATTGTTCTATAATATTTTCTTAGGCACTGAGTACTTCCTTAAATCTATAGACTGTCTTATTTTACTCATGGGATTTGTAAAATTCATCTCTTTCAACAATTTTTATTTATTCCATTAATTCAACTTTCTTTTTTGGAAATACCAGTAATATGTAGGCTGGATCTTCTTCTATTATTCTTCGTTTATTCTTATTTTCTCTCTAGTCCTTTTAAATCTTCATTCTTCTCTACTTTGCTTGTTTATTTTAATCTGTCCCCATCTTCCTTTTTGTATTTTTAGCAAGACCTCTTTTCCCTTGTGTTCTTAGCAGTGTGGCCCTCATTTTAGTGATGATTTTCTTTTCTTTTCTTCCTACCGCCCCCAGGGTTTGCCAGCTTAATATTTTACCTGCTCCCTGTTGCCTCACTACGTCACTCCCAAACACCTGTATCCCTCCTTGATATGCTTTATTTTAAAAATTAAAGACTGCAGCTTCACTAAAGTTTACTGTTCCTATTATTGTTGTTATTATTTCATTGCAATGTATTTTGTCAAAACCTTAAGCTGCTTTAATTCCTCTGGTGAGTGTTCCACAGGTGCCATTTATATTTCTGTATCATGCCTTTATCCATTCATTTATTCATTCAACAAGTAGTCATTGACCACACTACGTTCTAAGCATTGTGCTAGGTTTTAAAACAGATATGACTCCTGATTATATGCCACACTATGTACTTCCTTACATTTTTTTGTCAATAAGTTATATGAAAAAAGAAAACTAATCACTGGGAAATATATGATTTTATTCGAAATTTATAGTGATCTTGTCCCTGCCCTCCCTCTTATCTCTGTTCTCAACAGGCAATTCATATATCCCAGGAATAAGCATTAATCTATTAGCAATTATATCACAATTGTATGCAAGAAAAGGAAAACAACTTTATCAGTTCTGGTCTTTCAGATCTAGTATAGAAGAAATGATCATAACAAGGTCCAGCTTCAAGAATAAACAAGGATGCTTCCTTCCCAACAATATGTTGAAGTTCAACATCTGTCATTATACTTTTCATTATCAATACAAAGCCAATCATTGAGAAAAATAAAGAAAATCATCCCCACCGTGCTCTGCCTATTAAATAATATAAGCTGTGCCACAAAACTTGTACCGCTCTTTTGACCCAGCTCCTCTAACAGAAGTACACATTTGAGATTTATCTCCAGAATTCTGATAACAAAGGCTGTGTGCCTAACAGCATATAAACTATAGTGCCATTACTACAAAGTGTGGAGACAGACTTTCAGAAAAATGGACTCCTCCATATTAAATGTATGCAACTGGCTGGACGTGTTGGCAATTTATTGAAAAAATTAATAGGCCCTCTATGTGACATTAAATAGCCTTTTAACAACAGTGCACTTATACCCCACGCCAACTTACACAAAATAAATAGCACTGAATTGCCTAACAATCAAATAAGGATTTGTCTTTCATTTCAATTTAAATTACTCTGAAAGATAAGCAAGCCTAAAAAGCTAATGGAGGAATAAATCCCTATCTATTATATTCTATTTGGCACATCTGTAACCCCAGTTGTCTTTAGGAAAATAAAGTCACATTATTTATTTGTATTTTCCATATACCAGTAATTAAGGCATTCTCAGTAAAGAGCATTAAATGGAATACAATAAGGTTATAATACTGTCACAAGGGAGCACAAAGGGATAAGAATTGGATGTTTCCAGAGAGAAAAACACTACTTCTTGTGTTGCGAAAGAGAGTACAATGGGGCATATTTGGAGATTCAGAGACAGCAAGGAAGACACTTGATGGAACTCAAATCACATAGCTTGAAATATCTTCATATAACCAAAGACTAGATTATCCACTGAAATGAAGACACAGTGAGAGAGAAAGAGAAAGATGGAGATTATTTTAATAGACCCTCAAACACATGCACTACGAAGTCAGTAAGATATGGAAGAAAGACTGTAGCAGTGAGGACCCCATAAAGTTATAGCCACATAGTGGACTCAAGTCAAAATTTTTCTCTCTTCCACTTTATTCATCAATGCACAATAATGATAGGACTAGGCGGGGGGGGGGGGGGGGCGAAACAGACGGAGTTAACCAAGGAAGAACGGCAGATGGTCAAGTGGGAGGGAATTGGCAAGTAACTGTGTTTATTGCCTTGACATGAGGTCCCAGAAGATACAGAGGTGAGAGAGACCAACAACATATATGATGGAATAAGAAAACAAGGAAGAGTGAAGGAATTCAGATCATGTTGGCAGATGTATCTGCCCACCCTTTCCCCGTCACTATGTGTCTAGCAGTGTACCATCTGCCTGCACTCCTGGGAGGCCTAGCATCATACTTCATTGATTTTGGGCCTGTCTATGCATGTGACTTAATCTGGCCAATGAGAAGGCTGCAGACTTAACCTATACCGTGTCCCAAAAGAAGATATAAGAGCCCTTGCTCAACTGGCTCTTGCACTTTTGCTTCTGCCATGAGAATGTTCTGCCGCAAGGCATAACCCAGAGAGGGGCCAGGTATCAGCCTGGACCCTGGAATGAGACGTGAAACAGAACCACAAACACCCTCTGGTGACATAAAATGAGGACTGGAGCATTCGCTTATGATTGGCTCCAAGCATGGGGAGAGCACAGGTAGAGCGGCAGGGGCAGGAGCAGGCTGCAGCAGATTCTAAACTGATCGGGAGGCGTGGGTGGGGAGGTGGCAAGCATCGAGGCTCGAGAAACATGGCCATGAAGGTGAGTACGGTGCAACAGTGGTAGCTGGAGTGATGTGGGGTCCAAGGAAAGAGTCTAGTTTCCATGCTTATTTTTGTTTCTCAAAGATGAGAGAGTATCAAGTGAGTTTATACACTAATGGCAAAAGGCATAAAAGTAGAGAAGAAAATTAAGATGTTGGGTAGACAGGGAATAAGGTAGTGTTATCCCTGGCAGCCAGTGCTTGGGCAGATGGATCTTCCTTTGATGGGACAGTGAGGTAGAAGCTGACAAGAGAAATGGAATGTTTGCTAGACTTTAATGAGAGCCCAGCTGAGGTAGGTGATTAAAAGATTATGAATTCATAATGATTCTAATCTGCCTAATTGTGTGATTTTCATCCCCCAGTAGGGCTTAATTTTTAGGATGGATGTGGAATGTAGAGCACAAGTGTTTGGGCTCTCTCTGGGCTGGGATTTTGCTCATGTTTGATGGGCCAAGAGACAGGGAGACAAGCATGTTTGCAAAAGAATGCTTGCCTCGGTGGAACAGGAGACACAAACTGAATAAAAAAGAGACTAACTGATGGAAAGAATGCAGAGGGATCAAGGTTTGATAAAATGTTGCAGTAAATGCACTTGAGCAGAGATGCTCGGACACGAAAGGGTTACTTTGGGAGAATCAGCTGTTTTGATTGGTGATTTCAGAAACAGTGCAGGCACTGCTAATAAGTTTCGGGGTGTGAGAGTGGATGTGGGTGGCCAATGAGGGGAGAATGAGAACAGCACTGGAAAAGATAAGGTCAAGGATGAGGGGCCACAATGTTTTGTTGGTTAATGGGAAGGATCTCAGATGAAAAGAGAGGCTGTGAAGCCTGCTGCTGAAGTAATCAGTGATTAAGGAGGAGGGACAAAGGAGAGAGTGAATGCTGACATGGTGAGGAAGAGAGGGAAGTCTAGACAAGCAGATGGAGCCTCAAAGGAGCAGAGACTTAGGGAGGAAAAGGAAGGACAATCGTGCAGAAGCGGCGACAGGAGCCAGGCTGACTCACGCACCCTCCGATCCCGACGCCCAGGGGGCGAGCTAGAATGCCCAGGAATTGCTATGACCACTACTCTTCCCTGCTCCCTCCTGCTTTCACAGGGAACATCAGGGAGTCCGCTAACTCACCTTCCACCTTCTACTGAGGCGAATGTGACAGATGGTTCTGCTTCCTGTTCACTCACAGCTGAAGAAGTAATTCCAACAGTGTCCTCTATTTATAAGATTGTGTCTGGGGGCTGTCACTGTGGTTTCTAGGTCCCTGTACCTGAATATGAGGTGGCCTGAATTAGGGAGGTTCTCAATCTTCAGCTGTGATTAAGTGTGATTAAGAATCAACTTTGTTGCTGAGCACAAAGCAGAGTGCCATGGTCCAATTCCAGAGACTGAAATCCAGAAGGACTGAGTACAGGCATGAATTGTATTTTCAACCAGCACCCTCGGTGGTTCTAAAGAGGATGCACAGGCCTCACTTGGATAAAGGCTGAAGTGTGCAAGAAAACATGTACTTTGATTTGGGCTTCTGCCAACTGCTAATGCTTTACAGTCAATGGTGAGTCATGTCTTCTCCCTGAATTAGAGTCTTCTCATATGTGCAACTGCAGCATATTGGTTAGGGGTAGGTCACATGTCTTAGCACAGTAAGCTCTAAATAACATTAAATTGGAACTCTATTTCTCTTTCATACCCAAGAAGAGTGTAGGCAGGCTGTACAGGGTTGCTATCGGAGCTCCATCCGTCTCTCTGCCCTACCATTCTCGCACTAGCTTCCGCGGCACCTGGAGCTCCAGCCCTCATACCTGAACTAAATTCCAGAGGAATTAGTGAGTAGAGTAGACTAAAAAAGTAAAAAAATAAAAAATAAATAAAAAGTCAACCATCTTTTCTCCCTTTCTTCTAAGAAGCCTTTCTAAAGTTCCCCACAGATCATGGCAGCATATGTTATTGGAACAGCCAGCTGCAAAGGTGGCCAGGAAAGGTAGGCATTATTTCAGATGGCAATGTAACCAGTTCAAAGTCCAAATTGTAAAAAAAAAAAAGGAAAAAAAGAAAAAGAAAGAAAGAAAAGAAAACTATACATTGGGAAACTGGTCATATCTGCTTTATGGGTGTGATATCTACTGTATTAGTTTGCTAGGGTTTCTGTAACAAAGTGCCTCATACTGGAAGGATCAAACAACAGAAATTTATTGTCTCACAATTCAGGAGGCTAGAAGTCTGAGGACAAATAGAATGCTGGGTTCCTTCTGGGAGCTCTAAAAGAGAATTTTTCCATGCATCTCCTAGCTTTTGGTGGTTTGCTGGTATTTTTGGCATTCCTTGGTCTGTAGATTACCCCATTCTCTGCCTCCATCTTCACATGGCTTTCTCTGTGTCGGCCTCTGTGTTCAAATTTCCCCTTTCTATAAAAACACAGTCATATTGTATCAGGGTCCACACTAATGACTTCATCTTAACTTCATCGTTTGCAAAGACCATATTTCCAAATAAGAGCAAAACCACCGGTCCTGAGAGTTAGAGCATCATCTTTTGGGAGGACAAAATTCAACCCACAGCACCTTCTCAGTCATGTTCGCAAAGCCCTGCGACCCAGCCTTTCTGATCTGTGCCCTGTACGCCTTGCTCCTTAGGCTTCTTCTAGTCCCAATCCTCAAAACTAGAAGCTCAGTGCCCACCTCTCTTTTCCCTCTGTGCTCACTTCATGGACTCAGACCCAGTGGGTCTTCAGATCCAGCCTCACCCCACCCCGACCTGCTTCTTTGTGCTTTACCACATCGCTGGGTCCTAGACCCTGACAGCTCACCTGCATTTATTAGACCTCAATCTTCAACTAACCTGGCCATTAATCCTGATACCTCCGACCCAATGGCAGTATGTGGTGCTGCCTCAGTGCCAGTCCTATTCAACTTCTGCCCAACTCAGCTCAGAAAATGAAAACATAAAACTATAATTGTAGGCAGGATTTTTTTTTTTTTTGCACCTGATAAAATAGCGCCAACTTGGAATAAAATTTATTTTTATCCATGGCTCCTCAAACTGGCTGCTGGAGCGGATTATATTGTCTCAAGCAGAGGATGACATGCGGTAGAGATTAAGAAGCTGGTGCACTTCTCAGAAGTCCATGCCAGTTTCAATTCGCCATGTCTGGAAAGAAGGGACTGAAAGAAAAGC
The DNA here is from genome assembly GCA_004026545.1 of Mormoops blainvillei. Lineage (NCBI taxonomy): Eukaryota > Metazoa > Chordata > Mammalia > Chiroptera > Mormoopidae > Mormoops > Mormoops blainvillei. The sequence continues at coordinate 197,472 of PVJD01000005.1, read as the reverse complement.
AGGGCAGCCAAGAGAATCTATGAAGAAAGAAGTGGCTCTAAATTAAATATTTTTTCAATTTATTGAAATTGGTATCAGTAGCTTGTTAAATATTAAGCAGAGAAATCTCCATCTGACTGTTACAGGAGTGTTACAGTGGGAAGAGAGGCTGGTTTTACAATCTCTGACATGGTGGGAAGGGGATATAGGGCCACAGAGCTGGGATAATTTGTCAGGAGAGAAAAAAAAAGTGGCTTCCAGCAAAAAGTTCACAGATGCTGCCTCCTAATTAATTTTTTTTTTAATTTTGGAATACAATTTTACTGACTCTGTACCTGCAAATGAAAGCCTCATAACACATGGTGCCCTCCCAGCGTACTGTGCAGGGAAAAAGCCAGGGTGGCTCTCAGTGGCTTAAGACTCACTCCGTGCCCCCGATCTTCTGCTTCGAGTTGCCAGAAATCAAAGAGGGGAAATTAAATTAAAATAAAACACTAGGTGTCCTGTATGGGTTTCAAAGTTGTCTGAGCCAGGAAATGAGACTGTGTCCTTTCCAATGGCAGAAGGAAGTTTCACAGGCTAGCTCTGTTGCTTATGAAAAATAAGGGATCCTGGGCCATGAGCATGGTGTTGTCAATCTCACCCACAGAAAAGTTGTTTCAAAAAAAGAACACAGAGGAGTACGTGAAATTCATAGCAGCTTCATCCTCGACCAAAACATGGCCCGTTAGGTACTCTCAACGCTATGCTGCAGTGGCCACTAATAGCTGATCGGAATTTGCAACTTAGATGGAAAGGCATTTGCCAGTATTTTTCTAGAGGGCTAGTTTTACTGAGAAAGCAAGCTGACTCTGAGGGTTTAAAATTGTGAAGAAAAGATCTGACCACCTCTCCTTAGAATATGAAATAAGACCAGGGATAACCCTTTCATCCCTGGTGGTGAGGCCTCTGTTTCCTGAAGAGTGCGGAATTGTTTCCACCCTGAATACCAACCCACTGACTGCTACCTGAGACGCGTCTGGCCTGGCTTGAGAAGGGGCGGTGGAGAAACTCTGGGGGCAGGCGGCGGATGCGTCTTGGTTCGTCGTCAGTGTCTGTCACGGCATGGAGGTGGAGAGCAGCCCCTACCTGCAAGGCGCTAGTCCTAAATCGGGTGTAACACAAGCAGGGGTGGGAACTCAAATTAGGTTTTTATTTGTTTTTATTTTTATCTTTAATAGTTAAATAATAACGGAAAAGTAAATTAATTGATCACCCCCGTACCCTCTTACATCTTCGCCTGCAATCGCCACACTGCTGTCCATGTCCATGAGCTCTTTTTCTTTTTTTGTTCAATCCCTCCAGCCCCTGCAACCCGCCCCCGCCAAGAGCTGTTAGCACGCTCTTTATCTACGTCTGCCTCTATTTTGCTTGTTGGTTCAGTTTGTTCATTAAATTCCACACATGAGCAAAATCGTGTGGTGCTTGTCTTTCTCTGACTGGCTTATTTCACTTAGCTTAATGTTCTCCAGGTCCATCCATGCTGTCACAAGTGTAAAATTTTCTTTTTTAGGACAGAGTAGTATTCCATTGTGCAAATGAGCCATAGCTGTTTCATCCACTCATCTACTGATGGGCACTCGGGTTGCTTCCAGATCTCAGCTACTGTAAAATAACACTGCAATGAACATAGGGGGGCTTATGTTCTTTTGAATTAGCATACAAAAATCCTGGAGTAAGAGCAGTAAGATCTCGGACTTTGATCGTAGCAATATTTTTCGGATATATCACCTCGGGCAAGGGAAACAAAAGAAAAAATAGACAAATGGGACCACATCAAACTAAAAATTTTTGCACGGCAAAGGAAAGCATCAACGAAATGAAAAGACGATCCACTGAATGGAGAACATATTTGTTGATACATCTGATAAGGGGTTAATATCCAAAATTTATAAAGAACTTACAAACTCAACACCAAAAAAAAATTTTTTTTTAAAGTGAGCAAAGGACCTCAAATTAGGTTTTTAGATTGAGGATGTCAGATGAAGAGGCAAAGTCAGAAACTGTTAGGTGCTGGCTTTTTGGCTAGTATCAGAGGCCAGAAACTCCATCTAGAAAATTCATGCATATACGTGTGAAGGGGCTGAGTCCAAGGAAATTAGATTCCTACCCTGAAGCCACCAGTGCACTTTTCATTTTTGGCTGAAAGGGACAGGGAATTAGATCTGGTAGGAGAAGGCAGGTTGCTACAGTGGATCATATCATGAGCTAAAAGCTAACAGGCATGTAACTTGGGGGCTGTTATAGAAGCATCATGTGATCAGGTGGCTCCAGTGCCCTGGTGATGCCCTTTGTCAACATGCTCTCTCCACCCAATTCTTACTCTAGCGTGAAGCCAATTGTGTTTTTCTGTGAACCGAGAACCTTCATTTCTCCATTTTTGATAAAACACATTCTCGACTCAAGCCTAAGAAGCATCCACAAGACTCAAGGTTTTCTTAAATCTCCCAGATGCGATTCTGGGCACTACAGATTTAACAGAGAATAAGATAAAACATCTGGGGACTTCCTGGAGGAGGGGAAAGTGAGATCTGAGTTTGGGACAGAGGTCTGAGTAAGGACAACCTGTTGACTCAGCTGCAAAGTTTGGATTTTCAGCACAGTGGGGAAGCCACTGGAGAGTTTAAAAGATGAGAATAACAATCTGATTCATGACTTTTTCAAGGATTACTGTGTTAGGTGTCAGTGCTGTTGGAAGTGGGCTGTAAGGGAGTTGGAAGGACAGTGACCAGTTAGCGTGGCAGTGATGCAAACAAAACTGATAATTCTTGGAGTAGGAGGGTTAGGTGAAGATGTTGACAAGTAGAGGGATGGGATGCATTTTAGAGGAGCAGTTAAAAGGCCCTGCTGATGGCATGGATATAAGAGTGAAGGAAAGAGGCATATCTAGGCATGTCCAACAAACTGATAGGCCTGGTCTTCTACAAGTCATAGACTGAAAGGAACAAGGAAGTCCAGGGAGAAGTCATTTGATAGGACAGGAAACCAGGAAGTGGTAGACATACCCCATGATAACCCCACGCCAACAAGTCATACCCCGGAATGATCCACTCCCCTAGGTGTGAGCAAACATGTGTGTTGCTTCTAACAGACAGAGTACTGGTCAAAGTCATGGATGGCACAGCCATGACTATGTGACATTATAAAGAAGAGATGGGGGGAGTACAGATAAATGAGACAGGGTTGACCTCCCTACATCCTCCTAAATTGCCAGAAGGACAGCAACAGCAATTTAAAAAGTGCAATCAGGGCCTGGTAATTTCAACCTCCCCACCAAAAAGGAAGAACAAGTCAAAACATCAACAAAATTGTTCCAATATGGTAATGATATTTCACATTAAGCAGCTCAAACAAGAACTTGTTTGTAACAAGTCAAATTTAGAAAAGACTAAACCTTTCATTTCCTTTTTTATTCTTGACGACAGCAGTTCCTTCTTCCTGAAGGAATTGACTTAATTTCTCATTTTCTCTCTGTGCTTTCCACAGAAAGGCCCTGTATAATTTCTCGTTAAAAAAATAAATAAATAAAAATCCCTAATCACACAGCTTAATTTCCCCTCAGTGGACCACATACAAAAACTTTAAAAAGAAAAGAAAAAGAAAACTGAAAAGAAAAAGAGAAAATGAAAGAAGGAAAACATTAAAAAATTAGAAAGAAAGAAAGAAAGAAAGAGAAAAATGGAAAGAAAGAAGCTGCCTTTTAAAACTTCTCTGAGTATTTATACCACTTTGTTTTTCATTCACACGAGGGAAATAACAAGAGGTCCTCTGATGAATGTTGCAGATCGCCATGGTTACGGTTCAGAGATGCAGCAAAAAAGCAATTATGGTGGAACAGAAGAAAGAAATGCATCTCTTTGTCAGAATTTCATAACAGCTGTAATAACACGAGAGCACCCAAATGAATGTAAAATAACTGAAATATTGTGGCATGTTAAATGCCAGCACATTAAAAAATTGTATTTCAATGTCACATTATTTAGAACGACAGGAAGCATTAATTCCAGCTGCTGCACCAAGGAGCTTGTTAAGAGATACAGGGCAGGGGATGTAACCCAGCCTTCACACGGGGAGGAGGCTCCAATACACTGTATGACATACAATACTGTCTGGATGGGAAAAAAAACAAACAGCAATATACAAGAACAAATTTAATCTGATATTCAGAATTAGTTCCCTTATACATTATTGAGGTTGGCCCCCCCACCTTCCCAGCTTCTACAGCATAAGAGTAATCACCTAATGCTTTCCTCACACTGTGAACTCCTAACATGTACATTAATTTAAAGTTTTCCTGTTGAGGAATGTTATTCCCATTTTACAGTAGAACCAAATGAGACAACACTGCCCAGATAGTTGTTTATAATAATACACCGGGTATGAGGATGAAGTCTTCGGCAGACAGGAGAGTTTCGGCGATGCCTTTAGTTGTCAGTGAGGGAAGGGTTCTCTCAGTTTGACTTGCTCAAAGCTCCTGGTTTTTAAAAGTTGGTGACCAAAGATAAATGACCTAACAAGTATGAAAAACCATCTTTCTATTTAGTATCCTACAAATACCGTTTCCCTTTAGAGTGAAAAAAAGTGAAGTAAATAAGATGTGCCTCGGTCACACATGCAGATGGCATTATTCTAACACTCAGCCTGCTACTTCCTTTACCTAGGACCTGGGCTCACTTCCCAGCTCATGTACTGTCACAAGAACGGATTAAAAAGGGACCCTGAGCAACGGCCTGTATTTCAATGGCCGATGCGATGGCTCTTCTTAATGGTCCAGTCATTCCAGTTTTGCCCGTGGTTTCTCACAATGTTAACTGGGCTAGAAGAGAAGTAGTTGTCAATAGGACTGGTACGAAATCATCTTCACCAAGGAGAAAACATATAACTCTAAAGGACAGCTACTGCTTCCCTAATGATTTATAGTTTAGAAAGATAAGGCTTTCAAATGCTCTATCATGATCCCTGTCACAACTCTGGGACTATGTTAGGGAAGGCACTTGAACTCCTCTCCTGGCAAATGACTCGCTCAGAGTCAACAGCCACGCTTGGGTGTCTGTACCCATGTCTCTCTCACATTTCACACTTCAGCTCCCCATGGCGCATCCTTGAACATGCAAGAGGAGCCCAGGCTCTCCTGGGCTTTAACACTGGTTAAAATTAATTAAACTTTCAGATTTCCTTAGGATTTTATTCCAGTAGCTGCTGCTGCATCACAAACTCCCCCAACATTTTTAAGGCTTAAAGTAATTATTTTATTGTGCTCGGGAATTCTGTGGGGCAGCAATTCAGTGAGGACACAGTGGGGATGACTTGTTCCTCAAGGTCTAGGGCCTCAGAGCGGGGATGACGTGAAGTCTAGCATGAAGGGGGGTGACTTAGTGGCTAGGGCTGCAATCACCTGAAGTCTCCAACACTTACACATCTGGTGTCGGGGCTGGAATGTCTCAAAGACTGAAGCACCTTCATGTGACATCTCCCTACGGTTTGTTTGGCCCTCTCACGACATGGCAGTCTCAGGGTAGCGAGTCTCCTACGTGGCAGCTCAGAACTCGAATGCCAACATTTCTACAAAGCAGAAGCCGCATCCCTGTTTGGGACTCAGCCTCGGAACCCACGCTGCACACCATCACCCACTCAGATTCAAGGGATGGGACAAGGGACATGGGGGGAAATGTCCAGGAATTTTACAACCACGCTTTAAAACCACCACAGCTGTTATTCAAAACCTGTCCTCACCTTTTGATATACGGTTTTAACAAAAATGCTAAAGAGAAAGCCAAAATAGTGATTAACTTTTGAATACTTAACCCAAAGATTGTATGGGGTATGATGGCTAAAGACATTTGCATTTGCTTCCAACACAAGTGGAAGGACTTTTGGGGTAAAGAGAACTGCGGGCAAATTATCGTACAGGTGAGTTAGTATCAGTGCTTCTATAGCCACATGGGGCCTACGGTGAAGGAGGGGCTCACTTACTCTACACCGGTCACATCTATTCACCGCTACCCCATCACCCATCTTAGTGTTAAGTACTGCGGCAGCCCTTACACACAACCTCGAGTCCCCGTGGGAGTAAATGTCTTATCACCTTCCTCTTACAGATAAAAAGCAGCAAGAGAGTTCAGTGGTGTCTTTTGGTATCTGGAACCACCCCCGAATCCAAGCCATTAATGTGGTTTTCCAAGATTTTACCAAGGTTACTTGTGCTTCCTAAAGTTTGAAAAATACAGATTAAGACTCAGCCACATTCCTTTTGAAATTCAGGGAAGGCGAAACTCCTATGGGAAAAAGGTGTTCTGTAAAACTTTTCATTGTGATACAGGAGAATGTTTTAATTGAGACCTATGACAAGTGAACGGCTTGAAACTTTTTCACCCGGTGAACCCAGAAATGTAACCAGTTCCCACACTAGGAAACAGAGCTTGGCCAGTATTCCTAGCCTCTTTCTAATCGCCCCTCTTCCCAAGTGGTCCTTGGGTTTAGGTGCTTTACAGACTATTATTATGTTTATGAATTTCATCAGGCTTCCTAATTTTTCCCTAAAATTCTATACCCTCCACCTTTGATGTTTATTCGATCTCACTGTCTGTAAAAACGGTATGGTTCCTGAATGTGCATCTATATTCATTTAACAATTCAATACCGTGTTTTAGTTTCATTGGTCTGCTTTTTAAAGCCAATGCTTCTGGGGAGTATTGCACTGTTGGAATAAAATAGCAGGTCTGAGGTTCTTATCCCAAATAAGCCCTAATTGTCTATATGACCTTGAGGAAGCCACTTGGCTGTTCTGTCCCTTAACACTTTCTTCAGAAAACTTGATGCAGAAATACATAATCCCTGAGATGTTTTCCATCACTGAAACCCTCTGCTTTTAATCTATTCCCATTAATTTCATGTCCTCATACTTTTACAGCTTTCTTTAAAAGAAAATCCCCCCACACACATATTCCATAAACCCTCTCTCCTCAAAGAGACAACTATTCTGGGGGAAAAACTTGTTAAGAGATACTCAGAATATCTGTAAATTGCAATGTTTAAAATGTGCTTGTTTGCCTTTTTATTGTCAAATAAACAAGTGTCAATCGGCTGTTGGGGACGACTGCGGAAATAAAAATGCTGTTGATGTGGGCACGTGTGGTTATGTCCACGTAATGGCTGAATGGGCCGCTCACCGGAGTGGTTTCCCTACTGCCTTTAGCAGAGAAGACTGGGGAGAAGCAGCAATTTGAGCAACAGCCGCTGTGGCAGCTGCTGGAGCCAGAGACAGGACTGTCAAGGCCTTTTTTTGTGCTCCAGGAAATTGGAGTTTAAATGGGGAGGCAGCAAAAGACTGGATTTTAAAACAAAGGTTTCATTTCAGAGTGCTTATTGTCTGCTGCATGCGCCTGTCAGATAAGTGGGCTTGCAAAGCACCTTAATTAGAATTGAGGATTATCCTGGGCTGGAGTCCACTGGACAGCAGCTCTTTTAACGGGGACAGAAAGCAGGGCCCGAACTCATCAAAATACTGGGGAGGCTTGAGGGTTTTACTGGGAAAACGACCTTTAAGCAGCACAAACTTCTGTGTCTTTGTCCTACTTCCACAATCTCTTAATAATTTTTCCATACTTTGATATTAGAAGGGAAGAGAATAATAATTGGTTTCTTACCCAGAAGAAATTCAAAGCCCTTAGAAGATAGCACAAACACCTCAAATTCCAGAGGCAGTAAGTCAAAGCAATGGAAAGCCGTATTTGTGAGCTAGAGGCAAAAAGCTGGGGTGCTCGTATCTCAGGCTTCACAGGATTGCTCCTTAGTTTGGATGGAAACCCAACATCGGGGACGGGCAGGTTACTATCAGGCCACTATTAAAAACACTGCTGAAGTGCCATACTAAGTAATATCTCTAAAAACATAAGTTGAAAAAGGCTCTTCCTACCTCAAGCTTTCAATTAATTCCCCAGCCCAGGTTTAGTGTTTAGGGAAAAATAATTGTTCACTTAACACTGGCCTTCAAGTTTCCTCCCCCTAAAAGACAGCAATTTAACAAAATAAAACTGGATCCGTCTCCCCGGGCCTCTAATCTATCTCCCAACTAAGGGCACACACAAGAACTAACTGAACTGTCCCTGACAACCACACCAGCTGATTTTAACAACGTTGGTTTGATGTACTTTTAGCCAAAGAGCCACTATTAATATCAACTTCAAACTTCTTTCTTCTTCAAATTGTCCTCTAACTCTTGTACTAACGCTGCCTTTGCTGTGAGGGGGCTAAGAAAATTTGGACACTGATAAATGACTGGTCAATTTAGCTTGTACTTCTGGATAAAATATTGTCTCTAAGAAACATTTTCAAGCCTTGTGTTAATATTTTGCTAACACTACAATGCCAATATTTTGAGCCTATGCCACACCAGAGAACATCCACATCTCATCATATCGTATTATCCCAGAGTTTCAAAAATAGCATTAATAATTATCATTTTTGACCATCTTCAATGTTCAGCCCTTATTATATTTCTCACAAAGGAAATTTCAGTGTTGAGCTTGAAGCCATGTGATGGAATTTGTTTTCCGTTTAAGTACCTACTATTAAACAGCAATTACTTATGTTCTTCCCTTGCCAGTAGTCTCAAAAGGGAAATAGGGCAGAAGATGTAAAACAAAAATCAAATTTATAAAAGAAAAAAAAGGGGGCAGGCGATGCTAATGTCAACTTAGTGATACACTTCTCAGATAAGAAAATGGGTTTGTTCCCATAATTAACAAAGGTATTTTTATAATTCTAACTACATGAATTCCAAATCCCACCTAAGCTTATAGACATCCCACTCTCCCAGTAAGCCAGGGCATGTGTGGTTGTCACAAAAATTTTCTCCTTTTAGATTGGATATATTTTAGTTCTGGAAGAGAAAAAAAATGTTTTAAAAATCCAAAGACTAAGGAAATAAAAGAGAGAGAAAGAGATCTAATAAATGGTTGCACTAATTTCAAGGGAACAAGAAATTGAAAATGAGAGAAATGCTGATTACTGACACAACATGAAAATTATCCAACTTCCCAGATGAGGAGAGGATGGCTGTGACTGACATTAGCTAATTGTAAGTTGCTTGTTAGGTCTCAATCTTGATCCATTGTTGACAGAACTGGAGCAGATACCGTTATGCATAGCCCCCAATACCCCTCAGCCCTCTCTATTTTGGGACATGCCAATGATGTCCTATCGGCAAGCTTCTATACCCAGGACTCTTCCCAAAGACTTTCGCCTGGCCTACAGGCCAGGCGGGTCAGAAGTCCTTGGGATGTACCACCCCCTGGAAGTAGTTTAATGTCAATGAGGAATGGGGATTAGAGTATAAAACACCCTGGGTAACTCACTCATGCCCCTGGCAAGGTGAAGGTCCAGTTGTTTGCAGCAGTAACTTGCGCATGAACGTTCCTTGCTGGCTTCTTTCTCTGCCACCCCCTAACTTGCTTCCCCATGACTCTAATAGTGCTTCTTGGGAAGCCACCTGAACCTGTCTCGGTCTGTTTCTGAAAGAACTGAACCCCGGACAGCAGCGCTAATGAAACTAGTCAAAGACAATGACCAGGTTGCCTCTGTAATACTCCTGAATGCATTCTAGGTGGGCTGCTGGCCTGGATAAACATGGCCCCGCATGGCTCTGAGACGACTGTAACAGACCAAGTGGACGTCTTCCACCATCCGCTCTGCCAGGCAGCTTTAGAGGTCAGAGCTATAACCCCTGGAACAGTTTTCTGGTGATGGTAGAATCGTGAAATCACATTCTCCCTCTTACCCTTCTCCTGCATTGTCTGATTGTCCTTTTTTTCAGTGGAGGTTAATTAAGGGCTAAGAAATATGGGGAAATCTTAAATGAGTGCCAAAATATGAATGGATTAGTCAGCATATAGCCTTTGTGTTCAGAGAAATGGGGTTTAGTTGAATGTTTTGTGCCCCTCCCCAATTGATATATTGAAATCTAACCCTTAATGTGATGGTATTAGGATGGGCCCTTTGGGAGGTGATTAGGTCATAAGGGTAGAGTCCTCATGAGTGGGATTATTGCATTTAAGAAAGACCCCAGAGAGCTCCTTAGCCCCTTCTGCTATGTGAGAAACAGTAAAAGACATAGTCGGTGGGCCATGAAGTGAACCCTTAACCAGACACCAAAACTTCTAGTGTCTTGATCTTGGTCTTCCTAGTCTCTAGAACTATCTAGAAATAGATTATTTGCTGTTATTAAGCTACTCAGTTTATGGCATTCTTTTTATAACTGCCCAATGGACTAAGACGAATGGCAAACCTTATAAAAGATACAAAAAGAAGTATAATGCATGATCTCTGTCTTCTGTGAGCCAGGAATCAAAGAGGCAAGAAAAAAAAAATGAATGGGCAAGCATACAAAAAAATGTGCTGCGAGAAAAATACTATCTCAGTGGTCTTTACCAATGTCCCACCAGTCCACTCTTACTCTCCAAGGGTCAACGATGCTAGCCATTAAAATCAAAGATAATCTTCATATTACTAATTTACAGGAAAGATGACGTTGCTGAATAAGATTTTTCTTTTTAGTTTTACTCCCTTATTTTTTTTTCCCCTAATACCCCTGTCCTTTCTAGACTTGAGTAGAGAAAGAATTCATATTTCACTTTTTTAAATTATCCGACTATTGCTTACACAGTGCTTGCTACACGTGAGGCACTGTTTAAGGCACTGACTATAATGGTGTGCAAAACAGATAAGGTCCCTACTCTTATGGAGTATTTACGCTCCGGGTTACCCCTATTCACTTGTCATGTCTCAGCTGAGGCTTCGCTTCTCTTTGAAAGCCTCCCTTGACCCCTGAATGCCAGCTCAGGGGCTTCTTAACACTGCAGTTTCCATACTTTCACAGCACCTCTTCTGTTATGGTGTGCTTAACTGTCTCTATGTGAACAAAGTTTGTGTTTACTTTGCTCTGTTTCATCTGATCACTAAGCAGAGATTTTAGTACACACTAATGACATAATATTTAATGTCAGAGCTGACATTTACTTTGTGCTTATTGTGTGATTATATAAATCCATTTTATAATAACTCATTTAATCTCGCAATTAGCCCTTACATAAGCACCAAGATTATGCCCATTTACAGAAGGGTAAACTGATGCACGGAGAGGCTAAGCAACAGCTACAAACAGCTACAAACAGCGAGTCAGAGACAGAACTAGGATTCAGATCTGGGCCGTCTGGCTCGGGGTGGAGGTGGGTGGGGGAAGCATGCTCTTAAGATTGTTTATTCACTAAACAAATGAGAATAAACGAAGGAGTAGGGGTTTGGATAAAATCTGTAGAGGTCAAATTCATTTCCCCCATGCCACATGGCTAGGAAGTGCTGGTGCCAGTGATTTTACTCGGCATCCTCAGACTCTAAATTTTATGAGTTTAGTGACTGTTCCGCACTGCCCCTTATATTTTTAATTGTCTTAAAAGCAAATGCATTTGTGCTCTCTTAGGACACGGTTTTAATAAGCCTATTTAAATATTCATAATTCAAATGCAAACTCCCCTGCTGCAGCCTTCTGTGATTCTCAGGCGTCAGTAAGCGGCCTCTGCTCTTTGTGGTGAGGACCCGGTGAACCGGCTGGCCCCACGTTTACCCCACTTCCTGTCTGATCAGGCTCTCAGAGCAGACCGCTGAGCCAGGAGGTTACAATAGTCTGTCATTGCTTCCAAAATATTAATTGGATGGTAATATTTTTGCTCAACAGGCAGCTGGTTCATAACCTCACTGGGAAAGTGCAAAATGGTGATAAAAAGCCTCAATTCTAGGAGAAATGATAATGTTTCAGAATATCTCAGGAATTAACCGACCTGGTCAATTTTTCCCCTTAATTCTCCCAATTTCATATTCACTCAGCATCGTTAAAGGCTGTGATAAGCTGTTTTTAAAAATCTGTGATCCAAATCACAGATAAAACCCAAATCTGTGATTCTCAGGCATTTCTCAGTCTTCTGTACCCCCATTAAAATCAAATACTGAGTTCAGATCCTATATTTTCATCAAAAATCTTCCTTAATTAGCTGAGGTTAGAAAGCAGATTAACTTTATATTTCGGTATATGACTCAATACCACTTACATATTTTTTTCTGAACAAACATTGAATAAGTCAATAAATGAATGAGTTATCCTAAGCCTTCATTGTTCTCTCCATTCTTTGAAGCAGAAATCAATAAATGTTTACTTCAGAGCACAAAGTTTCCTGCCATAATTCCCATGTTTGTTTGCATGGCAGACCTTCAGAAGGCATGCTTCTCTTTGTGAAACACCATGAAATTCAGAATATTTAAAGTCATGTAATCTTTAAAACATACACATTTTATTATTTTCCCACACCCATGGCCACTCCTTCTTGCTCTCTTTGACTGGTTCTTTTCTGTGACACCTCCCTCCAATCGTGGCATTACCCTGTCTACCTTCTCTTTCTCTTCTTTCATCCAATCCCCCAGTTGGAACACCCTCTACATATTGATGATTTGCAAATGTTCATCTATGTCCCTGACTTGTCCTAATGGTATGCAGCTCATTTACCCAACTCACTGCCAGGTATTCCTCTCCTTGTTTTCACTGTCTTAGTAAGTGGCCATTCCTTGGGTCATAACCCTGGGAGTAAGGTTGCCAAGTAAAACATAGGATAATATGTATCTTGTAAGCCCTTAGGATGGTATTTTGGCAGGAGTATTGTATGTCGAAATGGTATATATTCTCATGTATACACACACACACACACACACACTCATATATATACACACTCATATATATCACATACATATTCTCATAGTCTCACTATATATTCTTACATATTTATATGTTTTATATATAAATATATATATATATATAAAGAGAGAGAGAGAGAGCAGGAGGGAGGGAGGGAGAGGGGGAGAGAGAGAGATTGACTGAGATTTAAGGGACTGGCTCATGTAATTAGGGAGGCGGCCAAGTCCAAAATCTTCAGGGTGGGTTGGGTTGACAGGCTAAAGGCCCGGGGAAGAACCAATGTTGCTAGTCAAGTCTGAAGGCAGTCAGTCAGCAGAGTTCCCTCTTGCTTGGAGGAAGTCAGTCTTTGTGCTACTGAGGCCTTCAACTGATTGGATGAGGCCCACACAGCATGGATGGCAATCTGCTCTACTCCAAGTCCACCAGTTTAAATGTTAACGTCCCCCGCACACATTCTCACAGAAACATCTGGAATAACGTTTGATCATGTACCTGAACACCATGGCCTAGTCAAGGAGACACACAGAATTAACAATCACAGGTAGTGTTCCCCAAATTCATCTCCTTTCTAGAACCTCAAACTGTGACCGTGTTTTGCCAATGGGGCTGTTACAGATGTAGTTCGTTAAGATGAGGTAATGGCGGAGTAGAGTGGGTGAGACAGAGATGCACTGTGAGGACACCATGTGATGACAGGCAGATATCCGGGTGCTGTGTCTACAAGCCAAGGAAAGCAAAGAACTTCTGGTAACACCAGAAGTTAAGTGAAAGGTATGGTACGGATTCTCCCCTGGGGCCTTCACAGAGAGCGTGGCTCTGCCGGCCTTCATTTCTGACCTCCAGCCTCCAGAACGGTGAGGGAATACTTTTCTGTTGTTTTAAGCCACCAAATTTGTGGGACTTAGTTACAGCTGTCCTGGGAAACTAATACAATTGCTATGTTGCTCTGTGGCTTACAGTGTATAAAGGAAAGAAATCTCTTTTACAGTAAAAACTTAGGATTTCTCTCCTAAGGGTAGGGGATTTGGGGCAGGATCCCTGACTCAGATGTGCTCAAAGATCTCTAGTGTGGGGAGAGGGATGAAGCTGGGGGTCGAGCAAAAAGCCCTGGGGGACCCTGAGATTGACCAGAACCAGTTGAGGCCACCAGCAAAATTCAGGATGATGACTGAGGACACAAGGTGGAAGGGTCAGAAAAGTCTCAGACATTTTCCTCTTTGATACTAGTACCCACCCCAGAGAGTTTTCAGAGAGGTATCTGAGAGTCACTAAGATCACCCCAACTTTGTTTGCCTCTCACAAAATCAGAGGTACCAAAGAAAGGGGAGGCACCAGGGGGGTTGAGAGGAAGGCCAGACCTTCTGTCACCCTGGAAGGGAAAAAGAAAGTTTCAGATCTCAGCTGGTAAATAAGAGATCACGGCAAAGCTTGAAAAGCCAGATTCTTTCTCCTTTGTAAAGGCTCTACCTGCAGATCATGAAGGGGCTCAGTGACAGACACATTAAAACACCATTACACTGTGAAACAGAACACAATGTGAAAATAGATTTAACCTTCACAGCGTATCGATCTCTACCCCGCGCTGTGCCCAAGTTCTTGGACAACTGTTTTATAATAGGTTTTACTTATTTTCCTGTTGCTATTCTGACTTCCTCGGAGGAGGGTGTTAGTTCATAAAGCTCTTTGACAGTGGAGAGACGCAGGCTGGCTTCTCAGGGAGCACCTGGCCTTGGAGTGCTCCTGCCAGCTGCTCCATAAACGGGTATCACTTTGGTGAAAAAGTGAGGAATGATTTTGTGTGGGCTGCTGGGATGACAGATGCCCAAGGATGAGAAGGAGAACACTGCCAGCTTCTCAGAAAGGGAGAAGGAGAGGGAGTGTTGGGTCCATACAGTTAAAGACAATGGTGAGAGTTGCGGGTCCCACACCTCTTGTGACTTAATTTAGGCCCACAAGGACAGCGGGGTAATGCTGCCTTGTAGGATGGCTCTTACGTTTTTGTTGTTGTTGTTGTTGTTGTTTTTTACTTCAAAGCATGTACACACACACAATAAAAACTCTTTTCATAATACAAGAGAAAAGAGATTCGGTTCCCTGTAACAAAAACGATCAAGGACCTGTAATTTTCTGAATGAGTTTTGACCCACATGAGCAGAAAGAGTAACACAAAGACAGTAAAATCACTTACTTTTCAAGGAAATTCATATTTAATTTTGCAGTGACTTAGAAGACTAAACAAACTGGCAGATGCATTTGTATTCCAGAGTTAGTAATAATGAGCTCAAGTATTCCTTTTATGTGGGACTTATAACACTATTTTCCCAGAGAATCAGAAAAAAATCATAATGAAAAGACCAGTGTGGGAAAGTATCCAATAAACTAGGTGGCTTGCACTGTAGGCCACAGAAAGCCAATAAAGTCAATACTTAATGGTGTTCTGTGTGGCCCCCTAAGATTGCAATTCATCAATAGTAAAAAAAAAAAAAAAAAAAAGGTGTTCTTGAAGGTATTCAAATTTGAGCTCTCACAATTGTTTTTCCCAAATAATATTCCTTATAATTCATCATATTAGGAATTCAAATGCATTTGATAAAATTATCATTTCAGATAAAAAAAACTCTGAAAGAAGGTAAAATTTATTTTTAACACAAAAACAAGTATATGTCAGGTAACTACATCGTGCTTAATGGTGATCAAATAAATTCTCTTTGTGTTTAAAAACATGATAAAGTTACCCCATTTATCTAGTATTATTGGAAATTATTGTGTAAATAATAACTGATGCAATTAAATACAAAAATGGAGTAACTAATAATGAAAGAGATAAAGAAAAAGTTGTAAGTGACATGATTGCCTACCTAGAAAATTCAGTAAGATCAACTAAAGTCATTAAAACAAATAACTGATTTAAATACAGTTGCTGATTAAAAACTATATATAAACTGCCAGTAATTACCTATATTAAAAATATGTCTGCTTTTGGAAACAGAATAAGATCCCTCTCTCCAAAAACATTTATTTCACCTAGTTGCAACAATAAATATAAAGTAGGAGTAATCCTTACAGGAAACATGTAGAACTACTATGAATAAAACTATAAAATACTTTTGTCATGTCCACACATTGAGAGATTAATATTGTGGACATTGTAAGTCATCCCAAAATAATTTATGCATGTAACGAAATTCTAGTAGGAGATTTTAAAGCATGAAAAAAAATCTTACGAAAGAGTACATAGAAAAGTAAGCTGGAATCGATACCTGGCACGTATTAAGATGACGAGTCCCAGTGGATTAGGTGAGCGAGAAGATGTTCACTCACTGAGTAAATACTTTGAGGAACTACTCTGTGTACTTGGCTTGTGGGAGGGAAAGAACGGACGTGGTTCTTGCCTTCAAGAAGCTTACAATCTAATGGAAGAGGAATGGTAAAAAATAATGACGCCAATATTGTGAATACTGAATTACAAATTATAATGTGTTTTAAAAGAAAGCGACAGGTTTTAGAGAAGCAGTGCCTAGGGGTGCAGTTGTTCTCAAATTAGAGGACTCCACTCTGATTGGCACACAGATGGTATCACTGGACTGCTGTGAAGCACACCCAAGGCCATTAATGTCAGTCTTTATGTCAGTGACACTGAACCCACTCAAGGAAAGAGGAAGAGAGTTCCCAGATGAAGAAAAACAGGTTTAAATGCCCAGCTATGGGAAGATCTTGGCACAGTCAGGAAACAAAAGTTCAGTGGGGACAAGAAGTGAAACTCCAGACAGAGGATAAGATGGGGAGAGAAGTAACTGGGGACCACGTGCAGACCGTGCAAAATGGAATCGATTTTAATAGGTTTTATTTGAGCACAGTGAAAATGTTCCTAAGTGTTCTGAGCAGGTAAGTGACAAAATAAAGCCAATGGTTTAAGAAGTTTATTTTTTTTCTTTTGCATGGAAACTAGTTTGGAATAGATTAGGAAGGCACATAGGGAGACTGAACAGTGGAAGATGCCATATTCCAGTAGAAAGATGATGTTGTAATTAACCAGGGTGAGGGCACTGGCAATGGAAAGTGAAAGAATTTCACCATTATTTAGAAGTAGAATTAATGAGATTTGGTGACTGACTGATGGGAAGTCAAAAGACTTATATAAAGCTAATATATTTTAAAGTTACTGGTATAAGAACAGAATAACAAAAAGTAGAAACAGATTCATCTGTTATTATAAAATAAACTTGGCATTTTAAAATATTGAGAAGGAAGGAATTATCCATAAAATATATTCAGGGGATCAGCTAAAATTTATAGGGGGAGGGGAGAAAGCTGAATAATACTTTCTCACAATTTACACCAAATAAAACATTAAAAGTAGTAGATGATGATGTAGGTTTATGCTTTTATTTCATTTTACTTCCCCTTTTTCTTTGCTTTTGGACCTTAGGAACAAACACCTTATAAAAATACTCCTCAGTTCAGGGCTATTATCCATGGGTCTGTAAACCATGTTCTCTTGTCTTTTTATTTGATTTCCTTCTCATCATTCACATCCTGTTTCTCTGACTTTTATACTTTCCAACCCCAGCAAGCACCCACTCTAATGTTCTTGATAATATTACTACTTAGTGTTAGTGAGTGGCTGAAATGCTAAGACATGAGCAGCCCTTTAGAAAATGTCTCCCATTTTGTGAACCCCCCACCAATAAATATTGACAAATATCAAGTTCACTTTTAAGCTGTTCCACCAAAGAATATACTATATCTCTTCATTTAGCCAAATATATTATTATATCCTTTAATTCTTCTAGTATTGTCTCCATACATGTCAGTCTTTGTTAGGGTAAACCCTAGCCACGTTATAGCTTTTGCTGCTTTTTTTAAAAAGACATCTTTGTTCTTTTTTTTTTTGGAATGGTTATTCACATTATAGAAAAATGCTATTGATTTTTAAATTTTATTTTGTACGCAGAACTGAAAAAAAAAAATCTTGAATTAGGGAGGGATTTGTTAAACATAGTGTCAAAGGCAGAACACCTAAGAAAAATATTTGCCAAGAAAACCTAATAAAGTCAAAAACATATGACAATTTGAGGCAAAATATTTGCTACATATATGACAGAAATTAATACTCTAAATATATAAAACATTATTACGCAACAAAAAGAAAATTGTCAAATATGAGCAAAGAGCATGAAAAACAATTAGAAAAGGAATAGGATATCCAGCAAACATGAATTAATGCTCAGTCTTATACGTAATGAGCCTTTTTGCATTATCGTATGCATTAGTTGAGATTCATGTCGTAGTGACAGAATCTCAACACAATGTAAATTATGCAAAAAGGAAAACTACTGGCTCAGTTAACTAGCATATCTGGGGATGACTCCTGCTGCAGTTCCAGGCAGACCCGAGAGTTCACACCTCACAGTTGTTGTCTCTATTGGATTTCATTCCACAGGCTGAGTTAGTCCACTTGGCAGACAAGAGAGCTGCCGGTAGCTCCTTCCAACCGAGCAGACCAAGCTAAGAATCTCGCAGCTCCCTTCAATGCTTGTATAGGAAACCTAGCAAAGACACCGGTCCTGGGTGGGTCACCCACCTACACAGGATAGAGAGTAACACTTCGCAAGCAGGAGAACAAACTTGATAGGGTGTTTTCCAATGCAACAAAATTTAAAAACCTCGCATCATTATAAACAAACAAACAAACAAAAACCAATAAACTGATTGCCTGTGGAGACAGTTAGATAAGGAGCAGGGAAGTTTCCAAGGACTTACTCCATAATTTTCTTTAGGGCCCTGGTGGCAGCAAAACCTCATTACAGAAAGTCACCTCCCAAACCGCTAGCAGGGACTTGCGGGCCAGAGTGGCTTGCTTTAGACATTATATCCTGGTCCTCAGAGAGAAAGCTTCTTGCAGAAAGAGAAGAAGCAATTCCATCTTGAGAGACAAGAGCAAGGATTGGAAAGGTCTAAGGTGGGGGGCGGGGGGCAGCAGTGGGAGAGGGTCAGTTGATCTAAACTCTGCAAGAGTAGCTTTCTTAGCGAACAATGTGGTTGTTTCAGATTGTTTCGTGGTTACGAAAACAATCTGAAGCATGTGAGAGGCACACTAACTTTTTTTTTTCTCCCCACTAAATTGACAGGTTGGCAGGTTTGAGGCCTGTGTCCTTTAGAAATCCCGTTGCACAGCGTGGGGGTTTAATTCAGCCAGAGAGGCAATAAACAGCACGAAGGTCACCGGGAGCCTCTACTTGGAAGGGAAAATGTTTTGTTTTATGAAAAATACAAAGTGCAGAGAAAATTGAGCCTACCAAGGGATGACGTGAAGACTGCAGAGAGCAAATAATGAAATTCTGTATTCCCATGGAACTTTGCACAAAACCTGAATTCCCTCTGACCACAGATCCGCCACCTTCTAGATGCAAATACCTTCAAATGGTAAATGGCATTTGCAGTTCTGCATGGAGAGATGAGGCCGCTACAGGGCAGAGAGAAGCCACCCTGGTCCTATGTTCTATACCCCTTTCCCTGGCTGTGGGGACATCTGAGCACACACAGAGAAAGGGGCGAGTGGGTAAGAGCCTGCCAGTCATAATAGGAGAGGAGCCCAGGGACCATCTTCTCTCCACTGCTTTCCCCTGGACTTGGGGTTCCACAGAGGGTGACACAGTCCCTTAATACCAAGAATTTAACACTCACTGTCAGTAGTGGGTAACATTGTGAAGTATTAGGTATTATTTTCAATTTTCCCATTTAAAAGTCCTTGCTTTTCATTTAACTTAACACTCCTACTGTATGTCTGCCTTAAAGCCTCGGAAGTAATAGATGTTAGGAGACATTCAGAGATGAAGACACCACAGCTCAAGAAGGGATGAGACGAGTGGAAGCACTGTTGCACTGTAACATGGGACATTATAAGCGTGCCATCAGAAAGGAACAAAGTGGTACACACAGCTAAATGCAGGAAAGGTTGTGCAGGATTGTGGGGATTGAAAAATATTTCTGAAAGAGGTGCAATATGGGGATAGCAATGAAAAAGGAATGGTTGCCACCAGGAGAGAGAGGAAAAAAGTTCTTCCAGATCAAGGCAAGTGTATGTATTTAGGACTGAAGAGTATGCAATCCGAGTGGAATTGTTTATATTTGAGAAAAACATTGTTACATAGGACCGTAAAACTAGGTTGGGCCCGGCTACTTCCTGAGTCATCTAGCCCGCTCACCTTGCCAGAAGAGAAAGTTGGTTACATGTGTTATTATTGTTTGTGTGTTGCTCTATTTCCCCACACTGAACGGCAAGTTCCTTGGAGGCATGGGGGAACTATATCCAGTGTCTGCCCAGCAGGGGTCTATGTGTCTCTCTCCTAGTCCAGAGACTTACTCCTAAGAGGAGCATCCCTTGCCCTAGGCCACTATTCAATAGACTGCCTTGTAGAGAGAGAGCTATGCCAGAGTCACGCCCCTGGCCTCCCTCCAGTGCCTCCATCAACACCCGCCCAGGGAAGAGCCCACGCAGGCCCTTTTGCTCTTTCTCTCTGGAAGCCTCCTGTCCACAGAAAGTGGGCGTCTTGCTTTGCTCCTTTCTGCTCAGCTTTTACAGGCTATGCCCCTGTGTGGGCTGGGTAGGGATGGGGAGGGGACTCTGGAATCTAACGCTGTGTCTGGCTGGGTAATTCTATTTAATTCTTGGTTTCAGTATTAAATGGAAGCCCACTTGTCCTCATCGCCCAACAGCAGTAATAAATATGGATTTTCATTTCCATTTCTTGACACCTGCATCTATCTCTTGGGTGTTTCTGAACTCGGGGACAAGAGGCGTATTAGAGCCCCCTTCAATGCCATAAACCTCAAAGAGCAGACCCTCAGTAAGAGTGTGTTGATTGAAAGAATGAATTTCTGATTTAATTACTGAAGACCAGTGCACGCAAGAAGCATCAAAGTCACCATCCTTTTCACACGACTGCTCTGTCAAGGCCCAGCTGTGTCAGGTGCAGCTGATAATGGCATCTTACCATGAGGTCATTTTGGATCACCATTAATTGATCATCTTCTCCTTCCTGTTTTGGACTATTCCATTTTTTTCTTTTCTATGTGAAATCTGTTTCTCAGTTTCTGGAAATATTCCCAACATCTTTTACACTTGGAAGAGACCTCCCTCCCCCCACCAGCACGCTCACCTACAACTGCTGCTTCACTAATTTCTTATCTCCACCTCTGCTGCCAGGGACTTTAATAATACTTGAGGTTACAACTACAGATGCCCTTATTGTAAGTGCATCCCCATCTGCTCAGGGACATACCTCTTACTCAGAATACATTTGAGGTGGAAAAACTGAGCCCTTGGCTTCCTATTCTTTCACATATCACTCACCAGGACGATGTCATGCACAGTGCACTGAAGACCCAGGAAGTTTTTTGGTTTTTGTTCTTTTAAATTCACATTTGATTTGAATTTTGTTTCATTTGAGAATACAATGATACTCCCAAGAACTGGATATTACATTTTATCAAGAGCATGCCATCTACAAGAAGAAATCCATCTACGGTTTGAAGCTTGGGTTTTAACATTCAAATAACTTTCTGAAATTGGATGGCCACGTCTAGTAAAGTTTCTTTAAAAATGAAGAAACTCTAAGCTCACTTGGACTAAACAAAGTTGCAGCTTGGGGATATGACTGAAACAAAGGAAGAGTTTAAGAGCTCAGTTTCTGCAAATCTCTGGACAGAGATGTCTGAGCATCAGGTAGAATTTAAAAAAAAAAAAAAGGACGTAGAGCCCATTGAAAATGGAAAAACAATTAAAAATATATTGAAAGGAGAAAGAAAAAGAGAAATCATTCCTAATTAATTCTGGTGCCCTGCTCAACCTCAGCCTCTTTGTAATCCTACTGGGAACATCTTTATTGATCTGGGGGTCCTGCAGCACACTTCTGATGCTTATCTCAGCATAAAAACAGACTCTTGTGATGAGCAGTGATTTAATTACATGACAATCACCGTTAACAATGCATGGCGAATACCAAAGAAAATATGCAGAGTAGACAGGCAGTGATAAATGCAAAGAGATGGCACTGACTTTCTGTAAAGTTTTTAGCTAAAATTCCATAGGTACTTTTCTCATGGAAAATAAAAGTAATATTCAGTGACTTGAATATCTAAAAATGGACTTCATTAAGAAAGTTTAAATTTTAAAATAATAATTTGTATTATATTAGTAGAACCTGTTTGTAAAACCTGAGAAAAAGACCTAGGGTTAAGCTTTTCCACAAAATCATGAGGCTTTAAAAGGCAGAGAATTTCTCTTGTCTCAGATCCTCAAGACTCACCCAATGTTTACTTCCATAGTCACTATTTAAAAATTATCTAAAGGAACTAGTGGAAACTGAATACATTTTTCACAATAAGGCCCTTCCAGAATAAAATTTCAAGAGTGTTCAGATGTGTTATTATATATAGGCTATTACATATGTCAAAGCACATATTTAAGTCTAGGCATATTAAAAACAATACATTTCTGTCTTTATCACTAGACTAAGCTGGACTAATCAAAGCTATTTACTAGGTTAGAAAGATTTTTCACAGTGTTCATTGCCACAGGTTGTTTTAAAACATTTGAGCTGATACATACATATGTAAGGGCCAAAAACTGTGTTTAATTTGGTGCCATAAAATGTGGTTAACTGAACATGGTAGAATGGCTGTTTAGTTATGAGAGGCTAATAAAATGAAAGCATAGTGTGCGCGCGCGCACACACACACACACACAAGAATAAATCCACAAGAGTTAAGAGAGTGGAGTAAGAGACATCCCAGACAAGGGCTATGGAGAAGTGGGTAGACAAACAGAACACCAAAGTCTCAGGGCGACAGTTAATGCCAAATAGCAGCACTGGTGCAGCCATCCACAACCATGGTATAGACAAGGGAGCTCCTTTGTCCTTGGCAACCCTAACAAGGCTCAGCTTGGCATTGCTAGGGTCGAAAAAGGGCATGAATGAGAAGAGGATCTGGGAAGACAGAGATTACAGGCAGTTTATAAAGACACACGGTCAGTCAAGTCTCAGTCCATAAAATGGGAGGCGTCTTCTTCAGAGAGGACCAGTGACCTTTCAGGAGAGAGTTGAGGAAGAGTGTGTACCAGTCAAGGGCACGGGCTCCAAAGCCAGACTGGCTTTTTTCTTACCACCTGTGTGACTTTGAACACTCCTTAGCCAGCTATGCCAGGGTTTTCTCATGTGTAAAATGTCCATGGAAATAGAGTTAAAAATTTAAAAGATAAAAGAAAGAGAACAATATTATCTTCAGATTTGAGAAGATACTAAAAACTTACAGACTGCTATAGAAAAACGACTGAGAAATTAAAGAATATTATTGGTCAAATTATATAGTTAAGTAAAAGATGGAAGGAAAGAAGCAATAAGGTTTTCCAGAATACAGAGCAAAAGAGAAAATCTGGAAAAAAAAGAGAGATAAAAGATTATTAAAAGATACCTTACTTCCGTCTATACTGAACCCTGTGAAAGAACAAATGGGAAGGAGGAACTACTGGATAAATTATAATTTTCTAGACCTGAATTGGATAACAAGGTTCAGTTTGAAAGCGTTCATGTCAGCTTGATAGTCAACATGAATGAATTGAAAAATGACATAGGTCTAGATAAATTCTCATGAAATTTCAAGAAAAGATAGAGAAAAGTTCTTTAAAAAGTTAAATGAGAAAGGAAACATGGTTGCGACTTAATGGTTACACTTTAAATACACTATTACAATGACTGGTTACTTCAATCCAATCATGGCCCAAATCCAGAGAAAGAGTTCCCCAAACTAACCAATCTAAAGGACTTGAACTTTTTGTCTAAAGCCTCTACTTGTAACAGCTTGTTCAAAAAGAATTAATTATGATTATCCACTTGTGATTTTCTGAAATGATAGGAGACAAGTACAACATGACTAATTAAAAACTAAGATTTGGGGAAATATAATCCCAAACTATATCTAATGATGTTTCATCCTTCACTTCCACTAAATATTACTATAGAACGTTATTATAGAACATTGTTACAGAATAGAATGGGCTAATCCAGTGTCAAAATCTTAAAAAATGCAAACATATTGTACTGTGACAGTGTTTACAATTCTATTACTAAATTTATCATCCTATTATTTTAGTAGAGAAACTGAATTAGAATGTATTGCAATTTTGTACTCAACATTTCAACAATTAATATTAGTGATGACATAAAGAATTAGCATTTTGAAGCCTGGCTTTTATTCAGCTGAGACGAACCTCCTATCTTGTCCCCACTACAGGAAAGCATTTTCTTCTCTAATCCAGAGTAGTATTATCTCTTTCCCTCCTTCACCTCTGGAGCTGACCACTAACTAGAGGTTGGGAGGCTTCTTAATGGGATGGCCAATACCTTTGAGATAAATAAATGCCCACGACTCTCTCCCCAACTGTTTTCAAGCACCGATAACTATTTATGTTGAAGTTCATATAAGAGGGCAGATTCGGATCAAAAACCTGGATTTTCTGATTTTGATTTTGGTATTCTTTATATCATCCCATGCTGCATTTGAGCCTTTAATAGGAATCATTCCATAATAAAAAGGATGTGGTGTTTTTCCCCCCACATACCATTGTCTTTCAGTGATGCTCTGAATAAATTAGGAATGTGTTTATGTGTATATGTGTGAATGTGCACCCACCTGTGATGGTCCAAGTACAGCCCATACAAGCATAAGAAATTCTTTGAAAATAAATACGGATGAAAGAATTTTCTAAGGAAAAAAGACAGAAATGTGCTCCTGCGAAAACTGGCAATAAAAACCAATGCAATATTATTCTCTTTAACGCATCCTATAATTTTTTACCTAAAGAGGAGACCCTGCATCAAAATTAAACCTCACTAAATATTTCTGCTTATCAATCCTTTTTCCTTTATAGTTCTTTTACTTATTTTTAAAATAATTTTTGTATTTTTCAATTACAGTTGACAAACTATATTAATGTCAGGTGCACAATAGTGATTAGACATTCGTGTAACTTATAAAGTGATCACCCTGATAAATCTAGTACCCATCTGACACCACACATAGTTATTACAATATTATTGACTATGGTATACTTTACATTTCCATGACTATTTTGTAAGTACCAATGTGTACTTCTCAATCCCTTCCCCTTTTTCAGTTTGACTTTAGTTTTTAGTAATTCCAGGACACTATGCTTCCAGACGTTCTCACTGTACTTCTCTTTCTTATACTTTCAGTCGATAGCGAAGGAAGAAAGTAGTCTGGCGTGTAGTGTTTGGCCAATATCCATCAAATGTTTCTCTCTCTAAATAGTTGTTTTTGCAATTCAGCTAATGTGACATGAAACTTCAGTCATTTGTATTTTCTGTTGCATATTAAATCTGGATATCTACAGCATTAGAATCCACAATATGAAAACAGTTGTTTGTAATTTCATATATATTTTCACTGTCTTCCCTCATGGCTGTTATAAAGAAAATGAAAATAAATCTTTGTTTCCTAAGGTTATTTTTTTTTCATGAGTACTCATACATCCTGTTTTTACATAATTTAATGCACATAGACAAAGTTACTAGATTTTTACATTTTTTAAAAACTGACTACTGAGCAAAATATTTTGAACAGCCCCAAATAATTATGGTCTTATTTATTTATAAATTATATACTTACACAAGGCTATTAAAATATTATGTACAATATAAAACATGTCAGAAGGGGAAGTTTATTATATTAGATACAAGTAACTATAGACTATAGAATAGTGGAAGTAAAATGGTATTAACTTTGTTGGAGTTCATAGATACAGGTTAGAGTTCCACTCCACCCAGTATTATTGCTAGGTGTGTATATATATATATACACACACATACACACACACACGCACACATATACACATGCACACAATATATAATATATAACTTACGTTATATATTATATTAATAATATATGTAATTGTATATAATATATTCTTCCTAAAGAAGTTCATGAAGACAAGCAAAGAAACTATGATAGCATAACCAAAACTTATACACGACACATCACCCCAACTACAAGATCTGACCTCAGCATGTACCCAGATGTAACGGGGGAGGATAAACTGTTGATGGTTTCAAAACCTACAGGTTTCAGCAGGGGCCTCTAATGAGCCTGTGATGAAAAGAACCTGCAGATTCCCAATAGGTACTCGGAGGCACCTGGCAGGCAATGTGAGGACGGCAGCTGACACAAGGAAGGGCTTCTGCAAACTCCAGCCTTTCGGTCTGCGCCTGCCTGGGGCCCAGGGAGCTCCCAGGGCACCATGAACCCTCAAATCTCGAAACCAATAGACCAAAACCCCCTAGTAAGTTAAAGAATTGCTATGAATGGAAACACAGTTGGGCAGGACAGGGATACTAGAGAAAAGAGAAGGTTCACAGAGCAGCGGCAGAGGCGAGAAAAGGACAGGACTGAGAAGTGCAAAGCCATGATTTTAAATCACCTTTTGCAAGGACTATGGCTATGAAGCTATCCTGACCCACATCTCTACTCTAAAACTTCAGGGAAAATAATTTTATGTAACACTGAATAACAAGACACCAACTGGATAGCCATCTGAAAGTAACAGTTACGACGAGCCTTATTTCAAACAGTATAGCAAACTCATTTCTGGATTTTTCGACCTAAACGCGAATGTAACACCATACAGTGGTTGCCCCACCCCTTGTCCCCCAGGTATATGTTCCGAGACCCCCAGGGGATGCCTGAAACCACCGGCCTTACTGAGCCCTATATATACTACATTTTCCTATACATACATAACCTGCGACAAAGTTTAATTTCTAACTTCAGCACCGTACGAGAGTAACAACAATAACCAATAATAAAATAGGACAACTGTAACAATTTACTGTAATAAAGTTAGGTGCATGTGCTGTCTCCCAAAACACCGTATTTTCTTGTACTCACCGTTCTTGTGAATTTGAGCTGATAGAAGCGCCTCCAGGATGAGATGACATCAGGCCAAGGACGTCGGGTTTGGCTGCCTTTGACCTGAGAAGCGCTTTCTGGCTTCTCGGCGGCCTAGCGGAGCGGCAAACCTCGCCGCCCGGGCGCTTTCGGGCCGTTATTAAGTAAAATAAGGGCCGCTTGAACACAAGCACTGCTTACTGTGCGTGACGCTCCGGCCAGCAACCTCCGGGACACCTTCTAAGTAACGAAGGAAGAAGTTTTGTGCCTAACCACAACCTCAGGAGCCCCCAAGGGCGTGGAAACGCCCAGAAACGCCCGGAAACGCCCGGAAACATGGAGGACTCAGCGTCGCGCCTGACCGAGCGCAGCACGTGAATTTCATTTGCGATTTCCTCGCGCGAGATTTTGTCACGTGAGCATTCTCACATGGAATTTCAGGGCGCGACCAGGAAGCGCGCGAATTACAATTTACACGTTGTTGCCCTGGCTGGTGTGGCTCAGTTGGTTGGAGTAAATTGAAAGGTTTAAATGTCACGACCCACACCTGGTCCGGGCGAGAGGCAGCTAATAGATGTTTCTCTCCCTCTTTTTTCTCCCTCCCTTTCCCTCGCTCTAAAATCGATAAGCATTCCCTCGGTGAGGATAAAAAAAAGTTATACGTTGTTTATTGAACGGTTTATTTCTGCACTTTTCCATTTAATATTTTCAGACCTTATTTGAGGGCAGATAACTGAAATCGGAGAAAGCCAACTGCAGATGGGGAGACCAAGTAAAGCTTTCAGACGCCATCATAGGAGGAACGTCTCTATGACTTTAGACAAAAAGTTCTTAAGCAAGATGCAAAAAGCACATACAAGTGAAAAAGTAATAAATGACACTGCATCAAGTTTAAAACTCCTTTTTATTAAAAAACACCATCGACACATCATAAAGAGAGAGAAGGCAAGTCATAATATGGGAAAAAAATGTTCGTGAAACCTCCACAATTGGGGTTCTATTATTCCTATTTTACACATGAAGAAACTGAGGCCCCAAGAAGTGTGTTGACCAAAGACAGACAGGAAATTAGTACCGTTGTACCAAATCTTGAACTTGAACCTCTGTCTTTCTGGCTCCAGGTCATTGAGCTCAACCAGCTCCATGCTAGTAATAATCCCCTGCTAATGAACAGCAGATGGAAAAGGGAGAACTGGCTTTTACTTCAGCCTGGTCCAAATTGGGATGCAATCAGTCCTCTGAGTTTTCTCCCTTTTGAATAAGGCCTACTTTAGCCCTGGCTGGTATGGCTCAGTGACTTGAGTGTCAGCTTACGAACTGAAGGGTCACCTGTTCGATTCCCCATCAGGGCACATACCAGGGTTGCAGGCCAGGTCCCCAGCTGGGGGTGTGTGACAGGCAACTGATTTATGTCTCTCTCACATTGATATTTCTCTCTCTCTCTCTCTCTCTCTCTCCCTCCCTCATCCTTTCTCTAAAAGTAAATAAATAAAATCCTTTAAAAAAATAAGGCCTATTTTAGGATATACAAAATTTTTGTTGCCTCTGAATTAGAGAATGGGCAGCTATAAAAGACAGTGGATAAAACATAGATCCAGTAAAGTAGAAATTTTATATATTAGCAGGACATTGGGAGAGAAGTTCAAAACCCGCAAGTTTAAAACTTAATGGGAAGTTTTAGGATCACATGTAAATTGCATTCATGTATAGTCCCAAAGGACTATGAATAATCAAAATCTAGGCTAAAAACTAAGGTTAGGAGGAAAGGGGGCATTAATTATTAAAATGAATGAGACACTATTCATTTGGAAAACAGCCAACATGAATACTCAATAGAAATGGACAGCTTGACCAAGTAACCATTTATAAGAAGCAACGAAAAGGACTGTCAGGAGGAAACCTCATCATTTAAAAGTCGATAGTTCTAAAATTGCTCAGACCCTAGAGTATTTGCCCCCCACCCCCGGGTCCCCCAGTCATGACTCTTTTTGAAGTGGTTCATGTAAAATCAAGAATTGGAGCACAGATCAAAACCTTAAGCCCAGACCGACCCTGTTAATTATGCAAAATATCTTTGTAATGGACTAAAACTATGATTTCAAAGTGCTTTGAATATAAATGACCATCAATAAATGGTACCTACTGGTATGATTGTCTCTGGGCCCTCTGTCTTATATGTAAATATATTACTACAAATTATGAAGCTTCCACTTGAAAACAGTGAGTGGAGGGTGGTTTTCTAGCAAGAATCATAAAATCTGTTTGCTATTTAAATAAAAGAAGTTAGTAGAAGATTCAGTAGGATCTCACAAAGATCCAGTTTTAATTTGCTGGGAAAAGCAAAACCACTTGTGTTTTTTAAGGCAGTGATGATTACAACTACTAGATCTAGTTAAAGAGAGGTGTCTGGTCAGTGGGTGGAAGGAATCAAGGTCATGTGCTGTCTTATTTTAGCATCTTTATTAATGATTTGAAAGAGAGAATATACAGCACAAATATTTCAGGTAATTTTTAAGTGAAATTATCTATCTATGGTACAGACAATATTCTTCTATAATGAAGGGCTTTTTCTCTAATCAGAATTATATGCTAGGTATCCCTTCTAAATTCCCTGGAGCAAAAGTTTCTGCACCTGAGGGTGACAAGAAACACAGTCAAGTGCATTTAAGTTCCAGTGTTTAAGATGGCACATGCCCTGTGTCTCTCCCCTAGTAAGCTCAGCTCTGCTCAGAATTACGACTACACCACTGGAGAACCTGTCCCCTGTTCGCTCCTGTCTGACCCTTCCTCAAAGTCAGAGACTCTGTCTCCCATTTGTTGTATCAGATTCTCATCAACCTCCCATTTCTACCTGGGCTCAGCCCAACATGCAACACACATAAAATGCAGGCAATTCATGCTTCAATTTGGAAAAAAAAAATCAATCTGCTATCTCCATTAACTGTATAAGGAATGTTCCACTTGTCCCTATTATCCTTTTTTTTTTTTTTTTTGGTTGGATCATTTCAACTTGTGCAGGCCTTTTGGGGGTAAACATACAAAAATAAGAACAAATTTAAGACAAGCATTTACCACTATGTAGACCACAGTTACCACGACCAGATCATAATCTGGTAGATGCATACGAAATCAGTCGTGCCTGCTATTTGCTATGCAGTTCAATGATTTCACGTGTTTTTACTTTTCCGACCATTTGTTTTGATCTAACAATGAAAACACATGCAGAAGGGAGGCTTGTACGTATAATCTTAATGAATTAAAGGAATGGGAAACAAATTGAAATCTTAGGACTTCTCAGCTATAAAGACTGGCCTAATAAAATATTTCCCAGAGAAAAGCTGGATTAAATCATAAATGAGTTGAACGCTGGCGCTCAGAAGACAACTGGCGCTCAGAAGACAACTGGCTCCACAAAACCCACTCTTCACCCTGAGGTTTCAAATGCAGCAAGAGGTAAGCTTTGAATGTTTTGCCTGAAAGCACAGGTTCTTTGGATTTTAATTGGAGTCTATGGAATAATTTTTAGAGATACCTGGAATTTCACAAAAACTTAGGAATATATGTGTATATCTATATACCTACACATATTGAGGGAGGGGCTCCAGAATGTGGCATAGAATTATTTTGAGCTGAAAGCATTTGAGAATCAACGGATACAGGATTTTTTTCCCCCTGAACTTCTTTATCTGAATTAAAGCAGAGCCTCCCCAAAGAACTGTTGTTTTAAATCCACTCCCCAAGGGCAACCTGGGAAGATTGACTCTTAACACCTGAGATGATGGGAAGACGCTGCACTTAAAGAGAGATCGCCAGGAAACAATCACATCTCTAGTCTCCTAGGGACCGATCTGTTTTTCCTAAAAGCCATTCGTGTTCCCATGTGTCATTTGTCCCTTCTTCCCCTTCTAATAAGCCATTTGTCTTCCTGTTTTACGTGCCTTTCTTCTCTTTTCCTTCACCTGTTAGGACTGTGTATAAGCCTCTTAAATCCTATAGTAGGTGATCAGTTAGAAGTTATTTTTAGTACTCCTGATAACAAAGTTATTTAAAAAAACAATGATGGATTTGGGCTAAAATAAAACTGAGTTTCACATGCAGTAAGATCATGTGGGAACCATCTCTTTTCGCTTTATTATTGAAAATGACTCCCAGCTCTTACCCAATTTAAAAAATTTATTCAAATTTGTTTTCACCTTTCATGTTTAAAATACTTAAAGTGATTGGCCTCAGTTTCTTTTATTCTAAATTAGGGATAAAACTGTCATGCTTCATAGTTGTTTGTTTTTTTTTTCTGTAGTACACATGCAGAACATTACACAGGTTATAAGTTTACAGCTCCATGAATTTCACAAAGTAGACAGGTTCATGTTAACCAGATCAAGTCGACAGAACATTAACATCATCCCAGGAGCCCATTCATGATCTCAGTCTAGACCCCCAGCCTCCCAACTTCCAACACCACAGATTACATTTTGCCAGCTTTTCAATATTACATAAATGAAATCATGCATTAAATTTTTCTGTGCTTGTCTTATTTCATGTGTTTAACATTGTTTGTGAAATGTATCCCTGTCGCTGCATATAACACTAGTTTTTTATTTGAGTTCTGTATGGTATTCTATTGCAGAATCACAACTTACTGGCCAGCTCTTATTGGTCCAACAGATATTGATGGATAGACACTATTCCCAGTTTGGAATAACACAAGCAGTGCTGCGCTGAATATTCTTGGGCCTGTCTTTTATTGAACGCATGCACATTATCTGTTGGTTATCTACCTAAGAGTGACAGGGTGGGAGGGCTTGTAAGGTATGCGGATGGTGCCTTTAACAGAAACTGCCAGTTTTGCAAAGGTGTCACACCAATGTACATTTCCACTCACCAGCAGTGCATGAGAATTATTTTTCCATGTCTTTGACGACACTTGATGTTGACTTCTCTATTTTAACTGTCTCAGGTTATATGCACGTGTTGTTTTGCGGATTCAATTTGCATTTGGCTGATGACTAATGAAGTTGGGTGCCTTTTTTGTACGCTTACTGGCCATTTGGATACAACAGGTAAAGTACCCGTTCAAGTCTTTAGGCCATTTTTCTACTCGGTTTTCAATGTAGGAATATTTTATGTATTCTAGATAAGAATATTTTGTGAGGTTATTTAGAGAGATTACATACCCTCCCCTGTTTTGTGGCTTATCCTTCCACTATCTTAATATTTTTTGAGAAAATATTATTTTTAATGATCTCCAATTTATCAATACTTTCCTTGTATGATTAACATCTTGTCTCCAGCCTAAGAAATCTTTGTTTACCACATATATGTGAAAACATTTTTCTATGTCATGTTCTGAAATCTTTATTTTGTCTTCCACTTTTGGATCTGCAAATTTATGGCGAACTGATTTTTGTGAGTGGTATAAAGAACAGGTCAATTCATTTTCCCCACTTGGATCCTAAAATCACCCAGCATCATTTTCCAAAAGGGCCTCTTCCCTACACACTGCAAATACGTTACCTTTGACATAAAATAGGTCAGAGGTCACACCAAATACATGTGGGTCTACTTCTGGTCTTTTCTACTTCTTGTCTAATACCGCACTATCTTAGTTACAATAGTTTTGTAACACAGCTTGGTACCCGCTAGTGTTAATCAACTTCCAAACTGCTTTGGTTCTTCTCGCCCTTTTGTAATTCCACACACATTTTAGAGTCAGCTAGCTCATTTCTGCCTAAAGAGCTTTATAATTTTTATTGGGCTTCCATTCAATCTATCGACATCTTAATATATTGAATCTCCTAATCCATGAATCCCTTCATTTATCTATCTCCTCCCTCTCATTCTTTCTGTGTAGAGGCTTATATATCTTTCATAATTTTACATCTATATTTGTAAATAATTTTGGTAGCAATTTTCCATTCTTGTATCACCTGGTGAGGTTTTGAAATGAGGATTATATGGGCCTCATAAAATGTGTAGAAAAGTGTTAGCTTTTTTCAGCATTTGTATAAGATTTGTTTTTTTCCATGAATATTTAGAGCAACTTCATATTTTTATTATTAAATTATTAAATTACATCTACAGCACTTAGGAAGTACCTGTCATTTGATAAGTGCTATAAAATGTTAACTGTTCTTACATGCTTGACTATCCATTTTCCCCATGTAAATCTCTATATTAAAATGCCAGAACAAAATGGCAGTCTTTATAAAAAGAAACTTTTATAAAGAGGTAATAGCTTTAACCTGTTCTTTAGAAGTCACCCTTCAATTTTCATTCAATTATCAACTGACTATTCATAATATTTTCAGAGGATATTCTATTTCAATTTTTCAACCACTCTGCTGCCATAAAAGTTAGATTAATACTGTATAAAGGAGAGGTGGGCCTTGACAGAGGAGGGTTTTAAGTAACAAATACGGTTAACTCTAGCTCATGCTGATGAACAATTTTTTGTAGCTAATAGGTGAACACTGAGTTTATGACACATCTAATTTTTCCCTTATTAATATCATTCCATAGAGTGACTTTAAGGAGGTCTATGGTGTTGACCTTCTTCTAGTCCTAGCTACTGCCCTCCTTCTCCCCTCTCTTCCCAGTGAAACTTTTCAAGAGCTACCTTCATTCAGAGTCTCCATTTTCCTATATCCAATCACTTCTCAGCCCAAATCCGTTTTCCATTCCTAGCACTCCACGAAAATGGCTTGTTGACAAGATCCCCCAAATTGCCATGTCATGAAATCAAGGTCATTATGCTGTCCTCTACTTATGTGATATCAGTGAAATTTAGCACTATTGAGCACACCTGCTTTCTTGAAGCACTATCATTAAAGTCTATGAAAGCCCATGCTTCCTGCTTTTCCTCCTCCCATTCTAGTTCTCTTTACACTCTTAGGTGACTTCTCTTTATCCACATGCCTTTGAGTGTTGAGTTCAAAACTCTTCAAGCCTGTAGCTTCAATCCTATTCTATGAATGCAGGCCCTTAAATGTGTCTTGTCTCTCTCAAGTACAGTGCATTCATTCTGTGTTCCAGATCCATACATTCATTTACCTCGACATCCCCCTTTAGAGGCTCCTCAGGCACCACAAATTCGATGCCATTGAAAACTAGGCTCATGCAGTTCGTCCCTGGCTGCTCCTGTAATTCTCTCCCTCAACCAAGGGCAGCGCCATCTTCCTCGGCCTGGAGATGAGAAGACTGAGAGTCATCCTTGACTGTACTCTCTCCCTCGCCCTCAGTCAAGTCACCACTCCCTTTACCCCCTAACCATCTCCCAATTTCACTTCCTTTTTTTTTTCTGTTTCCAGTGCCACTATTTGAAAGTCCAGGCCCCCATCAACTTATCAAGAGTTTTGCAACTGACTCTTCCCTGAACATTCCTAACTGCCAATCTGCAGGCAGAATTTTTTTTTAAAACTTTTGACTGTCGTGCCACTGCTCAAAAGCATCTGTGTAATGTCTGGCTCTATCAGGGGAATGTGGCGTGTTTTGTTCAGCTAGACCATCAAGGATAAATGACAAGAAAAAGAACCGAAAATTGTTCTACAGCCCACAGATATTATTGCCATAACTTATAAATAGTATCACACAATATAACCTTTGCATTTAATCAAGAAATTATTTCCCTGGATGGACCATGCTCATCTAGCCAGCTCAGCCCCCTGTTCTGAGAATCACACATGAAAGGGTAGAGAAAGGAAAGTCCTCTATGACCTAGTCAGTTAAATATATATTTATAGACTGTCTATTAGATATCAGATAGGATGGGCTAACCAGGGGAGGACAGAAAACATCAAACCCTCCGGTAACTATGAGCTATGGCAGAATATGACAGATGCCGGAAAGATATATAAGGTATGTGGATGCAAAAGAGAAGGGTGGAATCTCATCCAGCTAAGGAACTAAGAAAGCCTATTTTGGGCAGGAGACTTGTGAAAGTTTTCAAGGACAGTGGAAGTTATTTAGACAGAAACAGAGAAGAAAGTATTCCAAGTGACAAGAATAGTGTAAACAAGGCTTAACCTGGGGTAACGTCACCGATGCCATGGCCATATGCCTTCTCAACTAGGGTGGTGGCGACTGGAAATGGGCAAGACAGAAAAAAGTAAGATGCTATGTCAGCATTGAATCTACCCGATTTTATGCATTGGAAGAGGGGGGAAAGCAAGAAGAACAAAACAGGGGATGCCAGGGGCCTCCCCGCCCAGAAGATTCCAGTACCAATAAGGAAAACTGGAGAGCTAGAAGCAGCCTACAGGGCTAGGGGTCCCGGAGCCATGGAGGGGAGGAAACACTGAGTTTCTGCCCCGCTGAGGTAGAGATGCCTGTAAGACACCCAAGGCAGGGCAGGGGACGGGCGGGCGTGCGAGGTTTCAGAGGAGAGGTCACGAGGACCGCTTGGCCAAACTTCAGCTTATCTACTAAATTATCTTCAATTTTCACACTGTGAATCCACAATCCATACATTTTATCTAAAGCATTCTGGGATCTTCCCTACAAGTTTCTGATGACTTGTGTAAACCTTCCCATTTCACTTACAAATGACCTTCAGTTTTAACGTCCAGTGTGTACCGAATCAGTGAATACCTGTTTTCCATACACAGCTCATTAAGGGTAGGTTCGGTCCTGCCCCGGCGTCCCAATGGTTGTTTGGGGGCTAAACTTAACGCTGAGAATTTCAGTCAGGCTACAAAGGAAATAAGTCTAACTAATGATGCCTTCTTGTCAGGAGAATTATTTCATTTTGAAATTCTATAGAAAAAAGAACAACAATGAAGTATTGGTTCCACTTTTAAATAAGTAAGGGGTTGTTTTGCTGCTGAAAGTTTTCATTCAAATGACTGATCAGATCTCACATGTCTGTTTAAAAATGTCTGACTTAGGTCTTTACAAAATGATAGACTATGATAAACTAGATGATAGCTGGGAGTGAGACAATGAGGCATTGTTTACACAGAAGATTGAGTAACTGGTTTAACAAAAGAGGTTCTTGGGTATCTATTGTATGTACAACTAAGAGATTTACTGGAGCTTTTATAATTTCTGCAAGACTCTTTCCAGCCAGCTTCATTAACTTGAAGTAAATCAAATCATGCAGAAATCTGGCGCAGCCAGAGAGCAACCCAGGAAGATATAATATGAAGAAAAACAGACACGGAACGATAAGGTTTAGAATCTTTGGCATTTTTCATAAACATTTTGTTTGAAGATTATTAAATTACAACCCAGAGAGGGGAAAAAAAAACATAGTAAAACTCACTATTAAATCAGATCTTTTTTACCTCAACTTCTCTTTACAATACATATATATTTTATATATATACATATATATGCACAAGGTATGTGTCAACAAAATATGTCTTTACAACGTACATGTCATTTGAAAAGAAATAAATTTTCATATATTATATATATATATACACATATATATGCCCCAAATTGGAATTTTTACTTGTGGAGTGTTACTTTGAAATGGTGGGTCCTGCAGGAATCAGGTACTCTTAAAGGAAGTGGTACTTTTCTAGGAAAGGGGCTCTCGGATACATTTTTATTATGGGTAGCTTATTTTACCCAGAAGAGGAACAAAAGACCAATTTGGACTGCTAAAGTATTTTTACTTTCTGCTCAAAAAAATGCTGGCAAATGAAGTGCGTACAACGATCAGGTCGTAAGCAGCCACATTTACTGGGCCCTTGATCCTTAGTCTTTACCTTTCTAAATACTCTCAGAATTCATTCATGCATTCCCTCCCCCTTTCTGAAGCTATACCGTTGACATTTTATTTTGGAAAGAAGCAAACAGTAAAATTGAAAGAAACAGTGTTTCAAGGCAATCCGGTCCTTTCAGGAACCCTTCCCTTTCCGATGAGCGTCCCCTTTGGACCTCCTCGGGGCACCCATTGCCAGCAATGGGCTGGGGTGCAGCTGGCCCCCAGCACCGAGGAGCTTACAGAAATGTTACACACAGGTCTCCACTAACCGTGGCTGAACGATTCCCAAAGATGTGGGCTACTCCTGGCCATTATTTAAAAATCTGTTTAGAAGATACTTACTTGAGTCGATGATGTCTATCAAAGACTTGTTAGCTCAGGGAATAAAACTGACTCACATGAACAATAACCTGAAAGGAGTGTGGGGGTGGGGAGTGAAAATAAGTGAATCTTAATGAGAATCTGCCGGAGGTGTGAAAACAAGCTCTAAGTCACTCTCGAATCCAAGTGGTCTCCTGGCTGTTCTCAAGGAGGATGTTCAGACCCACGGCAGCCTTAATCTTGCAGTCTCCGGATGGTCTCCTTCTGCTGGGTTGACCCGCTGTGCAAGTAGGACACCCAGGCGTGTGCATGTGTCCAGCTGCGTGTGTGCATCTGTGCACTTGAAGAAGGGGGGAGGATACAGAGAGGGCGCCAGACAACACACACGTCAGAGTGACACCACAGGTACCGCCAAAAGAAT
The DNA here is from genome assembly GCA_004026545.1 of Mormoops blainvillei. Lineage (NCBI taxonomy): Eukaryota > Metazoa > Chordata > Mammalia > Chiroptera > Mormoopidae > Mormoops > Mormoops blainvillei. Next base: position 160,299 of record PVJD01000005.1, on the reverse strand, counting down.
GATAACATCGGTCTAATCACCCAAACCCAGGAGCGGGCGCTGGTGTCCAAAGTCAGGGCGCATGTCCTAGAGAGCACTGCGCTTCTTCCGAAGGGGGCTCTGGCCGCTGCAGGGCCTCAGCTCCGTGTACTGCACCTGTGAAAACAAACAGACATGACGCTGGCGGTTTGGTAACCCTAGCTCACCACAGTGTGTGTTAATGGCTCCCCAAGGACAAACCAAGGCAAAGGAAGGAAGGTTCAAAGGTAATGAGTCATTTTCTAAACACAGGAACATGGAGGGATTAATTACAGGAAGGATTTGAGAAGTCATGCATCATTTCTTGAAACCAAAATATTAAAAGCAGATTTTTCTAATGAGATGCACGGGGGTCTATGGGCTCTGGGCACTCTGCTGGGGGATTTTACTTGTGTGTGTGCCCCTTTCCCCCATGAGTAAATTTAATAATGGCCTCTTGGGAATGCTTATCTTAGTATGTGATGCAGCAGCTTACTAAGAATTATTCATTTAAAAATATCTGAAATCTTGGGGAAAATGCCTCTGCAAATTATATACATTTATTTTGCCTGAGAGGGAAATAATGTTGAAATGGACACTGGCCCCAGCCTCATATAGATCTCTCTTAAAAATGAATTTCATTTCCAATGGAATGGCTAAAACATCTGTGACAAATATGAACCCTCGGGGAGTCCCCCAGGGGCAAACTGTCTATTGTGTTATTAGAAAGTGCTCTTTGCACAGAGGACCTTACGGGCCGACTGTATGCCTTCCTGGAATGTTCTTTTGTTAGGTTCCTCTGTATTCATGCCAGCTCCACCTGGATGACCGCTCTGAGGGCCAGTGCCTGCACCGTGCACAGGCGATCCTTGCCGGCCTCGATGGCAATTTGTATTCTGCAACGATGCGGCCACCAACTCACACTGCCACCCGAATGTCGGCATACTGCAACCCTATTGCTTCGGCGTGTGAGCTCAGACAGGCGGGGGGCAGAGTGGCTTTATTTACAGTATTGTATTGCAGACCATGTGTGCTCGCTGCTTTCAGCACTTGTGTGCAACTCCCCAGGGACTTCAGGTCCCATCACATACGCTGAGCTACACTGGGTCAAAAGCGGATACATGAGAAAAAGCCCACTGTCCTCAGAGTGTTTTGTGAAGGTCCCTTGTCACTCTTCCATGCAAAACAAGTACGGGCCAGGTGAGTATGTTATAATCATGTAGTGCAAATATTAATGAGTAATCATTTATAGAATACATTTTAATAGATAATTATATCAAAATGAAGGTTAAAGGATTATGGCATCACGGAGTCTATTTAAATCTCTAGACTTTGGTATGAAGTCGGGGTGGGACAGGGCGGGACAGGGTAAAAATCTCTGGGGCCTTTCAGCCCCATGTCCTTGAAATCCACCCGGAGCTTCCAGGGAACCATTGTGTCACAGTGGCCCAAAGATAAAAATTGATATTTGAGTTGGGATTCTCTCAGATAATAAAGAACTGTGTCTTTGATCACTGTGATGCTGTTTCATGCCACTGTCTCCTATCTATTGATTCCATGATCCCTAGTCTCCGTTACAGAAATTGTTGCCTGCCCCCTGTATTTCTAGCAGCCTAATCCATGGTGGCCCAGATGGGGCCCCTTGATGGGGTTTGCTGGTATTGTTGCCTTGGTTAATCTCTGTGTAGCCACATAAATGCAACACCACTGGACTAAGTGACCATTACCTGTGAATAATACTTCTGATTGATCTCAAATTATTTCACGCCGTCTCTGCCTCTGTGTGTATTAGAGTAAGTGGGGGCTTTGTCCTAAGCATCCCTAAATCTTTAGAGGGAAAGAGATAGAGGGGAGGACTAGGAGATAATTGGAGCAAACAAGAATAAAGGGAATAATCCTCCTATCCCCAACTTCCCATAAAATGCCTGCCATCCGGAAGAGCAGAAAAATAAGCCAGCCTCCCCTAGTCGCGGTCCTCAAACTCTGCCACTCGCTGAGCCTATCTTATCCTCTTTGGGGGAGGTAGGCGATCGAAAAAGGGACAAACACCATTACATTACAGCCACACAGTGTGAGTTCCCGATCATTCTTAAGTAGCTCTTTTTCAGGATAATTTTCCCCAATCATCTCATGCCTGGGACAAAGGTTTTCTTGCCACCTCCCCGCAAGCCAGGCCTCTTTAAGGATTTTCTGATTCGTTATCTCAATTACTCGCAGGAGCACAGCCTCTGCTCTGCTGGCTCTGGGGCTGGGCAGGCTTCAGTGCTGGGGTCCCCGTTGGTGGTGACCGTTCATTACGTACCTTTTGAACATCAGACGGTACCCTGGAGAGGAAGTCTAGTAGCTCATTATTGTCGATGGCATAGGGATTTCGAAGCTTCTTGGTAAATTTATTTATGCCTGAAAAACAGAAACATGGGGAGATCTCTTTGTCTGTCTGCCTGTCTGTCTGTCTACCTATCCATCTGTCTTTAAAACTTGCCTGACTGGGGAAGGAGGAGCATTCACAAGTAAAAATTAGTGTGAAAACAATCACTAGACCTCCAGCCATGCCCATGCGGCTGTCACGTGGAATCACGCACAAATGCCTTTTCTGGAAGGAAGGCAGGGGGGATTGTCGGAGAGGGGCTCTGCCTTCTTCAGCTGTGAAAACCCCATTACAATTCCAGCAGCAGGGTGGCAGAGACGCACGCAAAAACTGGGGCACTCATTGGTGTGTTTGGACTACGCTGATTAACAGCCACCTCTTCTAGGGAAACACAGGTCCCAGATGGGAAAAGACCTTCATTAGCCCAAACAAGTCTCTGCGTGGGGGGCTCTGGACCAACTGTAGCCGTGGGAGGTGCAGGGCCAGGGTTGTTTCTTTTTGGTGTTGTTGCTGTTAAAAAGAAGCTGCAGAAATCTATCTTCCCCCCTCCAACTCATTTTCACAGGTTTCTCCTCTCTCCCGGCAGGACAGAACTTGACATGTTGATTGTGCTTTGAGGCTGCAGGAAACTGTGAAAAGTTATTATTGGAAAATTATCTTCCTGTGGTTGCTAACTTAATTTATGGACCGCAACACGGGGGCGTGGGTTTCTCTAGGAGAAGGAGTCCGTGCTAATTGCAGCCGGGGACCGTGATGGTTAGCAAGGGGTTCACCATGGAAGGCGTGTTTGGAGGTGGCACCTTGGGCTCTGTCTGCCGTTTCCTCTCAGAGCCAAGTTTCTCTAACCACCTTTTGTCCCCTCTTCTGCTCCTCGCCTATGTCCACTACTTATAAACTGTGTTCTTTTTGCCAAACATCAACCCTTTTTCACGCAGAACTAGGTGGTCTTCAGAACTTCCGCCACCGAGAGCTGGTTTACCAAGGGTTACAAATGAAGGTCTCGTTAATTCCAATGATGCAGAGTGAGTTCTCACCTGAGGCATTTATACCTCGGCTGGCTCCAATTCACGGCCACGATGACACTTAGCTGTCTTACGGTTCCTGACACATACAAGGTGTGATGTTTTTCTAATTTCATTAGTTATTATTTTGCTTTTGTCTAAGGACAGGGCTTCCTGGATGGCATCGTCCCTGACACAATGCCAGCCTCCAGTCATCTCCTTAGACATGGTCAGGTTTACATCTGCTTTGCAAATGGCAACCAGCCATTGTTCACCAGTGAACGGAAGCCTGGTGGCTGGGCTGGTGGAGACACTTCTTGCAAATAATCCCCTTTCTCCCAAGTCAAAGCTGCGCCGTCTTTCTTCCCCCTACCCCCCCAGCCAGCTTTACATTTCCAGCTAAAATTTCCCCCAGTGTTCCTTTAAACTAAAATACACTCACTGTTTTATTCTAAAGACATTAATTGTAGCATGGGCTTTTTGGCAAAAGAAAACAGACAAGGCAAAATGATAAAGGGAGACAAAGGCATATTGAGAAAAGATGTATCTTCTATTGTTAATTATATATAGTGTGCACATCTGGAGTCTTTACAATGAAAAGCAAGGCAGGGATAATATCACAGCCAATCAAAACACCACATTCTTAGTTACTGAGATTATAAACCTGCACAGTAGCTCCACTGCACCACCAAGGGCAGAAGTAGGTCCACATTCACTGAGACTGTCTATATTTAAAAACTTAGAGTAAAAAGCATAAGGCACTCAGACTGCATGCCGCAAAAAGGCGCCTTATTTTTTCAAGGCGTCACAGGCTCAAATGTCAGTTGTTCCACCCTAGTAGCTACTGGGTGAGTAGATAGTAGGCAACAGGTGGCAACAGAGGGTCATAGACTCTCCTTATTCACCTCTAAGGGGCAAGGAATAAGGAACGACACTGGGCCCCGGTTCTGACTTCACCCTGCATTAGCTGTGTGACTTCGGACTGGTCGCTTGCACTTCCTGTGCCTCAGAGTTCACATATTACAATTTGAAGACTAAAGGCCAGCCCTCCACAGTTTCCTTGGCTGATGGGAGACTTACCCTGGACAGCACAGGCAAGAGGACTCTGTGGTCTGAAATTCTGCAGTGATGGAAGCAGGTACCATCACTATTGCAGATGGCCCAGAAAACAAAAAAAGGCAGTGATGGGGGGGTGGGGGTCTTTACACTACTAGGCATGGGATCACACATCCAAAATTTAGATTTCTAACCTAAACAAATACAGACAGACAGAAGGTATATCTGCTGTGAATTTTTATTTATTTTAGCCAAAAAAAAGGTGGGATGCAAAGACCAAGGGATGACATTTGGCAAAGACACTATCATTTAGTGGTCTCGGAACACAGATAGAATAGATCAGCGGAGTGGAATGAGCCCACCAGTGAAAACCAAAAAGATCACTTGGAGAAAATCAGAGAGAGGAAAAATCGCACGGCGCTTTGCGCATATGGGAAATACGTGTTATATGTGATTCTAAATTATAACACAGTTTTTCAGATATCGGTATTTACAGGGGTGGGCAAAAGGAAGTCTCCAGTCTCACTGTGTTATGCTGTTGAGTTAATAAAGCTATGGCGGTAATCATAACCTCCATATGAACTGTAAACCTGCTTTTGCCTCCCCCTGTATGTGAGTGACTGGCTTGTAGCTCTGACTGCAGTATATTATTGCTGGGAGTTATTCTATTTTCCTATGACTTTTCCTCTTTCTGACTGTCTAGGTTTGGCTTCTTTTGACCTCAGAATTCTACCTGTGTGGGTTCTCTTTTAGAAAGGTTGTAGCTTTATCCTGTTTAGCTTTTGTTTAAAGATGAAGACGCCTCATCGCGATCTCTCATTTTTGAAACCTCTCTGAACGTCTTAATAGGGAAGGTCCCTAACAGTGACAATGGCTGAGAACTCGGCAGCAGTCCTAGGAGCCGTGTAACGGAAAACCGGAACTGACACAGAAAGGTGGATGGTGTCTCTGACAATTAATTTCCTGCAACGCACCTTCCTGCTATCAACCCCAAGGCCACCGAGCAACGGTCACACGAATTCACAAAGCTGTTCGTATTTTATCTGATGGCTAGCTAGTGCAGTAAATCAAGTCACGAAAGTTATTTCAAGTTCACCATTTTTATCTCTACTTCTTTAAAGCAGCTAAACTGTATGTAGGCACACCATTTCCCCTGGTAAGTAACAGCATCCTCTCCTTTCTGGCACTGATTACCTAAGTCACTAAGAGCCCATCTCTTGCCCCACTGCTTCTGGATTTAAGTACAGGGTTGGATTATTTTTTCTTCCAGGAGAGATAAAGTGTCAGGAGCAACCTGGCGACTTTTGTATAATATAAAAGGTAAGGTACAGGTATTTGCTTGTTGTTTGGATAACAGTGCATCCTGAAAGTTACTGGACCACAGCAATATATTATTCGAGAGAAAGTATGATGAGGAAAGCCAAAGGGAAGTCACATGCACAATCCCATTTTTATTTGATCACAATCATGCAACAAGTCTTTCAATAGCTGTGCAGATCCTTCATGCAATTGGTCTTTGCAGGGAGGTCCTGGGAGTTGGGGTTCCCTACATGCTTCCCCTAATCTCATGTTTAATTGCCAACAGGAACACATTTAAAGTTTGTAGTCACACTTTAAAGAGGAGTAATTGGTTCTTACCTGGCCTTCATTGCTAGCAAAAGGACGGTGACAAACTTACCCCAGATTAAAATGATGTACCGGAGTGGAATGAAATACAACGTGACGGTAGCAACCACCAGTATCAAACAGGCCAGGAGTGAAAGAAACGGGACCGTCCAGTTAAACGTGCTGTAGACAAACCACATAAGCGTCACTTCCGCTGAGGCTCGTACGGCAACATAGATTCATTCTGTCACTTTTATTTCTTAGTTGTACAAATGAAAACAGACTATTGGAAAAGTTTCTTTGGAAACCTGGAGATGAAACTCTGCCAAAATGATGGGGCCCTGGAAAAATATTCTTTAGGAGGAGGTCCCCAGGCCAACTGCCACTGAACTTCCCGGAACCGACAGTTCTGAAGAGAAGACTTGGGCTCTTAAAAGTGATTAAAAACTGCAATATTGTCACCATGGCTCCATGCATGGAGATCTTCAAAACTAAGGGTTATTTAAGTCACTTCGAAATCAGCATTTCTCTCAACACATAGTTGCCAGTAAATATTTAGGAGGGGAAAGATATTACTACAGTGCTTCAGTGCTTTTGTGTTTTCGAATAACGTATTTAGAATTTCCAGGCTCATTAACAGCAGAAGCTACATAGTGCCCTGAAATGGGCCAGGGAGCCTTTGACTGTAAACCATCACAGAGAATGTAGGTGTAGTTATCACACATTTTCACAGGGCTCCTAGCCAGTACACTGAATAGTAATGCCTCTGACATTCAAAAGCTTACTAGACCCACTCCCAGTTTGCCACAGGGTACCCTGTGGTTGGCACTTCCACAGAACCACCGCGGTTGAAGAACTTGGTCGATCAAAGCCTTCCATCCTGAAATCAAATAATTTGTTCATGTTTTTCTAGATTTCCCCAATTTTCCTTGGGAGCTCTCTAAATTCTAAGGACGGAATCCCTGATTTGGGCAGTAATGAAACAAATGAGCCTAACCTTCCAATTAGTGAAAAAAAGTAGTGAATTCCTTTCACTCATTCAGCCACTGGGGTTCACTAGCATGTCTTCAAAATATCATTTTCAAAATTTCAAAACACTGTAAAAAAGATGTGGCCACATCTGGTAAGGCGGGTGCAACTCCATTGTCTAGTCCTGCTCCTCACCAAATTGGCCGCCCTACTATTTGATCTTTGTGCTGATAGAACTGCTATTTCCCTCGTTTTGCAGGCTTGAGCGAATGAAGTCCTCTCACTCCCCTACCCATAGAAAGAGACAGCTGGGTTCATTATCCTGTAGAACATAGATTACTCTTTTGCAATGTACGCGCATGGTTTTCACACTGATTTGTGACTCTTCTCCTCATAGGTGGCCTTTGGCTCTCTCTCTGCTTTTTCTGCCTTTATTCTTGGTCCCTTTCAACATGTCCCTCTTAGATTAAACACAAGACACATTGACCTATCATTCCCAGGTCCTGGCCATAATTCAAAATGCACTTAACCTGCCTCCTCCTTTCATTACTTAGTGTTTCTTAACATCATGTCCTGGCCAGAAAAGTTCCAGTTCCGAAGGATATACCTTCAAAGCCTAACTCTGGGAGACTAACATTTGCAGGGGTGACTTCCCTGTCCTAGCTCCACTTTAATATCATCATCTTCCCTGTGGGGATTTCCCTGGCGGCCCAATGACAAAAGGGTTGGAGCCACCGCTCCATAATGACAGGACATGTAAGTCACTCTTCTGACATCCTTCCTGCTGCCTGGGATAATATAAATTCAACATGGCAATTCACGTTTTAGCCTGATATACCTACACCTTTGAAATCTATATATTAGAGTAGGTAGAAAAAAGTACAGTTTATTCCATATAAATGCAATACCAGTGGGGGCCACTCCATCTGTAACAGAGAAGCCCTCCTCTCAGGGTTTTATGTTAAGTCTATTTATTTGCTAGTTGTCCAGAGTTGGGTAAAAGTTTTCCTGATCCTTAAGCACTGAATTATGATGGAATTCCAACAGAGTTACACATGCCATCCCACTTGAATGCCCAGCAGGAACATTAAGGTCTCTGTAATAATGAATGGCCACAGAATTAAAAGGAGCTGAGCCTTCCTGTGTTGCAGCTGGGCAGAACAGTGCCCTGTTGATGGCTGAAAATATGTCTCAGACATGGCCACCACAGCTGTGCTGGGCACGGCCGGCCCTCAAAAGCACAGTAGAGTGGAGGGGGGAGGCTGTTTAAATCACTCTGCCCTCTTCTCCCATCAGACACATTTCCTTGATCATTATCAAGTACACAACAGGCACATTTGTCTGTTACAGACTTTTAGGCATGGGGACGGTTTTGCCAAAGACATGGCCTTCCTTCCTCGGTCTCGCCCCCACTCCACAGCCTCTCATCCTCCTTGTGGCCAATCCGTCCCTCGCTCAATTTTCTTTCATTGGTTTTTTTGAATTCACTCAAGTCCCTGAATGGCCTGTGTCACCTCCAGGCATGCCACAACCATGGTCTATGGCACCGACAGGCTAAATCACTCTGTCTCCCTGTGTCTAGCAGTCTTGGGCTTGGAGCCTTGGCACAATGGTTCGCACTTACTGAAGCCCCCATTCATCAATCCTATGCCCAGATATCCCTTCCCATTCTCAGCAAAGCTGATAAATTGTCACTTTGTCAGAACTGCCCTCTTTCTGGGCTGGTCAGACTTTCCCCAACATCCTGTCTTACCTTTATCTAGCATCAACACTCCTGAATTCTAATTGTCTCATTACTGTTCTTCTCCCTCACTGGAAAATAAATCCCTAGAGTATAATGACATTACAGTACAGTAGTGAGAAGGCCAGGTTCAAATCCAAGCTCCATGGCTACTAGCTGTGTGACCCTGGGCTACACGGTTAATTACTCTGTAAAATTGGGTGGTTAATTACTCTTTAAAATAGGGATATTAAAAATCCTTAACGCATAGAGGTAGTGGAATCACTTAATCTAATTCCTTTAAGTAATTCCTGAAAGAAGTTACGATGTGCAGAAGGCTTCCAACACTGGGTGGCAGATGACATCAGTTAATGTGGCTTTTACTGTTGTTATGGGTGCATTTCTCATTCTTAGACCAAGTCAGGTCCTGAAACTCGATAACCGATGGTTGAATGAGTGACTGAAAGAACAATTATAACTCCTTCCTCCTCGTTTCACTATTTTCTACTGTTGCTTACGTTTTTATTAAACAATTTTGAAGATGAGTTCAGGAATCATTTGTCAATACACATATGGAACTTAAAGGAATAAAGCAGATTGACACATATAAGCAAAAGTTCTGCTACTGTTTACTTTTTCTTCTATGACATTGATAATGGGAATAACACTATGTAAACTCACCAAATTTCTGTAAATATGGTTTTAACCTATTTTTTAAACAAAATGAACATGTTTACTATGATAATAACAAATGGGTAGGCAAGGGCATTTTCCTTTGATAAGGAACTGAGAAAGAACATCAGTACGCAAAGAAAGTTTCATATTAAATATTTATGTTTCCTGATATTAATGATCATTTATCGATTTGATAAGAACAAAACTTTCACTTGGCTTTTAACACTCTTGTTCCTCCTTTTTACCCATGCAATTTCTAAACATTATCTCCTTTACTGAAAAAAATGAATTGACTAATAAGATAACAAAAGGTACTAACTAATATTTAGAAGAAAAACATGGTTGACACAATTCTGGATTTAAAGAGGGAAGAAATAAGTTTACAATTCAAAGAAAAAAATTAAAAACTACTCTATTCATTGGTACCAAATGGAGACCAAGTTATGCACAGTTTGATAATGTTAAACAAACAAAAAAACCCTCACAAATCACAGAAGAGTTTTCCTCAACTGAGACCCCTTTACAGAAGTTAGCCCTCTGCTCTAAAGTAGGGAGGGGCAAGCTATGGGCTGGATTTGACTCAAATCTAGCCTGCCACCTGTGTCTGCAAATAAAGTTTTATTGGACCCATTCATTATTAAACCCATTCATTTACCTATCAGCTGTAACTGCTTTTACACACAAACAAGAGACTTGAGTAGTTGTGACAGAGACTATATAGCCCTCAGAGCCAGAAATATCAATATTTTTTCTCTGGCCCTTTACAGAGAAAGTTTGTTTACCTCTGTCCTAAGGCACTCACATAAGCATCTTTGCATCTATGATGCTACTAGTTAGGTACCATTATTTGAAGAACTGAGAAAACATTTTATTCAAGGCATTACTGTGGTCTGTTTGAGGTTAAAAAAAAAAACAAGACTCCTTTAAAGCATATCTGCTCTCCTTTTTATTCGTGAATAGGATAATCTATTTTTTAAAAATCTAGTATATCGCCAGGATATTTTTGAGAGTGAAGGGGAACACTACTAATAATTCTGCTGGGACGACTGGTGTAAAACAGGCCATATGGTCACCCAGGTCTGAGGTACTGCCCAACTGTGACAGTGACAAGCCCAGGGAGCAAACCAACCAAAGTGAACGGGGTTTGCCTGGAACCAATGCTTTCAGTTCAGGTCTTTGTATTTTCTCATCCCCGATCCCCACCTGCCCTTGTGGATGGCACTTCTAAATCAAATGCCACAATGCAAATGTAGAACTTACTTTTTAATTCTTTCTCCAAAAGAAGCTATTTCCTCCAAGATGTTTTGAACCGTTGAAACGATATCCTGTACCATATAGATTCTTTCGATTAAGCCCTTTTTCTCGCATTCCTAAGAAACAGAAAAGAAAGATTTAGCCCAGTTACTTTATTGTGACTGCCCCACTCTAGAAACTAGTATACTGTAGTATAAGAGCATGGTTATTATCAACAGAGTAAGTCTAAGAGGTGTCACATTTTTCACAACATGAGTATTTATTGACTCCCCAAAAACCCTTGCCCTCTCATTCAGAAGCAACCGCTCTCAGGGTGGGAGCTTCACACACTACAGTGATGAACGGAAGCCCTTTCCTTGGAACCAAGAATTTTATTTCCCCATGGCGGGGAGATGCTTCTGCCAGAGGGCTTTGCAATTCTGTCTTCTATTTGGCAGACCTCGATTTCCTCTTTGTCTTCCCAAGGTTATCAGCCAGCTCACCTTCCCCCTCTGCACCCCTATCATGGTACTTCTGAGATGATTCCAGCAGGTACCAACTTGGCGTGTTGGATATTCAGATACTGTGGCTTCCTAGCCAAATGTTGCTGCATTTTTAATCATGTTTTAAATCTACTGCAGGCCTGATGACCATTTCAGTCACCCCCCAGCAACTGCCTCAGAAACAGAGTAAGGAGACAGGCTGCAAAGTCACCGGATAGTCCATTGCTGAGGCCTGCAATCCACCCAGCAGATTTCTACAGAGGGTGCCCAATAATCGTTGTTTCTTTTTTTTCCTTCGTGGAACTGAATGCAAGTATAAGTCCATCTCCCTCAGTCCACAATTCTTCATGTGAAATGGAATTCAGCTTTGAAGAATATTATCCTTGCTTTGCTTGTAGAAAAACTGAAATGTGCCTTACCATGTTAAGTAGCAAATGCTTATGTAAATAATTTAGAAATTATTCAAATGGAGGAAAGTAGATTCGCCAATTTGTTCTCATCTTGTACTCTCCGTTCCCTCGAACTGGACCGATGAACGGAGTGACGAAGAGCCCACCGCCCTTTAGGGATTGTGGGTAAAAGCGGCAATATGGGAGAAATGTCAAAAGCACCAACGTCCCTCCCTGCCTCTGCCTTGTTTATGAAGCTACTTGACTGAAATAGACCCCAGAGAGGCGCGGAGGTCAGAGTGGACCACTGGTACCCGCCTCTTCGGCGAAGTGGGCTGACATGGATTGAATAACTTCCTTCCATCTGGTCTGTAGTCCTTTATCCAACCATTCAGCACAGAAGGGAAAGTCAGCCTCACTGTTTCCTCGTGCCATGTCAAACTGCCAAGACACTTTTACTTTTCCGCCCTTATTTAAATTTTAAAGTCCTTATTTCCCTTACTCTCTTATTAACGCAGTTCTTTAAGCAGTTTGCATTATAAATTAGATTGGCTACCAGAGAGACCCAGTTCAGGCTCAGCAACCCACCAACACCTACAAATGCACACAACAGTGAAAACACATCTCTGTTGGCCACATCAGAGTTCATGTTTATAGAGGGGGATTTGAAAGCATCGGGAAATTTGACCCAAAGGGCAAACGTGGCTTCCTCTTTGCAGGAGCACAGAGGTTGGGTCAAAACAAGTTTTTGGACAATGCCTCAAATTTCCATGTGGCTCAATTTCATAAAAATTTCCTATTTCAGTTAACCGATTTTATTTTTTTCCCTGATAAAACACCCAAATGCTGATGTCCTGGTTGTAAAGAAAGTATGAGTTAGTACACCAAAATAATAAATGATTCTCACAATATCCTTTTCCTTTCTCATGAATTTGGTGATGGGAGGAAGCAACAAACACTCGGCGAGAGGTCCCCGCTCCATACGCCTACACGTTTTGTAAATAATGGGCAACTGGGTTCTCCTTTCTCTGTCATTCTGGCAAGCTCCTTCGCCTTTCTGAGTTACAATTTTGTTATCTAGAGAAGGCAGATCATAGGGAGTCTTTGGAAAATTAAATATTATGTCATCTGTAAAGCACTTGATACATTCTAGGTGCTTCGCAGGCATAAGTCCCTTTCCTTCAGGAATGCAAAGAGACAAAAGGATGGATAACCAATTTTTGGTCTAGTCAAAACAACACTGGGGTTGATTTAAGTTTCCAAAGCCAAGATCTTGCAGGACAAGTCTACTCATGTTGCCCTGTGTTAGATGAGACTATCTTGCAGTTCTATCTGCAACATGCTGGCTCTATTTACACATTTCAGATTGAACCAGGGAATGTGGTAGTAACACAGTTTAGCCAACACAACATTACATCTGCTGCTGCTACTGAATTCCCTAGGAAGAGTAACAATGATTCATTCAGAAAGACAGAATTGGTATCACATGTGCTTACGTTTTTCCTTAACATAAGAGGCTTCCAATTATCTGAGGGAAATGAGTGATAAAAATAGTGATAATCACTGATGTGATTAAACAAACACTATAATTGTGGCTAACAACATATTTTTAGATTTTGAGAAAAACTGGATTTTACTTATTACAAATCTGAAAACGGGATCTAGGGTCTACTTTATGAGCCAAGCCCATATCACCACATAATGGAAGAGATGAAAGCATGGAACTTGTCAGATCCAGCATTCAAATTTCATAATGTTCCTCTGTTTTGCATACCCTCTAAAGAAAGAGTGACATTTGTCGTAAGAAAAATAATGACGACTCCAACTCTGTAACCTAAACATGTATATTATATAAAGGCAAGATCACTATTTTTTCATTGTCCATTTCTTTCCAAAATGTCAAGAAGAAAAAAAATGAAGTCTTTTGGCTGTTTTGTAAGTGGCTGAATTAAGAACAAATAATGTGCGTGTGTTGTAGCAGAATTCTTCTTTCTTTAAAAAACACAAATGAAATAAATCAAGAAGGAGTTTCCTCCTTCGAGGCCTTTTTGCCTTCTCCATGTTCGCAACGAGTATCGGATGTGGTCCAATAAACTAGCCGCATGCCTCTGGAAGAGAGTTAACGCCATCACAATGAATTTATAACTAAGAATCAATTATATAATCACTATGTGACTAAATCTTTTCTACCTGTTCTGATTTAGGAAAAATGCCCCTTTCTCTTCAACGGCCTGACCAAAACCAGAAATAGTCCTGAAAACTGACCATACATGCTTAAAAATTGAGCAGTGCTTGTCAGAGGGTGCACAGGGTTCCCAAAAGGCATCAATACAAAATTTCTACCTCACTATCTTCCTAGTAATTTCAGCCATCTAGAGCAAGGATGTAAAAATATAACTTTAGACTGCAAATGGGAGTATGTTTGGTCTGTTTCATCCCACTGAATATTAAAAGCCTGCAATTTGAAAACTTGAAAAAATTGTAAACATCAGAAATAGGCTGATTGGCATTTAGCATGAAAAAAAAAAACCCTCTCAACATCTGTCATAACAAAGAACAAGAAGCAATCTTTCTGATATACAAGATTAAAAATTGTTCTTTGGGAATCCTGGCTTCTTGTAGTGGGCTTCCTCCCATGAGATGTGTTGTGTGTACATAGGGACAGGGGCACACAAAGACACACACACACACACACACACACACACACACACACACAGTGCAGTCCCTGATGTGGGCCATGACAATGAAGGAAAGAAAATCAGTACCCGTTCAGGAGAGCACTTCTCTCTCCAGTAGCACTTTTGCTTTGGGACATGAACATAAAACAGATTGTTTGGATTTTGAATCAATATAATTTCTAAGTGGTTTTAAGCTGCTCTATCTGTTCATTACATACAACGCTTCCACACTGACAGGTATTTACCAACCTGTTTTTTTGGCTTCAACATTTCAATAAAAGTTTCTGTGAGCCAATTGACAGATGCCATGCCTGAGAAGACAAGGCAGGCAGGGCTGACGGTTTTCTCTAACTGTAACTGTTGTAGGCAAACAGGCAGTGAGCTGGAGTCGCTGACTGAGCTGTGTGCCCTTTAGTTTTCTTTGAGGTAGGGGAGTGAGGAGGCTGGAAAAAAAAATTTATGTAACCAAACGATGCAACGAGTAATTATTACTTTAAGACTGGGCTCAAACCTCAACTCTTCTGGCATTTCTGATTCCCCCTCCCACTTCATTCCCACTGCCCAACACAATGTGCAGACCCTGATAAAAGTAGCAGTCACTGCACCCTGATTATTTACTTGGAGCACCTTGCTTTTATAGTTGCAATCTTTGTACCTACAGAGGCTCTCACACAGAGAAAACACTCCATACATGTACAATAATGCAGACAATTGAACCAATAAATCAATGATATGTTTCTTCCATAACCATGTGGCATGGTCAAAAAATAAATGTGATTTATGTCAGAAGAGCTGGATTTCAGTCTTGCTACTATCCTATCATTTCTCTTAAATTTGGGTTTGTGCATTTGTAGATGGGAAAAATAATAGCTAATTTAATGGTTTATTTTGAGTACCGAATGAGCTGGAACACATTAAAAAAAAGCCTGGAAGTTGTAAGCACTCTACAAATATTAAAATTTTTAAACCTAATTATAGTTAACTAAGCCTTACTCCAAATGGCCTTGTTTTAAATTATTATTTTTGTGTCATTTATTACTTGCAGTAAGTTATTACTTGTCCCTTGAGAGGAAAAAACTGGTGCCCTCCCATCTTTCTATTAATTATATTGTAAACTGCCTATCAGTTATCTTCTAAACTCATTGGATAATTGGGACTTAGCAGAAAACACGCTCAAACAAGGGATTTCATTAGGAAAAACAAACGCAATAGCTACGATCCTCAGAAAAACAATGACCTGTGGGTAATTGTGACACAATGTCCAATGTAGTCTACATTAGCATGGTGTCAACATTTCAGACAATGGGACATTAAATATCTAGATGCATTATGCTCTATAAAATCAGAACCTCGAACTATATTGTTAGTGCACATTAGCTAATAGGAGAATAAATAATCCATCTAACTTATAGCCTGGTATATCATATTTCACAATATTTGGGAGTAACATAACAAGTACGATCCTTACAGCAGAAATCTTGATGCAAATCCCCAAGTAGTAGGATTGGTGAGCGTGACAGTGAGCAGGATGACTAATGCCTCAAAAGGTCAGATTAATAACATTTCTGGATTACTTCTAAAGGCAATGAAGCCAAAACATTTTTAAGAATGGAGATTTCATGTTTAAAAGGAAAATTTGAGCCAGTCAACGTGTCAGAGAAAAGACTGCAGGAAGCAAGGAAGCCAGTCCCTTCTCGCTCAAACACGCATAAGCCGATCATTAAGAATTGGCTGGAATCCATTTTAATATTAAAGTCTCAAAACTAAGATGGTATGGTAGAAATGTTAGCAATTAAATTACTTCATCACTAAAATTCATATTAAATCAAATTAAAAGCAGTTAAACCAGAATGGCCGTTTACTTTATTCCCATGAAAATTAGCCATAAGCAGGTCCTCTACAATATGCCCTGGATACAGTTTGTGGAGGCTCTAAAATGTGTGTGAATATATTTGATTATTGCCAACCTGTCAAAGATATTCTTTGACTTTTTATTTTCTTAAAAATACCATACCTTATCATCTTAACATACCACTACTCAGTCAACAGTTAAAAAAAAAAATCACTAAGCAAGCTAACTTCCTGTGTCTGGGGTATTCTTAAGTCACAAAGGAACTGTAAGTAAAACTACTCTCCCTATGGGACTGTAAGGAGACGTCTTCCAAGAAGGAGGGTCTTCCCTGGTTGAGATACTACAGGTCATCTTCTCTCTCTGGAAACGAGAAAACACAGGGCAGGAGGCATGACGGGCCTACCCAACTCATCCCAAGGACCAAAGCTAAAGGTCCACATGCAAAGGACCAAAGCTAAAATTGCTTTCAACGCTGAAGTTGATGGTTTCAAAAGTACTTAAATTTTAATAATGACATCCTAACTTGTGAAAAGACACAGTATAATATTTATTTGCCTCCTTTCATTATAAAATGTTCCACAATTGCTCAATAAAAGTGGACTGGATATTCCTTATTTTCTGAAAGGAAAACATCTGTATCTGTTTTTCACCCATAATTAATATAAAAGGGTAATTTTCTCCCCCTAAACACTGTAAGGTAATTGTACATTCATTGATCATCCTAAAAAAAAAAACCCAAAAAAACCAAAAACCGGATCACTCAAGTCCTATGCTGACATCCAAGCTAAAAACAAAACAACGCACAATGCAAACATCGCGGTGTAGTTTCTTCGTGATAGCAATAAACAGGATTTTTAAAAATTATTGTTACATGCTCTTACGATTTCTCCTTCCTGATGTTAATAGTAAAGGTTGAAATATTCTATGTAAGTAATTGTTGGGCTGGAAAAAGAAAGAAAACTTGAATGCAAGTACATATACCTTCCACAGCGAAAACAAGATATCAGTGCTTTGCATGACCTTTCCTAAGTATGGAATACAGCATTTTACACAATAGTTTCTGGGTTCATGCTTCAATTGTTGACCTTTACGGTGTAGAAAATTAATGCAATTTTCATTGTAATCCATCCGTACAAATAAGGTCCACAAGGAAGAATTCCACGTATGGAATCTAATACACATAGGAAACGTCAGCTGATTGCTGTTGGCTGAACTTAGTCATTATCTGTGTTCTGGGGTCCCTAGCAAACTACACTTGTAACAAGCAATTTCTTGCATGGTCCATCAAGTATAAGAAATGAAAAAAAAAACAAAAACTTTTTCCTCTCTTCAAAGTTTAGTTTGTACATTTAGTTTCCTAAAAGCCAACAACCTAGTTACCTGAAAGTTCTCTGTTACAACGGGAAGCCCAGAAAAGAAAGGAAGGCGAAACTGTGGGATCTAATTTGGCTTCTAATACAGCTCACTGCCGTGGACTTTTAACAATGAGGAGAGAGCAAGAGGCTACTGTGATGTCATTTTATAACAATCCTTGTTCCAGACAATAAAAGTATGACAGGCCCCAGACCGGGTCCTGGTCTGTGCACGGGAGACAGAAAGAATACGGGAAAGCGCCCATCTCCCGGGAAAGTGGCGCCACGGGGCCCAGCACGCTTTCATCTCCGCAGTTGTCTGGGGTGGTACGTGGTGGGAAGGGGCGCTGGCAATTAAGGAGTGTCACTTTCAAGATGGATAGTTTGGATAGAAAGGAGTTCCCTCTCTTCTTCTAGTTTGGAAGGAAACGGCTGTGTGTTTATAATTTGTAAACAGTTCCTGTCTTGCTGGGTGTGTTACACTTCCCAGAAGCATGGTCTGTCATGTCTAACATGCAACAGAAGCCAGAAGGGGCATATGCATAGACCCTGTGATACCGCGCACTGGGGAGGGTGGTGGCCCGGTGCCTGTGTGAGCAGGTCGGTGGCCAGAACATCTCAGTAACGCAGGCTGCTGTACGAGGAGAACTGTAACATGTATGTGAATGAGGAGTGCTCTGGAAGTCTTAATGCTGAAAAGCCCTCTCATTACAGAACTCTTAAGGAGGTGAGAGTGAAAAGATATAGAGGAGGACTGTCCAGTTTGCCAGACTTCCCTAACCATAGAAGGGTTGTGTTAAGCAGAAGAGGCATACATAGAAGTTAAGTTTTCATTTTAGGCTTATTCCTCTTACGGGGGTGTCTAACCTTTGGGTGTCTCTGGGTCACACTAGAAGAAGAGTTGTCCTGGACCACACATTAAATACACAAACACTCGTGAAAACTGAGCAGCAAAAAAAAAAAAAAAAAAGGTTTTAAGTACATTTATGATTTTGTGTTGGGCCGCACTCGCAGCCATCCTGGGCCCCACGAGGCCCACAGCCGCGGGTTAGACACCCCTGCTGGAAGATTTCACAGAAATATAAAACCAAAGGAGCAAAACAGACATGGCCACACCGTGGCTATTAAAGGCCTTATGAAAATACTACAATCAGAGTACCTCAAAAACAAAACTGCCCTGGAGGAAATGGGGAGAGTCCTAGTACCAAGGCCCTCTGTGTGGGATGGGCTGACACGGCTGTCTTGTGGAAGGCCAGGCTTGGATGACAGTAACAGCTCCAAGATTCATCCAAGTAGATGCTATGGGTCCAAATCAAGCATCCTTACCTCAAAAGGTTCGAAGGCTTTGAAACACCATCAGTGTTTCAAAGGTTAGACGCTGACAACCACTGATCTGGCGTTCAGGACCTGAATTTGCTAGCCGCCTGTTTACTCAACACTGCTTTTTCATTCACTGTCCTTATTAGATGTTCCCCTTCATGAGGTGGGCCAAAGTCACATGGTCACAGTGACCTCTAAGGGGCAGTATATCATCACATCCACGAGTGGCTCATGTCAAAGGGGTTGGCTGAGTAGAGAGAAATCTTCCTCACTTCTAAGCCTTGGTTAGTACAACTTAGAATTTCTCCTACTACGGGTTTAAAATAATTTCATTAAGACTATGTTGCCTTTGGTAAAACATCCCCATCAAGCGCTTTAGCTTGGCTACAACTGCTTCGAATGTTCACGGAGTAACATCGCTCAGAAGCCATGCACACCAATTCATCAAGGAGAAAGGTGCGTCTGTGTGAGCTTTATTCTGAAAAAGGGCGATTCACTTAAAAAAGATATTTTACTACTTTATTATTTTGCCATGAATGATCACTTTAACACAACAAATAAGATTTACTTTGTAATCCCCTCAATTTGCTACAAATGGGTAAAACCATCTGGCTCTCTTGATTAATTTTAAGGCTCTTTGTGTCGTGGAGCCGGTGTTTTTAAAATTCATTTCTATATCCTGGGCATTTTATATTGGATACTAGCTCTTAAGATTCCCCCTTTGCCCCTTTCCTCCCCCTCAAGAATCCCATATACTGCCACCACGCGCCCCATACACCCGCAGGTTCTGGGGGGCTGGAGGTCCATTAAGCGAGTAGTGTCGCATTTGGCATTTCCCTTTATTCATTTTATTCCAGAAGGTTTGTCTGAAAGCATAATGACAACAAAAGCAGCAGATTTGAGAGATGCTCCCAAGAGAAGGAAAAGGACAGATGTACACAGACATATAGCTGCAAACGGTGCCAGCAACAGCTGGGGAAGTGACAGGCTCTGGAGTGGGTGACCACCCCACCGAGTGCAGACGTGAACCTAAAGGAAGAGCAATCTCGCTGGATTTCCTTGTGACTTCCTAGGCTGCCTTCCGTCTACCTTTCGTACACCGAGGAGAAGGCAAACCTTCGCTTGCATCCATGACAGGCCTCCTACAGGTGCGCTTTTTATACAATATCCATTACGCCTTACATTTGGCCCCTTTTCATCCTCATTAAAAAAAAAAATGAATGAAAAGATAAATAAAAGTATATGATAAAAAGGGATACCTTTGTAAATTACAAAAATATTAAAATACTGGTCGCCCTACAGTACCAAAAAAAAAAAAAAGCATTTGACTCAACCTGGAAGAAAGCTACCTGCTGAAAACATCAATGTCCTCACCTTTCATGCTTACGCCTTGGGCACACTCACCTTGTCATTGTCATCCTCCTCATCATCTACATCCGTGCTCTCCTGAAAGGAAGACCCATGATTTGTTAACAAAACATCAACTGAAATTCCCAAACGCAAACTAAATTCATTCACATTTAAAATTGTTTCTTCTGCATAATTTAAGCATGCATATTTTTCAAATACAGTATTTTAAAAATACTCTTTAAAAAAATAACACTTTTAAAGTTCAGGGACACGGTGGCAAAAGTGTAAACAATATGCATAATCTTTATAAAACTTAACTATTAATAAAGCTATTAGGCGAGTGCCCTTTGAAGGCATTCAGCTTTAAAAATGCATTGCCGAGTTGTACTTTCTGTAAACAGTTTTGCTCTTATTCTGACAAATGAACCAACTGCTACGTTAAGGCTGAGAACACCATACTCCGTTTGTGCTAGTCTCATTGTTATAATGATTTCTCTTTTCCTCTGGGGCCATTACTGAAACATTAGACAGTAGAAAATGCATTAGTCTGAATATAAGCAATCTCAAGAATAAGTCACAGGTTTCTATATGGTATTATTGTTTTCCTTGGGCTTTGGGTTTGGGAGAGGGGAGCAGGTGAAGGAAGGAAACAGAGGTCTGATCTGGACCCAAGGGCACCTGGCTTTAGTTCAGGGGTCACAGTGCCACTTGTGATACAAACAGGTTGGCTCGGATTTGTTTTAAAATCTTGTCTATCTGATAAGTAAATTTCGATCCTATCAATGCAATATTTAAAAGCTAACACATGTTGGTTCACACTCAGATGGGTTCAGTAGCTCTCAAAGAATGCTGGGTAGGAGAAAACCAGGGCCTATTTTCAGCTTGAACACTTCCCTTCCCACTTAACCTTGCAAGGGTCAGGCATGCTGTTCCGATGCCGTTGTTCCCGTGAAAAAATGTTCATCAATATTATGCTCTTACAAGAGGGTAACTCTGAAGTATCCAGAGAGTACTCCGCTGTGCTCCATTACAACCCCTGGGCAGTCACCCTCCCCGTGAACTTGAACTAGCAGGTTGTGTGACACTCACTGATGCTGGAGAATGAACCTGTTCACTACTGGAGTGGGCAGTGTTCATGACAGGATAAAAACAAATATAATGAATAGATGTTAGGGGGGAAAGAATACTGTAATTGGCATTTAGAAGTCTTCAGCTTGAGACACTGTTCCAGCACTTTTTGCTGTGTGACTTCGGGCAAATCACTTTGGCACTCTGGACCTTATCTTTTCATTAAGCATAAAATGAAAAGAGTAATTCTGGCCTACATCGTGGCTGTGTTATCAAGGTTCAATTAGGTAAGGACTTTGAAAATGTTTTACAGATTAAAAAGTTGTTATGCGGACACATGCATATACATTATACTCATGTAACCATGTACATGCTTATATATACTATGTACAAATACACATATACACATATGCACATGTACACGTGCTATCAACATACACATCATATACATAGCTAGAAAAAAGTCAGATTGAAAGTTGTAAAAATGTTAGCTGATAGTATTTTTATTATAGATGTTTCTCAGTAAAAACTTCCCTTGTCTATAGCTCCGGGAAACTTAGTTCTTAAAAAAAACCCTGTAATTTAAAGCCATTTATTTACTGGGTGATTCTAACATCTTTAGGACCTTTACTGTTGATACTCTGATGCTTACTCCATTAAACAATCCAAAATCAAACAGAATAGAATTTGGATTTGCTTAAGGTTTTACTCACTGCCAAAACACTCATTTCCCTATGGCCCCTAGATCCCAAAGGATATCAGAAGTATTCCTTTAATATCTATAATTTCAGAGATTTTTTTTTACATAATGAGAACATTATAAGGGAAAATATGTGAAAGACAAGTCACCTTTTGCATCTAGAAACACCCAATGTGAAGCTGATCTGTTATCATGTCTCAAAATCTTAGATTTTTGTTTAAAAAACTGGGGTCTTCTATCTGGAATGCCAAGATTATACTGTAAAGCAAGCCTATAAATGAGTCTCTGCTCCCTTGGGGCACAAAAAGGTCTCTGAGCTGAAATAAGAAGTCTAGGAGAGATGACGTAGAGAAGAAGGAAAGTAATGGGAGGCTGGGAGTCTTGACAAGAGGCCTTGCTGAACCTTCCGGCAATACCTTGGGGAGTTTGAGAATCACAGCCAAAACTTGGGTGCTCAGCAATAGCAGATGCATACCTACCTTCGCTCCGGTATCCCCGGGAGCTGGCAAGCCTCCCAGAATCCCCTGAGCCTGCAGGCCAGAGGTGATCATTGCACAGAGTGCCAGGGTAGAGAGGCCTGGGGCAGCCTCTCAGATGCTCTGTGTCCCCTGAAGGGGCTCAGAGAGCCACCAAAGGCTTTTCTCTAGTGGCTGAGAACGTTCTTCCCTGTAACCGTCAAGAGCATCAGGTGGACACGTGGGCACATGCTGCTGGCATGGAAGAGATGGCCAAGAGCCAGAGGGCTCCCCTCATTCTGAGGAAGTAGGCCAGGACTCACAAACGCAGGATGCCGGAGGAGGAAGACCCCAGATAACACCTGATATAAGATCTGTACTGTAACATGGACGAAATGTGTGGGGTGGCTCCTTGAGTGTCAAACCAAATGGACTTGGGCCATGATTTGGTGGAGGTGGTGGTGGAGTTGTACTATTGTTAGCACTTTGTTTTCTAATTAAACATCATAGTTATTGAAATCTTCACTCACCTGGCTGTCCTGGGTGCTGCCGACCTTCCCTTTCATGGGCTTGATGAAATTATAGATGAAGAGCAGCAGTAGCGCCAGGGGGATCATGTACAGTTCAAAGTTCCACACGGTGACCAAAAACACCTGATTGGAAGACAAGACCAATCGCTGCTTGAGAAGACGGTATGGAAACAATCTTAAATTCCTACTCATTGACTTCAGGAAATCAAACCCGGGACTCTCTCTCTGTATAGTGTCTTTTAGAAATAGTTACAAACAGGTTAACGCACACACATACACACTTGTGCAATGATTAACCCAGCTTTGGAATGGATAGAACGAGGAAGAAATGGATTGGCCACTCACGCTCTGGCATAGACAGACGCAGGAGCCCCACACCTGGAAACCTCATTACCGTATAAACCCTATTCACTTTCTTGCTCCTAGATTTATGGTACCAGAAAGGAGGTAAAGTAATACCCAAAAATCCAAGGTCTCGAAGAAGCAGGCCACAGACCAAATTTGGCCTTCAGTAAGATTTATTTCAGCTGAAGAAAAGGATTACTTTTTAAATTGGCTGCCAATATTCAAAAATCCAAATATTTCAGATAAAGCAATTAAGGTTTCCCAAGTTTCTTTAAAAATCTTAAAACTTGCCCATTTTGAGGCTGGATGGCCCTAAGAAAATGATGGGCTAGAACCTTCTACTTTAGAGAAGTATGCATTTTGCCTCTTCAGTTTCTATCAGCTTCTCGATTTGTGACCCTACCATAAAAAGGACAAGCAAGAGCTTGCGTTTGAACCCAAATGTTTATTGCCACAATGGTCATAGGAGACATGAATGCAAATAAGACAAGGGCCCCACCGCCAAGGAATACCCTACTTAGCGGGACAAATAAGAAAAGGACACATGGTAATCATTTCATGAAGCAGGAGTGAAATCTTGGGTGAATTATTGCAGGACTTAAGCCACACTTTATTTTCCAAATCAGGGGTAGTCCAGAAGATGAAATAAGATAATGCGTCGTTATCGGATGTCAATTCACAATAAGTACAAAAGCTACTCTTATAACTTACCAACTTAGAAGAGGCATATTATTGCATCTTAAATATTGAATGTTCCTTTCCAAAAGCAGCACTGTTTTACCTATTGCTAAAGCTTTTTCCACCATTTAAAAAAAATGTAGCTGTTACATATTTATGGTTTATTTTTGGTTTCTATTTTAAATTTAATCATTTATTTCACTATATTTTTCAAATTGGTAATTGCTGGCCTATAAAAAGCTAATAATTTGTGTGTTTCGTTTGTTTTTTTTTTAGTTAGCATCTTTACTGGATGTTCTTATTGTTTTAAATAACTTTTCACTTCATTCTTTTGGGGTTTCTGGGAGTCATATAATCCACATAATCTGCTTCTGTTTTCTCTTTTCTAATATCTGCAACTTGCTTTTTTATTCTTAATTTTTTTCTATTAACAAAGCAATGTTAAATAAAACTGTTGAGAGGGATATCACTGTCCAACTCCTGAATTTAATTAAAATACTTCTAGCACCCACTGTGAATACACACATCCTTTCTTACTAGTAAGAAAGTATAATAAGATACCAGGTTCAATGACATGGCTATTTCTCCAAACACCTTGAGATCTGAATAACTCTCAAAAGCCCAATTAGCCCTGGCTGGTGTGGCTCAGTGGATTGAGCACCGGCCTGTGAACCAAAAGGTCACCAGTTCGATTCCCAGTCGGGGCACATGCCTGGGCTGCGGGCCAGACTCCCAGTTGGGGGCGTGTGAGAGGTGACCACACATTGATGTTTCTCTCCCTCTCTTTCTCCCTCCCCCTCTCTAAGAAAATAAATAAATAAATAAATAAATCTTTTAAAAACCCAGTTAAAAAAAACAAACAAAAAATCCTCTGTCAAGTCCTATCCCTTGATAAATTGTTTCCTCAACTAATCTGAGAATAGGATACAATTTCTTTGACCACATATATTAACCTGTGGAACGCTGCTGATTTTACATCCGCTTCAGAACGTTAGCCACTGCCAAGGGAGACAAACGCAAAGGCCCACAGGGGTCAAACAGGTCAAATGTAAAGAAGTGTAGGGAGTGAGGACTCAGCATCATCATCGTGCTTTTTTTTTTTTTTTTTTTAGGATTTATTATTTATTTATTTTCAGAGAGAGGGGGAGGGAGGGAGAAAAAGGGGAAGGGAAACATTGATGTGCAAGAGAAACATCCATCGACTGTGTCCAAGCCCAATGGACAGCGACGTAAGCATGAAGAAAATCACTTGGAAGATAAAGCTGGTCTGGTCTCTTGTTCACCAGTTATTTCTGTATAACAGCACTTAGGCCACCCAGTAGCTCAATGAGGAGACATTTGCTCAGTTACTGCTTTGGTTGGCCTGATGCTGGAGAGGGGCAGAGCTTAGACTAAACTACAGCTTAGCAGGAGAAAGGAAGTAGAACCGTACGTGACGGTGGTACAGATTTTAAAAGGCTTCACATACCTGGAGACAGAAAAACATTCGGTGGGGCTGGATCCTACAGGGGTGGGGCTGGAGAGGAGGCTGTGGAACGACGTGGGGGTCGGTTACTGGAAAGACCTGCATGTCATGGTTGTCAGTTAATACGTAATTATAAACTAAATGGGAAGTCGCTTATGGATTTTTTAAACAGAGAAACAATAGGATCAGATATTTGGCTAGATAATTCTAGTAGCTAAATGCCCTTAATTATGGGCGTGGGGTAAGGAAATGAGAAACTGAGAAGCATTTTACGAAGAAACTGCAACAGCCCAGAAGAAAGAGCGAGACCACTTTTGTGTGGGAGGCTAAGAGCTGTTTTACAGGAAATACAGCTTTTTGTTGGTTCTTTAAACACGCTGGATTTTGATTAACTGTGGGGAGCTGTGTGGGGAAACGCCATGGATTTTTATGTTACAGTGCAAAGGGGAATTGAGTTTACAGGTGGGGTTAAGGTTGCTAAGAGTCTGATCATCATGGGTTATCTGGTGAAATCCAATGTGATCACAGGAGTCCTTCAAAATGAAAGGCAGAGGCAGGAAAAGGAAGTTGGGAAAAGCTGTGCGGGCAGAGGCAAGGTCAGAGTGAGAGCTCAACAATGCGCCCTCGCTGGATGTGAAGCTGGAGAAAAGGGCCAGGAGCCAGGGAATGTGGGCAGCCTCTGGCAGCTGGCAAAGGGATGGAGACAGATTCTCCGGAACCGCCAGAGTGAAACACGGCCCTTCTGACACCTGGATTTTAGTCCAGTGAGACCTGCGGTCGACTCCTGACCTCCGGAACTGTGAGATAATAAATTTGTGTGGTCTTAAGCCGCTTACTTGTGTGGCAATTTGTTACAGTAGACGTAGAAAACTAATAAAGGAGTATAATGTAGAACGGGTGAACTCACGTAGGAAAATTACAAAAGGTCTGGAATCCAGCTAGAGAGAGGTAAGGGAATATATAAACGCCAGTCATGGAAGAAAGGCTTTGGCCTTAACTCAGATCAAGCCCAGGACTGAAATACCTGCTCCCATCCTAACCCTCACTTTCCCCTCCTTCCTCCAGTGAAAACCATCATATTTCGACCTGCTCCCCTAAGTCATGTTCGGGGAGCCATGATACACGGTTTTCAAACTGTCTGTTTTCTTGAGTTCCGGGTGCATAGAAATATTAGCATTTCAGTTGTTTATTTGGCATTGTCTTTGACCATTCTACATGACACAGAATGACCTGGTTGGTTCACAGGGGTGGGGGTGGGGGGGTGTCAAAGTGTCTGCCTTCCTTTGTCTCTTAGAGACAAAGCTCCATCCACAAGTTCTAGTTCTGTGTGGGAATGGCCCAACCGGTAATTTATTCCCCGTGCTTTTGCAGAAAGACACCTGGATTATGTGTTTTTCACTTTTCTTATGCTCTGTGACTGTCGAAATAAACAAGGTATATAATTTTCAAACTGCCAGTTTCACAATAATGCTATAGCGAACATTTCCAAGAATGTAGCTGATTGCATTCTGATTTTAGAAAAAGTCTATATAGAAAAAGTCCATATAATCCTTTTAGACTGTATTCTTCTAGGCATGTGATTTTTGTTGACTTTTGAATATACTATAGAAGTTTTTTAAAAAACAGAAAAAAAAAGCTTCTAACCTGTATTTATACACAAGGTTCTCACTAAATAATGTAATTTGTATTCTCTTTTTCATAAGAAGCATTTATTGAAATCCCATGGTTTGCATTATGCCATTGGCCACAGTCTACTTTACATTTATTGATGACTTTATGTAAATGGAAAAAATCAAATGCTCACCTATAGCCCAATATAAACTCCCACACCACTCACCAAGGCAGCACATCCAGTTTAAAAAGTAGAAAAGCTCTAAGCTAAGTGAAAGAAAGAAGGCATCTAATATGCTGGAACTATTGGCTTTTCCCCATAAAATGATCATAATTTCGGGTCTAGAATCAGACAATAAATTTCTCATTATGTGTTTTTGCAAAAGCTGGTAATTGAGCAGTTGAAAGTCTGATTTGGGTAAATACATCTTTCAAAGCCATCAGCAAATTCTCTGCTCTGATTAAAGGAAGGGAGAAAAGAATCGTCACACACTTATTTATTCCCCATAAAGCTGGGTATCTTGAAGAGGTCAAGAAAAAATTGCATTAAATGTACCGATAAGTGTCTCACTCATTTCCGAAGCATAATTGTTGGCACTGTGGGCACCCTCCGTGTTAGAAGTCTGACGGGGCTCTAATTGTACTCTAAGTGGACAGAGCGTTCTCTAAAAGTGTTCTCTGACTTTGGCCACATGGGCATCAGACTGCAATTGCGACTAAAAGCTTCAACTTAACACTTAGGACTTACTCCTTCATGTTCGTAGAAAGATTGGATCAGAATGAATACAGCAAAAGCGCTCTGGGTAATAAAGCAAGTGTATCTAATTAGCATTAGTGCAGTAACAGAATAAAGCAGTTCACTGTATTAAGTTACTCCACTTACAGCTTTATTTCTGGCACTAAAAGACGCGGGGTTGCAATAAGTTCACATTAAGCCCGCAATAGCTCTGTACATATTCAATGTGCTTGAAACCGATGAAGGTGCTTTAATTCAGGAACCCTCCAGTAGTGATTACTGAGCGATGCTATTTATAACAAAGCACAGTTCCTTTAGGAATCAGATCAAGAATGTCTTAGATGGTCTCTCATTACTCAGACAGACTACCTATTTGCATACTCAAAAAACTGTGTGTGTGTCATGGTGACATATGCTTGCCACTAAAAATAATAATGATGCCAAAGTTTGGATCATCCTTTCCCTAAAATCAATTAATGTGTTTAGGGGTCCTGAACTTTTTGTAATCAAGGTGAGTCCAAAAAGCATCCCTACGTTGCTGAGACAACACCATAAACCAGGAAGAAATACAAAATACGGCCTTTAAGCCGTGTACACACATACATGCACACATACTCACACATACTCACACACACACACTCCTTAAACCATCATTGGATAACCAAAATAAAAGTTCAAATCCAAACCCAGCAACTACGCATTCAATTTTTGGCCTGTCATGTTCAAAATCTGTTGCATTATGTAAATAAATGGGTATCAAACAACCACCACCAAGTCAAATTCTTGAGACAACAATGTTTATGTCTAATTTCAAACAGAAAAATGATAGGTTTGATGACATGAAGAGAAAAGGGAGTCTTCCTCAGCTTTTTTTAGGGTCCGATCCATTTAAGCACAGAATGGAAATATTTGAAAAGGCCCTTTAAAACTCAAGAGGCAGATGTTCAGGTAACAGCGAAGCCAGGAAATTGTTTATTTTAATAAAGCTAGTATATGTGCAGCCCCAAATTAGGAGTGGCACCAAGGCTGGGACATGTCTAAACTATCACCACCTGTTAGCCCTGAAAAATCAATTAAAGTCACACTTTCATAGCAAGTCCCTTTCTATCCAATAAAAGTCTTAGCTTCGTCCTGAGATTTCAGTTGCTCAGAAGAAATGCACTTGAAACCTAAATCCTAGGTCTCGCATTCCGGCCCCGCTCACATTCATATAAACTAACCACGGTAAAGGCAGCCTTCGGGGCAGCCGTAGAAGTGGGAGGGAGAAGGAAGCCGAAAGGGCAAGGAAAAGGGAAAGAGAAAAATTCCTATTTCTATCAGTCTCCTACTGAGAATCATACCTCCTTTCGGTGAATTCCAGTAATTTCTTGAAAGGCTCTTTTTTTTCCTTTTTTTTTTCTTCTTCAGAATAGAATTCTGTGCTACATTTTCTGTGCAAGAGAAGAGATCCAACTTTGCAAGTTGAAAGCAAGGGCAGGGAAGCCATCCCAAGTGTTTTAGTAATTAAACGAATATGCATAATGCACCATATGCCCAAAGGGCCTGTTCTTCATGTGGGCCAGATTTTTGTTTGAATTTTTAATTTTTATATACAGATGAAACATGCAGTCTAATCGACCGACAGTGCGAGGGAACATGCAATCAGAAAGGGTGCGAGGGACAGTCCATGCAGGAGCAGGAAAAGAAGACACTAGAGAAATTCTCTTCTGAAGACGTTGATTCAAATGTGTTTTCCCCCTCTAGCAATTGTTCTCGTCATCTGCTCAGAGTCTGTAGGAAACACACATAACGAATACACTGACAGCTCTATACAGTACGAGTAAAATACAGTGCCATCAGCTGAAAAGTGTGAAAATCCCATGGGACAAACAAGGTTTTCTTTAAAAAAAAAAAAAAATCCTCCGACACCCATCATTCAGGCTACCATCTTGAATTACAGGAAATCCTCCCAAGGAAGCTACATAAATATTACATTGCAGACTCTAGGCCACATATATTAGCAATGTGAACCGATCTAAGAGGAATTCGTACCTCTCAATGATGCAACCGTGCATACTGGGTAGAAAGCTCAGAGCGCGGAATGCAAGCTTGCCCTCCCCATTTCCACAGCAATATAGACTGTCAATTTAAGGGGTTCGAAACACTCTCAAACATACAGGTCCCCAGTGCTTCCTAAACTGCCGTTGTGAAAGAATAGGTAAGCCTTCCTTGAAGCTTTTCAGTGTCATTCAGAATATTTGACTTATAATCAAAGCAACGTAAGAGATACAGAGTCTGATAAAATTACTATGTCATCTCTGGACACAGAGGATCCAGTAAGCATTCTCCAACGCAAAGGAGAGAGCTTTTAAAAATGTGTTTGCACAACACTTGAAATGTACAAGGACGGTATGGACAAAGTTGTCAGGTCCTACGTGTGCGCCGGTCTCGTACATACCTAATTCAGGATAAACATTTCAGAACGGAACGAATGAGTATGTCTGTGCGTGTGTGTTGGTCGGGGAGGCAGCTCAGAGAAAATGTTTCGAGTTCACTATTCCCAAAGTCTTGAACCAAAATAACCTAAAAGCAAAATGCCACATTGGGCCTTACGGTGTTCAGAAAAGATTATGAAAACAAACCTGATCAAAAGTCCTAGTGAAGCCTTGGACTCTCTTCAGCAGCGCCACCCCCTACTCCCTTTTTCAACACAGATATGCTGTCGTTTTCACAATGTAAACACCAGAATGGAATGCAAAGCATTTAAAGAGCAAGTAATAAAGGAGCTGTAAATAACATCTCTCACTGCTTTCACTCTCCATTCAGAGTTTACGCCTTTGATACTGGCTGGGTGACTTGATCTAGTGGTCTCAGTGGAAAGACAGATAAACTTCAACAGCAGGCAGAAGACAAAAATTGACAAGGAGTGTCACCTCTCCTGACTGTTTAAATCCTTTAAGGAAGTGTCGGAGCAATTAGAGAGGGAGTGTAATCTTTGCAGAGTGCATTAACACTCTCCGACCTCCCAGACAATAGATCAGACCTCAGACACATAATGCTTCCCCAAGGCTTTTTAGCCAGTGTATTTGATCTCTTAGTCACTCATGTGCTACTCTAGGTACCATCCAAGTGGAAGGCATTATTCATGAGCACTGCTGTCCACTAGCTCTGAGGCTGGACCTCAATCCAAACAAAGCAGGAAAATCACCATCATCTTCCGCAGTATTTCTTGTAGCTTGAAGATGAGGGGGAGGGGGGAGTCCGGACTTCGGAACACAGCCTTTTCACAATTCTCTTAGTATTCTTTTTCAAGCTACAAAGTCCATTCTGTAAAAGTGAATTAGTGACATTCATATGCATAGGTCATTTGATGAGCAAGGGGCATGGGGTAGGGGCATCTTCAAGACACTGGATGCTTTTTGTCTATAAAATGAACTTCATAATAGAGTCATTGAGGAAAACACCATGTGTGATAAACAATGCTTGAATATGCAAAAGAAAGCAAAGGGGGGGAATCAAATAAACTCCTTGCATTGCACGCTTTTAAATCTTCATTTATCCTGCAAGTTATGCGTCAGGATTCTCTGGTCAGCAATCACCTATTTCC
Source organism: Mormoops blainvillei (assembly GCA_004026545.1). Taxonomy (NCBI): domain Eukaryota; kingdom Metazoa; phylum Chordata; class Mammalia; order Chiroptera; family Mormoopidae; genus Mormoops; species Mormoops blainvillei. The sequence continues at coordinate 129,057 of PVJD01000005.1, read as the reverse complement.
TGATGAACATATCCTGTTCCAACTGTTAATCTCCCTCACAGGGGAAGCTTGGCTTTTACCATTTATTATAAACATTTTCAAGAACTGCTTACCATGAAATATTTTTTAATGGATTAGATTTTGGTCAGCTGATAACAGAGCAGAGAACTGAATATTCTTTATACGAAGGCAGCAAAATAGGTTTTCTGAGGGTCTGGCTTGCTTTCTGCTCTTCTCCCTCATGAGTAATTGGAATAGCAATTGAAACAGAATATGAGAAGGCTAGTAGGGTTCTTTTTTTTCTTTTTTTTTTTTCTTTCTCCTCTGTTCTATTATAAGAAATTCTGTATCCGACAAGTGTGGTATACAAGACCTTATTGGTTTTGAACTTCACCATGAGACTTAGTGAAATGTTCAGAAGAGAGACAAGACTGAAATAATTTGCTCCAGACCATCACAGTTGTCTGTTGATGACACTCAATATCTAAAGCCTAAAGCATTTAAACCGAAATAATTACATTTTCTTAGACTCAAGGCAGTTCCCCTTGCAAATGTGCACTGCAAAGGTTTTTAAAATGAGACTACAAGAGGAGAGCTGAAAATTAGCTTTATGTTTAAGCAAATCACTTTAGCGTTAGCATTTTCAGACCCAAGCTTTAAAAAAAGAAAAACGCAAGTGAAAATATATATTCACAAAAAGCAATTTAAGAACTTTTGAACTTTAGCAAGAAAGAAAGATCTACTGAATGCTTTAACTTTGCTTTGACAACATCTAATGTCCAAAGTAAAATGACAAAAATAATTGAATAAAATGTAATCATATCCACTATGCGTTTTCTAATGTTTTAAAAAAGAAATTGTTTATGGTGTATTTTAATCTCTGGGTAAAATAGCTTTCAAGAAATCTGTGATCTTGCTGAGGTTAAAGCTAATCTTCAACAATTAGCTATAGAAAGAAACATCCTCTGGAAGCAACTGGATTTGATACTCTGATTTGAAGATGTGTCTGTGGACACACAGCACTATGCCTAAGGAACTTAAACTCAATAGCAAAGGACTTCATAAACCTCTCCTGTGGCAGACGCATCAAAGTTTGGTGATGGGCTAAGTAACAATAAAAGTAAAAACAGGCTTAAAATGGTAATTTGCCATAAAAAATCTGTACCAACTTAGCAATATACTGGATCTTGTCCCTTGTGCATAAAGATGAACACACCATAGAATATCTGAAAAAATTATTATAAAAAGAGATTATACAACATGAAAATTTCTTTTTTTTTTAACAGTGTAATGATGTCTGCATGTAGATGACTGTATCAAATTAAAAATAAATTGCTGAACTTGAAATCCCCAAGAAGCAGTCCACAGACATTTACCTTTGGGATTTTCATCATTTATGAGTTTCTGTCGCCACCTGCAGGACTATCTTCAAGTGAACTGCAGCGATGGTCAGGCTATCTGCTATATTCTTTTTTTTTTTTTTCCTTTTTCCCTTTCCCTTTCTTCCCTTCTTCCTCCTTGTGTGTGTGAGAGTGCTAAATTTCCAGAAAATCGATTATCGATTATTCTCTTTTGAGAATATATAACATATATATTAGAAAACATATATATTAGTAAAAGTTTATAAATCACCAACGAAATGCAAAATTAAACTTACTGGAAGAAGTGTAGTTGACTGAGGCCACAGGCAGCTAATTTTTTTTAACATCACACCGCCCATTTTGCAAGGCATAATTCTGAGGAGGGAATTAGGCTACAGAAATTTCCTCAGGAAAAATGTTTTCCAAGGAAAGCAGCTTTGGCTATGGGGTAGTTTACAAAAAAAAAAAAATTAATTGCATGTACCTGGCTTATACCAGAGCAGGAAAAAAATGTTGCTCTCTGCAGATCCATACATAGTATGTCCATCTCTCTTTAAACAACAAGCAAATGTAAGATATTATTTCACAACAAGTGTCACAAAAAAAAGGATCATCATCATCATGATCATCACCAATATCATCAGTTTCATCATGAAGTTTGATGGGAAGCTTCATCTGCTGTGAGAGGTGGGTCAGGCAGCTGATAAAACAACACTGATTTTTATTCCTCAGGGGCAATTGACCCACCCAGGATAGCAATTCTACAGACTCACAAAATATTTTCCAAATGTAAGACTCAAGGGAAATTTTTAAAAATGTTTAATAACAAAATCCATGGATACTGTGTAGCTGCAGCTCAGACTCATGAACAAAACTGATGATGTCAAAGTTTGTGACCATAGAAGTCACACCCTGCAGATACAGTGTCGGGGCTGGGTGCCCTCCGCTCTAACAAGCCATGAGGCCTTGGGAAAATCCCTTTACCAAAGCCTTCGGTTCCTCCCCTTAATGGATGGATATGAAAGGCCCTCCGATTTGACATTCTTATAGCTCCATGAATTTCCAGACTTAAATCAATAGGCATGGGGGTCTGGTTTTAACATCAATTGAGCAAAGATGTGTATTTCTTTATTTTTTTTTCCTTGACAAAATGAAGCATCTCAGGCAATGAGTTAAAATAAAAAATTTTTTAAAGCTCGAGCAGGACTAGAAAAGTCATTTTAATGGGCAAAAAATATATATATGATTTGGGGATTGAAGAAAATTCCAGCGAAACTAAGTCAGTAAACACTGTTGAGAAACATGGCTTGGATGGTCACGTATTGAGTCAGATTTTTTATTTGACCCTGTATCTTTTTTTTTTTTTTTGTACAAGTGAAAGCTAGAATATCAGGCTAATGAAATATTTCACCTCGAAATTGGCTCTATTATTTCAAAAGCCAATGACACAACTCCAGGATAGGAGGAGAGATAGCAAAACACACCTTCCTAAATCATAAATCAAGTGGCAAAGCGCAACCCAGCATAGTAAACCCTAACTAGACCACAAAGAAGGTTTCTCTCCATAAACATCAGATCTGGCAGCCGGAATGATTATCAGGCTCTCTTGTAACTGTCACCTGTGGTGGGTCTAATTACAGGCTACCCCGGCAAGCGCGCCTGAGTCGCACAGCAATAAAAGGGTCATCCGCTTGCCAAGCCCAGCCAGACGAGGAGAGCACAGGCCACCTGATGGGGAGCCCCGAAGACCAGGCAGATAGACTAATACAATGATAGTTTAGGAACAAATGACAAAGCTCGGACCACAAAAAAAAAAGGCTGTATTGAATTAGCCAGAAATATAAGTGTTGGGCATGGTTCTTCACTTCAACAGGTCAAAACTGAAGCAGGAAATTGGTTGTAACTGTTTTCACACATACCAGTTTGCTCTCTCTCGCACTCTCTCTCTCTCTCTTCCCCCCAACCCTCTGTTGCCCTCCTTCCATTCCTTCATCTCTTTTTTCCCTAAATATTTTTGTCAATTTTTTGCATCACACAAAAATGTTGGCATATCCAGGTATCACATATAGAAACAGGTGGAACGGGGAGGAAAACTACTCAGCTGTTAAAAAAAAAAAAAAATTTAAATCTCCCTTGATGCAAGGCCCGCTGATCAGGGTTAGAGATTTTCCAGGTCCCTTCTTTTCCCCCCAGGTCTCCTACTGAGGACTGCCTTTTGGCCATTTTGCTAGTTAGCACCATCCCCTGAGTGGATAGGAGCAAGAAAGAGCTAGGAAAATGCACCTCGGACACAATTATGATGAAGTTGTTAGGTTGTCTGTGGATTTTGCCCTCTGGTGGGCTCCATAGGCTGTTACGGTCAGAGGAGGAGTTGAAATAAAGAGAAAGCAGGGACAGATGGTTTGCACTCATTGAAATGCACCCTCCTGAGATGCATTGATTAGATGCCTGCTGTGTACCCAACGCTATCGTAGGTAGTAAGGATATAGCACAAAGATCAGAGGCTGGGCCCTGGCAATTCTGCAGCTCACAGTGTCCCATAACAATCCTTCTGTCATATGTCTATGTCACACTAAATACTTTCTTAGCATAGGACATTAACCTGAAGTATTAGATCATTCAAATAATTCCTTCGATTTAAATTTTTTTCAGTTACAGCAGACATACAATGTTATATTAGTTTCAGGTATACGACATGTGATTAGATATTTGTATACCTTACAAAGTGATCACCCCGATAAGTATAGAACCCGCCTGACACCGTACATAGTTATTACAATATTACGGACTATATTCCCTATGGTGTACTTTATATCCCTGTGACTGTTTTTATAACTGGCCTATTTTTCATGGGATGAACTTAATTTATTAGGTCAAACATGGAAAGTACTATCATAGCCTTAAATATAGACTCATGCTTCTGCATTCGGCAGGTCTATGTACATCAGTGGACCTAGGAATAGCTGATTCTTGAACATTAACTACATGGAGCGTAATACAAGGATTTGCACTTCTACCCTATTCTTGTACAGCTTGTTGGCAAGGCCTCATATCAGATCCTAAGTCCACCCCACTTTGTAGCTCATTTCATACTTTTACAATATTTTGTGCTTATTATCTAATTTGATCTCCAGAGGGAAGATTTAATTTTTCCTACAGTGTGCTTTAGTAATTAAAAGGTCCCCCTTGGTTTCAAATATAAGAGGAGGACAGTGGAGGAAAGCTGGAGGAAAGAAAGTAGGGGAAAGCAAAGAGGTGGGAAGGGGTACCGGGGAGAGAGGGAAAGGAGACAGGGAGTAAGATCTATGGCTGCTCAGTGGGAAAATTTCGTCTTTGCATCTCTGTGTGTCACAGTGTATGAGACAGTGGACAAACAATGCTTGTGGAGAGGGAGGGCAGGAGGAAGAAGGCAAGCTTGAAGGTGATCAAGCACTGCCTGGGTCAAGGAGTGACATGCTCTCTGGAGTCTTCTCTTTGCAATTTGAGATCTGAAAATCAGGATCAAGTTCAAATCAACAGTCGGGTTTCTCTGGACAGTAGAACTAGACTGAATTCACTGGAACCTGCAAAAGACCAGGGTTCCTAAGCCAGAACATGCACAGAAAGCAAAAAGTGTGCTTGCAAGTACATCCCACCGGAAAGCTCTGGGGTGGCATGACAGTGACTGAGGGCTCCCATACAGGACCCGGACCGAATACAACACAGGCAGTTAGCTGTTCACTTACTATCTAACGGGGCCAAGCGAAGACTGGCAATGCACCTCCGATTAAAAAATCTAAGATTAAAGAAAATAAAGATGTAACACTTACTAGTCAGTATTGGGACACTCCCAAAATGCCAACCGATTTTAGTCAGCGCAGCTATGATTTTGTTTGGAAGTAAAATTCAATTATAAAGTTGAAATTATAAACATGAAAATATGCTAAAATAGTTAAGGTTTTCCTTTTAAATTTTCAACAGATAATCTTTTAATGCAATTACTGTAATTTTATTAAATGGAATAATTAGTTAATGCCTGAGAAGTTGTCAATAGAAGGTGCAATTATGTTGTAAAAATTATAATCACAATTTGCAATAATGGATTGTTCTTATGAAAAATGCTATATATTATTTAAAATATATTGTGTAGTCCTCTATGGAAAGGAAGATTGGGGAAATCATCTTAAATGTTAAATAAACCAAATAATAAAATGTCAAATATTTTAAGCATTTTATGTATTTATACATTTTGCATAAGTGTGTATATATATATATATATATATAGGCATTTAAGATGTCTAAAAAAATATGTTCTCCAGGCAAAATGATTACTGCAACTATGGATTTTTTCCAGCTTTAGGGAAATACTGTTAATCTTTGAGTTACAACTGCACAAACACCCACCAATGGGCAACGGGGTCTGCTTTGCACATGCAATTGTTACTTCCAGTGGCTGTAGAAACAGTCACTGAAAGTTTAATTAAAGGCAGGTACACCTAGTTGTGAGTAAACTGGTGATAGAACTGAAAGAGAAACTTAACCTTTTAGGAACAGCTAACACATAAATATTTAAAAGCATCAAAAAAACATTTGACCAGCACCACATGAATAATAAATCTGAAAACAAATTTTCATTGTAGTTGTCATTTGTCCCAACGGAAATCCAATCGGAATGTTCTTTGGTCCACAGAAGGAATCACAGACGGAAGCGATCCCCTAGATCTCATATAAAATTTTTCCTAAACTGTACTCACGAAATGATCAACAGAGGAATTTTTTGTTTCCCAAGTGCCTTTTGCTTGTGTGTGTGTGTTGAAAGGGTCAGTTCTATTACTGCTGGTGCTGCTTTGAAGTTTAATATACAACCATTTCTCAAAATTCTAGGATCTCTACACACGAAGAATTTTGTATATGTTAAATATGGGATATCTCTAAGAAAGTGGAGAATTGCATTTTTAACCTTCTTAGGGTGGGGAGAGTTGATTGATGTTTTAAATTATGTATCGTATTGCAGGCCTTGTCAACTCTGAAGAATAAATTCTTCATTTTTTTCTACACTCAAAAAGTTTCAGGAAAAAAACTCACAGATGTGAAAATCATAGCTTTATGAAGATGCCCATTGATATATGGTGGATTTAGATTACTTTTAACATCAAACGTCCAAGAAAAAAATTTAATAAAATAAGGAATCCATCAATGCCCCCACAGGCTTGCCTCCCCCGATGCTCTAGGTGCACAGTGCCTGAGGGATTGGTGGGAAGAGGAAACTACATGAGTGTAATCCCTTTTTACGGCATTAGGAGACCTTTGCTATTTAAAATAATCTTCTGATGGTGACATCTGTCAAATGAGAGCCTTACTGTCATGTGAAAAACAATAATGCGTTTATGTCATAATACAACTTTGGGTCTTTTATAGACAACATTGGGGGTGATAAAATACAAGTACCCAATAAAAAAAACCAAAACAAACCAAAAAATCCATAGCTATAATTGGTTCTACAATAGCAATTATGTTAGCTCTAAGCAGCTAACATAAGTCTGGGGGCTAGATCCATGAAAGCAAAATGTTGTTCCCCAAAAAAGTCTGGCTACACATAATCTTATTTAAAATATATAGAATAAAAGAAGGGAGCTTAAATGCATTGTTTGAATTTTATCCTGAGAAGGCATTTTCTTATATGCTCTTGTTTTAGAAGCAGAAATACTTCTGGAATGACCCATCAGGAATGTCACTACAAAAACATTCTCTAATAAAATTATACTTCGCCAGCTTAGGGAGGGGGGCACCTCCCTATAGCTGCAGTATCTCTGAGATCCACTGCGGGTGGCCAACGTAAGTGTGAGACAAACATGGAGTTCCAAATTGAAGCTGAAAACCAAACACGTTTAAGGGAACACTCTCCATTCTCGTACCTTCGGGATGAGAGAGACAGAGAGAAAGACAGCGAGCCTGGCAGAGCGAATGGGCAGGGCAGAAGTGTCCCCCTGCCAAAGCTCCCTTCCCGATCAGAAGTTCCCATTAAGACAACCTATTTCTATTCATTTGTTGTAATCTTTCTTCAGATCAGGCCGGCAGCCCATTAATCATTTCTGTCATTCTCCTACATAACCCAGGGCAACAGATCTGTTTTTCTAAAAATCACAGTGCCAGAAGCTAAGCTCAAGAAAGAGAAAATTCTCTCCTCCCCGCAGAGGCTGGCTGGGCTGCTGACTGGAAGAGGCCACCGATTGTGGTGACTTTCCTCTTCTGCCCAGAGTCACACAGAGCATCCCGTGGAAAATGTTCAAGAGAATTCAGGTAGGAACTGGAGGAAGAGAGGCTGAAGAGGCACCCAACACACAAAACCCTCAGAGGAGGAGAACTTGAGAAAAGGGGATGGATGACAGAGATGGATTAATAAAATGCTTAGTAATGATTTTATTAAGGCCAATTGTTTTACCAGCTTCAGACCAAAGAAGAAAAGTGTATTAAAGGTCAAGGCTACAGCCATCATAGGCCCTCTACATCCTGAAGCAATAAAACACTAAAATTAGCTAGATCAAGCAAAATGCTCTCCAGTGACAAGGACAAAGGCTCTGAAGGAGCTGATACACGTGCTCCATTGGTGGGAACCATAGAGGCTGGAGTGACCTTGAACCCACTGACATCTTAGGCAATTTTGTGTTAAGGAGGGTCTGCCTTTGAGGTGAGAGAGAGCACTGACAATAGAAAACAAGAGACAGAAGGACGATGATCGTGTCCTAGGATCATGACTCAGGTCTCCCGCATGTCATACAAGGTCCGACTGAGGTCTCTGCCTAGGACAGAAATTAATGGCATAACAACATGTGCAAGACCAGCAGTTGAGAGACTTGGTTTCCCCTCCCGTGTCCGAGCCTGCCAACCTGACTAAAGACAAGTCCCTTTACAAAGGAAGAAGAAAGCCCAGAGGTGTAGAGCGAGGGCATGGTGCCAACTTTCAAGCCCTCCTAGGTTTCTAGGACTCTCATCGGGTGACTAGGGTGGTTTTAAGATCTCTGGCAGCTCTGAGATTCTGGGATTTCATTATGCGTATAAGGATGGGCCCATGTTATTAGTGAGAAGTGCATTTCATATATATTAGTGGTTCTCCTTTGTGGGGTTGAGTTAACGTGTAACATGTAATCAGTTATTTCTCAAGTCATGGGATATGAATAAGTGTTTTTTATATCGAAGTTCGTGAATGGTTTACCTAAAACAAAAATTAGAGCAATTTTGTCTTAATTTAGTCATCGTTTTTCAACTGCCATTTTTCAAAAAACACTGGCATTCACTAGAACAAAAAGCGAGATAAATACAAAATGCAGGGACTATGCTAACATAGTTATTATACCACCACAAAAACAGTTAAAACGATACAGAACATGAACTCTCTTGGACTTACCTAGAGGTAATACGTGAATAAGATTTGCATAAGTTAAGAGATTACCAAGGGTAAACCTGACTTATGTACTATCCTGTCTTATGCCTGTGCCATAATATATTTTAGAAAGATGAACAGGTACCATTTATGTTTAAGTTTCCATACAGGTGTGAACTGTAGCAAGGTTGACTGCGTATCATTCTGCTTCATGTCAGTGAAATAAAGCCCATCTGCATTTGGATTTAGGACTCAGAAGCAAACAATTTGAGCACAAAAAAGGAAGCTTACCACAAATGCTATTGCACTTCTCCGCGTGGACTCCCACTGGAAGCAGCTTTTAAGGAACTGTATTGTATTCCATATCGCCATGGTGATTCTTTTCACACGGTCCACATCTCTTGACAAGATCTGATCAAAAGAAATGGAAAACTGAGAACTGGATTTGAATACTCCCAATATTCTCTTTAGATCAGGCAGCTTGGTCATTTGAATTGTATTTTGTATTGCTGCCAGTTAAAAAATAGAAAAGAAAAGTCCTTCTAGTCAGACTCCTTCTAAACTCCTGTTTTAAAACACGCTCATCCACCTAGGAAAGGGAAATACACCGCACTGCACGGCACCTTTGGCGGGGAATAACCTGCTTCCACGACGCTCGGCACAAAACTGGGCTGGCAAACACTGCAGACCCAGCATCTGGTGTGCGTGTGGACGTGGGTGTGTTTGAGAGAAACAGAGGCATGGGAACAAGTGTCTACCTTGTTTAGGTTAGAAGAAAATGGATAATTCACAGTAGACGTGTACAGGTATTCTAACTCATTGAGTCCAGAAGTCATCTATAAGAAAGTATAGCTCTGGGAAAGGAACCCAGATCTCCCATCTCCTAGCTGTGGGACTTGGATCCGTGTCTTAACCTCTCTCTTCTACAATGGGGTTGATACTAGTACCAACCTTGAAGATTGTGGAGAGAATTAAAGTGCTTGGAAGAGTTCTCGTCACAGGGTAAGTGCTTTGAAGTATTTGCACCAAAAGCCCCAGTTTCAATTTTATGAAAATTCAGGGACACCTAGTGGTAAGAGGTCCAGGGGAAGGACCATCACATACCCCAGGAGGCCAGCCCCAAATCCCCTGGTACTCTGGAAGCCCAAAGCTACCCCACGTGGAGGTCTGTGTTTGGCAAAGGAAATGTCTTTTCTCCCAGTTGTAGGTGGATTCATTTCAATTTGTTTGCAAAGCAGCTACCCCACCTACCTCAGCTCAGGTTTTAACTTTCAAGTAAACAAAGCAAAGGCAATAATAAAAATAATAATAAAATAAGAGGTTTACTCCAATTACACAAAGCAAATATTACACTTAATGTTATTGCAGACTAAAGCAAAACACTTGGATGCTCCCTTCAGAAGACGTTTAAGGCCTTTCCCAAGTGTGCCCAGAAGTTCATGGGAAACAAAAGGATGATAAGATGCCTTTATATTTAACTGCTTGATGTCATCCACAGCTGCTCACCCCACAGGAAGTGGTGGAAGTAATAAACGATTTTAAAAGGGGACACTTTGTTCTTTGTTATAGAACTGAAGAGGGACAATAGGTACTGAGTGAAATCCTGAACAGTGTCTGAACAGGACAGGGTGGGGTCTGAAAAGAAATGTAAAAGTCATGTTTAAAAAAAATGGGCAACTTCCCCTACTGGGCGCAGACCTTCACTCTGGGTTGAAATGAAGACGGGGGATTCAGGGCAACAGGGCACAGAGAGAGGTAGGCCATTCAGAACGTGACGACGTGCCCACACACCCCAACTTTAGGTGACACAAAGGTGGTAGGAGAAGCTGTGTCTGAGGCTGGCAGTCTCTAAAGATCCACTTGGTTAATTTCTTTATGAACTGCATGGACAGAAAACCTCTCAGAAACTCTGGAGTCCAGAGACAGAAATGGCTATGATTAAAGGAAAGCAGGCGAGGCAAGTAGATTCCAGGGAACTTTACAGAGGCTTGAGGCTAGGCATCTTTGGTTCAGGAGATTACTGGAGGGCGGCGCCTGTTTTATCCAATAGATACGCTTTAAATCTTTCCTTTCTTATGAAGCTGACTGAAGTCTTTGTTTTGGGAGAGGAGAAGAGAGGGAAGGAGGAGAGGGGTGGTGGGGGAGAGGGAAGAAGAAGAGGAGGGAGAGGGAGAGAGGGAAGGGGATATGCCAGCGAGTTAAGACAAAGAGGACTTCAGGTCCTGTATGCTGGGTGTACCAACATGCCAGAACCCACAGAGACCTACCTTTTTGGACAACTTGCGGCTGTCTTCCACAAAGCGCTTTTCCCTGGGTGTAAAGGTCCTAATACTTGCTTTGATCTAGAAAGACATTGTTAAAAAGGGAGACATTTCTATGGAATTCACTTCTCTCCTTTTCTTCTTAATGACTGGGAAGAACCTGGAAACCAATACCTTCTGACCCTAAGGCCTTGGGTGGGGAGCAGAGAAGCAGTGGTCGCCCCCGTGCCCTGTGTATGTTTCTCACTGTGCCCTCTGGGCATCTCACTGAGGGAGCTTCACTTGGGTGGGGCAGACTGGATCTGGGGGACTCCAGAATGGGTATAAATCAGTGCAGGTATTTTAAACCACTGCAGATGCTGGGTTTGTAAAGTTCTCAAACCGAAGTGTCTAAAAAAGAAAGCTACTCTTCACATCAAAGTTTTGAACTACTTTTTCATCAATAATGCTTTGCCTACGAAAATCTGTTTTCCACTTATAAAAACATCCTTTGTACAGATAATCTCATTTCTTCTCAACGATCCAGAGAAACAGGATTAATACCAGTTGAAAACTGGAGTGTCCAGCACCGATTTGATGGCCTGGTTTTGAAAACACTTCTCTCTCTCTCTCCCTCCCTCTCTCTCTCCCTCCCTCTCTTTCTCCCTCCCTCTCTCTCTCCCTCTCCCCCTTTCTCAGGGTCTCTGCCCCAGCCCCTCCCTTTTCCTCTCTGCAATACTTATGAAACATTTTTACATTGATTTGAGTCTCTCCAGACTAGTCACCTTTCATGTTAGGTACAGAGAAACTGGAAGATGTGGTCCAGCTAGACTTACCGGATTATATATGAGGTCCATTTCCAGGTAAATAACTCCTTTAAAAGCTTGTTCTAAATCTTTATTCTTCAACACGTAACAATTTGTTTGTCCATCTCGAATCTGTCATAAGCAATAGATACAATACAAACTTTCTATGGGGGTTTTAAACCAAACAGATGGACAAAAGTGAGACTGCAGAATGCAACGCAGGGGAAGCACCTATTAAGCGCCTATTAATTAATTTAATTAATATTAAAATATTAAATCAGCTTTTCATTCCAGAGTGCTGTTATAACTGATAAGAAGACAAAGTACAATTACCAGGCTGAAACTGATTATATTAATGGAAAATGAGTGGCAGAAATTATTACTGCATCCACATGGACTTTCCTTCAAAAATCTCAGAGGTTATACATTTTTATTTATTTAAAAAAAAAGATAAATGTTCTGCAGAATTCCTGGCCGGTATGCCTCAAGACGGCTAAGGTCATGGGAAAAGGGAAACTGGGACTGACTGTCACAAAGCAAAAGACTAAGGAGATAAGATAAGTAAAGGCAACATGGCAGGTACCCTGGGTTGGATCCTGAAACAGAGAAAAGACATTATTAGCAAAGCTGGTGACATTCAAATAAAGACCAGAGTTTAGTTAACAGTAATGTGCAATGTCACTTTTCGGGTGTTGTGTTTTTTTTTTTAGTTTTGACAAATGTATCACAGCCATAAAAGATGTTAACATTAGGGGAAACCAGGTGAGTGGTGTATGGGAACTCTGTATTATCTCTGTAACTTTTCTGTCCATCAAAAATTATTCCAAAATAAAAAACATATTAAAATATGTTTTAAAAATGAATAAAGGAACCAATTTTAATAAAATGATCACTGTGTCACAGCCGGGGGGAAATGCAAATTAAATGAATCAGGTAGCGCAAGTTGAGGTCAAAAAATCCAAAAATGTTTAAAATGCATGAAACGCTGACAAACCTTCAAAATAAACAAATCCCCCCATAGCCTCTCTCGGCAGGCATGCCACGTCAGCCCCGCCCACTACTCCAGCTGTGGACCCCAGCAGGTAGGCCATCGAAGAAAAACATTTCCTGCATCATTTTGGAAACAACTTGGCTCCCATTAAGGCAATTCTTTTCAGAATTGATAGCAGTGATGCTTTTATTACACACAGTAGTCGTATATGTATTGATTAAACTTCGGGTTTGCCGGAGGCATTCCTGTTAACTCTAAAATGACATCAGCAAAATTGGAGCTGACCGAAAGCTCCATTTGGGATTGTCCATGATCAAAGATTTGAAATAACGTAGGAAATTAGAGGCCATGAAATTTGAGCCATATTTTAAAGGACAATTGCATCCAGCACAAGTGTGCTTACAAACAGGGGTGGAAGTGAGTTGAATAAGTCACAGGGCGTGGAAGAGAGCCATTTCACTTTACAAGGGAGAGGTCGCCTTCCTTGCCAAAGTCACCCCACCTCTCTAGATTGAATAGGTCTTACACAGAAAGATGGTTTTCCTGGCCAGTGGCTAAAAGGAAGGGGGCGCCCCATAAAGACCTGGTTTCCTTCCTAAACGGTGTCCAAACAGGATCCTGTACTTCCTCTTTCATCCGCAGTCTCACTTAATAAATTGTGGGTGTGAAAGTTGAAAGAAATAAATACAAAAACAGCGTGACCATTTGCCAAGCTGACTTTCGTCCGATTTAGCTCTGCTTCAACTCACGGGCACTGTACTGTTATCTTAAAATTTCCATGATTTCTGAAGGGTTAGGGAAGGTCAACAGAAGAACATGAGGTGTCAGGATAAAAAGAAATATTTTATAGTAAAAGAAGTTTTGTCATTTTGTGTTTTTTTTTTAATTTGGTAAATGATCGTTTCCTCTTTCTCAATGTCCTGGAATTGTGTCAGCAAAACAGAGTCCACCTAGGGACATTAGAGTAGCTATTAAAGACGGAGATCTAATTAAGGCTAGTCAGGTTTGGCACTTTAACATAATATTGTCTTAAAATACATAAATTATCAGTTTAAAAATTTGTAAATACTTTGAAAAAATGGCAGAAAAAATTAAAGTCCCTTTGAACTTCCATAAATACCACAATTTCCCACCCTGGATGGAAATTAGATAGAAATTTGGTATGTATCCTTCCAAAATTTTTATTGAGCATTCATATTCATAAATATATCCTTGAAAAAAGCATTTTTAATTCTTGGTCTAAGTGTCAAACTGTGTGTACTTTGCAACTTCATTTTGTATCTCTCAATATGATTTTATAATTAATAATTTGTATGAGTACATACATCTACCTCATTTCTTTAAACTGGTATAAGGAAAGAGAAATATACTACTTTGTATGTGAAATATGTCTGGTTCAAGAACAGATCGATGCATTTGAATATTTAGTATCATAATTAAATACTGAAATGGTAACCAAAAAAAAAAATGTTTAAATATTTTCATGTCCCAGTATCTTTTTAAAATCTTTATTGTATTTCCCACAGTCTTTATGTAATTGAACTTCGAACACCAGAACATAGGATTCAAAGCTCTATAAAATCCCGACCTGCCAAATTTCTACGGGTAAGCATTATGGAATAGGGAATAAAAGCAAAAAATAATTTTCTTGTCAAGAACTGTTTATTATTTATACTTAGAAATCAGAAAATTATTTCTATCGCTTGATAATTTTAAAACCTCCATTACACAGGACGATGAAAGCACAGCCAAAAAAAATTCAGATTCATAGGATATAGCTGTTTTCATGGTTTTTTCCTTCCTATAATTCTGTATTAATTTATACTTCTAGCCTCTGTGAATAAGCCCGTCCATTTTCTTGCAATTCTGCCAACTGTAGGTATTTTTATTTCATATACAGCAATTTCCTAGGAATAAGATGGCCTCAGGTTGTTTTAATATGTGCTTTTTTAATAACTAATGAGACTGAACATTTTCTTTCATATGTTTATTAACCGTGGGCCATGGTAGGACTGTGAAACCAGACAGACGTAGATTCAATTCCCACTTCTGGCATTTAGCATCTGTGTGGCAATGGGTGACGACTATATCTCCTTGTATCTCAGTTGACTCTCTAAAACAGGTGACCTATAATATAAATGCTCAAAGATATGTGTATATTAAATTTTAATCCATTTTATCAAGGCACCTTCAACAAGGCTTGTTCCAAGTCATGCCCTCTTCAACAGTGTTTGAGAGGGTCCTTTCTCTACACTTAAGTCATCACTGCTAATGAAAAATCTTTACTCTATTTATTAATCCAATTGCTTAAAATAATGTAATAATTTAAGTTACTAAGACAAAGGTGATAAAGATGATAGCTTACACTTTAAGTGCTTCCTGTGAGCTCTACTGTAATCACTTTACATTTGCCAAACCATTTACATCCTAACCATAGGCCTCCAATGCTGGTAGTATGATAATTATCTGCATTTCAGCAAGGAGGAAATAGAAACAGAGAGGTTTAGCAACTTACCAAAAATCACACAGCCAGTTAAGGAAGAAGACTGGGTGTCAACCCAAACGGTCTGGCTCCATCATCTATACTCTTGATAATCATAATTAATGTGTGAATAAAGCATGAGCTATTCACATGATTGTAAGTTTAACTGTTCTGATTTCTATCTGTTCAAATTAACTTTTCTGCTAGGTTGGTATGTCTTTTATTGATTGAAAAACAAAACCTTTAATGTTAGTGATATTACCCATTTGCCTGTTTAATTACTTTTTACAGAACTAGTACTTGGATTTATCAGATACACTGTTTACATATCTTCTACACTATTGTTAATTTTTATCTTCATCAATCCCTTTCTAATTTTCTTCATTCTATCTTATTTTAGCTCCTTTTGTTGAGATGCGTAAATGACTTTCAACCTTCGTTGTTTAATTATGAAAACATTCAAGTTAAGAATTTCCTCTGCATAGTACTTTTGGCCCTTATCCACAGTTTTTATATATACTATTTTATTGTTAATTTCTGTAACTGCAGTTTGGGTCTCTACATTAGCTGCTTGGGACTTTTGTCATTTTTTCCCTGTATTTCATATACTTTATACATATATACATTTCTATGGGAAATTATTCCCATAAAGGTTCAGGTTTGTTATAACCTTGTTGGTAATTAAATTGACTCTTTTAACCCATAAAAACCTCCTCCGGCCCAGGCTGGTGCAGCTCAGTGAATTGAGTGCCAGTGAACCAAAGGGTCGCTGGTTTGATTCCCAGTCAGCGCATGTGCCTGGATTGTGGGCCAGGTCTCTCGTAGGGGGCGCATGAGATGCAACCACACATTGATGTTTCCCTCTCTCCCTCCCCTCCCCTCTCTAAAAATAAATAAATAAAACCTAAAACAAAACAAAACAAAACAATCTCCTCGGTACGTTTGACTTATCTTTTACTTACATTTGTGTGATGACTTTTGCTCAGCCATTTCTGTAGTACCATGTTTGAGGTCTCTCAAGGAAGCAGCAGGTAGATTTTACCCTTTGAATCACTGTAAGAGGTTTCTCCACTTCATAGCAAAGTTTAACCCATTCATCGTTTACCATCATGCGTGATACGTTCAGATTTATACATGCCATCTTCTTGTTCTAGGACACTAAAGAAATCCTCCTGGCCATTTGTCTTCCTCCCTTAGCCTGGCTAGCCTAGCCAGATATCATCCACTCTGTATGCCACCTATGCTTCATGACAACTTGCGTATGTCAAAGATACCCTTTCGCAATTTCGAGGGCCGATCGAGAAGTTTGCCTTCTTTTATCTTCCTCTATTTATTTCAACGAACATGTTGAACCAGAATTAGGCAGGAAAGAGTTAAACGTTTGTGGTCAAAAATCACCATTTTAGCCCTACATTGGGACTACTCTTACTTTCTTAAATTTAGTTATACATTTATAAATATTAATACAAAGGTAAATATTGATGCTATTTATTTTCATGGTCAAGATTTCAGCATTAACAAAAAAATGATTGTGTAAAGATTTCCATTATAATGTGCAAATCTCATCATAGGTGAAACTTGGGCAAATACTTGATTGGAGATTCAGATGAAGATTTGCATGGACATTTATTTGGTAAGAGCAATTAGAGAGAATTTGTCCATAAAACTAATTACATGAAGCTGTTACTGGTACACATGGATTCACAAACAAAGCTAAGGGCAGTGTGAGGCCTGTCTCTGCTACATGTTCACATGCCGGCACGGACTGCACAGAGAACTCGAATTTGTTTCGCAATGTAACACCTCTTCACAGAGCAGGTATTAGGAAATAAAAGTAAATAAATGCTCTTCTTATTTTACAGGAATCCGATTTTCAAAGCCTTCCTAATTTGGCCCCTTAGATCATTCTGAGAGGGTAAACATATGTTTAAATAAAAAAGAATGATCTTTTAGATGGAAAGAATCCAGCCGAATTTTCAGGACAGAATTAGGGTCACTTAGTTGAGGGTAGAAATGTTAACTACAGCTATTGAATCAGATCATTATTAGGAGATGGTGTCTATGCTGAGAATGTTTTAAAACTCTACAATGTGTACACTGTTTTCCAATGCACATTTACTACAGTATTGCTTAGAAGATTTAAGGAATACAGTGGAAATGGGCAAGTATTAGAAGTCTTCAGTAATAATTCATCCTGCTCACGTTTTTGTTGCTTTTAATTATGTGTAAAACATCTTGCATATCTACGTAATTATTTTTAAAATAATTTTTTTTAAAAGTTGAACAGAAATGAAATGTATATAAGGATAGCTCACTGGCCTGGATTCTTTCCTTCCTGACGTGTGTAAGCACACGTACGTGCACTGGACAATTCACCACCATGAATAAATGCACTGATCTTAGAATATGGATTTTAAATTAGCCAGTGCTCAGCCAGCACATTCACCCTGATTAAAAGAGATGGTGAATTCACAACAGGCTCCTTATCTAACAGGCTGAAAGGCACTTAGCACATTACCATTTTGAGAGGGATTCAAAGCTGAAGAACATTCTATATTTTATGCCTAGACATTTAAAAAGGTAGTTTGCATTTTCTCTAAAAGTGTAAATCGAGTTTTAGTTTATGACTTGACTTTAAAAATGTATTCTCACAAAAATTATTCATATTCTTCTCCAAGAAATATAATTTCTGTTTTTAAATATAAAGTAAGGTATAATCAGATACTACTCCACATCCTATGGATGTAATACTGAAGCACTGATGAACCCACTTTTATGATTTTATGATTTTTTTAAGCAAAGAAATAAATCTTTCCTCTAAGAGGCACAGAACACAGAATCTATGAGTTATCTTTCTCATGCTCCTTTCTGAAGTTTCAATCAGTATTTTCTCAATACGGTGGGATAACATCCTCTTACGAGCTAAGACCGACAGGACACTGCCCGATACAACTCCAGCTTCTATTACCTACAGAATCCTTTTTGTTTCCTCATTTTTAAATGGTCATAATAATGAAACCTGCCTCCTTAAGTTGCCAGAGAATTTATGAATTAACATATGATCAGGGCACAGCACGGGGTTTGCTAGTTAAGCATTAGTCAATAGATATTAAATTTTTGAAAACCCAGACCTACATAAGTAAATTTTTAAATACCCTGAAAATCACAAGATAGAATGATGTGAATTCCAAATGATCGACTTAAAATTTTTCCTGCTATAGATACTTAGTGCTTCGGCATTTTAAAAATCCCCTTTATATCTGCACGTTAGGTAGAGAATCAGTTTACTTGGGGAGTGCATCCTGCAGGGAAAGCCCACGTAGGTCCTCTGAAAGAGGTGATCACTTTTCTCAAGTGTCGCTCAAAGCATCGGAAACTAAGCTGAATGGAAACAGCCACACCGAACAATAGCCACTAAAGTATCTTATTCAGCTCAACCTTCCAGGGACCCCGAGTCCTTAACAGGAAATGCGGCTGCCTTTCCCACTAAAGACCTTTCAGATCAGAGCTTATTTCTCCATGTGCCACAGCCCTGTGATATTAGAAACAAACGATGTAAAACAAATCAAGCACTGTGTGGCTTAAAACCTCAAGTAGTTTTCCCTCACTAAAGAAGAGCCAAAGTCTTTCGAACTTTAGGCTGCTAGAGTCTTACACTGTCTCCCCCAGCCCGCCCTATCCTTGTGTCCTTTCATGTTCCAGATCCATTGTTATCCTCCTGGCTTGCTCCATTCCATCCACTCTGTCTGCCATGCTACTTCTGGAATTTGACAGTCAAGGCCACAAAATGGAGCCTTTGAACTTGAAGATTTCCTATCTGCAAGAGTTTCTCCAGACATCCACATGGCTTTCTCTCTTACCTCCTCACATTCTCACTCAAATGGCCTCTTTTCAGTGAGGCCGTCCCTGGTCAGCCCATGAGAAACTGCACCCCTGCCCTGCACACATATTCTTGGCGTTCCCTTTCCTTGTTTTACATTCTACATAGCATCTTCCATACTATCTATTGGTTTTGGGTTTTTGTTTGTTTGCTTGCTTGGTTTTTTGTTGTTGTTGTTGTTGAGGGGCTTTTTTTGTTTTAGTTTGGTTTTGGGGGGTTTTTTGGGGGTTTTTTTTTTTTTGGTTTTTATGTTGCATCCTACAACCAAAATATAAGTTCCAAGAGGAGAGATAGCTTTACTGCAGTTGTTGTTAGAGCATCATCATCTAAAGACAATGCCTGGCACCAACTGGACCCTGGATAGACACATATCAAACAACATGAATATACAGACTGTGGGTCAGCAACCTAGAAAAAGTTGAGGGGGCTGGGGGCTGCTTGGATTTAAACTAAGTCTTCCACAGACCATTCTACAATATCTCATATTTTAAAGGATATAGTTTGAAAATGGCATGAATTTAGGCCAGTGGCCCTCTACTAGGGGTGATTTTGCCTCCCTCAGAACTTCTGGCAACGTCTGCAGACATCTCTGATTGTCACGACAGTGGCAGGGGGGAGGTTGGGGGCGCAGATGCTACTGACCTCTAGTGGGTAGAGGCCAGGAATGCTACCCAGCATCCTGCAATGCCAAGGACAGCCTCCCAATAAAGGACGAGCCATCTAAAAGAGACAATAGTGCTGAGGATGAGAAGACCCAAACCTGATGTAGCTGGAGGTAATTTCTCAGATCTAAGTCAACAGCACATAGATTATTGTACCAGGGAGTGAAGAAAGTCGGTCAACTCGTTGGTGTTATAGAGAGACCAGATACACGGAGCTTTTACAGCGAAACAGAGGGAGGCAAAAAAAAAAAAAAAGATATGAAGTGATGTGCACCCAGCAAAGAATAAAATATGCTACTAAAGACTTAGAAACAAAAGCAAGACGAGAAATGCCAAAAATACAAATAGGAGAGAGAAAGGAAATACGTGTAAAGGGCAGGCTTTGTTTCTTGTCCCTTTAGACGGCTCTACATCTGTGCTCCGTGTTCCTGTTACACGCATTCTTTTAGGAATAACTGACAAAGTCGTAATGAAAAAGGAGGAAGTCCCAAATTAGCCCCTCCTCCCCGAGGGCCAGCCCGGCCTGCTGCTGACGGCTCAGAGCACTTGGCAGGAGCCGGCTCCACGGAGGAGCAGCTGCTTCTCCACTGTCTTCAAGGAACATCCGGGCTTCAAGAACTTGGGGAGGAATTAACCAAGTGATCAAAATCAGAAGAGATATGGAGAGGTCCGGCATCACCCCTCTCTGTAAAAATCAGTGAGCTTGTCTAATCTTGTGGTTAAATTACAGACTGTTCCGGCCGGGATACTGCACTAATCGCTTTGGAACAACAAATCGTTGGGAGGAAATAAATAAAGCCTTATTGACTGGTAAGACCATAAGGATGCTACAACAAATTGTGTTGGTGGCCGGATGAAAAACTGAAATTCTGTCTTCTAGAAGACTATATGTGGGACGAACACTAATGCCCAATTAACGGGTGAATTCGGAGCCAAACGTTCCTCCTTTGCCCATGTAATGTCGTTCTTCGGTGCTTTCTCCTCTGAATGCTATAGGATTTTTTTCTTTTTTTTTTTTTAAGGCTTTGTGATTTTTTTTTTACTCTTGTTTATTCTCTTACAGCTGTCCCAATTTTTCCCCCTTTGCCCCCTCTGCCCATCCCACCACTCACTCCCAGCTCTTAGCTTACTCTGGTACGTTGGGTTTTCCCTGGTCTTTGGAAATGGCCCTCTTTCTCCAAGAGAGGCTCTCTGCTTTCTTCTGCAAAGCATTTTTTTGAGACTGAAAGCAAATATGACTACTAAAAAGACAAACAGAACTTTTGAGAAAATGATCTTTAGTAGGACCGAGAACAACAGCGCAGTTACCGGCAATTCATCTTTGAAGAAACGGGCAGGGAGGAGGTAAAACAGAAATACAAATATGTTTTTATTAGCCGAGGGAAAATCAGTCATAGATATCTATTCCTCAAAACCAAAGAGAAACTCCCATCTTAAGATGGAAAGAATGAGAGTGAATTAAACGACTGGTCAAAATGTTTTGGTTGGCTCAATCATATTCAACTGACACAGAAAATTATGTTACTTTATATCTGAAACTACTGAAAGTACTTGATAAGGATAAGGGATAAAACAGTTGTTTCTTGCCAGAGCTGGAAGGAGTATTTTTCCCCCGGGTTGACAAAGATAAAGCAACATTAGACCACAGAAACTTGTCGACTATAAAATGACTCACAAACTGTGTATTAACAAATGTAACTTACGGACAGCAAAGGGATGGAAACTTTTCCGAGAAAATCAGGGGGTTTATCTCCATCTTCATCAAACACTGTCACTTCCAAAACATCATGGATATCTTTAATAGGACTGCAACAAGGAACACGCCATGTATTATACACAAAAACACACACGTGAAGTCTGTACCGTGAATATCTGAAAACACAGTTTCACTAATTAAGTCTGCATGTCCTTAGAGTATAAAACTACCATTTAATTAAATTCCAAAAATTAAATCAAACTGACTATATTCCCAAACCTTCCATCATAGAAGATTCAGTCATCCATATAAAAAAAGTCAACTTTTTTACTATATGACATTTGCCAAGTCTATGTGTACTCAAGAATAGGACTGTTACGGAAACAAGGGGAAGAGAGAATGGGAGACAGAATGAGGGGAGAAAAAGGATAGTGATTTCAAAGTACCTCCCAAGTGAGAAGAGTAAAAATCAGATTGCATTTAAATTAATGCAGAATTTACTTTAAAAAGAAAAAAGTGGTCAAAATCACTACTTGCTGAGGTCCATGGACAGCTTCCTATTACTGAAACACCACATACTAAAAATCCCATCATCTTTAGAAGCATTTTTTAGGTTGACCAGAAGCCTAATATCAGCGACAATGAAAGCTGGAGCCATGGTCGTTGGTAAGGTCTTCGGCAAACAAGAGATTTCTGCATGAGGCCATTTGCAAACCTGCTTAGCAGAGTTCATCCACTTCTCATGGAACCTTGAGAACTATCTACTTGGCAACCATCAACACCACTGAAAACAAACTTTACTCTTTCAGTTATAAGCACAGACAGAGCACTTCTTCAATCTTGTGAAGGCAGTATGCTGCCATTTATTTCACCCCAATTCAACAGGGGTCACCCCTTGATGGTCAGGTGCCTTGGAATCTAAAGCCAACCAGGAAATATATTCAGCCTCCTAAATGCCTGAGTTTGAAAGTGGACAGGGCATCACTATGGAGCAGTTCGTTCAGATTAGCTGGAATACAAGGAGCCTCTGGGAATCTTTGAGGAATCACAGATCATCTGTATTTTTTTTCCCAAGACTCTAGCAGAATATAAGCCGTCAGTCATTAAAGTAATGATGTAATATACAAGCTCCCTGAATTTAAGGCAGGTCTGCATTTGTAATTTTCTTTAACCCAGGAATGAATTTGTCTGGATATAGGGAAGCATTCATTGCCTCACAGATTAATTTAGTCACTAAAAGATCGACTTTATATGCCTCCTTTAACACTCCCATGCAGTTCCAAATGCTGTCTTCTATTATAAACACTAAAGTCTACAGAAATGAAAGGATAAAAGGTTTTCTGAAGGAAAAAAAACCCTACGAAATTCATTGTTGGCACCTAAAAACGGACAGAAAGTTCCACTCAAGAGTCCCAGGCTGTCCCAAACATATCAGGGGAAATTGGTCTCTAAGTTAAAGCCACCCCCACCGCCCCCCATATTCCAGAGGCTAAAGCACTTACAATGTAAAAGCTTTGTTCCACTCGGGGTTGAGGGTTTTATAAATGGTATGTGTCTGAAGTCGGTCGTTGCCTACCTCCAGCAAGCAAAACGGATCGCTCTTCCCTGGAAAGAGAACACAGGTATTGGTCAGAGGCCAATGAATCTCAGCAGTGACAGAAGCCACGTGGACAAAGGTCACGTGTTTCTCTAACAATAACACTGTGCTGGCTGAAACAGTGAAGGACAGCCCCTCTTTCCGGCAAGCCAGGGGGAAGCCCTGCGTGGGAATGGGGGAGAGGCACAGGTCTTGCACGTGTGGGAACTTTAACATCATTAACAGATTGGGACTGACACTCACCCAGGTGCAGCCTTGAGTGCCCATGACCACGCAGGTGTCATGGGAACAGGTGTTCATTTGTCATTTGTGAAAGTACACTTTCGTGTTCTGTTTTAAAACAGAAGCCCATTTCTGTTTCCTTCCCTTTGAGTTAATATAGATCATTGCTCCTCGAAAGCTCGCATAGTGTGAGAGAAGTGAGAAGAAGTATAAACATGGCTATTTAGGAGTTAAAAATGCTTTGGAGTGGGTGGCCACAAACATGTACGATCCTGTATGTTTAATACAATATGAGAACATATGCTTCATTTTTGGTGCTCACAAACATGCAAAACTATAATCCCAAAAAGTCCGTTCAAAGTTTTTACCTTAAAAAAAAATAAAGCTTAACTCTTATTTTTCTTACCCCACCTCTTTTTTTTTTTTCCATCCTATCTCACACAGCTTCCAGAAGGAAAAAAAAAAAAAAAAAAGAACAGAAGGTTAGAAAAATCCAAAACCCAAAGCTGGACCCAGAAAGTTACCACGTAAAAATTCTCTCCCCTTTTGCTGGGTTTGCCAGGGGGACCTAGAACTGCAACTGTCAGGAAAAGGATGAATGGCTCTATAATGTCCATATGACGTGAACACATTGCCTGCCACTGCAGCACACTGGCAATTTACAAAGCGGCGCGTACTAAATTAATTGGGGGCATAAGGACAGATGCTGCTCCAACAAATGGCCAAGGGAACCCAGGCCGGGGCCTAATGCAGAGAGGGCTCAGGCCTCTTGACCTGCTGGCCTACCATTCAGGTCACTGAACTTACATCTAATTCACTTAATAACCAGAAGATATTGCACATCAATAGAGAGACTGGCATGTGCAGGAGGCTGCATGAAGATTATATTTTTAAGAAGAGAGAGAGAGAAGAAGAGCAGATGCATGGCTAAGGGTCAGTGTGAAACGGCAGATTCCATACAACTGACTGGAGGCCTGGACACTTAGATGCCTGGCCAGAGCTTTTAAGTCAATGCTATTATCTCAGTGGCCAGTGGGCAGTGATCAAGCCATGGACATAAATGAAGGAGTTCGAGTTGTCAGTTACAAACAATGAAAACGGCCCCTGCCTAAATGTAGCAGAATATGCATTTACTGAAATAACATTAAGCGACTCTCAGAACCATTGCAAACATTGCCAAATCTGGCTTGAGAAAGCACTGGAAACCAAGGAATATTTAGGAAGACACGAGCACAAGAATCTCAGTCAGTATCTCACGCCAGGAAATGTCTGGGGTGGCCACTGCTTCCCGGGAACACAGGCCCCATAGGCACGCCTGTCCCCCGGCCCTGAGTATGGCCACCTCCGATGTGAATTCTTTGTTTCTACTTCTGCCTAGCCGAGGACCCAACCCCTAACTGCCAGGGCTCTTAGCTTCCGTGAATAAAAGTGGGTTCTGAGTCCTGCTCCAAAACATACCATGGGTATCACCCCCATCCTAGAGGGGGGTTTCTGATGTTAGACAGCCCAAATCCGAACGACGCCAAAATGCATCTGTCAAGTTCTTGCTTCTATAAAGACCGATCTACTCTGAGAAGGATCTGCAGGGCACGGGGTAGGGAGGAGCTTGCCCGTGTTAAGGAACAGACTGTCTCTTCAGCAGTCGTGAACATGAGAGCATGCATGGGCTCTCGGTTTGAGGCTCAGGTAGACGACGCTGGATTCCTCAGCCCGAGCTGAAACAGCCACTTAACCGTTTGTCAGAGACTGTTAGTAGTGTCAGTGCTACTCCTCCAGAGACACCAACATGACGTTTCATCAGCACTTGCTCCGGGGAAACCGTCTGACACTTTTAATGAAAGCCCTGTGGTTACCCCACAGCAGGGCGGAGAGGGGAGGCCTGTCGTGCACAGCCACAGGTGGCCGCGAGCTGTGGCCCCCCACGCACTCAGCTGTCCCAGCTAATGAGGAACAGACTTCCTTCCAGAAACTAGGAACTTCAGCTATGTGTCTCCATGGAACAGCCGGCACCAACTCTCTTGAAGATAATTCCGTCGAAGCTCATTAAAATGCCACATTTATTAATATCACAGAATAAACAGGCAGAGAGGGGGAAGAAGGAACAAAGACATCTAGGCATTTACAGAATACTTTGTGGATACTTTATGGATTGATTTCTTTCCCTGAAAAGGCTCCAAATATATAGGGCCTTTCCATAAAATTTAAATAGCAAATATTTTCACTTGGGTTAAAAATGACTTCCCATAATAAATGAAATGCCCAAATGTTCCCCAACGGCACCGCGCAAACACCACCAAGCAAACTGACATATACACACATGGGTCTGTACTTGTCCTCTTTGCTCCACCTACTTTTGCAGGTAAAACATCTCAATGACCTCTCCTACCTCTGGAAGCCATGTCACCTTGACAGTCACACCACTGGCGATTGAGTTTCACGGTGTTTTAGCACCTGGCGCTCCACAGCCTTTGCTATTTCTGACACCACTTTAACATCCATTTACATTCCTTGAACGGCAAGTAGAGGCTTCTCATTTAAATAATTTTACCTTTATATGAGTTACAGAAGTTGAATGACAAGTAATAAGTGCATTTTAGAGGTCATATTGTTCATCCGACCAGTATTTATTAAGCATGCACCCTGCTCCTGGCTCGGAACCAGGCCCTGACGGACACACACCACCAGGTCATTACCTTTATGGAACTCTCCTAATAATCTCTGCTTTTTTAGCAAATGTCACCTTTTCCATGAAAACTTCCCTCGTGTTCCCCGCCAGTGGCCTGAGTGCTCTCATCTTTGATCTCTGCCTATAAGTTTCCTTGCATCTCTTTTATTCCCCCATCTGTGTTTCTGTTCCATGGTTAGCCCTACTTTACTGAAGGGGCCCAATGCAGGAAAGCCCAGCACAGGAACGCCCCTACCTCCCCTGCGAAGAGTGCCAGGGCCCAGGGACACCGGGCCACAGGGACATTCCTGGCTCCTGGTGATGGGTGTTAGCTGGAGGGAGTCACGCTGCTCCCACTTGGTGCAGGAAACCATGATTGAGCCCAGTTTTCATTTCATCCTCTAGTAGGTAAGGAATGTTGGTGCAGAAGAGGAAACTCAAGTTCAAGGACATTTCATTTGGTGGGCTGAAGTCCACGAAGAATTCATCGTGGAAGTAAATTTTAAGCGAGGTTTAAGAGGGGGCTGATTTGACTAGTAGAAATGGGTAGGTCCTTCTTAATGAGATAGCGATAGATCAGAGCCTTAAATTTATTAACAAGATGGATAGATAATAGACTTGAGACAAAATTTCTTGGGATATCAACAATGGTAGGTTGAAAAAGTGCTGCATCGACATACTTAGAAGGAAGTAAAAATAATATGCTCTGTACAACTGGAAGATAACTCTAAATATACTCTAGTGATGACAAAGTTACTAATACCAAAGGCACATGAGAAATGTTTGAATTAAGTGTTTTCATAAATCAATATGACACTATAAACATTGCCAACTAATTAATGACTGTTAGAAGTAATCCTTTCAGTGTTTTATCTACAACCCTGAGAAATTATGTATTTATATTGGCCAAAAAAAATTTTGGATTTCTCACTGGGTATTTCCTTAAGATCAAGATCATCTTATTTTGGGGCTTATAGAGTAGTACTTTCCACAGTTTTATTTTCTGAGGGAGGGGAAGAACTTTTTCTTAAACAAAGTTAACATTCTCCATCATTTTTGTAAAATAAAGTGCTTAAAATTAAAATTCTCTTTTCCAAAGTTTGAGCTTCCTCGGGCTTCGTATTGAGAGTTCACAGGTTACACAAATTCAGTATAGCTGTTTCTGCTGAAGGGAGAGAGAAGACCACATTCTAAAAATCTGAGAAAAAAATAAACTTGCAATGCCATGTCCGTAGCACCATGCTGTAGAATAGTCTCTGTATTCGCCAACTTACTTGGTAAAGATCGCCTGTCACGTCGGTGTCTAAGTTGTTAGTCGGGACGGGGGTGATTTGGCAATGAGTGGAGAGTCACCCACCAATCAGACGTGGGAATGCCTGGACCACTTTCCTCACAGGCAAGCCTGATTCGGCACAAAGCCTGTCTACTCTGGCCGATGCCTAAAAGTTCACGTTAGTGAGGCACCAAGAGAAACTTCGTGGAGAACAGCGGCAGCTGCAAATGCTGAGTCTGGAAGCTGATCCGGCAGGCACTTCTCCGTAAGAGTAACCCAAAATCTTGGCCATAGGACCACTCTGCAGTTGACACTGTTGGCCCTGGCTGGTGTGGCTCAGTAGACTGAGCAGGGGCCTGTGAGCCAAAGGGTCGCCCAGTTCGATTCCCAGTCACGGCACATGCCTGGGTTGTGGGTCAGGTCTGCTATGGGGGCACATGAGAGGCAACCACACACTGATGTTTCTCTCCCTCTCTTTCTCCCTCCTTTCTCCTCTCTCTAAAAATAAAGAAATAAAATCTTTAAAAAAAAAAAAAAGATTGCATGATTGGTGAATTCTTGGTGCCAGAAATCCTTATATACAAGTAGAGGCACCTAATTTTTTAAAAAGTCACTTTGGAGCAAAAAGGGTAGGTAAATCAACAAAAATTATCCCTATGTTTTGTCAGAGTGGCAAAAAATATAACATATTTTTGGTGTACTACAGAACTTTAGTAATTAGCTATGCATACCAGGAGATGAAAAAGGTTGCAAATTGCTGCTCCTTTTGGAAAAGCATGACTGCTGTGTCTACTTCTTAAAACATTTTGCTTTGCCATAGATCACATTCAAGAGGGAGACAAATAAAAATAAAAAGTGAATGCGAATGTTTTATACCTGAGAAGTCTGCAGCTAAGAGGTCCACGGCCTTTAAAACCTTCACTTGTAAAATGCCGACATCCTTCACATCTCTCAGGGAGTTCTGTAGGCTCTGAGGGGGAGAAACATGGACCACAAGTGAAAACAGCTTTCTGCTATGCCGCTTAATGACATGACGTCCTAAAGGAAGAACACTCGGGCCTGATCATCACCTGTTTCACGTAAGGCTTGGAAACGGTGCGAAGTGCACCCTATCAGTCAACAGGATGGTTAGGCTTTGACAGCAACCAGATTAAAAGTGACTGAGAATTAATTAACTACGGCTTCAAAATGAACACATTACAAACACAGACAATCAACTTTTAGCATCGCCCCCTGGTGAAAGCACAGACATCCCACCGGGAAAATATGTGTAGAACCACATTCATTCTCCTTTTCCCCTTCTTTCACTTTAATGAAACTTTTAAATCACCCAGAAAGGCACCATTATTTTGGCCTAGTTTGTGCAAACTTTATGGATACCAGAGGACTACACTTGGACCCTCTGTAGATACTTATTAGCACTGGAAAGAGAGTGGGGATGGAATAAGAGTGAATTTTCTGGTCCATGCCTTAGCTAGCTCATTAAGTTGGAGATTGAGCATCAAGTATCACCCCATATTCACATTTATTTTAACGTTTAGTTTGCATGAGCCAAAGCTTCAATATGGGGTGGGGCAAACGTAAGTTTCCAGTTGTGAGTACATGGAACAGTTTATTACTTGCATGATTATTTATTATTATATTATTTCCAATATGAACTGTGAACCTACTTTTGCTTCACCCTGTATATCTACAGATATATTGAATTAGTAAACATATATTCAATATATATACTAATTCTTAAGTATATTTAGCAATCTTGTTTATGTACTTTGCATCCTTCAAAAATTGAGATATAAGCAGAAAACTCTCTTTAGAGACTTTTAGAACACACGCACTAAAAAAGATACCACTTTGGACATAGTTTTTCTGCCATCATTCAATAACTAAAAACCCATGAAAAGCAGACCCCGGGGACTTATGGAAAGATAGAAAAACCCTTATTATTGAGGTATTTCAGGGTAAAATAATAAAAGATTCCTAATTGTTAAGGTTTGCTTAACCTAATATGCATCATTTCTAAGATTTTTTGAAAAGTAGTTTCTTCTCTGTGCTTTCAACCCAAAAAATAACAACAAAAAAGTAGGATTTAAGCTTAAATGAAAACGTTTTAAGTAAAATATTTTTCAGTTTAGAGGTGGAAATGCTTTTGAAGATTGTCCACTCTTACAACCTTAAAAAACAAATCCAGGCATCTGAAACTTGTATCTTGTAAAACAGCATTACTTCCCTCTAACATGCTGGCCAGTTTGCTAGCTAAAAAAATCTTGATATTTCTATTTTGATTAGTCTTTTCAAATCCCCTTTCAAATTGCACACTGCAAATCCTGAGGCATTATTTATAGTTATCGTGACCTTTTCTAGTGTCACTTTACAGTATATGACACTCTTCATGAACTGGGTAACATTTCCAATTTATCCATTGGAAAATGTGGAGAGAAGTTTTATTTCTCATCATCGGCTGTTCGTTTGCTAGACTAAAGCCATCGGACAAACACGAACAGTGGATTGATTCTGCTGAAACGTCTTCGGAGCACGCCGACTGCGCCTGCAGAGTGTGCGTTAACAAAAAGATGTGTGGCAAGGTTCCAAACTCCTGAAGATCAAGAATTTTTCAATTAATCAATACACCTGCCCAGTGAAAGCTTTGGGGGCACTAGAGTTTACGCTGAGAATAACATTCCCATTAAATAAAGGTTCATCTTGGCTTCATTTTTATGCCATGTTCCTAAAGCATGTCTTTCATGTGTGGCAATAAAATAAACATATTGATTCGCACAGAAGATGTGCTAAAAACGGAATGCAAATAAAGACACCTAGAAAGGCGGCGAAGAAAAAAATATGTGAAGAGGACAAAGCCATTTGATTTAAAAGTGCTGAGTGGACTTGTAAGCCCATTGCATACTTAGACAAAAGTCTCAAACTGCCATTATCCCAAGTGAGACAGAACCATAGTCTTCTGCGCCTGCCAAGGGCCTGGCTTTGCTTTGTAAGACACAAGCACTTTCTCACTTGAACCTAAAAGGTTCCAGAAAAGCATCTATAACATCGCAAACATGAATGGTTGCTTAAAAAGAACTATTTTTGTGAACTTCCATTAAAATTCCTATTCACATAGGCAGACATGCTAAACAACAGTCGGCCTCCTTAAAAACTTCAATTTTGCCCCCAAAGTACCTAAAACTACAAATTCAAAATACTTCCGTTGGCTTGGAAAACAGCAAGAGGGTAAACTCTAATCTGCTTCTACCTGCTCGCTAATGCATTCGATCTCATGTCTTGTTTTATGAGACATACCACTAAACTCCAGACAAAGATCTTTTTTTTAACCCAGTTTCTCCACTCACAGACTTTGGTGCAACTTAAAAGTGGCAGAGGGAGTGGGAACGGTGTAACAAGGCAAAGCACTCACATAACGCTGGGCAATCTGCCTTCTCTCGCTGGGGTCCGCCAAGGGGCACACACACAGATCAGAGACGGAGACTCCCGCACAGGGAGTGAGTGTGATCAGCATCAGAAGAGCCCCCAGGCAGCTGTCCAGGGGCAGCTCCAAGCAGTTAGACTGCTTGAGTGGGAGTGCTGCGATGTCCACTTTACATCTGGAAAGCAGACATCAGAGAGAGAAAGGTGATTAACTCTCGGCCCCTTCGGAACCTCCAAAGCACCCGTGTTTATTTCTCACCCCCAAACCACTCTGGGCATGGGCTCATCGGGT
Source organism: Mormoops blainvillei (assembly GCA_004026545.1). Taxonomy (NCBI): domain Eukaryota; kingdom Metazoa; phylum Chordata; class Mammalia; order Chiroptera; family Mormoopidae; genus Mormoops; species Mormoops blainvillei. Next base: position 98,128 of record PVJD01000005.1, on the reverse strand, counting down.
GGGGAAGGTTGCAGGGGCTCCCCTGGCTTAATATTCGCAGCCAAACACATTCTAAAATGAAGGTGAAGAAGAGGTTTAAAAAAAAAAAAAAAGGAATTGCAAATAAAAAGAGGAGTTGGACCCTTGACAAATAAGGTCTGCTGAAAGACAAGGAGATCAAGAATTAGGCAGAAGCCCTGGCCGGGCAGCTCAGTTGGTGAGACCACTGTCTCCACAGGCCAAGGTTGCAGGTTTAATTCCTGGTCAGGGCACGTACAAGAATCAACCAATGAATGCATCAATAAGTGGAACAACAAATCGATCTCTCTCTCTCTCCCCCTCCCCATCTCCCTCCCTTTCTCTACCTAAAACTTAATAAATAAAAATGTTAAAGAATTAGGGAGAAAAAAAGGTTTCCAAGTTTAAGTATTCTGGTTCTGTATGGTTTCTCTGCACTGTGTCTTTTTCTAGCAAAGAGAATAAGGGTAAAAAAAAAATAGAAAAGATAAGAGAAATATAAGTGGGAGAGGATTAATGAAAAAACCTTTTTCTTCCAGATTAATATCAACTGACAAGATTTTATTTAAAGAGACATGTTAAGGTGTTTCCCTAAGAGGCCCAGTTCCGTAGGGTTTCCCCGGGTGGATTTCTTTTTGGACAAACAGAGCATGAAGTGCTGCTTGATGGGCCCCACTTCTGCGGCACTGCTAGGAAAGGTTTTCCCCATCTGCTATAAATTCCATGTTTTCCGCCTCTCAACAGCCAATGTTCTGGGGATGCTGAAAACCTCAAGCCCATTTAAATACAGAGGCACACACCAAAAAGGGGAGCCAAGGTGCTAAGCACTTATTTGCTTTAACACTGAAAACTCTGGATTTGCCTGGACCACACTGGCTTTGTTTGTGCATAGACAGGTGGAGGAGAGGGAGAGACTGTGTGTGTGTGTGTGTGTGTGTGTGTGTGTGTGTGTGTTTCTCCCTTGCCCTCCACAGTTATTAAATCAAATGAATATTTACGACTTTATAAAAGGACGAAAGCCCTGCCCCTTCTCAGAATCTGTGACAAGGATGGATTCTTACCTTAAATGTTCAGTGGACTTTGCATGTGTGCAGATAATTAGAAATAGTAAACTTACCTTACAGATTATAAAGCAATGACAATTTTGAGCCATATGGATATGTGAAAAGTTCCAGTTTAATAAATGTGTAAGTAAGCTTGCAATCCCTTCCCAATTAAAAGAAAAAATATCAATAGTATTGAAAGTCTACACCATATTTTTACTAAAGAATAAAAAATATTTTAATACTGACATGTATATATAAAATTAAATATATATGTGGGTATTTTCTATTTAACGCAAGTGATTCCAGTTATGAGAAGAGGTGGCAAGAGGTGGTCCCTAGTTTGCTGACGCCTCCTCCAGAAAAATGCTATTAATTCAGCTGTGCTGGATTACACCAATGAAAGTATTTTTAAAATTTACAAGATTGGTTGCTGACAGAACAGACACAATGATAAAGGTATCAGAGATATTGACCTAAGAATAATTTTTTTTTAAAATCTTTTAACTCATCATAGCCCAAGAAATTCTGGCCAACCTATTCAAACATGTGGATATAAATAAAAAGTGATAAAGCAGTAACACTTATGCAAATGCTTTTCTCCCTGAAAGATGAACGTGGAAAACATGTACTCAGAGCATCTATTTAAAAAAAAAAAAGGTGGGGGGGGGATTAATTAGCATTGGCAAATTAGGTCTGTTCCAGGGGCATTGGGTGGGAGTTCACACACAAGGGCAGTGACCATATCTGATAATCACTCAAAAGGTGCTAACACTGGCCCCTGGGTGACCAGGAAACTCTCATTCCAAAGTCAGATCTTAGCATATTTAGTCAGTGACAGTGCCACTATGATACAAGCTCTACATGACGGGGGGGAAAAAAAAAAGCAAAGTAGCTGATGAGTTTGTACCTGGAGAGGAGCGGCCCTGTTCACCTGCAGGAGATGGGAGCCGCCGTCCTGAGGCCTCCCTCCTGCTCTCTTCTCCTCTCCAGTCTCATCTTGTGATGCCACCCACCCTTCCCATTCCTCTCAAGCGCCTTGGAACATGTTCCCCTCCTCTCTAGGCCTTTGCCCTTGTTGTCCCATGTTTCTTTCTGGAAAGTTCTTCTCCAATCTCCTCGTCAACCTCCCATCATACAGGTCTCAGCTTAAACCTCTTTCCTTCCAGAAAGTTGACTCTTTCCACCCCCAAGCCACTGCCTGCTTAATTGTGTAGCCCAAAACTTACTACAGACTGAGGACGGGATTGATGCCTGTATCATTTTCTACCGAATCCGCAGCACTTTGCAAGTTGTCTGACATACAATGGGCTCTCTATTTGTTGAATAACATGAACAAACAAAAAAATAAATTCCGGTGGCATAACAAAACTCGAAGCTCAAATATCCACATTAGAAAGTCAGTGTTTTTTGTTAAGCAATGAAATCTCTGGCAGTCTCTATTTCCTCCCCTATATAAGAAGGGAACAGAAAGACATATTTTCACTAGGTTCCTCCCAGGCTGATGGCTCTATTCACCTAAAGAAAACAAGGCTAAATTACTTTTTTTTTCCTCTGCAACAGGCGTATATTAAGGCTACCCTCTGTGGCCAACAGGCAGTTCCTGTGCTGACACTGCATTGTTTCCGACCGCCTGTGCGTGCCTCTCTCCATTAATCCCAGCATTTTAATGTTTTAATTCAACTCATAATTTTACCATATCAGTCAGCCCAACCTGCTCGTGTCCCCCGCCATGATAGCTTTTAACCTCTTCTTCATTACCATAATTCTATGTTTTATATTACAGACCGGTCAGCTTTTAACGTAAATGCACGGGGCAGAAAAGAGTGCTATAGTTTGGAAAGCTATAAATCTCAAGGGCCAAGGAAAGGAGTGAACAGGAAGAAAACGGTGCATGTGTCAAGCATGGCCGTAAAAGCAGATCGACGGCATGGGATGCAATTTGTCCAGAGAAATATTCCGGCCCTGATTCTTCTCCGCAACATCAGTCACTAATAAACCTGTGGAGTGTTAGGGCCCCTCTCTAGGCCACCCTGCGGGGCTGAGGACACAGGCTCTGAGGCCGCCAGCTTAGAATGGGCTTGAGCATTCTCGTTCTGAAATTCTCCAAGCTAAGCGAAGTGTAGAAGATTCTATAACAAGTTCATCTCGAGCGTCACCTCGACGTGTAAAATATGCGTCAAGAAAATGATATGAGTATTTCGAAATGGAACAGCTTTACAATGGGAGAGTCTCTAATTTCCATGCTTGCCGTTTTGTTTAAAGGTTGGAGCAGGTTAAACTTAGCTTCAGTTCTTACTCCCCCTAAAACTTCACTCTCTCTGGACCTCTGATGGACTCTAGGGTCAAAGGCTGGCTGATTTCCTTCCTTCCTTCCTTCCTTCCTTCCTTCCTTCCTTCCTTCCTTCCTTCCCTTTTTTCTTTGCCTATGAATAAATCTGGTTTCAGGGGGAACTGCCCAAGCACCTTCATCTCACCAGTGACCAGCACCGACCTCCTCAGGAGTCACTTGTGGCTCACATGGCAGGTGCACCATGTCACGACAGGGTTTCAGAAAGCCCCACATGACTCAGGAGAGCCTAGAGGAGGCTGGGTGACAGGCAGATCCATATTTTCATTGCCCCCAAGCAAGCGACCCACCAATGCCAACGTGATTTCTCTTTACACGCTCGGCCACTACTCCAGCTTTTTATCCACAGCTACGAACCCCGGCATTGTCCAGATTAATTTACACAGTTCCACTCTTTGGTCAACAAATGTCCATGCCACCACGTCCTTGGAGAAAGTCACTGCTCCCTTCTACAAAAGAAATTAAAAACGTCTATACTGTTTTGAAAAAAATTAAAATATGCTGAATTTTACTCGTAGTTCATGTACTTAAATTGTGTAATGTAGTTGCAGATGTTGATCAGTAGTCGCCGTACAGAAATATCTCAAGATGAATAGTAATAATAATATCTACCATCCCATGGCTCAAAAAGACCTAAGTATCCAATAAACATTGTTTCTGGTGGTCACAATGACCCTGCGAGTTGGCCAGTGGCCCCACTACACAAATAGGGAACCAGATTCCACAGGCAAGTTTGCTATCCATGGTCACCTAGTTACAAACGCTATGGTGACGAGCAAGTCCAGGGTGCCCAACTCAAAGGCTGGTGTTCCTTCCTTCGTGTCCAGCTGCCTACAACAGGAAGCTTCACTGACAAGAATTTCCTCAGAGAGGCCGCTGGAGATTTCAACTATGAGCATCAAGGTGTTATTCGAAAACAAAATTTGGGACGGAGGGGCCTTAGAAGACATTTAGGTCCCACTCGCACTGTCAGTGGGGCTCCAAAGGCAAAAAGGCATTTCCCAACATTTGGGAGGTCAAATAGCTGCGTCTTAGAATTACAACAACAAAGAACATGAGAAAAAAAAGTGAAAATTTCACTATAAGAAGGAAATAGTAAGGAACAGGTCTGTGGAATGCGTATGCTTGCACAATCTCTCCTTAACTGGGAGAATCAGTATATATTTTCGGCTGGGTCTCACCCCACCTGGAAGTTCGCTGCAGGGTAATATTGTGTAACCAAGCTCCTAAGAGATAACTTGTGTTATCTTTTGTACCGCAGGAGAGGAAAAAGGAAAAGGATACCAAAAAAAAAGCTCTAAAATCCGTGAAGAGAAAGGACAGAATGGCCACTAGGGCAGGTATACATCTAAGTTACAAACAGGAAATAGCTACAAGAATAAATAAATTCCCAAATGACAAAACATGGAATGAAAGGGACATCTTAAATTAGTTTTTGTGTCTGTGAAGAAACTTAACACTCATTGGGAAAAGCGTTTCCTATTATGTGGGGGAAAAAACATGACAGCACAATGACATGTGAAGTGACAGGGCATTATTCATTGTGCCTACTAAAATAACATGCGGGCCATTCATCACTGGAGGTCCAAATTCCCACCACGCAGATAACGCTCTGGAACACAAAGTTCTCTGCGTCTCTGCACGTCGATGTAACTTACCCTCACTCCGTGGGCTATCAAAGAAGTTTCTGATCCCCCTACCAATGGGTGCTGGCAGGGTACTGGTATGTCACAGTGGTGACAAGTGTCAGAGGTACTGAGAAGTGTCTGAGGTGTCTCAGTTACCCTGAGCAGGGAAGCAGGGGGAGATGAGACCAGACCAGAGATCTGACCGGCAATGGCGGTGAAATGCTGGGCCACGGTTAGACCCCCTGTGTGACCCAGAGTGTGCGGCGGGGCCCACCTCGGGGTGAGCTACTGAGGTGAGATGAGTGTTAAAGCAAGAAGAGCTAAGAGCCTGGGCGCCAGACACGGTGCTAAGTATTTTACGTAGAAAAAGCCCTGCACTGGGTACTGGGTAAGAGGGGGCTCATTCCATTTCTGCCTCTAAATTCTTTGCTAACGGAAAAACGTTTCACTTCACTGGGTATCTGTTTTTCTCTGTCTGTAAAATGAAGAGATTACACTAAGTGAGTGGTTTTTGATCTTTAGTTTTCAGCAATAGAACTCTTCCTTCCCAGGGAACCCCAGAGGTTCCAGGCCCAGGGGAGAATTTTAGGGGACCCCCTCAATCTCCAAGGGATAACCCCAAAGTACCTCCTGAAATTGAGGTTCCAGAAAACATGGCTTGACAAAGATGACTAACGTTTGTTGAAAACCCCTTAAATGCTTATTTTCCACATTTAAGACTCGTGAACAAATACAGAAGGGACCTAGGTTTACCTGGTGACCACTCTGTAAGTTACATAGATGTTTAATCACTACGCTGTGCGCTCCTGAAACTAATATCATATGGTAGGTCGTCTGTCATTGAAAAAAAAATTATTTTTAAAAAATGATTTGTGGACCAATCGTACGTATCGGAGATGAACAAAAGGCAGCAAATGGGTGGAAAGAGCTTGGAAATGTGGACATCTGACCCTGACGCTCACTGCGCGGAAGCCTGTGGCCAAGTGGTCAGGGCCCTGCCGTCTACTTTCCCATCTGTAAGACGAGGATGGGGCTGCTAACTTGCAGGCTATTCAGAAGATCAGAGTTGAGGATGTTTCTACCAGCACTTCCTTCGAGCATACTAAGAGCAAGACACCATGCAGGCACAACGGCACTTCGCCGTACAGTTGCTACCACCCTACCAGGAGGCTAAAGTGCTCAGGGTTGTTCGTTAGGTACGAATGAATGAAGTTGAGGGGGTCCAAAATAAAGAAATAAAAGACAACAGATCGGGCCTCAAGAGATGTCATTATGGTCTGCCGCAGAGTTCATCAAGAACATTTTCCGTCATCTTGGGACACCTAGCATCCTATTTGTACTAAATTATACAGTAGTTCACTAACTAGCAAAACCAAAATTATGGGGTACGTAGGGAATATATATATAACTAGTTCCCGAATAGCCTCACAGGGCATGTTATCCTTCTTTACGGAATTCCTGGCGCGTGCTACCTTCTTCTGTTTTAAGCAATGCTGCATGGAATTTCCTAATGAAAAAAAAAAACTTTCCCCAGGTTGGGGTCCAGCCTACTTCTGGTTCCTTGGGGTGGGGACATGAGATGGGACTCTAAGCCCAATAGAGGAAGACCAGGCTCATGCAGAAAAGCCCCACACACGGCTCCCAACACTGAGAAGGCAGAGCGGACTCACGTGCCCAGTCGTTCCTCGTGCTTTTTGCTGTCCTTTCCCCAGACTTCAATGTCCAAAATGCCCATCCTGTCAGAGAAGTAGTGAAAGTCAAACTCTTCCCGCCACTGCGGATTTGCACTCTTACACAGTGTCTAGAAAACATGCAGTTATAATATTTATTTTCTTCAAAATGCCATTTGTCGCGACAGCAGCTACACATTCATTTCATTTCTAAACTGCAGGACGTGACAATATGCCTGTCTGTCCCTTACAAAGTTAAACTGCCCTTTAGGGGAAGGAAAGGGGCTTGGAAGTTTTGGGAACTGGCAAAGCATCACCACTCTTTTAGCTGATCCCCAGACTCAATCATTTATCCACCAAGTTAGGAAGAATACTGAGACCCCACAAAGAAACCATAACTTTGATATACATATGTAAGTGCATATGACATGGTTCAGTGGAAGTTTTAGACAGCTATTCAGCCTTACAGAAAATACTATTAATCTGTTAATCAAATCATTTTTATTGGCGCACTTAGTCAGCAGTGGCTTAGAACTATATAAATTAACAGTTTGGGGTATTGATTGAATCTGTCAGATGCATTACACAAGACACCCATCACTGGTGCAGTGCTGCCTGCTTTCAAATCCCAGTTTACTGATCCCAGTCACCGGAGTGAGAGAAGGAATAGAAAAGTCCACTGCAGCCAACTTTAAAAATTAACAAGCGTGATTTGAAAACTCCACAAGTGTTTCTGCGTTCTCAGAGAGTGATTCCAAACTGCTTTGTGTTTGATTCCTTGGCAGGACGTTCGTTTTTGTTTCATTTACATAGAAACTCTATTTGTGACTAAAAAGTGAGTGGAAATGCTGGTCACCGAGTATTGGGCTCCAAGGACACAGCAGCAACTATTGAATCTTGGTGCCCACTCTTACATCATGGGAAAACAAGACAGCGACAAGTCAGGCCTTCGCTGTGGTCGACATCACGTAACATCGTTGAAGCTGTTTTCCACGTTGGACTTAATATATCAGATCACAGAATTTAGAAGCCACGAAGGGGGGAAGAAAATACCCTATTAGACCACAAATTAAATGCAATATCCCACAAGGGGGAATGTAGCAGATACGGGACTAATTCTACACTTCACTTCAGTCCAAAAGGCTAAGTGTGCCTAGTGATGAATAATTTTTCCATAAATCCTTAGCCCAGCCTTGTCTGGCTAAAGGAATCTCCGTGGGGATACCCTGGATACACTCTCTGGGAAGTACGGCCTGAAGCTACCTCGTTAAAATAACTATCTGCATACTTCTGCCATAACTCGCTGTCGACTTTTCACGTTTTTTATAACTGGTTCGTCAACACGAGCTCTGATTCTCTAGCCCTCGTGTTGGCGTCAATGGCATTTAATGTTTGATTTTGCTCTGAAAATGGTACAGCAGAGACAACCTCTTGCCACCCTAAATCATTTTCCAAGTTGTGGGCATCTGTTATGTCTTCTACACGGGAAAGCCCAAGTTGCAAATATCCTCGGGTCTATTTTCAAAATCTCCCACCGATGTTTTTTTCTTATGTGGCTTTTGGCAAGTGGCTCAACTCTCAAGTACCCCAGTTCCCTCAATCCCTAAAACATAGGAAATATTCCTGTCTGACAGTTATGTAAAACTAATTAATTACCATGGTTTGGAGACGATGGTTTTGAAATAAAAACCATACCAAATTACTAAGATTAAAATTTAAATGGAATTGGGATCAACAGAATAAGATGACTGATATTTAAAGACAGTTAAAAATGCCATTATTTTTGTTCAAAACAAATCACTTTTAATACTTTAGGTAGTTTATTTTTTTAATCAGAGCAAAAAACCAGCAGCACTGACAGTGTATTTTTTGTGTGAATACTAACAGAAAGAAACTATATAATTTTGAAAATATTTTTAGTTGTCACAAATATTGTAACCTAAACATTATATTCAGGTTTTTGTTAATTTTGAAAACAGTTACCATTTTCCTGCATACTATGAAACATAGCTTGCTTATTTTCAAAACAAAAATCATGCATTCAAATCTATTGCTTAATAAGCTTTCCCTAGCTCTAGTTACTGGATGAAAATAAACTATAGTCAGCAATGAAATACCCGTATTAATTGTCTGCATCTATACAAATTTTTTTTTGAATAATCCTAATAGAGTGAAGAGAGTTAAAAATAAGTTATTTCTATTTTTGTGAAAAGTAGCATGGGAAAACACTTTTTTTCAAAAACGTTATTTTTTTTATCTTTAAAGATACTGTTCTCCTTAAGGAATTGACAGGACTTACCTTGCTTTTATACTTCTGATCTCCCAGTTTTAACAGGACGAACATCTCTGTCATGTTTCCTCCTGAGACACTCTTCCCTTCCAACAAAGTTACACTTATAATCCCGTTCCAGAGCTGGTTCTTTCTCAAGGCCTCTGAGGTCCGTAGGCTACGTATCCAAGAGGACTAGAGCAAAACATACAGAGGAGAGATCAACTCGCTGATCGTTCTCTCGGGCGATCACAGGCATTCCAGCTTTCGATATCTGATCACAAAGAGCACTCCCTGCCCGGTGCAAGTGTTATTACTCTTCATTGGTCATGCAAACCTGCCATCGCAGTTATCAGGACTTCCTTCTCCAGCAAGGGACTTGTCGCTATCTAGGGAAGGGTGACTGTGAGCGACACCTGCATTTGGCACTGGCCTGTCCTCCCTGCCAGCTCTTGGGTATGGATCCTTCAACGGGGCCTTTGGCTATGTTAATAGTAGGAAGGGAAGAAAGGCATTCTGGGAAACAGAGATATAAGCAACAAGGCATTGCTTTGCAGGGAAACAATACCTCTGGGCATTCAGAAATAATGGTTTTGAATTTATCCTTCACACTTGAATCTGTCCCCACTTCCCTTTATCCCTTGGGCTACTGCTAAAAAGCTCATGCCACTGAGAGATTCACAACTTCAGATAAAGTCTGCAATCAGCCAGCCAAATGAGCTTTGCAGACCTGGGGGTGGAAAGGATGTATAAAGTACTTAGCACAATGCCTGGAACCCAGTACGGTTCAGTAACTGTCAACTTATTTTTTTTCCTTTTTTAAATCATGTTACTCATGCCCGACACACACGCCATAAACAGAATGTAGAAAAAGGCAAACATCCCCTGCTATTAAGTTGCAAAGAGGACAAGCACATTTTATTTTTAATTTCCATTATGTAAATTTTCAAACACATACAACGGTAGGATAGTGCACGACATCTCCAAGGAACTTATTCAACATTTTGCCAATCTTATTTCTTCTGTCCTTTCACTCTTTTCTTCTGGCTGAAATACTGGAAAGTCAAATCTGTATTTGTTTTTACATGAGCACCGCGCCATGACCATGCTTAACAAAAGCAGCCATAATTCCCTTAATATCGTTACACACCCAGGGCATATTTACTTTTCCCTGACGGTCTCAACAATGTCTTTTTATGGTTAGTTTGTCTGAGTGAGGATCCCAACACGGTGCACACGCTGCATTTAGTTGGCGGAGTTCATTTATGTTCTCCGTTCAATAAATGAAATGGCACAAGCAGAGACCGCTTTATTTGAAGGAGAAATAAATGGACTGGAGAATGTAAATGGCATTGAGTATCATAGTAAAGCAATGAATTTCTAACACTATATATTCTCCCTGTCATCTGTTCAATATATCTTCAAGATCGTTTAGACACCAATTTGCTCGGACACCAGTTAGTCACAATTTATCACAACAAATGGTATGTCAGTACCATATTAATTATATACCAGCTTACCTCATCCAATGCACGTCACTCCGCCACTCTGAAAAAATGATGCAACAATGCCACACCAAGCATTTGGTTGATCATTTTATTGTCGCCTTAAACAGTTAAGGAAATCTATAGTCCCAAACTTCATATCCATGCCGCTTTTCCCTTAAAATGCACACACACACACACACACACACACACACACACACACACACAAGGGTTTTGGAGACACTGAGACAGAGAAGGGAAGGAAGATAAGAAAAAATTTAATTTAAAAAAAAAGAAAAAGCCCTCTCCTCTGGAGAACATAAACATTCTCTCGTAACTTCTATTTGCTGTTGGGTTGTGAATCAAATATACTCCATAATGAAAGTTTATGAAATGGTTAAAGTTAAACAACTTTCCATTTGTTCAGACAACACATGCCATCACAATACACAGACAGACACATATATAAATATGTGTATATGTATATGTGTTTATATAGCTATATGTGTACATATAGATATAGATACACTTAATACATTTTATAATTTATTAAGCACTCAGGCTGAAAACTTTTAAAAAGAAAATGAGGTTTTGATTCATATATCCTGCCGCAATGTCCTTTTTTTTTAAGTTTTTTTCTTCTTAAAGTTTGACTTGCCAACCAACAAGCTAATGCATGACCTGTCCCATGGCCGTGCTTCAAAGTCCCGACAGATATATTCCTCCCTAAACACTGCAACTATTTCAAAATCCTTTTTATAAAGACGGGAGTAATGTCCGCAAGAGATCAAAGGGCATCCTACAGTCTGGCAATTGCCTAAGAAAAATGGCAATGCTTCTATGAAATATGCCCTGAAATAATTTTGTGGCTTGGTATGTCCTAATTTCAAATTGGATGTTTATCTTGGAAAGGCTTCTATCTAACTTGTCCATAAAACAGCCCCACTTAGCTCTGTGAGCTCTGTGAAAATGGGATCCAAAGCTGGTCATTAAGGGGGACTAGAGATAGGTTCCATATGGCGGAACAGCATGGGAGGGCAAGACGAAGGCCTCCATCAGGCGCGGCTTGGCTGGAGCTCCTGATCTATCCGTGGACACTCGTTGCATTATACCATAACATCTGGATTATTGCTTGTAATGTCCCTGGGAAATATCCACTTTCCATCAAAGCCTTTATCTATCTCAGTCGGACTTTGAACATTTTAGCATTTAACGCAGTCATGTTTGATGTGACGGACTGACTCTTCTTTGCTGTCCAAGACTTTTTCCCCCCTTACTAAAGTCAAGGTAGGAAAAGAGAAGTGTGCATTGCACAATGCACAGATAGAAAAGAACGTAAAAACCTTTATTCTGCTTATTTCACCCTAAATAGTTCTGCAAAGACCAGCATAAGGTGACGTCCAAATAAAGGCTCATCTGCTAGCAACATATTCCGGGATATGTGCATGGCTTTTTAAAACGTTTCTTAATTAATTTAACATTTCTCTCGCACCCCGGAGAGTTGCGATGAGGCTTAAGAGCAGAGCGTGGCCGGGGGCAGCATCCGGGCCATCCTCTGTGAGTTCTGGTGCCGAGCTGGGCTCTCAAATTCTTTTGTGGTCTTCAAACACTCCCTTTCTCCCCACAATAAATCGACTCCTCTGCACTCACTCTGTTAGCTCAATAGCTCAGGTTTTCATGTCTGTGCCTGAGCCTGGAAGGGGAATTTGTCATCTTAATGCAGCTTGGAATGTGAAAGGAGAAAAGGAAATGACCCATCAAAGGAGAAGCCCACCCCACCTGAGCCGAAACAAACACCCAGAGATAGAGCAAAGTTTCTGGGTCCTGACCCTAATTTCTCAGCAGACATAACAGATAAAATATAGTACATCGGGGTTTTGTTATGTTTCTCCTTCCTCCTGAAGGATCAGAACCTTTTACTATTTCTATGTTGATTCATTCATAGGCTCGCCCTCCCTCAGCCCCCACCCCACCAAATCCACAGCGTTCTTCTAAACAGAGCACCTTCCATCCGAATGAAACACACTTGTTCAGTTACTGCCAGTGAAAACGAAGTGTGATACCTAACTCGGAAATACACAGGGTTTCATAAAAATCAAACAGCTTCAAAACCATGAATTTACTTCCGGGTCATGAAAATCTCACAGACAAGAAAGGAATGAAAGAAGGGGGGTGGGCTGGAAGGATAAGCTGAGAGGCTTCTGCTCACCTCCTCAGGAGTTTCTGATCTAGGAACAGACATTCAAAACAGTGCATGGATTGTCATACCTGGCACATATATAAGATGGATTACAGCTTGACCAATATCATGGGGGAATTATTCCACGTGATCCCTTGGGTGTGATATAATACTAAAAAAATTTTAAAGATAAAACTTTGAAAAAGGGGCAGTGAGAAGATATTTTCACAAGATTTTTCTAGTGGGGCATACCTTGTAAGCGCCCAATACTCCATGGGTACTTTTTATATCATCTAACGGAAATAGAAAGAGTGTTCCAGTGCCAATGCACCTTATGTTGACTCTCGTTCATTATTTTTTTGAAGTCGTCGTAAGAAGGTAGGTAGTCAATGAAAACAAATGGCATGGAAAAAATTAACTTTGTAAGTAAAATGAATAGTAAAGCAAGGTTGCAACTCTGTCGGCACTACTTAGAAAAGCTAAGGGAGAACCCTGGGTCTACAAAAGGTTTCCCTGAAATATTCCTTTCAAGCGTTTTCAACATGTAAAAACTACTGCTCATTGTCAACAGCTTTTATAGCGTGACATGAGAAAATCCATACATTCATGCAACAGGCTCCCAGAAAACCTCCCACCCCGCAGTGCCTTATATCATCTGAAGAGAGTCCTGTAGGCATAAATTCCCCTAGAACTACAGAAAAATCTTTGCGTAAGAATATAAAGAAAGCCTTTTAAATTTCCCACATGGACACAGAAGATGAGATTTCTATCTGTAGGTGAATACCATAGTCCCAAGGCTATGAATAATCTGTGTGTACAAAGATATTAGCTATAAAATTTCATATTCAGTTTAATATTTTTTTTAATTATGAGAGAATCTCACCACTCAATTGTTGTACTTAAAAATAAAAATTAGATGAAAAAGAATTAAAAAAAAAAACGGTAACGTCTATAAATACCCATTGACTCTCAGGGTCTGGAAACAGGAAAATGTTTCTAGTGTATTTAAAATATAAAGGAAAATGAAATGAAGGCCACGTGATACAATGAGGTTTTTCTGCTTTGCCCTGATCTCCGGCAGGCTCATACGCAATTGGGTTCATCATCTTGCCCTCCCTGATTCACCTGCGTCATCCTGTGGGCCTTCACATCTGTGTTCCATGTTTCTACATTTCGTCTTCGCTTAAAACGCTTCAGTGCTGTGCTACCCAGGGCTGGGGCTCAGCAAAGCGAGTAGAGCTCTGGGGATGAACAATTTAAGCAACCATTCCCTCTGGGGTTTCTGCAACGGCAGGGCTGGGAAGTGAGCCCCAAGTGCCTTCTTCTGATTCACACCCTGGGCACCTCTGTGCCTCACCCTAATCCCAGTCCTACCTACGATTCAGCAGCGTAGCCGCTGGCCTCCAAGCCCTGCCCGTCTTACTCCTCTAGCTTTGGCCTCGGTCTTCCCCAGTGGTTCTCACACTTGAATGCGCTTTGGGCTCTCCTGGGAGGCTTGCTAAGAGAGCACGGGCTCCTATCCCAGCAGTCTCTAATTTCAGAGGTCTGAAATGGGGGCCAGGACTTTCACTTATAGCAAATAAATTAGGTAGTTTAGGGATATGGGTAGACAGAGACAAACAGGTAAACAGGTAGAAACTATATAGATGTCTATGGCTGTTTTGTTACGTACGTACGCAATTCTCCAAATCCTTTGGGTTTAACCAAGAAAATGAAATGGAAACAAAGGTGTTACTGAGGGTGGGTATTGAGTGAAGAATGTGTGCCAATGAACCAAGAATAAAACAAACAAACAGAAAGCACTTCATCAATTGGAGAAGTGTTCCAGGCACCACGCCCTTCTGTTAGGTCCTCAAAGGACCACGCGTACAAAGGCTCTTCCTGGGCCTGAACAGGAATTAGGGATGCGAGTTCAATTAGACAAAGAGGTGCAGGACTGTGGGCATTCCCTCCAAAGTCTTTGACTGTCCTTTTTCTATTTAATTTCCGCCCCCCCCAACCCCCAACATTAAACTAACTAAATTTGTTAAAGCCGCATGTGCAAGGCACCGGAGGCCAAGGCCTTAGCAAAACAATAACTCTCTAAACACGCTGCCTGTGAAGTGTTCCACCCTGCAGGGAGCTCTTAAGTCTTCGCCAAGAGTTCAGAAGGAAAACTGACATCTCAACTTGTATGGCTGAGTCCAAGGCAAAAGTGTAACCACAATAATTTGCAAAGACTTCCCAGGTTTCGCTCATTTGGCCGGACAGCTAACCCACAGAGTCAGTCACCCTGGGGACAGGAGCCTATCGGAGGGTCAGAATCAGCAAGAGGCGCCCCGCACCCCCACTGCAAAAGAGCACGGTCTACAAAAGACTTGCAAGACCCACCAGCACCCTGTCAATGGGGGGGCGGGGGGCGGGCTACAGTGTGAGGAGTCTAAGGTTGGAAGACTTTAAAAAGTCAAAGTAGGAAAACGAGCAGAGAGAGGAGGTTCTGGTCCATGCAATGGGACAGCTCTTGGGGTTCAAGACCAACTGAGGCCCCACATGTCTACTGACTCCACCTTTCCGAGGCTGCCTGCCTGCCCTGCCTCCTAGCTGTGAGAGAAACAGAAAGATAAGCCAAGCCGAAGGAATAAAAGAGAAAGTGGAAAGGGGGAAGGAGGCAAGGAGGCACGACCTCAGTTCCAGCAGAGCCCTCAGCATGTAATCCACGATTCTCACACAGAATCACACTAAAAAAATGTGTGCCCAAAGGAAAAAAAAAAAAGCCAAAAACTAACAGGCTTAGTCCCTATATTTTGTAGCGGAATCCAACAGGAAAAGAAAACCATTCAAGGCATTGAAGATACAGGGCCCCCGATGCAGAGAAACCAAACAGAATGCTGAGATAACGTGAGGCAAGAAACAGCGGGAAGCTTCTAAGACTCACAGGGCGGGGCAGGACAGCGCAGCCTTTTCCTGGAAAGGCCCCGACAGTAAGCATTGAGAGCTGTGGCTCACTAGGTCTCCGTCCCAAAGACACCACACTGCCGCTGTCAGACAGAGGTAATTTATACACAAATGGGTGCAGCTGTGTTCCAATAAAACTTATTTGGGAAAACAGGCAGAAGGCTGGATTTGGCCCTCAAGCTGACGCTCCACGACCCCTGGGCCAGAGAGACAAAAACAATAAATACTAGGGTCAAGGTCACCTGGTAGACGCTGAAACCACAGCTGGTCTGGCTAATGGAAGATGCAAAGTGCAGACACACCCACCTCCTCCCCTGCCTATGCTCTCGCATCCTGCCAATCCCTCTCATGGTGGAAAGCCAGCTGGAGGCCAGCTGACAGGGGACCTTGAAAATATATCTTGTAGAGATCAGCCTCTACTACAGCAGAGGAACAGAGATAAAAGGATGTGAAGCCAAACAGGCCAAAAATTGGCAACCGCGGGTTAACTAATTTCATACAGGAAAAAAAGAAAAGTTATACTAGTATGGGGTATCTCTCTCACCTTACATGGGCCATGTCTTCTACCCTGGATTGCTGGCATGTGACTGCATAAAACAGGGGGTCCAAAGAGGGGCTATTTAAGGATATATGCTTATGTCTGTGCGAATTAATCTAAAGTAAAGAAAATCTCGAAGTAAACTCAGCTGCACACCTCTACACACTCAAATAATAGCAGGTGGGTGGGTGTGTGGATGCACACAGATTTCTGAGTACACTCCATAACTTATCAATTCTATTTTTACTGTTGCATTTTTCCCATTAGATTATGTGACATAAAAGAACTAACTACTATCAATTTTTTATCTCCGTAACTGTTACTTACATTACAAAGAGAGAAAAGTAAGGTTTAGAAATGGATCTACTCGCAGCAAAGATTATAAACAATAATTATCAAAAAAAGTTATTTGGTTCAGGTCCTATTAAATCAGATGTTCAATTTTTATTTTAAAATGCTCATCACCACATAAACAAAGGCTATGGATAAAACCCAAATGTATATTTGAAGGCAATCTCTATATTTATTGTATTAAACTCAAGGTCAGTGTAGTCAGGAAACACTTGAGAAGAGACCAAACATACTCTGTCATTCTGGACTACTTTGGATGATACAAACTTACAAACTTAAGAATTTATGAAGCAAATTACCTACATAAGGTTAAATTATCATAAGAATATAATGGAGGTGGAAGAGTCAATGACATTTTCCAGGGAACACATCACTTGGAATTAGCCAATTTTTAGATACTCTTAGCTAAGTCATAATCTTCATGTCAAACTCCTGCGACCTAATTTTTAAATGCACTATGAAAATCCTAAAACAGCAGCTTATGACTATAGCTTAAAAATACCAAAATAGGTTGACCAGGGTATTTTAACACATCTTACACAGGGTTAGTCACAGCATCTATTCATTTTCCAAGTGACTTGTTTTCATAAGCCACATTAGAAGTCGTCTCATTTGCCTCTCCAAAACTGCAAACCCTAAGTATCAAAGAGTCAACCTAACAGTTGATATTCTTCCCCAATATATAAATTGCCTCTCACATATAAGAGCATAAGTAGCTTTCAATGAGCTCTATTCATCTAAAGTTTTATTACACATGGGTACAAGTTTTGAGCATTTATTACGTCTCTGAGTCCAGTGCACTGAAGTCAAAATTCCAGAAACTACCATGATACAGGGGGAAAAAAACAAGACACAAAAAAACAACACTCAGTGGGAAGACACAACTCTGCTGTGTAGATATAAATGCTGCTCTCTGGGATCCTCTGCTCCTTCCATATTTTTGATATCTTTATCCAGGCCGTCAACATTTTTTCTCTCCCTCTTCATTCCTTTGGCCATTCTTCCATAACCTCTCCTGTCCTCCCTAGGCTACAATATTCCCCAAGCTCACAATTTTTCTTTCTAGCCTTTATGTTCTTCCACAAACTGCCAGTGCTCTTCCACAGGCCAGAGCTCCCTAACTAAAGATGGTTATTGATGTCCAGGACCAGTGTTTTAGTGCAGCAGCAGAATCAATAAACGAGAAAATACTGCTTTGTCAGGTTTCACCAGAGCATGCTGGGAAACTTTACTGCTTCAGACGGTTACAGAGACTCTTAATGTGGGAGCACCACGAGAGCTGGGCTCCCTTCTGTGGCGAGAAATGATGTTCTTCTACCCTCTAGTGACTATAAAGGAATAAGACAAAAGTTGGAGGGATTTTTGAGATAGCTTTGCATTTTCATTGTCTCTTAATTTCTCAAATGAACCAGAGTCTTGGAAACAAAGTGAACTGGTAGGATAACAAAACACCGTATCCTAGGTATTTTTAAAGTGTTCAAAATGCAAAGGATGTGCATTTTAGTAAGAGTCAGAACTTTGATGACTTTGAATTTTAAAAGGCATGGTTTCTAAAGTTTGCCTGTCTTCCTAAATGACTGGAGCTAATCAAGTT
This sequence comes from Mormoops blainvillei, assembly GCA_004026545.1. NCBI lineage: Eukaryota > Metazoa > Chordata > Mammalia > Chiroptera > Mormoopidae > Mormoops > Mormoops blainvillei. Next base: position 80,091 of record PVJD01000005.1, on the reverse strand, counting down.
ACAAATCAATCTCTCTCTCTTTCTCTGTCTCTCTCTCTCTTTCTCTCTCTCTCTCTCTCTCTCACACACACACACACACACACACTCACAAAATCTTTGTTTCAAGCCCCTTATTTTACACAGAAGTAAACAGTTGAAGCACAGTGAGGTCGGAAATTAGAGTTGTCAAATATTTGTGCATGTGCGTGTGAATAAAGGCACATAAAGAGATTGCTGACACAACCTCCCCGCATAACACGCAAACCACCGCCCCCCACCCAGTTGGTATTTCTCCTTAACAAAGCAGCCAAGCTGTTAAATGAAGGTATAATTTTTTAAAACGTTTTGTTGGTTTATTTTTACACTAATTTAGCCATTTAGTCACTTAAGTTACAACATGCTAATTTAATAACCTGATAATTCATAATGCATTTCTACCTTGGTACACCTACAAATTGGACGGCAGTGTATATAATTGTTCAAGTAGATACTAACAATGTAAAACATCACCAGTACTTCATGAAGAAATAGTTAAAGAAGCTCACTTTAAAAAAAAGCAGTAAGTGGCTTTTTCAGAAGCTATGAAACATATTTATAAACTACACCATAAAATCCTTTCAATTAATTTTTCCATTGTTCCCTATAACACCAAAGCTAATTTCTATCTAATGGTAAATAACTTCCTAAAAGACTAAATCTAGCTGCACTACACTCCAAATAATCTAAGCTTAATGAAGTGGAACGTTCTAACATGGCTGGTACATATAAAATGTCACCACAAAAGCAAGTGCAAGTTCAAACATCTGGCTATGCCCTTATTAAATGAAATTTTAAAAGGGAGGTTGTGCCCTTATTCATAACTGCAGTAAGAAGAACTGAATACCGTTGCATGTACAGAGTGGTTTGTATTAATCACGTTCACATATAAAGATGAACTTTTAACCAAATGATGTTTAAAGAAAGAAAAAACCACAATAATATTTACCTTGCTGGCACTTAACCGCTTCCGATTTGACCACCGCTGAGGATCATGTCCATTGAATGGGGAAAAATGACAAAATGAAAGAGAGAAATAGAATCATTAACAACAGAAAAATATCATCATATTAGTTAGATGGTACAGACTACATTCAAATATCCAACACCCGACCTTTCTCTGAGGTTACAAAGAAAACAAGTTTGAACAAGAAAACAGGTAAAAACACAGAAAAATCACATTTCTGTGGTTGTTCCATCATTTTCTCACAGTGCTTCCAACAATGAAAGTACAAGGACATATAAATACTGCTCAGCCTGTAGGAGTCCATTTATGTTTTGAATTTGCCTTATAACATTATACTTTTATCTCAGAAAGCAAAGCGGAAAGGCCTATTTTTACTCCTTGAAATATTCAGAGGGTATTTTGAAAATATTTAGGAAATTCATGGACAATGTTATTTCATGTTCAGGTTTCCATAGTTTTAGATCCCAGAAAAATAATTCCATTTACTTCCACGAATTAAATCTCAATTTTCAAAATAAGAAGAGGAAAATCTGAAGTCATTCCTGCACGATTAAGAAAAATAGGCTAATACAGCTCTGAGGGGGGAGAGAAAAATTTTTCTGAACAGCAAGTTCAGTTCACCACTGCTCTCTTTCAAGCCCTCATTTGTCATGCTAAGGCGGCTGAATTTCATTTAGAATTAAAATTCTCTCCTAGCAAAATCCTCTCCTTATTCCCTTCACCGTCCAGTGCTGTGAAGCTCTACTCTGGCTGGTTAACCAGCTAACTGGATGTTCAAAGTCGGATAAATTTGGGAGATTACAACTCAATTATGAATCTAATTGAGCAGACTACATTTACTATTATGCTTAAGGAAAAAATACCTTTAGGCAAATGACCTCCCCACCCTGCCAATACATCTTTTTAATAAATTAGAAACCAGAAAATAAAGTCTTTGGGGGGGGAAATTCACTTACATTCCAGTGACCAGCAACTAGAAACATTGGTACAGAAATGACTTGAAAAGATTCTTTATTCAAAACACTTCCCCTGACGAAATTGAGAGGTCAGCATTTCGCATATGACACAGAGTTGTAGCTAATACAAACCGGGTGCCAGGCTGTTGAAATCAGTTCTTTTTGTTTTTCCCCAATAATATATTGACACATACTTCAACCCAAAACGCACACCAAAATTAATTAGCATCTTATAGGTACAGGAGGCTGTTTAGGGCCTTTAGACATAAAAACCTTTTGATTCTATAACAGTCATTAAAAGATAAATAAAATGGATATGGAGACTAATAAAAAATGACTGCCGCTGTCTGCTTATTCTAATACAAAGAGCTACGTATACAGAGTGTCCATCCCACGCCTGCCTCTGTATTCGATAACCTCCATTTTCACAATTCTGTAAAACAGGTAACCTTTTGTATCCCCATTTCACTCACGAGGAAATTGTAGCTGTAGCTAAGAGGGGTGAGGCTGTTCTGTGAATTTGCCCTGATCATGTCTCAAAACTAGAAGATACGAGAGCTGGGGTTCAAACCCAGGCAGTCTGATGACAGAGTCCATAATTCTAACTACGGTCTTATTTTTGCCAAGGAAAAGAAAAAGATAACCAGGTTGGTCCGCCGTCCAGCCACTGCCTTACCTTCTACATGCACACGGCCCACATACACACGCGTGAGGGTCAATTCAGAGACATTTTGCACACGTGAAGATTTTTGTCAGCTCAGTTCTAAAGCAACAGAGGTTGCCTCAGTGATGACGGTAAGAGATACGGGTACAAAACTGAGAATTCAAATTGAAATTTCCGATTTCAAATTAAAATGGAAATTTATAAAGAAATTATTCCCTGTCCATAGGCCACGGCCTTCCCCATCTGGAGTGTTATTCCTATTTAAAAACCTAACAGAAAAAGACTTAAATATTAACTTAAACTCAGTTTAAAAAAAAAAAAAAGCCCAGACATTTCCTGATATGTAATTATATCCAAAAGGTCCCTGATAGGCACTATGAATTGAATACTAACTACACACAGCCCAGGATAAATTATTCCTTGCTGGGATATACTTTGATCAAGTATAGACACTGAAAAATAAAACTACCAGTTGAAACAAGTGAGAGCAGGTAGGGTTTTCTATACGATAATACCCACATAAAATATATATAAAATAAATATATTGCAGACTAGACCTCTCCCAGACAAGCGAAGAACAAAGAAAAGGAGAGAAGTGTGTAAGAAAGCATACGCCCCATCTGAAAATCTCTCAAAAAACAGGAAGCGAGGACCCCAAGGAAAGGGGAGCCAAACCAAGTATGATGACAGGTGGGTCTAGTTTGAGGACTCAACCATATTCCTCGAGATGCTTTACAAAAACAAACTCAAGCTGCGTCTACTATGAACTTCTCTGCAATTCGAAATGAGTTTTAGCTAAGACAGCACTACTTTAAACCTCCAAATTTTGGCAACATTTAAATACATCTCAAGTGTCGAGTGTTACTGCTAAACATAATCCAATACATGACAGAAAAATTCACAACGGGAGTAAATAGGCAGCCATTACACAGCTTAGACACGTAAGTATTTTCACAGAGAAATTATCCAACTTTACCAACCCTGCTTAAATATGTTAAGAAATTATTAGAACATATTAGCTAGCAATCGCTCAACCATGTGGCAAATGAGGCTTAATTGTATTGCATGTTATTTTAACCTGAAAACCAGGTCAAGTAGCTGGTCACATTGATATGGACTCTAGTACAATACAGTCAAGTCTAAGAGAAGCTACAGAAAATCCCTTCTTCGTTATGTTAGATAGAAGAATAAATTTATTTTCAACAGCAATTTAAGGCATTTCAACATCAAAATATCAGCTTTATAAAGACCTCAAGTTTGAACACTGACACTTTTTTAAAAACTGATGAAGGGCTTTTTTGTTTTTTCAGTTATTGTCAAATAAATACTCATAAGACTTTGCATTAAAAATAGCAACTATTTAGTTGGCCCTCTGGCATTCGAAAAGTCACTGTGCAGTTTTCTTACTTCTTTAAGCCATTTTCTGAGTTTACTAGTAAATCAGTCATGATTTTCATCGTGAAAATAAATTACAACTACAAGCAAAGATGATGTCAAAATGAAGAATATTCTCCTCCTCGACCCCGGTGATTCAATTCAAGGAGCATTATTAGAGGCCTAATTTATAAACAGGCTTCACATTTTCATGCCAGATTCTAAACATGCTACATTCTAACACATCTTAGTCCTTTTTCGAGTAGGTATTTTAGCTGGTTTTAAAAATATCTTTCAAATAAGTTACAATCAAAGATGCTTTTAGCTATTATCTTAATTCTTGGAATTTCATTTTCTTTTCTAAATATGAGATTATTATTTACATTCACATATATTTGCTCATAATAACAAAATTCCAGTCACAAAGCAAAACCCAATGCTTTGTTGATGTTATAGGTATCTTCACTAGGTTGTGCCTCAGCTAGAAATTTCTATATAACAGACCAGAGAATATGAAAATCTGTGTCTTCCCCAAAGTACTCTCAACAGAGAACTTGGTAGCTAAAAGAAAAAAGAAGAAGAAACTGAAATGCTTCAAATATACACTTGATCACCTTAATAACATGCAATAATTAAATCCTGGAAACTGCTTTCCATAACCGAACAATGCCCAAGTCATCTAGTACCCACGAAAATTATAAATAAAGATTTTAACACTTAGTAAAAGTATGTTTCAGATGATATGTTACAAGCAAACCGTAAACAACATATACATTTTAATCACAGTGATATTACCCACATGCCTAGCAAAATAGAGAGAATTCTTAATTGATTTTCCTCGAGTTCCAAAAGAGAGGACATTTATAACCACAGATTGTTTCTTTAAGACTCTATAAAATTATTTGTTTTCCCTTCAAAGCAATTACAAAAAGATCAGTCATCTGGCAGCCCAGAATCAAGGGACAATCGCAATGAAGGATTTCAAAAGGAACACATAGCGAAACTTACATGTCTCTTGAAATCACCCTGTTTTACTACTAGGTTCAAATTCAACACAATCACTCCCATGTCCTCTTCCAAACTGTTTGGATCTTCCAATTTTAAGATATGTTCGGTCGTTCTAAAAGCAAAAAACAAAAAACAAATAATGTTGCACATATTAGCAGTACTGTGTAGACTTTTATAATTCTTCAGAAGCCTATGGTAAAGTCTCCTAACTCTGCATAAGGGTTAGATGCAAGTTAAAAAAGCACGAGATTCAGAAAATAAACCAACCATCTTCAGGGTAGAGAAATTATTTGGCACTGCCTAATTCAACAGCTGATCAACTGATTCTTCTCACCTACTCCCCCGAATAAAATTTAAATACTTGTTTTAATTTTAAATTAGGTAGGTTTAGAGAAACCTGAATATTAACAAATGAGAGTACAATATTCCACACACATTTTACAATACATTCCGGGGGATTCGATATCTGACAAGTACATTTGGAAGCTAAAAAGCAAAAATCACTTACGAATAATGGTTTAAAGCACTCTTTTATTTATTCAGATTTCTTTTTTGTCATTTGAGCTAAACAAACGTCAGTCACCATTATCTTGAGTTCCCTCTAAAATTCATTAATAACTATTAGAAGGTAAAAATACAATACCTGTTAAGCTCAAGGTCACTGAGAACGACAAATGCAGAGCCCATGAAATCAGACGTAGTTAAATCTCGATCATATACCTTAAAAAGAGGGCCAGTAACACACATTAAAGCAGTAAACCGATAGCAGTAACTATCAAGTAGTTAATAAGCATAATAGGCTGAGAACTTTACACAGTACAGTTCAAGAGGAATTTAGCCAAGCCGACAGAGAAAACAAAATTATTCAAACTTGTCCATTTTCCCCACCACAGCCAAAGCAGCAGCAGAAAGTACTTTTAAGGCAATATTCACGTGCATTCAGATGCACAACGGACTACTCTCGGTGGTTTAAATGGTCTCTCATTAAAATTTAGTATTTTCCACGGTGAGCAGGTCTGTCAATTAAATAGAAATTTGTTAAATATTCTATAGCAATCTCATCTTGCACTCAACTCATGCAGTTTTAACCCAGATGTTAGAGCAATTAATGCTTACAACCAGTAGCTCAAAGCTCTGTTCAGTATAAAGTTATTCCTAATGAGAAAGGCTTTAGTACTTGTCGCTACTGAACTAGCAGTAATAATTCTTCCACATTCAGTAAGTTTAAATACAATCAATGGAAGTAATGTTTTCACTCTGATTTTCTGTAGAGTATATCTTACTCATCTGAAAGAAATGTACAATTTTGACAAAGTGTACAAAGAGTTCTTTCCATACTAATATTTTTAACCCAGTGCTTAAGGACAACAACAAAAAAATTAATTTGAGGAGGTTCAGTTTGAAGAGGGCAAAGACTGCTGAGAAATAAATATTTTTAATAAAAGAACAGATCTGAAAGCCATCTGTGATTACCTTCACACGTAGCTTTTGATCAAGGCTTTGTATTGGCAAGACCACTATCTCATCCCAAACTGGGTTCAAGTTCTTATATATGACTTTACTTTTGTACAGCGTCTTCCCATTCAGCTTAAATTTCACGTAGGGGTCGCTTGTGCCTTTAAAAGAGAAAGAGAGCAAGACAGGTTTTTCAAATATACATGAGAGCCTAGGATCTCTCCATTAAGTAAAGATTCTTTCCACACTCCTCAGGCTCAAAGCATTTCATGGTGCACATCCAGAACAAATCTCTCCCTGGGCAGAGATTGAAGGCCCCGTAGGTGGAGAGGAGAGACATATGAAACAATTTGGGGTAAATGACTGATCCTTCTTTGCCTTCAGTAGTGGAATATAAATAGACTCCTTGAGCTTTTTCTGTTTTGTTTCATTGTGGGTATGTCATCACTACACTACCCACAAAAATTCAAGAAATAAAACCCACGGGCACCAGCCAACAATGTCAGGGGCCCTGCGGAGAAGCCCACCCTTCTTAAGAATGGCAGCGAGTCAGTGAAAAGGGAAAAAAAAAAAAAGAAACATTTTCAAACATTTGGCCAGATGGCTGACTCAACAGAACTCTGTACTTTAGAATATAATCATAATAAATAAATCAATCTCTGGAACCACCGGCTCAAAAGATGGGCGAGGGGACTAAGACTGGAACTGGGGCGTCGAGATTAAATGGACAAAGTTGCCATTCTTTGCTGCCTCCCGCACCTGCAGTAAAGCAGGGAACATTGTTTCTCCCCGGCCAGCTGAACGCTACATCAGCCAGGCCCTCTGCTGGCCTCGGGGCGACACCCCTGACCTGCCGGCCCCTCCCGGGGGGCTTTGAAACAGACGCCAAAAGAAATGAATAAGGTCCCTCCAGCCAAGATGCCCAAAGCAGAAAAAAAGGGCCAATGACAGACCCTCCTCCACACTTTCAGATCAACTGAGAGGGGGAAAAATGCCTACAAACATAATACATGGATTATGTGTGGTCATGTGTGTTACATGCACGCCAAGTGTGCCATCACACTTGGGACACATAACGGTGGCTGGAACACACTTGTGCATTCTTGCCTAGTGAATTATGAATAAAGAAGGCACAAATGAGCAGCCAGCTAATATTGCTACAAAGAAAGAGAAAATCTAATTTGGGGATGTATAATATGATAATTAATTGTAAAACACAGAACTGTGAATAAGGACACAAAGACCAACAGTCTGTTTTGCTCACTGATTTACCCCAAGTGCCCTGGACAGTGCCCGACACGGGCCCTCACATATGTCATTACATATTGAATCCTTGATAGTAATGCCAAGACAAAAAACAACCTAAGAATACTGGATCAGAAAGTCATTAGGCTACTCTGTCACTAACGGTGACCAAATCATTAATACCCATCATTGATTACTTGACTCTCTTACTTTTTTAGCTCCTTTTTATGTTTCTATGCTGCTGCAGAACTAAAAATTACTGAAAATGAATGCAATACATTTCCCAGCTATTTTCACTGAAAGTCACATTCCTGTCAAGCAAGATACTATGCATTGTTTAAATGTTTTCATAGATGAGCTGAGGAATAATTTTGGTGAGTCTTCCAGGATCACAAGGCTACTAACTATAAAACAAGGAAATTAAACTACAAAGAGACACATATACATATTCAAGTCTCACATGTAAAGTTTGGCAACATGGGGGCAAAAGCCCAGCTGTCTTTAGTTTAAACTTGGACACACACACACACACCCTCCAAGTTAAGGGGCAGCTCTGAATGGGGTTGTAAAAATGAGCACTTTCATAGCCATTCAGTGGAACACTCACTACTGAGTGAGCAACCTGCCCACCACCCCCCCTTGCAAGTCAGACTTTAACAATCATTCTGATATATATATATATAAAGTGGAGGAAAAACTATAATAAAAAGAGGCCTTTAATTAAATGAAATTGCCACTCTGGGATCAGGGCTTCATGCTTGTCAGCGTCCTCTCAAAATAAACATCTCAAAACCAGGCCTCGATACTGTCACTTTCTCACAGGCAAAGCATACTGGGTAATCCCCAGGCATCTTGACAGCTACATAATGTTCAAACTGTTTCACGGGTGAATGGCGGCAGTTGCGTGAAAGAAAATATTAATGTCTGGAATTAATAGAAAAAGGGACCAGGGTTTACAAAGCCAAACAAGGAAAGAGGGTGTCAAGTTAGCACGGCGTTAATTGTTTGGGAAAATTTGAGAAAGGGGGGAGGCCAGGGTGACTTTTCTCTCTGAGCCTAAGTGCCTCACTGTCAGGGATGTGATGTCTCAACTAGGCAGGCTCTGAAAAGAGGTTGGCTGCTCAGAAATGCAACACCCAGATTATACAAATGATGAGATGACACCTGAATGGGTGGACTTTAACCCTTTTCATTGGGAGCTTCACAAACAATGAGGCTCTTTGGAATAAAGAGGTAGGGTGGTACTTGGGGAGGAGAATGACGCTAGGAGGTCAGTGACAGTGCCTCCAGGCTGGGGCTGCCACCGATTCTGCCGTGTGGACCACATGGAGTGACACAGCTTCAAATTTAGAATATCAGGGCCCTCAACAACTGTAGCCCCAGTTTCCCGCTCCACCCCAAACACACTATGATTCTGTGTATGCTCAGATAGACTACCAGCTATTCATCGGTCGTCCAGAAATGTCTTACCAATTTATACTCCCGACAACATGTGTGACAGTCCTCGTTTCTGCTCATGCTCATCGACACTGTGGCCCGTCAGGTCTCCCTGGACTCCTTACCTGTCAGGCCTGCTAACATTGCTCACGTGCTACACACTTGCACAGGTGACAGTGCATGGCTCAGAGCCCGGCACTAGGAGGGGGTTGCGACGCAAAATTAATCCCAGATCCTGCTCTTCTGCACCTGGCAGGCAGCAGGCAGACTGGAAATATAACCCAAGAGGTAAGTGTCAAAATAGAATTGAACTTGAAGTTATGCAAGTTCACAGTCGGGGGAGATTAGTCTAGCCAGGGTGTCGCTGGAGGCTGAAAGAGAGGTGGGAGTTGAAACACAGGTGAATCTGGACATGCAGAGAGGGACGGAGGTCCTCTGAACAGAAGGGACTGGCACCAAAAGGATGGGGAGTTGGGGGGAGGGGGGGGACACGACAGAGACCAAAATGACAGGATCCATATAGTGCCAGGCAAGCATTTCAATTTATCCAGAAATGATGGGTAAAATGTAATAAAAAATGAAATTTAAAAGGCAGGTTTGAGTCAGAGACCAAAATGCCCTAAAATAACAAAAATAAGGAGTTCAGTTTTTGTTCTGTAGGAGATATAGGTTGTTTTGGGGTTTGTTTTTTTTGTTTGTTTGTTTGTTTGGTTTTGATTTTGCTCTCTTTGTAATATTTTAACAAATGTTAAGACATGCACACAACTCTGCAAGTTATGAAATAAAAAGTAAAGTCTTTATCCTCTTATCCTTTCCTTACCACCATGCCTGTCATGTACCAGTTTCCTGGGTTTTTTACAGAAAAAAAAAATAGAAGAATCGCTTTTAACTTGAATGTAATCACATTACATGCACTGGGCTGATGCGTTCCCTTTCGCCATTAAAGTTCCTTGGAGCTTGGCTCATTTCGTCAACACAGATTCGCTCGTTTTTGGTTCTTATGAATCAACTGAGTAAATTATCATTGTATTAGTGCCTTAATTTATGTCAGTAGTCGCTAAATAATGGATGTTTACATCCATTTTTTTTTACTAGTACAAACAATGCTACAATAATCATCTTGTATGACTACCTTGGGGTTCATAAATGGTCACGCGGAAAAGAAATTTTTTAACATTGAAACTGCATGGCAAATTAATGTGTGCCTTTTCTGGTCCTGACGACATCGTCAGCTCCTTCTCCCAAAAGCTGTCAAATGGATACTCCCACCAAGGGTGTATGTTTTGTTTTGTTTTTTTAAACTTGTTTCTGTACATGCTCACGAACACTGGATGTTGTAAACCTTTTTTAAAACCAATGTCAGATGACGAATGGTATCTCTGTTTTTCTCTCTTGATAACATTTGAGTAAATCACATTTTAGTGACCTACATTTCTATGTCTTTGTCTGGGAAATTCTTGTCCATATCCTTTTCTCCCCTTCTCCGTGGGTTCATGGTTTATCATTTGCTTACGGATTTGAATGGGTCCTTAATTAAGGCAGTCATTGGCTATAAATCTTCTCATAATTTGTTTAAACTTATCTTATTTCTTGCAATAAGTAATTTTCATTTTTATTTAGTCAAATTTACCAAATTTTAGTCAAATGTATGGCTTTGTAGTTTAACATTCTGCTTAGAAGACATTTTCTCACTAAAAGATTTTAAATTAGTTCAGCTATGTTTTCTTCCACAGATTTTGTCGAGTTTCATTTTTTACACTTAAGCCTTTGGTCCATCTGGAATTATTTTAGTGTGTGGAGGGAAGGAAATTCAGGTTTGCTTATGAGCAGGAGAGTAAAATGATCGGAGCCAGCCTGAGAAATATAAATCTGGCAGCAGCTTATAATTTAGAAGGCAGAAGAAACAGGCTAACGCAGGCCAACCTGGTAGTTGAGATAATACAGCACCAGGGCACTGAAGACTTGGGAGCAAGCTGCCCTCGGGCCGTAAGGAGTAAAACCCCAAGTTTCACAAGCATGGCCCTTGGAATGTTCATCTCCAGAGATGTTCCAGGGACTGAAAGAGGTATGTCACCAAAAACACTGAGAAAAGCTCTTTACCATTTCCTCACTTAGACCTTCACAGCACAGAGTAAAATGCCGAGCTCTGCCGAGAGCTTCATTAAAGACAGACGATGATAACAACAATAAAACAGCTGAAAACTTTTCTACTCTGTATTTCATAAGGTTTTAACAAAGAAAACGTTGGACTTGGAGCACCTATGAACATAATGCTAAATAAACTCCTCCCATGCAAAGCTCTGGATATGAAGTTTCTGTCCAGAATTACCTAGCGGTCTGCATGATAGATGTATTATAAATAGGTGACAACTGAATGCATAAGCACTCAGATGGGCATGGTGAATTTAAATCCCAGACTTTCCTTTTAATAACTGCATTACTTTGGGCAACTTAATGTCTTTATGCCTACTGTCTTCACCTGTAAGAAGGGAAATGACAACCTCAAAGAATTACGTTGAAACCGAATGGAACAATGTACATCAATGATAGTAGGTCCAGCCACTTACCGAGAAAGTCCCATGATAAGTGCTACTATTTTTAGCATTACTATTCAATTAAGTTAAAAGGGGGAGAGTGTATAATGATATGCGCAGCACTAATTAAATATCCATTCACTTTATTTTGGCTGTCCGAGATGATGTGCACTGATGATTTGTCTCTCTAATTCCCCTTCTCTTGCCATCTCTAAAGGTGTGAAATTTATATCACCTTCTCTCTTCATACATTGAATAGAAAATTCCTTATTTTATACACTCTTTACAAGGATCCTATCTGGCTTGGGAAATTTTCCATGCAACAATTTGAGCTGTCCTAGAAGGAAAAGGATATATAAAAACTAAAAATAATAAAGTGTCCATAACTACCGGTTCCCACTCTACTACAATCTTAAGTTTATTCATTGAGGATTTCAGAGCACTTTCCAGGTAAAATCAGATGAAAATAACAGGCAACTCAGTGAGAAGGGCACGTGACAACTCAAATCTATCATCAGGAGAGTCATCAAGAACCATATTATTTGACAATTTTTTTCTCCTCTTGGTATTTTATTTATCATCTTGAAAGGCTGTTAGCGCACGGAGGATGTTATATGCGGAAAGGCATAGCCAGTAGCAGCAGGATAAGTGGTAAACAGAACCAACAAAATTACTGTGACTGGCTCAAGAACCATCCTAATCTTCAAATAAAACGAATCTGCAGTGAAGCTCTAATTACAAACAACTTCTCATTGCGTTTTCTAATATAACAATGCATAGCAATGTTAGAAAGTAGAAGTCAAGATACACTAAAAAAGAAGAAAGAAATTACCACTATCTATAAATTTAGTGTCATCACGTAGACTTTACACACATACACCCCATTCACAAAAGGGAATCGGCCTTCCTATTGTATTTTCACCTGCTTTCTTTAGTCAATAACACATCAGCCTCCTTACCTGCCCATAAATATAGTTCTACAAATCAGTTTAATCGTCACTTATGTGTATATTTATCCATATATATGAAAACTTACTACATAATATAGGTTGCTAATAGCATTCTCAATTTGAACTAAAAACCCACTACCCTGAATGCAAAAGCAGCATTTATAGGCAAAACGTACTTATTTCCAATCAGCAAAGCTCTTTTTTCTGTCAAGTGAGAAACTTTCACCATGCAGTCGCTCCCAAAGAAAGGTCGTCTTAGCCTAGAAAAGTTTTCTAATTAAACGCATTTCTCAGAGTAGTTGTTTGTTCATGAAAGGAAATTATCTCCATATTTTTATGCTAAGTTCACATTTTGTAATATCTGATCACCCTTGTCAGGAGGGCTTAAGAGTTCAGATCCAAGTCAGCAATTACTTCCCAAGTCTTCAGGGCACCTGACCTACCTACAGAGGAGCTATTCCTACGTAGACAGTATTTGGAAACATATGAAAGGCATCAGTTGGACTTTTTGCTTCTGGTCTTATACACATATATTTACAATCTTCTCAGGATATTCACATATTTCAAATCATTTCTTTTTCCCCAGAAAACGAACTAAACCTGAACTGTTTTTCTATGGGATCCACACGTTCAGGCTTTCTCTGAGGCTGGCTAACATCAAAGAGCCAGGCCTGATTTCCGCAGGAAGGGTCAGTGGAGATTTCTGAGCAGCTGCTACTGCCCTCTAGCAATCAAAGCAGGAATTACAGCTGGAGTAGTGGCTGAGGGCTTGCTGCATTTTTTTTTTTAAAGATTTTATTTATTTAATTTTTTTTTTAGAGAGAAGAGAAGGGAGGGAGAAAGAGAGGGAGAGAAATATCGATGTGCAAAAGATACACCAATCGGTTGCCTCTCACACACCCCCAACTGGGGACCCGGCTCACAACCCAGGCATGTGCCCTGACTGGGAGTCGAACTGGGGACCTTTCGGTTCACCAGCCCCTAGTCAGTCCTCAGAGCCACAGCAGCCAGAGTGCTTGTTGCATCCTTAACTGACCTCTTCAGAAGTCACAATGGTCATTCTGGACATTGAGAGGGAAATTTTCCTCCATCATGTGGGAAAAAAGAAGCAACGTTTCTCTTTCTAGAGCAAAATCTGTATTACTGAAGAGAATGGCAGGTTCGAGTCTAGAGGAATTTCAAGCCAGGTTCCCCGGTTCCCCCTGGCCCGCCCTTCTGCAGATGGTGGTCACTGCTTCTAAGACCTCTTTTTTGTTCCCACCTATAGAACTGTATTTCTCCATAGCTGTCTATAGGCCTTGCTCTCCATTTGGCCACTTATCACATCCTGGTTGAACTATTCCGGAACTTTATAAAGAAATTAGCAAGGGTTAAGGGGGAAAGGAAAATAAGACAAGGATAAGCCAGAGAGTCAAAAAATATAGCACTCGGCTTCCAATTTGGCACATTGCGAATGTTTAAGGCACGATGGCAGGATAGAACTCACTGCCCGATGCTGTAACTAAAACCAAAATGAAGGCAGGGACACATGGAAATACATGGAAAAAAGTGAGCGTCTTTGTTGGGCACAAAGGAAATGCCCTTTGTGCATTTCACCCTCTGTGTAAAACATACCCGCACCCTGAAGCAGAACACACCACATCAACATCACACACAATGAAACAAAGTAAGTAGAAAGAACTACTTGGAACACAGCACACCATTCTCTTGGCACAGAAATGAACAACGAATAAAACCACCCGTGACCGAGACGTCCCATTCACCCAAATGGAAGACATGTTCCATTAAATTCAAGGCAATCATCCTGGGTCGGGCGTAAGGCAATTTGTTTCATGCAGCAGACACAGGAACGGGCCAGTTTTGCCCCAGGGCCCTTCAAGGGAATTGGGATAAATCCCTCTGCAGCAAGAGGTAACTGACTATAAAGCAAAAGAGCTTGCAGACCCTCTCATCAACCCACACAGATGCACAGTCCCGAAGCAAAACCGAGCCGCAAAAGTCTCCAGAGGCGAAAGCTCAGTGGTGGGGATGCATTAAAGGCAATTAGGACAAACATGGCCAACTGACAATGATCTGTATCGGAATGGGAAGGGAATGAAGAGAAACCGGGTTCAAAATCCAGCTCCCCTTGCTTGCTGGGGAACCTACACAGCCTAACCCGAACTCAACGAGTGGAGGAAAAGCAACCACTACCTGTGTTTCAGGGTCAGTGCATGCATCTTTGAAGGTTTCAAGTTTACTCTTGGATGACAATCTGTCCGTACACTGGCCCTAAGCATTTCTGTTGCATCCTCCCAACATCCAATGATCTCACGCCATCTGGTGTTCAGAAATGATACTCCAAAGTGAAGCAAGCCCCAGGTTTTTGCAAAATAGAAAGTAATGATGGTGACCTTTTGATACATTAAAACGGGCACGTAAGCAAAGCAGCACATCTGAGAGAATCTAAGAGAAATCCAAGAAGCAGAGCCTAATATGCACTGCACTTTAATATGCGGTTAAAAAGTGGCATCGAAATCATTAGGGGAAAGGAAAGTTTAGTGCTAGGTAATTAAATGGCCATATGGCAAAAAGTAAAACTAAGTTCCTACTCTGAGCCAGAAATCAAAATAAACTGGGGCAGATCAAAGAGATATATGAAAAATGTCAAACTGCACAGAAAAGAGAATAAATATAGGTTAATGTGCATCTCTCTCAAGACAGAAAAGGGCCTTTCTGGGTACAAAAACAAAGGAAGAAACTCTCTGGAATAGAATGGTAAGACTTGAAAATATATTTGCAACAAAAACATTATAAACAAAGTTACTGTATATTGCTGTCACCCTCCACCCCACACACATCTCCACAAGTCCTCACGTCCTCCCCAAGCACACACCCCAGGTCGATCTTCACAATCACTGCTAGATGACATCTGAGCTGGTATTCAAACCTGGGTGGTCTGTGTCCAGAGTCTATAAGCCTTAGCTGCCATCCAGTGCTCCCCGACACTTCACTTCATGGCACAGGAAAAAGTGATCATTTTTGTTGGGCACAACAGGACAAATGGAAGGCAGCAGACAGGCTGGCCCAAGCTCGACAGTGACCCTGAAGGCGGGGGGATGAATCCCTCAGTCCAGCCCATTCACAACCCCCCTGCCGGAAGGCTGTGTAGCTGCTTTTCCATGCACAGCACAGAGTTCTAGAAACACCCCCATCTGTCCCTCAGTAATATCTGTGTCAATAAGAGAAGGGCTAATAAAATTAACAAGCTCAGTGGGGCCACATGGCAGGCCTGAAAAGCTCAGTGACCTAAAGTAAACACACAGGATAGTGTGATCAGAAGTTCCGAACTTGGCCAGCCATGGTGGGTAATCACATCGCAGGCCTGTAGCTTCCTTGGCAAAAGTGGATCCTTACCTTCAGGGAGGCCTGTCCACCGCCTCCATGCATCTAGGATAACACACCTTTGAAATGTCAGAGTAATTTTCTTTTCTAGACCCCAGGAAGGTGCCACGACTGGCACCAGAACACCCGACCGCCAGAACACAAGACCACAGAACCCCTCGTTGTTTACCTTGTTCCCTGAATACATCTCTATGTGCCATAAATGTAAATTATTAACTATCCTGCATCTACCAATGTCAGAGAAGTCTATGTGTCTCCATTCTGCCTTTTGTGTGATCTTAGAGCTGTTCACACTTTGCCTTCTCCCAGCTCCTAAACCACCCACTGGTGGATTTCACCCACATTCCTTAGGTCCTCTCCTTTGATTCTAAATGCACACAGGAAACTGCAAAACTGCCATTCTCTAGGGCATTTTCCCCCCCAATCCATTGAGATTTTGCTTCCCGCTGTGTCCTCAAAATTTTGGCTCAAATAAAGTATAAAACTTTTTATAGGTTTGGACATTCTTTCATCAGCAGCTGCAAGGAAGAAACTGTTTCTCTCTAGGTCTAATACAAGAGAATCTTTTCTTTTAAAGAAGAAATGTATAATCATAAAAATTAGCCTATTAAATAGCAAAAGGAAAACAGGTCTGAAATCAGAGGCACGCATCAGATGGCAGACATTTCACCGCAGTGGGAGATCTTCAAATCTTTTGTACCATTCCTTCCAAATAGGAAAATGACTTCTTCCTATACATGCCTCTTTCCTGTAATGTGTTCTGAACACAAAGGCCATCTACCTGTGCTGGGAGTGGAGAGGGAGAACAGTTTACTGGAAGAATGGGTCCTGAATTTTCATTGCCTAAAACTCAGATCAACCCTCAACCTTCCGGCCTACAGCCCAGGCGATGTTTGCGGCCCTAGCTAGCAATGTTCACGTTGAATTCCTTCAACGAGCTTTTCTTTCCCATTTGCAATACTGCAAGTGGCCACCAGAGGGTACCAGCAACACAGTCTTCCACTGGTCCCCAGCAGAACGCTGCTCTCTTAACTGCCTTAACAGTAAGGGAAAACATAGGGTTCTAATCCCACGGCTCTTATTTCCCAGGAACTGACGCTCTAGGATTCAAGGGATGCTGAACACTTTTCCCAGAACAAGAGGCCTGGCCGTATCACAAAGTGGTGCTCATGTCAGGTCTTGAAAGCAGGGCAGCTCTAAGACATACTCCCTTCTGCCGGAGACAGAGCCAGCGCTCAACTCCCACCGTGATCAGCCCAGATATGAAGCAGCTGGACTTAAAACCGATTGGTCATATCAGAGTCCTTCTGCTTGACCAACGTCAAAGTGCCAGGAGCGCCAAGAGTTACTAGACCAGGGCGATCGAACACTGAGAGCAAGTGTGTGAGTCTGTCTTGCTCGGTCAAAAACAATACATCTTGCAGAGACTCCCGGGAAAAAATGGGAAGGAAATGGGGAAGGGACAGGAGTAAAAGAAAGACGCTAGAATGAGGAAATGGGGAGGAGAAGAACAGGGAAAGGGTAGTAAGATGACAGGAAGAAGGTGGCAGAGATCCACAGAGAGGCAGCAGGGGGTAACTAAGACAGAGAGCAGGAAGAGGCAGCTTGGGCTGCAATTATTCTCTCGTAGAGATCACTCAAGAAGCTGAGCTCAAGCAACGTCTGGACAGCTCACAGCATTCGGGTAAGTCTCATTGTGAGAACACGACAGCAACCCAAGTTACATCAGCAACACCTAGAAAATTGTGGGCAACGAAAACTCCTGGGCTCCGCCCCAGACCTACCGAATCAGAAACCCTGGGTGTGGCTACACACATTTTCAAAAGCTGGGTTGTCCTGATGCTCACTCCCTACACGGACAGGGGGCACTCAAACATGCCCTGATCACTCACTCAGTACTCAGGAGAACCAAGCAGAAACCCACAGTCGCAGCCGAACCTGCCACGCCCTCCAAAGTAGAGAAAAAGAACTTGCTGGCAGGAAATGGGGAACGGACAGGAGTAAAAGAAAGAAGTTAGAATAAGGAAATGGGGAGGAAAAGAACAGAGAATGCTCCAGAGAACAAGAGGGATATTTTCTTAGCAGATAAAGCTTAATCTTTCCAATAGAAAAAAAAAAAAAAAGGAAACTGACAGGAATAATCACTACTGGTTATAAAAAGAAACAAGTGCTGGACTAGCACCATTTACGACCTAAACTCCTTATTTATACATGGATCGTATTAGGTTGACGCACGATAAGCCAAACTGTCAAATGTGTTAACTCTGATAAGAGATGATAATGGTTGGCATTGACAGCATAGGCTATGGTCTCTCTTTGGCCTAAAACAGTGAGATACGAAGCACTGCACATAAACCACATTGTTTCGGTCATTCTTTTGATGCGTACAATGCTTCTTCATCTACTAAGTGGACTGGCTATCTGCTAGACACACCTATAAATGTATCAGTGTGATACATTTTTTTAGGCAGCTGCTCTACGCTGGGCATTAAGTTATTACAGTGACCCCAGTTCATTTAAAATAACTTTATGTGTTGATGATTATCATTATTATTATTAATTTAATAATAGTAAAAGATCATAAGGTTCAGTGTGTTGATTCTTTTTAAGATTTTTTTTAAAGAGCAGGGAGAGAGAAAGAGAGGGAAAGAAACATCAATGCGTGGTCCCCTCTCACGCACGCCCCCTACTGGGGACCTGGCCTGCAACCCAGGCATGTGCCCTAGACTGGGAATCGAACCAGTGACCCTTTGGTTCTCAGGCTGGCACTCCATCCACTGAGCCACACCAGCCAGGGTAGGTTTGGTGTGTTTAAATAATTTGCTGCGAATGCCTTGATTCCTAGAGAGGCTCAGACTTGGGGTCCTGTCTGTTGCAAACTATGCTGAGACAGAAAAAGTTGGCTAACCACATTGTTACAGGAGCGGAGAGGAAGAAAAGTGTGTAGCTACAAAGAGTGTAGCAGTGCCAGGCCTTACCGCAGCGATCTCGGACAACCAGGTTCCGGCCCTCCTTCAGGTGGATGGTGAGGAGGTAGGCGAAAGGGCTGGGGAGGCTACTCAGGCCGTCGCCGGCTTCCCCGAGGGTCTGCACAGATGGAGAAGTAACGTCAGTTGTCTTGGGCCCCCCAGGAAAGAATTTCAGAAACTCTTTTAAACATAAGGGGAGACGAATGTCCCTCCCATGACCTGGTTATACTGCTTGAGAACATGTTCTTTATATTTCTCCCCCAGGGGGGATCTACCAGAATCCAGAGGCAATCATGGTAATATCTTCGCAACATGAACTCTGCAGGAAGAATTAGGTAAGTACCATGCCAGCATCTGGATCACCTTTAACATTACTCATGGAGGGCAGGAATCTTAATGAAGAATCGATCACTCCTGATGGAGCCCCGAGAGATGAAAGAAGGTACAAAGGTGCAGCGGTGGGGTCAGTTCCCACAGACAGGTGTCCATGCTTCTGAACTCAGATGTAAAGTGTCTCCCTCTTCTCACCAACCCCTATCAACTCCGGTGTACCTCTTCCACGTGTTATAAAAACATTTCAGTACATAACCACTCAGCTGACAGCCTACTGAGCCACACGTCCACCCGACACATGGCTCTTGTCTATGTCCACATGCGACACACTTTGTCTCTGTCCAATGTCCTCCCATCTTTTATAAATTTCCTTTCATTCCCTGGTCCCCACTATGGTGTCTCTTATACCCTCACTGTCTCCTCCCCCGCTAACACAACTTACTTTCCTCTCCGGAAATGCATCAACTCCTATAAGCCATCATGTCCAATTCAAGTCTATTTCTGAATATTTATTAAACGAATCCAATTAAAGTTTTGAACTAGACTTTTGCACTAGTTCAAATGTTTGTCATCCCAAAGAGAAAGGACCGATAAAATAATTTATTGTTCACCTATTTGACATTCAAGTTCATTGATCCTGTGGCTAGGTTGCCCTTGATGTCCTTCTTTTGAAAGTTTCCCCATCCATGTCTCAAAGCACTTCAAAATGGCTTTGTCTCCTGTACTGTATCACTCAATTTTATAGCTTCTCTGTATTTTTAGAAGAATCTATCCTAGGCTCACAAATCGATAGACACTGAATTAATCTTTTCCAGCTCAAATGTGTAAGGCCTTGTCTTCACAAGTGGATACAGTTGAGTATTCTTTAGAAATAAGCAAGGCAAAGAACTACAGGTCTGAATAGGTAGCCAGAAATATTTATAACATTAACTTTAGTGTTTGTTTTAAAGGAATGTCACTCACAGATTGTTCTTCAAAATGTTGGGATGTCATAGAGGCATTAAGATCACCACTTCCATATAGCTTCTGTAACAAGAAGAAAAAAAAACCCTGCTTAAAAAAAAAAAAATCAAAAAAAAAAATCAACCTTTAAGAAAATCCTACATCAGGTCTTTACCTGTGGGAAGCTGTCATTTGCATACTCAGTTTCAGATGTGGGGACTGTCTTCCTACACGTGTGGCAAGTCTTGGCAATTAAAGGCTGACTCAGAGGGGTCCATCTGGCCTCTGCCAGCTTACTCATTGATCAAAGCACAGATAAGGCCAATTCTACTTTTCTGCTGGGCTGCCTCCTCACGCCAGTTCATCAAATGCTTAGCGAGCGCAACAAGGTCATCCTGCTAGGTCCCTCCC
The DNA here is from genome assembly GCA_004026545.1 of Mormoops blainvillei. NCBI lineage: Eukaryota > Metazoa > Chordata > Mammalia > Chiroptera > Mormoopidae > Mormoops > Mormoops blainvillei. Next base: position 59,447 of record PVJD01000005.1, on the reverse strand, counting down.
AGGGTGGGCCTGCCTGGCCCCCCCAGCCACCGACGGGGGATGGCAGCTCAGGAACCAGAGAACCACACTTGTTAATGACAGAGAAAACATTTCCGAATGGGATCTGAATGTTTTTCCCCGAGCCACGCTTTCATGAGTCTGACATCTATCTGTACAATCACCAGCCAAAAACTAGGAAATGCATATTCTGAACAAATGACCTCAGCATAGGAGGTGTCTATGTGTCCTCATTTAAATATTTCGCAGATGCTCAGGAAATGATTCCACAGGGCAATGAAGTGTGCGTGGCTCGGCAGTCCGCACAGGATCCAGGAGACGCCTCCGCTGGTTCAGGTCTAACTGCCCAAATGCAGAGTCCAGAGGTGCTCTCGGGAGCTCAGGGAGGTTTCTGAGCAGGAAATGAAGGGGCTGCCCACACAGAGGGGCAGGGTGGAAGGGAAATGAGCAGGTGGCCTCCCGGTATGTGGGTTATGTTATGGTTTGTCACTCTCATTAGCCAGGGCTGATTTCTTGTATGAAACATACGTGATTTCTCCCTCCAAAGAAGGCTGGCTAGCTCCAAAGGAATGGGCAAATTTAGAGACCCGAAGCAAGCCGGTAGACATTGAGGGTAGGGGTGGGCAGCAGAGGTACTGTGGTCTTCAGTCCCTCCCATCCACGGCGACCATCAGGGAGGTCCTGGCACAATTCAGACGTCCTGCCTGGATCTCAGGTAGAGCTTCATGCAGCGGGAGAACCTGGGTTCCCAAGCAGGAGGGCTCTGCCTCAGCCCCCCAGAGGGATGGGGAGGGGCTGCCAACAAACAGGGCTCTCTGGTCTACCTCCTCTGCATGCGATGACAGCAAGAAATGCTGCAACCAGGCAGAAAGGAGCCCAGATCCCAGGTTGGTGCGGAGCCTCCCAAGCCCTCACTGGGAAGAAGAGAGACACTAGAAGTTCTTCAAATCCGCCTGTTTCTCCACCAGTCCCGGGTCTAGTGCCCCTTGATTATGAATACATCTCGTTACAGTCAGATGAACTCACACAGAGTCACAGGGGAGTTCAGGCCCTTCGACCCTCCTCCGAGGGCCCCAGCTCTTCGGTCACTAGAGCATCCTGGCTGCGGAGGGACCACACCGGCCCGCCAGGAAAAGAACCCTCACTCTCGATGTGGGGCTAGAACTGGCAGCAGACAAGACAGGAGGCAGCGAGCCTTCGCCAAACACTCCCTGCTCCCGGCTCTTAGTGCGTCCTATCTGCGTTATATGTAAAAAGACACCCACGTGGGTTGGACAGAACTACCTAAAGGCCCTTTTATGATGGCAATCACAACCTTATTCAACTCCTCCAATGTCAAAGAGTCCTCATGCCTTTGACATCACAAGCTATTATTTCCTGGAAGCTTAGCAATTCCTCTTCTGCCTAATTTTCAAAACCAAAAAACACCAACCATGCGTCCGGCGGGCAGAGCCAACAATAATCTCTTCTGTATGGTCCTCTGAAGCCTGCACAGCCCCGCCAGCGTCTCCAGTCGTATCAAATGAATCCATGTTCGACTTAGCGAAACCCATCTGAAGGCAAGTTCACAAAACGCCCGGTGCTGGGGTCAGAATCCCTGGTTTACATGAATGGATGGACCACGGTGGCTGGGAATCTTCTACCGCCCAACAGCATCAGCTTTCAGAGTGGCCCGCCATCTACACCCTCCGAAGTCAGCCTCGCTGTACTTGATGACGACGTTAATTAAGTGGCTCAATTAGTTCCTATAACCACCATCACTTCTAAGCTATCAAAAATGAACGCAGAGCTTTTACTCAAATATGTAATATGTCTTCCCCTTACAACAACATGGAAATTAAATGTGAAGCGTAACATTAATTCAACATTATGGCTGGTTTTACTCACAGAAAAGTCACGGAACTTAAAGTTATGGTTCCCACGGCCGCCATAACTGTCACACACCATATATACACACCAAGGAAGGGAAGCGGTCACCACGAAGAAGAACGAAAATGCCACCCAGGCACAGGGAGGCCTGGGTTACTGCGGCCAGGGGACCCATAACTGAATCTTCCCCTACACCCTGCATGGAGCCTCAGGGATCACTCACTGAGTAAAAGTTGCATTCTTTGCATCTTCCTTGTAAACCTAGTGTCTACGTCGGTGAGTTTTTGTTTAAAAAAAGGATAATACATATTTTTCTCATCAGGAAAATCCCTGGTATCCCACTCTCATTAGAAGGTTTTCTTGTGATGTTGTATTATAAATAAGCATAATCAAGCACGCTGGGTCTTTCATTTTTTACTTAAAAATAAAACACAGTGAAACTGTTTTTTTTTTTCCATGTGTGTATAGTGTTGTGACTTTTAACACGTGTATGCATTTGTGTAACCACCACCAAAACCATGACACGGGGCAGTTCTGTCAACCCCCAAAAAACTCCTTCATGCTATCCCACTGTGGTCAGTCGTCCACCCTAACCCATGGAGCCCAGTGATCTGTTATCAACAGAACAGTCTCATCTTTTCCAGAATATCATATAAATGGATTCGTACAGTATACAAACTGTTGACGCTGGAACCTTTCCCTCAGCACAATGCCCTTGATATCCATCCAAGATGTCTTCTGTGTAAATAGTCCATCCCCTATCACCCTGACTGGTGTCGCTGAATGGACTGAGCACTGGCCTGTGCACTGAAAGGTCTCCAGTTCAATTCCCAGTCAGGGCACATGCCTGGGTTGCGGGCCAGGTCCCCGGTTGGGGATCGATGTTTCTCTCCCTCTCTTTCTCCGTCCCTTCCCCTCTCTCTAAAAATAAATAAATAAAATCTTTCAAAAAATAGTCCGTTCTTTTTTATTGCTGACTAGTATCCTATCACATGAGTGTGCTGTAGTTTGTTTATCCGTGAAGTACTGGTTTTAATAACTACGAACAAATTGTTTGCAAGGACATACTCAGGTGAAGACAATTTTGAATATCATCAACGCTAAGAAGTCTGACTATGGAAAATGGAATTTACATATACAGCATTAACATCTTGGTGTGAAAATGAGTATGAAGCCAGTCATCTCTCACAATTCTCATTGTTGCCTTCCAGAAAGTGTGTGTGTGTGTGTGTGTGTGTGTGTGTGTGTTTAATGATAGTGACTTTGCATAGGTATTTCCATTCTACCTTGCTAAATTGACACTTATGGGACGGTAATACATACTTTGCATTTTCTTTTGATGAGAATACCCTATCTACAAGAATGCAAACTTATTAAAATTTAGCAGGATATGGAGAAGTATTAGAATGGCTGGATCGATTATTAAAAAAAAAACAACAAAACTCCTCTCGTCACCAAGATCCTTAAGAGGAAGACACTGATGTGAATAAACAACATTTCCTTTTGTGTATGCTAGAAGTGATCTTGTACAAATACAACCACCCTTGTGGCTGAAGGATCTTACCATGAGGCATACCATACACAGGAAGCCAAATGATAAACAATCTAATTCATCGCTGGCTGTTAACACTTCAGTGGAAGGAGGCAAAACCCACATCCAGGGAAGTTGAATAAAGGTAAAAAATTTGGCTGAGGAGAGCACTCACAAAGTCTTTGAGAAATACTCCATAGAAGTGTGTGAGTATAGCAAACCTTACATGTAATATATATTTACTTAATTATTTAACCCACATCTAGGTTGTTGAGAAAATGAATACTTTGCATCACAAACACACCTACAGAGTAAAGGAAGTAACCAAATGAGTAAAGAGAATCAGAGGCCTAGATAGACCATCTGGCAATGCCCGGGCACAGCGACAGAATCAAAACAACCCACGTGACAATTAGAGGTCAGAACTGGAATGTCTGTGCAGAAAAATTCAGGTCTACCAGATGGTCAAGTCTGCCCTTCCTCCATTTTTGTGCTACTTGTTGGGGGGGTATTAATCATATCGCATGTCTAGTTTTCCCCATCCCCAAGATTGTTCTCTGAAACTGATTTCCCTAGAATACTAACATACAAAACATAAGTCATGCACGTGTACATGCGTGTGCATGTCTGTGTACACATATCTTAATCACGTGATGATATAAAACAGCGGCCAACAAATTACAGCCTGACATGTGTTTTTACAGGTAAAATACAGCCCCATAGGTTTGTCTATCTCTCGTCCATGGCTGAGTTCTCACTACGACGCCAGGTGCAGCAGTTGCAACTGAGAGCCCTGGAGAGGCCTACGAAGCTGGAAATGAACGTTATCTGGCCTTTTCGGAAAATGCTTGCCAACACCTGGTATAATAAACCTTTCTTTCCATATTTGGTCATAATTTTAGGTGAACTTTCATGCATTTTGTTCATGTTTATTAGCCATAGATACTTTAAAAAGATAATGACTTCCTTACCATTTGTTTACAACTTGATGATTTACAAATATACACTCCTATTAACTTCTTGTAAGCAGTCCACGGACTGTCTTTAAGTGGCATCAGTTTACAAATAAAGAGGCTGGAGCTAAGAGGTTAGATGGCTGTCAAAGGGGATCAGGGGAGCCCTTCCCCTGAGGACCCTGGGTATCCACTCACTCCTGCACCCCAGCTGTGCACAGAACCAGGGGAACCCGTTAATGGAACACCTCACCTGACGAATTGAGAGGCAGAGCTGCACAGTGGCAGACAAAGCTCTGGAGTCAGAAAGAACTGGGTTCAAATCCCACTTCTGCCACTTGCTAGCTTTGTGTTCTTGAAAAATTTACTTGGGGTTCATGACAGGGGAACGTCTCCAAAAGGGGCAAATGAGATACTTGCCTTGTAAGTGCTAGGAGAAAAAGTCACTCATTCAGAGGGCATCTGCTGAGCGCCTTCTCTAGGCCAGACACTGCACTAGGCTGTTTGTCGACTGAGCCAAATAGATGTGGTCGAATGAAATATTTACACTGCTCTTCACAGAGTTCCTTTAACTTTAGCTCTCAGTAAGCGGCATTAGATTGGTGTTGCTGTTCTATTATTATTAATATGATCACTACGGTTTTGTGATTAAGATAGTGGACGTGTTTGGGACGAGGAAGGAAAAAATAAACTCAGCGAAGGGGGTCAGCACGCCAGGTCCTTCCCTTAATTCAGACCACCCCGCCCCCACCAACACTGTTCCAGGACCAAGAGAGAGAACTAGCTGATGACGCCCTTTCCACGCACAGCTCATCAGCGTGAGCCTCCACAGCGTCTGTGGCAGGGACACAGTGCCCTTGCGTGCTATCCTCCCATGCTGCCCTGCCTGTGACCACCGCAGTGCGGAGCCCGTGGGCTCCCGTGGCAGCCGGCTCATTCCGTATCCCAGACGGTGGCTACCGTGCAGCAGAGTCGCCGGCAGGATGGGAAAATCGACGTGACGTGGCCTCAGAAGTAACAGGCCTCTACCATTGCCCCTCACCGCCTCCTCTCCGCCTCCTCTCCTTGCTCTTCCTAAAACACCCCAGGCACACTCTGCCGCCCTGCAGCCTTCACACTTGCTGTGTTCTCTTCAGAAATGCCTGGTCTCCAGAGAGGCAGCAACTTGCTTCCTCTCCCCTGTAGCTCTTTCCGTAAATGTTGCCATCTCAGAAAAGGTCTTCCCTGACCATTCTGCTAAAAATGGACCACCTGCACCCCAGTACTCCCAAGCTCCTTTCCTGCATTATGTTTTCTTCATCGAGCTGATCACTTTCTGAATATAGCTGTAAGGTGCCACCATTCAAAATGGGGTCTTCGTGAGGAAGTGGATGTTTGTTTGCTTTGTTGGGTGCTGTGTTTCTGGTCCCTAGAACAGGATCAGCACATAGTAGGTGCTCAACAGATGGGAAGAAGAGAGGGAAGAAGAAAAAAGAGGCCAAGTCCTCAAAGGAACCTGGGATATGGCTGACACACTTGTCTCAGTTACACCATGATGTTGAGTAATGATTTTGGGGGATGTGACAAAAACAGTAAAAGAACACGTAATGGATGTAGGGAGCAAGTGATGTACTTGTTTAATTTGGGGAGCTGTAGGTTGTCTCTTCTCCTCTGTGGTTTGTCATTTTGCTTCTCTGTGGTCCCTAAACTAAAGCTCTGTGGTCGCCAAGTAGCTTCTAGAAATATCCCAATCGGATTCTTTTCTAAAGCACCTCACTCATCAGCATAAGCTAGCACCAAAGCTGGTAGTTTAAAATGCCAACTGCCAAATAAAACATTAGGGAAGGACATACCCCGTGGTGAGATGACGTGGATGATGGAGAGGTAATAATTCTTCCACTCAGGATTATTAGTTAGTTATTGACAGTAAGAAGCCCATGCAATCAGTATAATTATCCCTGCTTTGAAAAGGGCACAGTGGACACAGAAAAATATATGTCTTCTTCGGATGATCAACTTTTTTACATCACCAACTCTGCCTTCTATTTTGAGATTGTTAGTATATCAAAGCCAAGAAGCCCTCTAATATTTTCTCGTGAGTTAATAAGTAAAAAGAAGTGAAGATTAACATAGGTCAACTCGTCAACATGTTACCCCTTCATGCTGAACTAGTTTAAATAATTCACTTAATTTATATTTTGATTAGTGGAAACATGTATTTATAATTTAGAAGTACCGTAAAAGTCATAAAACTGTTACAGAAAGGATTTCATAAATGTTAATGATAATGAAAAAATGAGTAAGGTCACTTAATGGGTCATGGTGTCTTAACATAGCAATGTTTCCAAATGAATGTGACCACAAACGTCCTCTAGATAGCTACGACGCCAGTCCCCAGTTAAACTGAAATATATAACATAAGTAATAGGCTTTGGTTTCCAAAGTGAAACCAAAAGTCCCAGTTGTATAACCAGTTTTCTATGCAATTATCACACTAACCTGGAACATAGGGTAGAAAAAATCAACCCCTTTCCTCAACATTATAACCTACTTCAATGCCATTAATGGAGGAAGTTTTAGAAACCTGATTAAATAGATCATCAGATCATGGCTTAATGCTCTGATGCCTGACTTTAAACTACACTCCTCTGAGAAATATAAGATTTCTCTCATAATTAGATTTGGCTGTTTTATCTCATTGAAATACTAAAGCTTTGTGAAATCACTGACTTGATAACAATTTGTTTCCTTTAGTTATTATTTTTTTGTTTTTTTAGAGAACACAAGTGAAGCTGGCCACAGGTTAGCATGCACGCAAACACACACACATACACACACACACACACACAAGTACACCCGCATCTACACAGGAATGAAATAGAAGGAATTTCAAACTCTTTGGACGTCAAAGAGAGACGTAGCATCACACATTTCTTAGGACTAGTACTATGTGTGTTTTGTCTATGGTAGGACCGGGCAAATAGAGACACACACCTAGGAAGAGAGAGACAGACACACACTTAAGCAAATTTAGAGGGTAAGTTAAGCTTGTACTTTCTTTGCTAGGAGATGGAAAAGGGAAAGCTAACCCACTAGGGCTCTTAGTGCCTTAAAGTGTCCTAGAGACGTTCCTTGTAATAATTTTAAAATACACAGAGGTCAACCCCAAAACTGATGGGAACACACGGAGCAATCGATACTCCCTTCTTTTAAATTCTTGAAAATGACATTCTCTCCATCCAAGCTAACCACGAAAATGACTCCTAATCAAATTTTCCAAGGGCACTCAATGCAATTAAAAAGAAGAGAACAAGCCACAGGTCTGTGCCCAGGCCTGGCCTCACCTCCGGCTCTTCCAGAGCGCCCTCTGCCCGTGGAGTCTTCTGGAGCAGATCGAAGATGCCATTGCTGGAAGCCCTGCGGTCCTCGGCGGGAGAGGCAAAGGTCTCCTCGGAGTCTGTATCTGCCCCATGGAGATGGCCCGCTTCTTCCTGGCTCCAGTCCAATTCCTCTTCAGACTGTTTCAAGGAGCTACTGCTACTCTTGGGAAAGATCCCTGCAGTGGACAGGCTGCTGGGCACGGAGGTGTAGGACGACTGGGCCCCGGAGTAAGGCCGACCCTCCGGGGCCAAGGCTTTGGCCTCCAGGAGGTCAGGGACGGACAGGCTGAGGCGGCGGTCCAGGTGATGCCTTTCCCTTAAGCCTAGGGGTTTGTTTGGGCTCTTCTTCACCTTCTTCTTGCTCAGGTTGAGTAACAAGGGCCTGGTCCGCTGTTTGAATGAGCCCCAGACAGACGGTTTATCCAGATCCATGGCTGCATGAAGACCCCAGAAGTCGCTCTGCAAAAGAGACCGTCTCCTCTGAAGACTCCCGTGGATCCTAGAAACCAGAAAATGAGGAGAAAGAATGTGAAACTGCTCTGTGGGGTCGGAGCACATCAAAGTGGAAAATGTGACTCAAAATTTGTGTACTTTCCAGGATGTGATCAAGACTGAAACATTCGATCGGTAATGTCTACAACCACCAGGAAAAGTTCATTTAAAGAACTGAAATTTTAAAGATTTTTTTTAAAAATTAAAGTAGTTACAGAAAAGTTACAGCAATTAATGAAACTATTAGGTTGACACGTGAGAAAAAGGCTTCACGGGAAGAGTGCTTTCTTATTTCTGGCTTATTTCACTCAGCGTTACGTCCTGTGGGCTGATCTACGCTGTTGCAGATAGAAGCATCTACTTTTCTTGGCTAAATAATATTCCATGGTATATACAGGGGTGGGCCCAAGTAGGTTCACAGTTGTGAGTAGGCAAAACACAGTTTATTCTTGCACTATTATTTATTTATTAATGTATTATTTTCTATATGAGCAACTGTAAGCCTCCTTTTGCCTACCCAGTGCACGCACCACTTTTTCTTTATTCGTTCACCCCTCTGTGGGCTCTTAGGTGGTTCCTGTGTCCTAGCTCCTGTAAACGATGCCGCCATGAACCAGGGAGTGCAGAGAACACTCCGAGATACTGACTTCATTTCCCTTGGACATATACCCAGAAATGGGATGATAGCAGGATTATACAGCAGACCTACGTTTTAATATTTTAAGGAATCCCCATACAGTTTTCCATAATAACGACACCCATTTACACTCCCACCGACAGTGTGCCAGGGTTCCCTAGTCTCCACATGCATCAGCACTAAGCACAGTATCTCTTTAAAGTGAAGAAACCTGTGCTACCCAGCTCTCATTTATTGAAAGAAAAAGAGCGTTCTGCTTCTCCAAACCACTAAGGGCAGAAAAAGGTCTGTAGAGGAAATGGTCTCACGCCAAGGAGCCCAAGACAAGTTTCAATTATGAGGGTTTCAAACCAGACATCCTCTCCAGCTAGCTGCGACCAGTGGGCCAAATGGAAAAGAACAAAGCTTTTAAGTGCCGGCCCCGGAGTTTCTGGTTGAACCTGGACCACAACCAGTAGCTGAGCAAGAAACACAAAAGCAGAAAGAGGTTGGAAAATACGAACAGCCTAAGTTGTTAGGATGTATATTAGCATTCTCGGTGACACAGGCTCACGCAGTGCTTGCCCGAGTTCTCCTTGAGTGTAAATGTGATGCCGTATTTTCATCGCCCTTCCACAAAAAATGTTTCCTACATTCTATTCTGAGCTCTTCTGGACACAGAGGAGTTTTTGGAAGTAGAGTGCTTAATTTCTAAAACATATGGGATTTTCTTATCTTTGTCTTTGACTTCCGGCTTAATTCCTCAGGATTAAGTCAGAAAAAAAATTTCCCCATGTTTTCATTCCTCTGCAGTTGGAGGCTTTTTTTATGGCACAGTTTATAGTTAATCCTGCAGCTGTGAGTCTATTAGTTGAAAGTGGCTGACTGTCCTGGCTAGATCTATGTTCTTCTGGTTGACAGAACTCAATAAAGAGAATGAGAGAGAAGGAAATGCCAGGACTGAGTCCAGCCCCGTTGAAGAGCTCTAGGACCATCCACTCAGGAGTCGTGATTTTAAGGGGTATTCTGAGCTCAGTGCTGGCTTCTTTGTGTTTGAGAAGCTGAGTTGGCAGCTGGGCACATCACAGTGGGGCTAAGAGAGAGACTTTGGAGCCTGGCATTCAGATGACAACTGGAGGCATGGCAATGAATGAAATTGCCAAGAAAAGGATACAACTGAAAAGAGAGAATGAGCTTTAAGGAACTCCACAACTTACCAGTCTGTTGGACCAGGATAAACTTGCAAAGGAGAATTAAAAAAAAAACAAAAAACAGAGAGGGTAGAGGGGGGAAGTGTGGTGTCACGTGGGGACAAATAGAACTCAAAACAGAGAAGACAAAGGAAGGCAGTTTATAGAGGAAGTGGTCAAGAACCTCACCAGCTTTTACAGGGTCATTACCATCAGTCCTGAGCTCACTGACCACGGTACAAGACAGATCTGTTTGGGTGGTGTTAGCGGGTAGAAAGTCTGACTGAAATAGGTTCAGGAAGGAGAGGGGAAAGAAGAAATGGAGGCAACAGATCAGCGGACTTATAAAAATTGGGCTGAAGAAGGAGAGGGACGTAGGTGGTCATTTTGAGGGGATTCGATTGTGGTTCGAGTTAGACAAGTGTCATACTCTAAATGCTAAAGGCACAAGCTTCTTCGATGACAGTGTTCAATCAATAATCACCTGACTAAACTGCTACTCATCACCTGCCAAACACACACACACACGAATATACACATTTTCTTGATGCCTTTATCAGAACATTTATCATCTGCCATGCAACTACAGACCCCAGTTTTGAAAACCAGGCAGTGTGCCATAAACAATACCATCAATACACACCAACCAGAAGAGGAGGTAACTCGCTTCTTCACATAATTGCACTTAACGGCCCCACAGTAAGCCACTCACACAGCTCTTAACCAGTTTCTGCATTAGAAGCCAACGGCCAAACCTCAAACGCCCTGCCTAACTTTATCGGCACATTTAAAGGTTTCCTTGGCCAGGAATTACCTGCAGAAAGAGAATGTCTGAAGTATCTTTAAGACTTCCCCTGCAGAGGGAAAGCATGAGGGGGAGTTGTAAGCTTGCAGTGAAAATCTTCTTACCCCGCCCGGGTAAACTGCATATTGCAAAAGCTATTTCAGGTGATGAAACACAGTGAAAAGGCTAGACTAAAGACACGTTAACTCAGAACAAAGAAAACTTTACACATATCTCCCCACACAATTTCTGCTGTACACAACTGAGCATGTACAACAAATTGTATAAATCTGTGAGCCACTAAATTAAGACCAATTTTTCAGGATGCAAAGCAAAATCTTTCAGAGAAATGGCTGCACCTGTCAAAAGCAAGAAGGAAATTTTACGTGCAAATACCTAGCTTTTAAAATAAGTGTCTCACACTATTTATTATTCCTCCATGTCCACAACACCAAGCCAGTAGTCCCTTTTATAAAATAATCTTTTGAAGCATTTCCTAAGCCCACATCCATATCAACAGAAAGAACAAACACCTATTGTCCAGCCAAAGAAAAATGACACCTCTTCCACGCAGACAGGAAAACTCGGTAATTCTAACGTGCTATAATTTTATTGATGGCCTCCAGAGATTTGCAACAGGTTTCCCAGCACACACTCAAAGATAACCACACGATGATCCCCTTAAGGCAGTCTCACATAAAAGTAAAAGGGTCATGCTTTCCTCAATTAAAAGGGATGGGAAAATCACTTGGAAGAAACAAAGTCTAAGCAAAAAAAAAAAAAGTATTTCATCTGTTGGGTAACGGTGAGGGGAAGAACAAACGCAGAGGGAGAGGGGTGGCTGTGGAGAACCAGGTTGCCATTTTCCTATCGTGCATCGACAGGTCCAGTCGGGTTAGGTGGGCAGAGAAAGAAGCGAGGAAGAGAGCCAGGTGGATGCGTGTAGGGGGAGCGCCTCCCCCACAGAAGACAGAGGAAGCGCATGAGATGCAGAACACAGCAGAGCTGTCAGGGGTGCTGAGAAGCAGCAAGGAGGCCAGCGTGATGGAGCAGGGCCAGGAGAGACAGGTGGGTCTCGGGGGCGGAGCGAGATGAGCTCGGGGGCGGGGGCAGGAGTCGGACCAGGCAGGTCCCTAGAGGCCGCGGAGAGACTCCTGGGCCGTACTCTGAGTAGGCTAGAAAGCCACTGGCGGGTTAAAAAGCGTGCCAATGATTCTTTAGTAGTTCCCGTGATGGATCTAACCCTTGGGCATGGACTTATGTACATGATCAGCAATGTTCCAACTTTTTTTAAAAGTATCTTTACTCCAACTTTAAAGATGAGGAAAAGGCGACTTCTTCATTCAGTCGTGTTCAATTGAGTGTTCAATTGTTTAATTACACACTCAAGTGTTGCAAATTAAAACCCAGGCCTGTCTAACTTGGTATCACTCAACGAGAGGTATTACCCGCACTTGGAACAGGACGATTCTTTGTTGTACGGGACCCGCCGATGCCTTGTAGGATGGCAGATATCGACGTCAGCCCCCAACTGCTACTTACATGCCAGCAATGCCCTTTGTCATTGTGACAACTGAAAACGCCATGCACATCGTCAGCAGTCCCCAATAGGGACACGACCTGCACTAGCTGGAACCACAGGTTAGGGATCCCCATAACCAGTCCCTGCCAACCCCGCCACGTTGTTCTGTGACCCCCCTTTTTTATCCTGCTAGCAGAAAGCGGGGGACTAGAACATTTATAAGAAAAATGAATGAATAAGTGAAACACTTTAAAGCTGGACTATTTTCTCCACTGCAACCGTTTGTTTTGGGCACCCCACCTCCTGTTCTAAACTCTAAACAACAATATCACTATTAAATATCAGAGGTGGAACACAGTTGTCTAGGCCAGAGAATAACATTATATTCTGCAGGTCCTCGAGAGTCCTTGGAGTAAGAAAACAATTGCCTATGAACTTGGGGATAAAAAGGGCTCCGTGGTAAAAGAGTGAGATTTTGACCAGAACTTGGGGTATATTAAAATGTTCTTGAAGGAAAAACTAACATAAAATACTCGGAAAATGTCTACAGCAATGCTAAATTGTATGCACCTGAGCCTGATAAATTCGATCCTATGAAAGCTTTGTCCGCATGAGACAGCTTACATAAGAAACACTGAAAACTCAAACTGAGACATCAGTTTTCAGGAAGCCTTTATTAGGCAGTCCTCGAAAAGCTATGACTCAAGATACTGAAAGTTGTAGGAATGCTTCTATGTTATTATCTAAGATATTAATTATGCTTACAATTGAATTTCATAAGAACTTGAAAAATAGCAGAATGGGAAACCAAGCCCAAATCATTTTAAGGCAATCATTGAAAAGCTATGACTCAAGATAACCCATGCTGTAGGGATAAATCTATATTATTATCTGCCAAAAATATTAATTATGCTTATAACTGAATTTGAAGAGAGCTTGAAATTTGGCAGAATTTGAAACCACGCCCAAGCAAGCCTAACTGCTTCAACGGGTTATTTATAAATAGCATTTGGTCCATGACCTAGCAATGTAGCTGGAGATGTTAAAAAGTTTTTATACTAATACTTAAGCAATAATATTAATAACAGTGTTCCGCTGATTGATCCCTGATTCGGAACTGAAAATCTGGCAACTATGTTTCTCTTAGGTCCTTAAAAAAAAACAAACCAAAACAAAAACGATCAACAACATCTGTATACGAAATGATTTAAATATATGCATCCTTTTAAAAACGATAATAATTTTCTCAACACTGACTCAATAAAACAAAGTTCCTGAACTCAGGGAGCATATACGTTGGAGGAGGAGATGGAGAAAAAAGAATTATAACAAAAATACAAACAAATCACAAAACAGACACATGCCATAGTGAAAGCTGCTAATGAAGAAACACAAAGCCAGCGAAGGGAAGACAATATGGCCCTCTTCCCTAATTCATCGGCCAAGCACAAGTCGTTTTGAGCTAGTCTGAGAGCAAAATGGAAGTTGCACAGCAGAAAGAGGCAGATCGGAGGCACGTGCGCTCAGATCGGCCAGGTGTGCGGGGGCCCCGGGGCTGTGGAGCGAGTGTGTGCGCTCGTGCGCGTGTGCACGCGCCCACGCGCGCACCTGCATATCTGGCTAAAGAGATTTAAAGGGGTTATCTAGCGTAACTGAGGGAGATCCTTGCAAAGAAACGATGGGCTGAAGATAATCCTGAATAATGAAAAATGGACAAAAGTATTAAAGAGTGGTAATTATATTCCTAGAACGGGCTTTAAAAAAAAACCACAGGTAATTAAAAGTATTAACGATGACATGGTTCATCGCACTGCCTTAGTAAAAATGAGTATTTGATTATTAATAAATTGGATAAGAACAAAAGGTGTTTAATACTTATAATAGGTTTTTAAATGTTTATACATTGCTAATTTCATCTCCACTTCATCCTTCCTTTTTTAATCTTCTTTATTAATGCATAATTTACATAACTTAAAATTTACCCATTTTAAGTGTGTAGTTGAATAATAATTTATATTTTCTGAGTTATGCAGTCATCTCCACAATATACTTTTACACTAATCGTCCTTCCTTGTCAACATAGTTTTTAATGTAAATTATAATGTATGTATTATACTAGTTCTGACTATATATGTAATCTCCAGATAAATAAATGTATAGACATGCAAATGCAGATAAATGGGGTATGTTTTTTAAATTATTTAATACTAGAGAAGCATGAACTAAAAGATGGGAACTGTAGCTTTACAAACCCAACCACGACGCTCCCCCCAAGTTCATGTGCCTCCTTATATAAGCCACACTGTTCTCGAGTCCGTTGTCTGTCTCTCCGATGCTTTCATTATCGTTATACAGGGTCTGGCACAAATAACGCCTCCTTTCTATTACAAAATCATAAGCATGTAATTCTGTAATATAACAATTGCATACTCAAGCACACCCCATGACATTTTAGGGGGAATGTTTGAATTAAAACTATAAATTATTACACCCATGTTATGAGCCTACCCACCACACGCAAGCGGATGTTACTTCTGCCAGACCCTACAGAACACCTACTGCCTTTTTCTGCACTTAGAACCGTGCGTATGTGATCCCTGATAAACTCGGGGGGAGGGCAAAGACACAGCTCTTGCAGAGACAAGCGTTTTGGCAAGGAATCCTCAGCAGGGTTGGTGCCCTGTGGCCAGACCTACAGATCTGAAGGTCAATGAGGTGATGCACATCCTCCAAGGCTCCAGCCTGAGTGACAGACACGCATACACACAAATTACGAATCAGCCTAACAAGCATCTGGATGCCAAGGTGTCCTATGAAGAAACAAGAAAACAATTACTCACTTCCAAAAATAGCTGCACACTTTGCAGCCAGCTGCTTTTATCTAAAAGATAGTGAGAATCAGGCCTTTCTTTTTTGGGACTGGTTGGTACTCGAGACCAAATTGAGAGTTTATATCTCCCTAACCACACAGTTTGTTTCATCTCCGCCTTTTCATACTTGAGAACTCTTCATGGTAAATCTTTCCCTTAACTTTTTTGGGAGGGTTTTGTTTTGTTGGTAGTGCAAAATAAAGTCCTTAAGAAAAATAAAAAGGAAAGTTGAATGTGGACAACAGAGTTGCTTAACATTTGTGGACTTATGTACCAAACTCTGCCTTAAATACTTGTATGTAAGTAAAAATTCAGGCAAAAATCCAATCGTCACAAAGAGTGAAGTCAGAGTCCACTTTGTACTACAAGGAATAAATAATAATCTAGATTTTATTTTTCATAGAGGAGATATAAGCCCAATTCATTTTGCAACTAACATAATACCAACCTTTTAAAATATGCTTTGAAAAGCAATAAATATGTTAAATGCACACTAAATGAAACTGCTACCCATCACTTGCCATAAATCTTGCAGTCATTGTTGGATCTGCCTTTACAATTAAAGTCAAAATGAAGAGGGACTTTGTAGACCCTTGATCTTGATAAATGATGCTGGGTCAATATGTTAACCAGCAATTTCCTAGTCATCTCCAAAGAAACAGTTCATGTTATAAGTTGCTTAAAACAAAAAACAAGAAAAAACAGACTGCATTTGTGTGCAACTGTGTTTTGTAGATGGAATACAGTAAAATCACACACACACACACACACACACACACACGAGAAGCATAAATGAAAACTGCAATCTTCAAACAATTCTTTTCAAATGAAGCTCAGTTAGCCAATGTTATAGATAGTAAAGGATATCAAGACATAATGTACTTAATGGTAACTGTACATTAAGAATATTATGAAGTTTCACTTATTGCTACTTTGGAACACTACTTTATGTGACTTCAAGTAAACGCCCTTTAAGTAAAATTGATTTTCTATCTTTTAAAATGAGCTAGATGACCCTGGGGAAAAAAAAGAATACAGTAGATTATATTGCTAGATTAAAATGTATAATGAAAGCAGAGTGGAAGGAAATAAAATAATGACTTATTAGTTGCCCAAGAGTAATTAAAATTTGTCTAATTTAGTTAACTGACATATATAAGAAAGTATGTCTTTCAAAATCCCTGAAATAAACATTGTTTCCAAATAACAAATTTATGACATCTCACACAGACCACACTAGTTTGAATGGGACGTCTACCCAAAGTTACATCTAACGGTAAACACTTAAGTTTATCACTAGCCTTCAACTATGGCATGAATTCATGCCAAGAAAGACATAAATACCAGTCAAGCAAGGGTCTGACAGTCTAGTATACAGGTACAGAGTCCTGAGATAAAGCTGATGGCAAGCTGGTGAATAGGCAAAGGGGAAGAGAGGGTTGAAAAGACAAGGAACAGTTTAGATCAGAAGGATGCTCAATACATGTATGGAACCGGGAAAGGTAATTATCCTGCAGTAGAGGGCATTAGGTTGCAGAAGGATGAGACTAGTCATCTATTGTTCTATCTAATCACAGGCAAGGTTTAAATGACAATATTGGTACAAGTGACCAAATCAGGGCACGTACACTAAAAAAAAAAAAAAAAAAAAAAAGCAACTTTCCATTTCCATTTTCAGAGGCTTTTGAACTATGAATTTTGGGATGAGATTTTTGAACCTGCAGTAACCACTGAAGTCATAGAACAGCAACAGAAATAGACAAAGAACATCAGTTTCTGCTTCCTGACCAAGACCCCAATTCAGGCGTCAGGCTGTGAAAACGGAAACCAAAGCATCATTCAATGGGCTTATTTTGGGCCCTTTAGCAACTGTTCTCCTCCCGGCCTCTCTGAGCAGAGTATGGGCACCTTTTCATGGTGCATTTTTACTGCAATCCTCCAGGCCGCGAGGTGCTCAAGGGTGGGGGCGGGCATCCCCAGAGAGAACAGAGCAGGCCCCAAGGAGGGACCAGGACACCCGGGGTACGCAAAGAAAATGCTGAAACTTCCATTCGGGCTGATCTAACGTGTCCTTTTGATTTCTATTTTTGTGCATGTTTAATAATATATGTAAGATCAGTACCACAGTACATATGCATAATTTATGAGTAAATATGTAAACTTACATTGGGTGTGCCTGTTGATGGGATATATTATGAAAAAAGAATGGAGAGCACATTTTAGAAGCACCCAAACAATTACATCCTTTAATCTGCTGAAAAAACAAAACAAAAAAGAAAAACCAAAAACAACAACAATAAAAAACCCCGCAATACTAAGAAAAGAATCTGCTTCTCCCCTTCAGGCAGAGGCTATTTTCAGAAGTGTGTCTCTTCTTTCAGAAATAAGTATCGGGTAATGACTCTAATACAAACCAGACAAGCTGAAATAGGCAAGATGCTTGTTGGTTGTTTTTTTTTTGTTTTAAGCAAATGTGATCTAAATAGGGTTTTCCGTAAATACTGCTGTCACCTCCGCGAAAGGGTGTTTCTCTTGGGGGATTCATTAAGCATTAATTTCAACAAACGATCTCATTTGTCTCAAGTTTACTCTAACATTTACAAACTACATTCTGCTCTACTTCGTTGTGCTTCCTCCAGCCCCCCTTGATAATGCAAATTTAATTTGCATTTTCAACAGCAGACACGGAGGATTTTCTGTGTGCCCAGGTGATGAGGCAAAGGTAGGGGAAGAAAAAGATTTGCATCTCCTTTGAGAGAGGAATCTCTCATAATTAGAGCAGGAAATCAAACTCAGAACATTCAAATGAATCCATTTATCTGGTGAACTGAAGCCTTGATTTAGCTGTGACATCATAAATAACACAGCGGCTAGAAACGCTCAGGAGACTGGAGCACAGTGAAGAGTCAATATGCAGAAATGACCATAAATATTCTTAAATGGCAGCGTTTCCAGAAACAAAATGACTTTTCTTTTGGGTGCTCCCAGGTCATGGTAGTTATTGTTACAACACTGTTGGAGCTGCAAAATGTATAGGAGATAAGGTTGAGTTGGGCCCCATTTATCACAAACTCTGAAAGTTCCTCTTTTGAATGAACTCCCGGGATCAGCTTTCTGAGCCTGACTTGACCTCATATATAGTCTCGCATTCAGTAGCCGAACTGGACAGGGGACATGCTCTCTTGAGGCTTGTGTTCCGAAGGGGATGTGTATGTGTGGAGAGGGAGATAGAGCCACTGCAGAGAAAGAGTTATCATATGAGAAGACACCTAAGTGACAAGAAAGGGGAATACCAGCTATTTGGGAAAAAGGGTTCCATACAGAGGGAAAAGTCCACACGAAGCCCGCCAACCACCAGCCCCTGGGCCAGAGCATGCTCCCTGTATCCCAGGAACACAAAGAGGTCAGTATAGCCAGACCTGTGTGATCCAGTGCGTAGTAGGAAGAGATGAGGGCAGAGAAGGAGCTGGGTCAAGCAAAGGGTTGAGATTTTTATTTTAAGAGAGCTGGGTAGTCATGGCAGCAGGAGGAATGGGGAGGTGAAGTTCGGTCAGAAGACGGATGCTGTAACGATCACATTGGTTGCTACACAGAATGTGTCCCACGTGAAGCAAGACACGGAAGAGAAAGACCGGCTAAGAGTAAAGAATCAAAGGTTCTTCAATTGGCTATCCGCTTTTTTGTGTTCGGCTTTCTGGTTATTCAGGTTTCAGGAAAGAGGACCTAGAGCCCTACTGGAAATACCTAGGGTTACATCACATCTTACACTGCTGCGTCCACACAGGAAATAAGAACACACGGAAGTTACACTTCCTTGCCTAAAGGTCCGTTACTTCGCTGGGAAACACAACCCCAGAAAAGACAGCAGTCCCTGAGATAGTGCACCTTCCTGATACTCACTTAGTAACACTATTATAGCCTCCCGATCTGAACAACACCGTGCAAATTTTTCCAAGTATTAACTGGGAGTTTCATTTCTGTCTGGAAGGACCCCTATATTGTGTAGCAGAACAACTTAAGGACAAAGTTAAGTATATCATTAACAGAAATTGGTATTCATTCAGCAGACATGGGGGAAGGATGTATTTAAGTTCTACCCTATGTCAAAAATTATTCTGGACACTCAAACATGACCAAGGGCCAGGAATTGAACCAGATTCTAACCACAAAATCTGTGCTTATGCCTCAATCTACATTTCCATCCCTCACTGGGGATCAACCAATCTCCCTTCTGAGCAAATCAGTCATAATTTCAAAATAAGAATTAAAAAACCTGAAATGGCACTTTCTGAAGGACATTATAATTACTGGTGCATTAGAGTGGGAAACAGTACAGAAAATTACAAAGACTAATTAAAAATTAAGGGAATTTTAATATTCTATAAAATAAGTACCAATGATACACAGAAGCAATTAGAAAGTAACTTCAGGAACATCCAAATGCTATAAAGAAAGCATTTGTTGTCACCCATCCGCCATCCAAGTATCCAAAGCTTTCTGTCACGTCACCCACCACTGTCCCACCCTCTTTCCACATGGAGCACAACCTTGATTTATACAGTTTGAAACTGGAGTCAAGTTTGACGCTTGAGTCATGGAAGGTGAAAGTAAATGGTGCCCCTCAGACAATAAAGAGCCACGTTCAAAGCAGAAGTTGATTTCAACCTACAATGAGCTGTAACAACACCAGAGTTTCTTTTTCAGCTGCTGAGAAAACTTTCATTTCCCATTCTTGGACATTAATGGTTACAATTGTATGAATATTATAATTGAATTAGATCTGTGACATGAAGAGTCAAGGGACTTTTGTACTGCTCATGTTTTTGTATGGTTAAAAAATCTTATAAATAGCAACAAAGGTATGATTTTTACCCCCTAGGTATTAGCTCAAGGAATAAAATACACAACATTCATTCTCCTGAGGTCAGTAGGAGAGAGATAACAAAGCAATCCCAATACGGTACAGTATGATCTGAGCTGCTATGAATGAGACCCTAACAGAATACATGTAAGATGCATCAACCTATCATGGTGAGGGTCTAAAGAGCTAGCAGAATGGAGATGAGGTGATTTATGTAATCTAGCGATGAGACGTGTTGGGAGGGTAAGACGAGGCAAAAGCAGGTATCTAAGGTTTCCAGATGGGCAGCAGGAGAGCCATGGAAGGCAAGGGCATAAGATCAAAAAAGCTGAGAAAGGAATAAGTTTTGAAGAGGGAGCAATCATTCCAAATACTACAGAGAAGCTGGTTGAGGAAGACTGAGAAACATCCATTGTTTTTTGACTATTGGAAAGGCAGTAGAGACACAGAAGCCAGAATTCAGGGATCTGGGGAAGCAGGAAATCAAGATGTGACAAGAGACGCTCTTTTAAGAAGCTTTGCTGTGAAGAGGAGAGAGCTGCTCTATAATCTTCTGCCAGCGAACATACAATAAATAGTATCATCTGGTTAAAAAAGGTTAATTTTCAAAATCAAACTCATAAATCAAAACTAAGTACAAGTTGTAAATATATAAGGCTCATATTTTAATCACAGGCCTCTCAAAAAAAACCCTCACATTTGTCTTTTCCCACCGCATATTTTAGTTTTCATGTCTTATTGTAATGGAGGGCAATCCTACCTAGTCTGAAGAAACTCTGGATTACACTTACAAGCTTAGAATACAGGTTTAAGAAATCATACTCAACATCATTAATCATTAGGAAAATGCAAGTCGAAACCCCAGTGAGATACCACCTGACACCCTTTAGGGTGGTCACTGCTAAAATAAGTAAGTCTTGGTGAGGACCTAGGGGAACTGGACTCCTTGTGCACTGCTGGTGGAGTGGAGATGTAAAATTGTGCAGTTGTTATAGAAAACAGTATAATGGTCCCTCAAAAACAATTAAATATGGAATTACCATATACTCCAGCAATTATACTTCTGGATATATACCCCCCCAAAAAAAGGGAAAGCAGGAACTCAAAGAGGTCTACAAATAGACCCATGACTGTCAATCAAACAAAAGTCATCCAAGGGCCACTATTTTCAAGCCATTTTCCATAGCCACGCTTTTTATGTCATTATACAAATACCAACGTATCACTTCTCATTTGGATAAGATACTTGCTAAAATTTGACTATGGGGACATTTTCTACTGCTTCTCATGCTATAAATACTTGACACCAATTCACACTGAATGATACCAGGGAGACGGCTTCTTTCCCCCAGAACAGATCATTTTTGTACTAAAATTTTTGGGCTATGCTGTCGATTTTGCTATCTTAGTCCCTTCATTCTGAATTCTATAAATAAGGATAAAAACCCAAATGTGTTATTTCAGTCCCTTTTTCTCTTAATTTTACAATGGTTCTTGGATTTATTTCATCTTGCAGATTAATACAAAGACTGTCACTGAGCTAATAAAAGGGAAAAATGCACCGCTCTCGGTCTCCAAAGTAAGGTATAAATTAACTTACATCAATTTGTTTTGAAGGTTTTTCCATGGTGTTAGTTCTCTGGAGAGCCCAGTGATTTTCCTTACTGTGTTTTTATATCTAGAGTATTTTAAAGAAAATCCCCTCAAAAATACATGGTCCAATGGCTTCTACACTAATCCCCAATCCATGCTCACCATGTGAAATATTAAATTACTCCCGATCACAGGTGAAGAGTAGAAAGTCTTGCACAGTTTGCCTGAGGTAACAACTGGGTTAATGTAAACTACAAATGCACCGCGAGGATACACACTATTTCAGTGATGTATTTGTAGAGGTACACACACATTGTGAATGAAAATATAAGCCACTAATCTCCATTAATGCAGCCATTAAAATTTAATTTTCTGATGCTACAGAGCCACCTGGAAAATGATTTATGATATAATTGTAAATGGAAAGCATACAAACTATAAAATGGGACCTAAACTATGTTTACAGCTCTGTAAAATGATGCATACGTACGGACTCGACTATAAGGGAATACAGAAAACCTTTTAATGGCTAGCTTTTTCAAGAAAGAGAGTATTTGCTTCTGTTCCAAGTGTTTTATTTCTCTTCCCTTTGATATTGGCATAACATGTTTGTGTAGGAAGTCCACATAAAAATAAAAGTGGTGTGTGCAGTGGTAGTTTGTGTTTGTGTATGCTTTTCTCCAGCAGAAAGGCAAAATCCAATCCAAAATATTCTTGGATAAAAACGGGACTTCCGATGGGCAGCTCGGATCAGGTTGGGCAGCTGTCCAAAGAGCCACCGTTGCCAAGAAGGCTGAGGCTCGCTGGGAAACGCGGTGCCGTCCGCACGGGGCTCTGCTCTGCGCTTCGGAAGAGGAGCCGTGGCCCTCCGTCAGTTACTTGCCAGCTCCGTCGTGGCACTAATCTCAGAGGCATAGATCCCATCAAAGGACCCAGAGCATTCTGGGGCTTTCCTTAGGACAGTCCACTCAGCAGGCCTTGGCAGTGCAAAACGTGACAGGGCTCATTAGTTCTCACCCAACGGCCAATACAGAAAAGCCCACGGACGCCGGTTTAGATTCTAATATTCTCAACACAAAGTATCCAAATAAACGCCGTCACCGCACGCCCATGGTACAGGCCTGCCTCGGGGAATCACAACAGACATCTCTTTAACGTGTTTTGTTATTAAGTCGGTCTCATTCTTACTGACTTGCAAGATACTGCTTTCATGTTTATTGTCTTTGTACAGAGCAGAAGCCTGCAGAGGGAGAGCAGTCTTTGTCAGCCTCTCTCTACGCAAGGGCTTGAATGGCATCTACGTTTGGGTTTTAGATTTTATTTAGAAAATTTCGGCTTTCTAGTCAAGTTCTGTATCACCATGTCTTTTCGTTCTGAAGGAGCCAAACTGCACTGTTAATTTAGAGTTAATCAACAAGAAATACACAGAAGTCGCTCAAGCCACTGCCACAGGGCTTACACCACTGAGCGGGTTTCCACTGACAGAACATGACGGGGTGTGGGTTCAGACACTTGCACCTTTGCAAAACCTCACCAGCTGTGCTCATGCCTTTTCCATAAATACACAAAACAATTCAAACTTCATACATGACAGAAAGGGGCTAAAAATAATCCAGAGTTGAAAAGAAGAGGAAGCTCTCCTTTCCAGCAGGTGTCTTGACGCAGTGAGCAGCATCTTGACCGTGAGAGAGCATGACAGGCTGGTGTGTCATTTACAGAAAGCTGAGAGCAGCAAGTGAAATTACGTATGCCTTGGGCATGAAAGGAAAGTTAGAGCAGGCTCTGCACTCAGCTCACTAGCCAGCGTAGTTGGAAAGTAAACAGAGAGGGAGCTCTTTCGGGTGCAAAGTTCAGTGGACTTGAGCCGTGTGGAAGGAGGGGGGCTCAGCAGCCCACAGAAAGGACCCCACCCGGGAGAGGCCATCTTCTCCGGGATGTTCACTGTCACCAGGTCTGACAGTCATGCCCGAAGGAAGGGACAGGCTGCAGCCCCAAAGCGAGGAGAAATGGGTGCTGCAAACATTTCGGGTGAAGGTCTGGGGATTTTGTTTTAGTTTTGGTTCGGGGCTGTTAGCTCTATAATCCGTTCTCCACAAAGGCAAACACCTGGCTCTTTCAGGTACCAGGTCAAGCATACTTCCTTATGAAGCCTTACCATACCCCTGACTCTGACTCTGACTGTGCCCCTGACCCTGACCTTGACCATCCAGTATAAAGCTGCACTTCTGCACCACAATCTCTTGCCACACCTGACAGTCATTGGAGCCTTCAGAGTCAAACTAATCATTTTATTAGTTCTTTTTTTACTTGGTCTCCCCAATCTACCTCCTACTGCAGCCCCCCACAAGAAGTCCTCTGAGAAGATGGGCTTATACTTGTCTAATCCACCTTAGCACTTAGACCAATACCTGGCCTCTGACAGGTAAGTACTGGTGGAAGGAATGAAGGAATTCAGAGGGCAATTCTTTCCTCTGCTATCAACACCAAATACAGGGTGAGGCAAAAGGAGATTTACAGTTGTGAGTATGCAAAACACAGCTTATTCTTGCATTATTACTTATTAAGCACTGTATTATTTCCCACACGAACAACTATAAATCTACTTTTGCCTCATCCTGCATTTACAACTGCAAGTTTGCCTAGAGGCTGGTATGTTCCATCAACCAAAAATTCTCACAGTGGACTTCTTTAATAAATGTTTAATTGTTAGTTAAATAGTGTCGGGTACGATATTTATTGCTCTGTGATAAGGTGTATGAGCAGCCTCATGCACTGGACACAGAACATTAAATCGGTCATGGGGACCAGTCCCAACACGCCCTCACTAGCGGGCGGCCTGGGCATAACCATGGTGAAGACGGGGCGTGATTTATCTGGCTGCATCTCCCCTCTGCTTTTCCACTCTGATCCACCCCTCTTATCATCTTTGCAAAATTGAGGTCAACGAGTTGACAATGAAGCCCCTGAACTTCGGTACAGGGTGAGGTCCATATACCTGACCTCTCCATCGAGCAACAGCTGAAGAGTCCTAGAACTGTTCACAACTGCTGAAGTCCACAGACTAAGCCTCTTCCTCTCTCGCCATCAACAGGTGGATGTCTGTAAGTGGAGACGTTTTTTAATCCTGAGGGACCCGGACATAGCTGGCGCACCTCAGCGCGTCAGGACCGAGACAGGGCAACGGGCGAGGCTGCCCGGATGCACTCATGAGAAACTGATTTATGTGCATTCAATCATCTCTGAACTGATCCAAATGTCTGCGTCAAATGAGGAAAAGCTCTGTCAGTGAATTAAAATGGCACACATGCACACACAGTCTTTCTTTGCCTATGAGTTAACAAAACATTTTTTAGAAGTACATCAGCGGATATTTCCTACGCTCATATGCAATATGGCTTATTAGAAAAATATATTTCTAGGCTTCTCATGGAAGCATTAAATTTGCCCAGATCACAAACCTTTCGGTCTGAAAACACCCCAAGGGGTCACTCACTGTCAGTATGAAGTCAGCACAGTTTCGTATTTGTAAGGTACTCCATTATGGCAGCATCTCTCAAATGAAAAGGCAAAGAAGGCAATTATCAATATTAAAACCATCTATCTTTTAAAAAGATTATATTGAATTCCCCCCACCACTCTGATTTCACCAATGTCAGTGACGGCTCAAGGAAGCGGGCTCTGTCACTTAGCAGCTTCCGCTAATAATTCTCAAATGAACTTCCGCAGTTTCCTACTGACTCTCAGGCCGCGCAGCCTGCAACTCATTTCATGGACAATCGGCTAAGGAGAGGCTGGGCGTGATGAGAACTATCTGCGCAAATCTCCCCAACGAGCTAAAACACTGGCCAGTGAGGTTTTAAAGATGAAGAATCATCAGGTTCTTTTCGGATAGGCGCACGTGACATCTGACAGTTTATTATCGCCGAAATGAAGGGTTTCAACCCTGTGGTGCACGGGGCAGCTGCTCCCAGCCCCAGGAGCCAGAGACATTCCTGAGATATTAGTTGAAATGGGTCTTGGAAGCTGTCTAGTCTTGTGGTTAAACACCTTTGCTAGGAAGCAAGGTAGAGTAGAATGGTTAAAATTAGATGCTAGATGGCTTGGAATGAAATAGCACGAGGAGAAAAAGTCAAATTCCATTCAACCGGGTGGTCAGTCCAACCGGACTTCTCTGAGCCTCAGTGTTCCTGTCCATAAAATGGCACCGTTTTTACCCAGTGGGGTTCCTGAGAGGATTAGGAATGAGTGAGTGATTTAGGATCTTGAGCTCATGGTGATACAGCTAGACAGTGACGCAAGGCTGGAAGCTGGAAAGGATGTAGTTAATAAATAACTGAATACGGTCTGTTATTAATGACAAGGGCCACGCCTAGGTGTTCAAACTTTTTTTTTTTTGGTCACAGGACTAGTTCATGATATTTAAAAACGATTCATCACGGACCTTCTCGGTCCTGCCGTGTCTTCTGGTTCAATATTAACACAGGGAACTTATGAACCCTCCTTCTTATTCTTGGCTACAGCTGCATGTCTCTGTGCCAGCCCACATGGGATTTAAGAGAATGAAAGAAATGTCAACGAAATTTTACCTGTTTAGACAGGCCTAAAACACCGAAGGCAACTTCCGCTGAGGGCTCCTACAAAGTTCAAGAAATAAACTTGGTAGGAAGAAAAGTGCGTGACAAACACTCCAGAGAGAACGTAAGGAGGAAAGTGGGGGCAACTTGGTGGGAATAAAGGCTCAGGAGAAGGAGAGACTTACATGTTCCACCTCAGACAAGCCGCATTCCAGAGAAGGATGTCACCACAGGACAAGAACGGCAGGCCCATTTTACTGGACAGACTGTTACCAATGGACCCCATGAGGGGGAGTAAGGCCGCGGCCGCTCTGGGCTCCAGCCGGTTCAAAAGGGGCCATCGGGAGGCTAAGTGCCGACCCCAAAGGTCATTTCCAGACTACAAACCTAGAAAGCTAGGCTAATTTGGTGTATGTAAAATTGTTTACATTTGGCACAATAATTATAAAAATTACATTGGTTATTGTAGTTCAAGGAAGTGGTCTTTTCTGACATATTACCTAAATTCTCAGACTAAATCCCAACATCTTTCATAATGCTAAAAATAGTTCCCCAAACACCACCAAAAAAAAAGAAGAAGTATTACACAATGATTATTTTTGTTTGTTTTTGGTTTGGTTTGAGTTTTCGTTTGTTCGCTTGCTTTTTTGTTTTATGCGTTGTCACTTTGGTTATAACTTGGATCTGAACACGGTCACAGTCACATAGATACGTTCGATACTTTCTTTTTAGTTTTCCTGGTCCATTTACACATCTCTTAGGAATATTTCTGTTTAGTAGCTGACTTCAACAAAGTTGGAACAGGCTCTCCTAAACTTCCAGATCCTCAAAAGCAACCATCTGTCAATCATATATAAAAGGAAAGGATTCATTTACGGTGAACATAAATGATACGGGAGTGTTTTTAATAAAAGAGAATAAATCGAGAGCCTCCACAGTAAGCATCTGACCTTGTGACAATGGTACGGGCTCAGATTCTGCAAGCCAGCTTCGACAAGCCCCTTGTCACTGTCCTGCCCCCTCCTTGCTCGTGTGTGCTTTCAGATGTTGATGATTCAGGTTACCAAACAAATGAAAGGCCAAGAGGAGTGGAGAATTTGTCTCCACCCTCAAAGAATGAGTGGAAGTAGGCCTTTCCACCTTTCACATGCCTTTAAACTCGTTCCTCTGCTGCCTGGCCAGCAGAAATGTCCCCATTTCCTTTGTGACCTGCTTCTGGCCTGCCGGCTGTCTTTGAGAGGCAGGATCCGTCAGTTGTTGGTATTATTCAATCCATGGCATTCTTCGATTGTCAAATCCGCTGTATTACTCAATCGGTTGATAGCTGATTGTTCAACAACCCCCTAAAGGTCAGCTCTCTCAAACCTCTGTGTTGTCGACCTCTTTCCTGGGCTATAGGCCCTTATCCTAGCCAGCTGTCCTCCCAAAACCTCTACCACGGGGTCCATCCAGACATCCCAAACTCACAATGTCCACAAAACTCATTATTATTCTCTAAAAACAGTCCTCTCCTCTAGTTCTGACTTCTGTTACTGGCACCAACCTCATTCCCTCTCTCCTCCCCACCTCTACCTGGCCACTTCGGCCATCTGCCAGATGGCTCTCAAAACAAATCCTTCCCCATCTCTGCTTCCCTACTGCCCTCAGCTAAGCCCTATAACCTGACTCCTGAACTATGGTAACTTCTTAACTCCTCTCCCGCCAACTCACGGTCAGAATTTGGGCACCTAGCGCCAGTCACCCAGAACGCTGTTGAGCAAGATCTTCCTTGTCTGTGGGGATTGTGTCTGTCTGGTCACCACTGTGTCTCCTTCGGGTGCCTAACGCTGACACTTAGCACAATTAGGCGAGCAACAAATGACCCCATGAACACAACCGGGTTTATGCAATCCTGTCTATGTGCTTGTGAAACTTAAAAAATTTGCAGGAGTGACTGACAATAACATTCTTCCCCTCCATTCTGTCAGTCTGTCTGTCCCTAAAGGAAAACTCAGTAACCCCAGGCGGAGAGCAAATACCTATGCTTGTTCCAGAAGGCCATTCCAAGCAGCCTCGGGACAGCCTCCCAGGCTTTTCCCATAATACCAACACACAACAATGGCATGTAGAAGACTGGGGCGGGGGGGGGGCGGTGGATGGGGTTACGCTGGAACGAGTGCCTCAGTTTTCTCACACTGAAATGGAGGCAATAATAGCCGTGTCTGGTAAGATTGTGTTTAAAGAACTGAATCCCGAAACACCAATTCAGAAGGACCTATGCACCCCTATGTTCGTAGCAGTGTCATTTACAATAGCCAAGTGCTGGAAACAGCCTAGGTGTCAGTAAATGAGTGGATCAAAACAGTGTGCTACATTTACACAATGGAATACTACACAGCAGAAAGACAGAAGGAGCTCCTACCTTTTGCAATAGCATGGATGGACCTGGAGAATATTATGCTAAGTGAAGTAAGCCAGGGGGCGAAAGACAGATACCATATGATCTCACCTATAAGAGGAACCTCATGAACAAAACAAATAAGCAAAACAGAACCAGGGGCAGGGAAACAAGGAACAAACTGACAGTGACCAGAGCTGCGGGGGTGGGAGATAAGGGTGGAAAGAAGGGGAAGGGACTAGTCAAAGAACACGAATGAATGACCCATGGACACAGACAACAGGGTGGGGATCGACTGTGGGAGCGGGGGAGGGGAGGCAGTGGAGAACAAGGGGCAAAAATTGGGACAACTGTAATAGAACAACAATAAAATATTCAAATAAAATAAAATAGAAAAATAAAAATTCAAAAAGATTAATAATTCTTAGCACAATGCCTGGCCCAGTCAATGTCAGCGATAGTAATATGAATTATAACTCCGTGATATTATGACTATAATATATCAGCCCATGTATGAACCTCTTCTCGTTGAGAAGAACAGTAATTCTCAAACTTTAGCTCCAGAAGCATCTGGAAGGCTTCTTAGAACGCAGACTTCTGAGTGTCAGAGCCCAAGACAGAGAACCGTCAATAAAGGGTGTCTGACAGAATGAGAACTGAGCGAGCCAAAGGCACCCCTGGAGAGTCAGGCAAACTGGGGACCAGCTCACAGGCCTTCAGCTCAGAACTGCTCGCTGGACATGAAGTGCCCCAGGCCCCCATGAGCCCAGGTCCTTCCCACCCCAGCAAGAAGGCTCTTCTATGTTCGGTGGGCCATGAGCCCTTTGCCTCCAACCAGCAACTGTTCCTTTCGGTCTTTACAGGTAATGGGGTTCAGCTTCCAGCCTCTCGCTGGCATGGGTCCTCCCACTGCGACAAGCTGCTGGAAGATGCTGAGTGTTCCCGGGAGAGGGGAAAGCAGGCTGCAATCAGGAAGCAGTGCTTGGTAAGCATTTCTTATAAACTGCCCAAAAAGATCTCCGCCAAGGCAGCACTCTCCAGCAAATTGTTGTCATTTCTTTTTCTCATCCTAAATACATATTCGCTTTTACCACTAATTTTGTATTATTGTTTTTCAAGAGGCTTCCAAATGTGCCTGCCTTTTTAAAAAAATTTTTTCCCTTACATTTTACAGTCAATGTTATTTCGTATTATTGGTTTCCGGTGTTTACCTTTTCGGTCTTACATAATCTGGACCGACCCCAGTTTCACGTTCCACATACTCTGCTCCTTGGCTCTTTGGCTTTTCTGGGGTTTTCTTCAATTCCTCACCCACCCTGCCCTCCAATTACAGCCTCTTAAGCCCAACCACGCCTCTATAAACACCTTCACGGCAGGATTTCAAGTGTTTCTAAAGAGGAGTTCAAGGTGTGTTATCAATGTCAAAAGCAAGATCCAGATAGAACATCCTGTCTGGTCCTCCCAGCACAGCCTTTATACAGACTTTCTTCAACAAAACACGCTTTCGTCAGCTCCTTATGCGAATTTAAATATAAAACCCCTCAATTTGTGCGTGGTCACCAATGATTACAAGGAAGATTTGAAGAAAGCAAGTGTTCTCCATGTCAGGAAACGTGAATTAAAAGTCTAAGCACTCTTTTCATTCTCTTTCCATACAGTATAATAATTCTAATATGAAAATCACTTTTGTGGTTTGCACACACTTAAAGAAATTGTCGGTTAAGTTGTTGTGGTTCCTTTACTCAAAGACTAAATTAGGGATTTTAGGATTGCTTTCCAAATAAGTTGTAGTACTCAACATTTCCAGAGAGAGATTTAAGGAAAAATAGATACATCTTTTAAAACAAATATTAGCTATATTTATTCATATATGATTATAGACTTATACACAAAGTCCTTTCTAGGAGACAACACCATCCTATATTCACCTGGAAGCTATGAGATCAAGATGAATTATACAAAATCAAGCTGACTTATATAAACTATATAAATCAAGCTTAATTATATAAAGCACATGAATAATGTGAAAATTAGCTGTTACTTCAATGTGTGATACACGAGGCTTACATATACAGTTTTACTAATTTGCCTCACTTGGATAAATTACACCCTTAAAAATATGTTAAGAAAGGTAGAGAAAAAAACTGTATTTTAAAAATAGCTGTTCATCTTCTTGTCCCAGATTGGTCGTAGTTTAACCACGCAAGGAGAATGAAAACAGTGCTCATTTTATACATGACAGTTTTTAACTCTCGCGATGTGGATGGTTTGTGAATATAAATTTAAATCCTTATTTCCATGAAATCTTTCTGATTTACACTGTCTCCTGGCAACGTGGAATAGTGAAGAGGTAGGGGTTCTACAGTCACAAATATCCCTACTCAATTCCCAGTCCACCAGTTCCCTTGAACAAAGTGCCAGATCCTTCCCTACCTCAGTTTCCCCCCTGCACAGGGGAGGAATACCTACTTTGCATATTTATGCAAGGAAATAAAGTGCTTAGCGCTAACATGCTGCAAAGAGGTGATTCTTAGCAACCTTATTTTAAGGGCAGTTTTGGTAATCCCTGTCGCTTTCAATGACAGAGCAGGCTAATGACATTCTTCTTAGATGTACGTTCTCCCTGTCTTTACATGCTTATTACCAGAGATTAGAGAGGCAGCGCCGAAGCAAAAACACAATGTGCCATTTGTCTCCCTCTGAACATCTACCAGTGAGGGAGAAGTGCCCTAAAACTCGCCTTCGTGTCAACACCTGCACGACCAAACCTGTGCACACCAGCCTGTCTCGCCCGGCGTTCCCCCTTAACAGGCGTACAATAAATATTTGTTAAATTGAAAGGTTGCTGATCCAAGTGAAAATGAATGCTAATGGTGACTAGAGTTCATAGCCCTGTTTGCGATTCCGTGTGTCACTGAGGCAGGTTTTCTAAGGTCCTAAGCTTCTCGGCTAAGCTGTCTGGTAACTGGAAGAGCCCGCTGCAGAGGTCCCTTCCAGAGCACACTCACGGAAGCATCTGGACGTGGTTGAAACCCTCGGACGTCGCACAGAAGGTCGTTCGGGAGTTCTAACCCAGTTTAGAGAAACGCGACCCCTGATAAAAGCCATCCGCGCACCACTTGCTTAACAAATGGAGAGTGCGCTGAGGAACTAACTGCGGAAGCAATTTCTTCTCAACTTCGCCACCACCTTTTCAGTGTGGTGAGACACTGGACCCTACGCGACCGTAGGCTTTCTGCTCTCCTGGGGCTGAGCAAAGGTCTGGTAGGGGATCAAAGTGGAATCTCCGGGTCCCCATGAAGGGATCGCATCAGATCCCACCCAAGTGAGAGACTGACCTCTGCAGAGAATCCCGGCGGTGGCGGTGACGGTGACGGTAACTCCGCTGCGCTCGGAGGAGAACCAACGTAGCCTATCAAACGCAAAGAAATTAGGGACAGGTCACCCCACCCACCCCACCCCGTGTGCTCCCAGCACCCCACACCTCGGGTTTCTGCCTCCTGTCCCCAGCACACTGACCCCTGAACAAGAAACTCTCGTGTAGTAGCTCCTCCTCCCTGGTCCCCAACTCACCACTTCGGTGGAAAGCAGAAGCCCACCACCAGGACAGAGCAGGTAGCGACCCCGGGGCGCGCCCGCGCGCACTGCCAGGTGAGCCTGGCACCGCCCTCACCTGTCCAAGGCTGCGTCCGGGGGGCTGCGAAGGGGACCGCCGCGCGCCCTTCACGTGCGCGGGACCTACAGCCAACGCGCCACCGCTCGCCCGCGCAGGGAGCAGCTCAGAGGCGGCGGGGGCGGGGGCACCGCGGGGGCCGCCCCACTTCCTTGGCCCCCGCACGCGAGCCCCGCCTTCAAGGGGAGGAGGCGGCGTCGTGCGTCACCTTGGAGAGGCCAGGACCCAAGCGCGGGCGCGGCTGCCGTAACTCCGTCCGGCTGATGCAAGAAGGCGTGGGTGCTCGGACCTTCGCTGGGCGAAGAGAAAGAGGTTATTGTTGCTCATTTTACACGGGGCTGGCTCATGGGACAGGAAGATATGCCCCCAAATCTAGCAGTGACTGGGGGAGTTGAGTTCCCGTGCGTTTTACTTCACAGTTAGGAAAGAGGGCAAGTGTGCCTTGCCGACTTAAAATTACTTAAGAGCGTGTCTGCACTGATCCTCAAGTAAGTGCACCGCTAGGTCCCAGAAGGATCAATGGTGAGAGAGCAGGGCTCCATTTTTACCACCCCGACCCTGGCAAGAGGTCCCAGAGAGAGGCCACCCATAGAACTGGTGTCGTGTGTGCATGTGGCATATAACGTCGTCACGTTTTAATTTCCAGGTATTAGTGGGACAGACCGTATTTCTGGTTTAAGACGAGGAAAAGCAACACGAAATAACTGGAGCAGCGGTAACCGGGGGAAATAAAGTTCAATATAAAGGAAAGAAGAGGAAGAGCGGCGAGGAGAAGCAGCCACCGTACCTTTAAAGCGGACTAACAACGGAATTAAAATAGTAAGTGAACCCACAAAAAAAGCTTTTTCCTTCTAACCCCTGCCACAATGAAGTTCCTGTTCTGTGGTTCCTGCAGCCCAACCGCAAGTCAAAATTGACTAACAGTATTTTTCAATCATTCAACGTTACAGAAAGTGAAACATCTTCAGAAAGGAACTCTGAAGTTCTATGTCCTTCCCCTCATTAATGCCACACTCCTCTGTGCAGGTGCGTGGAGCTTATTTTTTTGTTTTGTTTTTGTTTAATCGTCTAAACGTGTCACCTGCCTCTTTCTACTAGTATGTTTTAGCCAAGGAATAGTGGCATGATGCTGTTTCTTTAACTAAATGACCATAAGCAGCACTTGGAACGGCAGTGGGACTCCTATGTGGCTGATAGATGTTCAATACACTGTTGTTGCGTCGAATTTCTTGATTTAAACAGGCTTTGAACCAGGTCTTAATAGGCACTGCCCATGGCGTCATAATTGTTACTTTTTCGAACACAGCATCTGCGGGAATGATAGGTGGTCTTCTCCGTCTTGCCTTCTGAATTTACATAAGCAACGAGCTAGCTGGCCTCCGAAAAACAACTCTACCGTCGATCGGGTGATTGAAGGGGAGAGGCCTCACTCTCCACACCTGCGTTCGTGCTGCACTAGACACAATTGGCTTTTACGTCCGAGACCCCAGGTGGCAGGGCTGCGTGGCAATCCAATCACTTCACCTGTTCTTGCAGGTTGCAGATGCCAGGCGTGCCTCGCGCGGATCCATGTACACCTTTGCTGTCCCTGCTGACGCCGTCTGCCACACGTTCAGAAACTGCAGGGGAGGTATGCTAGCAATGTCACCGTGCCGGTTTGAATGAGTCACAGCCATTTAAATGGGGTGCGTTACAGTGGCTGTAGTCACCGGGAACCTTTGCCCGTGGTGTGAGGAGGCTTCTCCAAAAGACAGAGGAGCCTGTTTCTAAATGCACAGGAGCGGGAGCACCAAGTGTTCTCTGCTTCTAGGGAGCCGGGACAGGCCTGCCTCTGTCATCCCGCCAGAGCTGGCCCCGAGTCAGCGCAGCCCGGTTCTGTTGGAGAAGTCAAGGCGAATCTTGTGAGCAAAGGCCCTTGAATGGCCACGAGAAAGGCTCCCGAGAGCTGCCGAGCGTTTCTGAGGCCTTGGCACCAACATTTTCCTTCACTGGTGCTTCATGTCATTTCTGGGCCAATGGAAACTGAAGTCGAAAAACAACTGAGGTAGAAACATGTAGATCTAGACCTTCCAGCGTGTGAAACCGATGTCGTGGTTCAGACAAAATGGGGTCTGTTGTCCAAATGACAGGTGGCTAGTGTGTAAAAGGAAGCATTTGTACTTTGTTAACAGCCCCGAGAGAAGAGCATACCTTTTGTTAGTGCAAAGGGTTTGTATTATATTTACTCGCATTTTTTCCTATCGTATAGTTGTCATTAACAGATGATAAAAGACATATTCCGTTTTTACAGGAGGTGCAGAGAGACCAAACTTAGTGACTCATTCCAAACCAAACTCTGCCATTTAAACTATAGCTATGGGTTTTCCTGCAAGTGGTTGGTAGGGTTTCGCTTTCTTGAACAAAGGGGGTGCCCTACCAGAAAAGGGGTCTTACTTTCTAATTACTTGGAAAGCAAACTTATTTTAAAGCCTTTCTTTGGAAACCCACTCCAGCATTTCATCGTCTTATTAATTATAATCCTATGTAACAAATTATTTCAAATGCCTGGTCATATATTAAACATAAGCTAATTAGCTGGGAATAGTCACGGCTAGTAAGCTGCTCCAAGTTACACTTTTATGAATGTCATAGCTTTTATGAGTAAGACTTCCATGGCCAGGGTGAACATCTGGTAACAGTTGCATTTAAAATGTTAAAATCACTAGAGTCGTGGAGTCTAAATCTTAAAAGACTTAGTCTCCCACTCACCAGGCCCGTAAAGCAAACCCAAAATTACTTGTTTAGGTGAAGCTTTGCCTTGCTCAAGGGCACTTGCTAATCACCAGCATTTTTGTCTGGTGATGTGAATTCCATCCACTTATAGCGGCTAGAGCTTAAACCTTCCCCCAGATTCACCCAGGGCAAAGGGCCGTTCCATTCAGTGGTGCGTTGCTGGGACCCCGTCGATTCTGTCCTTGTTGGATTACATGCTGGCACGTTGTCCTTGGCCATCGTGACAAACATTTTAGGACCAGCCTTGAGAAATGGGTTGTTGAATGGGCACTGCGAATGTTGGTTTTTAAAATTCCAGTCCCTGTTTTAAGATGATGGTGGGGAGGGGCGGGGGGGCGGAGTTTTCAATCAGCTCAGCAATGCAAATCTGGGCTGTCCCCACAGCAGCTGGGTGGTTTGCAGCCCCTGGCTGCTTCAAAGGCGGCAAGTGACTTTGTTTGTTTCTAATTTGACTAAAATGCTCAGAGTGGCCCACCTCTGCTCGATATTCAGAAATGCTTTTTCCTACGCCGTGTAATATGAGTTGCATTTGACCACCTTGTTCTCCTAAGGCTGAGATGAAACTAAAGGAATTTCCAACACCAGAATATTAGGATAATCAGTTCTCTGTGCAATAAGGTGTCCATTTATTGACACATCGATTTGCACAACTAACTATACGAAGCAGCTGTACAACTAGGGTCACAGATGAGGATGCCTGCAGGGCCCAGGCTTGTGAAATCATTGCGTGACTGAGAGCACATAAGAGAACATAGGGACTGTCCCAACCTGCCTGGGGCATGCCCACCTACAGGCATTATTTCAATTATTGTGAACTCCACGCAGGCCAAATAATGCTTGTGGCCTGAAGCCAGGTGGCCTGATGCCAGGTGGCCCTGCTTGTCTCCCAATCAACGAGGCATGGCACTTTAAGGTAAACACGTTGGAAATAAGATTAAGGCAGCCCCTGCCCCCCAGAGGCTCACACTTTGGCTAAGGGAAAAGACCTGGAAACAAATACGCACTTAGAGAACAGTCAGGGAGGAGGGTCTGCCGGCAGCACCTGCAGGGCCCAGCCGGGACAGGAGACCAGGTGGAGAATATACAAGGTAACTAGCAGGAACAAGGACTCCATGCAGCCCCAGGTGCCGAGAAGGGAGGGCCGGTGGGTGGACCCTCGCTCACATCCCTGGGATAAGCGGGCGCCAACCAGCAGCAGGTGGTCAGTTCCGAGAGTGAAGCCAGACCTGTTCAGCAGTATTTCCAAAAATTGGTTGCTCAAGTAATTAGAAAATTAAAATGTAACTGCATAGGCAGAAATAATAACAATTCTCTGAATTGAAGACATTAACTAATTTTGGACTTCAAGTCTCCAGACTGTCTTTGTGACTGCCTGGGACATACAATTCAAATAAACTTTAACTCACCCAGCCTCCAATTACTGGCTATAATGATGACCTACGAAGAAGGTACAGAATCACTAATTAATGGATTGAAACGTCGGCAGGAAGCACATGATGCTTTATTAAGTGCACAATAATAACATTTCAAGCTGGCCTGCTATACAATTACCTGTTTTATAGATTTTTTTAGGTACATCTTTATAATGACTGTTGTTGACATGTCCTAAGAAAACGTGGGCCCAAATGAAAAATAAAATGCTAGTAAGAAACATGACTTTAAAATTAAATGACTGTCTTAATTTCCAGTATGTCGGTGCTCAACTTTTTTTTCCTTATTGGGAAACACCTGACTGTACTGAAAATTATGTATTTTATAAAGGGCTTATGCTTTTAAAAACCAACTTTGCTCAATTTGAACTTCCTATTAGGCTGATTTTTTTAAATGAAGAATGGGAAGGCTAAGACCCTATCAGTCAAATACAAAATATATTTTAGATCATTTAAAAGTCAGAGTTTCTCAGTCGATTCTCACCATGGCAGGAGTACATGGGCATGGTCTTGAACGTTTACAGTGATCTTTGCACCCACCCTCAGAATGGCTTGTAACCTGTCTCCTTACTTCTGGTGGTGGTTGGTGACCTTGATGAATTTGCAAAATGTGGTTCTCTTTTCAGTACCTCTCATTTGAAAACCCCAGCCCTGTATCGCAGACTGCGTGTGTTTCTTCATGCACATTCATTGGTAAGACATGCTCAGGGATTCCAAAAAGCCAAGATAGAAATCCAAGTCACACACAGATAGAGGAGAGGGAAACATTCTGTAGCTTTGTGTCTTAAAGCTTCATTTCTTATAGACACTTACCTTTCTCCCCAAGGAATAAAAGCTAATCATGTTTCTTGAGAATCAAGCAAATCCCAACACTCTGTTACTTCACCTGAACAAACTGTATTTTAGCATAGTATTGGGTTGGCCAAAAAGTCTGTTGAGTTTTTTCTGTAAAATAAAAGACACATTTTTCATTTTCACCAATAACCTTATTGATTTGGATGCCTTGAGTAGATCAGCCATCTCCCGCTATTGGCTGCTAGTGGGTGGAGGCCAGGGGCGCTGCTAAGCTTCCAATGCACGCGACAGCCCCGCAGCAAAGAATTATTTGGCCAAAATGTCAGTAGTACCAAGAAACTTTGCAAAATGCTATTGACACGTTCTGTCACTCACAACACCTTCTCCATACACTGCACAAATCTTTTTTTGTTTCAGTTGTATTTTTTTACCTTTCTTGAAATAATAAAGCCTGATAGACCAAAAATGGTGCATATCTTCTTCCATCTTCAGTATTTAAATGGATGCACAAAAATTCACCGATTTTGATAAGGGTTTTTTTTAAATGCGTGCTGATATGACAACTGTCACAGCGCAATCTAACAAAATTGTTTTGAAGTTAAAGACAACTAAGCACTACTAGAGCCATCGCATGGAAGAAATTTAGCGGGCTTCTTTGTGAACCCAGTACGTGAATTTCAGTTTTGTTCAGGAGTCTCTCAGAAGAGCTGGGAGTCAGAAGGAGCAGGCTCAGAGGGTCAGTGTTTAAAACGCTGGTAGGGATGTTGTCCCATGATCTGCCCGCATTTCCTGTGGCTCCGAGTGCACATTTTAGCAAGATGTGCTTCAGGTGGCCGTGACCCCAACAAGCTAGAAACTTCCACGGTCACTTAATGATGAACCGTGGCAGGAGAATTAGCACCATCAAAAGTGTGACTGGACATCCAAAGGGTGGAAATTAAAAATGAAAAGGCAAGTGATCAATGAACAGTGTGGGGAAGCCAGCTGGCATTTAAATTGGCGAGGCGAAACTGTAGAGCATCAGGACGTCTGAGGATAGATAAGTCAGGTAGGCCCAGTGCAATCAAAGAGCGTACTGCGTGCAGCTGGAAGTCAGACAAGAAAATGGATTTTTTCTTCTTTGCGATCACACCTCTCTCAAGATGTAGCTGGCGCTGCAGTTTTGGGAAATAGAGCAATACTAGTCTTAGTGAAGACTTACGTTCGGGTAATGCTTCATTTTACATGAGGCCTTGGGGAGAACATGAACTCTTTGGCCCTTTGGGGGTTAGCAGGTTTGCTTTAAGGGTTCCCAGTGGCAGGTTTAACAAGGAAGCTCACAGGTGCAGGTCGTCTCGGGCGTAGCCCTCCACACCGGCCCACCTGAATCTTCAGAGTTTACCTGGAGGCCTTAACGGGACTCAGTCACATACTGCCCAGAGCGCCTCAGCAACCCATCGCTCTCCCAGGGCTGCATCCTTGGAAGCGACTCCCACTGTGGGACCAGTGGGCAGAAGGTACAGGCCAAGGACAGGGAAGCGGGGAGGAGTCTCTGATGGCCCGGGTCCAGCTCAGGTGCCAACCGGTAGATTCCCTCACTGACTCTCTCCAACTGCGGAGTAACAGGAGGCTGCGATGAACTTGCAAATGGCTACAAAACCGCCTTTTCCAGGGGTGGAGGGGAAACTTGTTCCCTTTGCATGATATACACAAGAATGATTTGGCATTGCTATCAGTCATCTGAAATTCACCAAGTTATGGTCCAGGGGCAAAGAAAGGCTAAAATCAGACAATGCGGGAAATCCTATTATAGACAGTGCATCGTTTTCCATGGAAGCACATAGTTTTCTCTGCACCTCCATGAGAAGAGACATTAACAGTTAGCGGGCATCTGTGTGTGGTCACAAATGCCATGAAGTCCTCCTATCCACCTTGGAAGATTAGCTGCCAGTACCTAATGTTACTGTTAAAACATGCCTTAGAGAAATGTTCTGTGTCTCTGCTACTAGGTTGGAAAGCTGGGAATTATTGATATTTAAGGATTCCCAAGACTGTTACTCACCCTGTAAAATACTGCCCCCGAGGAAGTTAAGGTGTCATGAAGGGGACAGTTAGTACTGAGGGTCCCTGCACACATTTCCCCCAGACGCCCTCACTGGTAATGTCTTAACATACCATGGTACATCTGCCACAGTTAAGAAGCTGGCATTGGTATTTACTGCCACCTGAAGTCCCAATATTATTTCAAGTTCATCTGTTTTTCCATTAACAAACTCTTCTTGTTGCAGGACCCAGAGCAGGGAACCACGCTGTACGGCTGTTACGTCTCGCCAGTCTCCTCTGGTCTGTGGCAGGTTCCCTGTTATTCACGACCTTAACAGCTTTAAGGCCAGGTGTATTCTACAGCGGCCTCGGTTTTTCTTTCGAAGCAGGGGGTGGGGTTTTTTAGAAAGGTGCACCTAGGTGAAGTGCCTTTATTTTCACATTCGGTTGGGGGGTATGCAGGGTACATGATCTCTATGGGATATTACCGGGGATGTCAACCAACCATACTAGAATTTGTCAGCATTTTTAAGATTAAATGTTGGACCTTGCTTGGGTATTTTGCCTCAGGTACGGGGAACACGGAGTTTAGAAGGCGGGTATGGGCCCCCGCTCTACACACTGGCTGCTTCTCTCTCCGTGAGTGCGTCGGTGGCCGGGCGTGCTCCACCGTCGGGGTCCTTCCCTGAACAGGAAAGAGCGAGAAAAACTGCCGACCCTGTCAGAAGCTGTTTGCTTTGTCCCCGCACAAACCGGAGTAGGAGGGACACCCGGACTTCCAGTAAGTCACAGACAAGCTCTGCAAAGCCGTGCCTTGCCTCCTCCAACGAGCCCTGGGAACTGAGAGTGCCACCCCAGGCAAACTCAGGGCCACGGCAGCGATGTCAAGGGACAAGGGGAGTTTCAAAGTGAAGGAGACCCAGCTGTGTCTCAGAGACCTGCCCTCCCAGTCCTTTTAGACACATCCAGTGTTACTGATCGGGGTTACAGGAGACTCTGTTGCCCTTTTTCAAGGATAAAAAAGTCCCATCTCAGGCCTTCCTATATAAATTCATGTGAGCAAGGTGTTTTCTAAAAAACGACGTGTGCAACAGACTAAAAATAATCTCTCTCTCTTTTTAAGGTGTTTTTTTCTTCACTTATATAGCCTTCCATAGGCAGGTTTTCTTTATAAAGATAACAGATTTTAAGGAGATAAATCTCTGCATGCATGGACCTTTTCATATTAAAAAAAAATTAATAATTCTTATTTCAGGTAAGTTTGGGAGAAGATAAGGAACGAAGGAAAGTGAATTTTTTTAATTTGCTTCGTGCATCAGTGGTTTAAAAGAGGCTATGCCCACTTCCTCTTAGGGGAAATCCTAAAAGAGGCTGCATGCCCACGTTAAACGAATATGCTTAAATAAATAAAGGTTGGCCTCAGGCCGGTGTCCCTTATTCCAGCTTCTCATGTGCTGAACCTCAGGGGACAGAGGGGGTCCATGGATCATGCAAATGACAGGATTTACTGCCTGAAATTACAACTCCACTAAAAGACAGGTTTCCCAGTGGTATCTACACATTGGCTTTTGCTGTGTTTTCAATGTTAATTGGGGATTAAGAAGACTAGCACAAATCAAACCGTTTAACTAATTCTTAAAAATGAAAAATTTTAGTCTATTAAGTGTGTGAATTCCATTTCAGTTCAAGAGAGTAACTCAGAAGAAATGGTCAAAGCACTTTTTCGCAGAACATGGTAACTTGAAAATCAGTTTCATTGGGTTCAAGTGTATGAAACGTGTAATTATTCAAAATAGATCCTACGCTAGTACTTGTAACCCTTTAAAAAAATTAAGCTATAAAATTTGCCAAAATTCACCAGATTAGTGTTCCTTAGAAGGAATGTTTTTACTACTGGGTTTGCCAAAAAGTTCGTTACGTTTTTTTCTGTACCATGGCTCCAGTAGCGCTTAGTTGTCTTTAACCTCATTCAAAACAGTTTTGTTAGATTGTATTGTGACAGCTGTCATATCAGTGTGCATTTAAAAAAAAAAACATCAAAACTGGTGAATTTTTGTGCAACCATTTTAATATTGAAGGTGAAAGAAGATACGCACCATTTTTGGCCTATTAGGGCTTTATTATTTCAAGAAAGGCGGAAACGCGGAAAAAGATTTGTGCAGTGTATGGAGAAGGTGCTGTGACTGATTGAACGTGTCAAAAGCGGTTTGCAAAGTTTCTTGGTCCTATTGACATTTTGGCCAAATAATTCTTGGCGGCGGGGCTGCCTTACGCATTGGAAGATGGTTAGCAGCGCCCTGGCCTCTGCGCACCAGAAGCCAATAGCGGGAGACGACCGACATGCTCAGGACACCCAAATCAATAGTTATTGGTGGAAATGAAAAGTCTTTTATGGAAAAAATGTAATGGACTTTTTGACCAACCCAGTAAAAATTTAATTTTTTTAGTAGATTCAGGGCCACTCAGATGACCTATTTATTCTTGCATGAGGTTTATTAGTTTGTCTTTCAATGAAGTTGTCTAAATCTACAATGTTAATAAACTTATTGACATAGAGTGACTTTTAAAATTCTTCGGTATTCACTAATATCTGTAGCATTCATTGTAACGTAATCTGTCCCATTAATATGTGAGTCTTTACTGTTTCTCTTTTTATTTCACATCATCTGGCTATATTATGAACATTATATATTAGATTTTCTCAAACAATTTTAGTTTTATTTTTTCTATTGTTTGCTCTCTATTTCATTGATTTCTACTTTGATCTTTATATTAGCTCTCTTCTACTTATTTTGGGTTAAATGTGCTCGCTCTTTTTCTAGATTCTTAAGGAAGAAACTTAAGTCATTGACTTGCGAAATTAGTTCTGTTTAATAGAACCATTTAGTACCATAAACACAACTCCAGTGGTGGTTTACAGCGTTCAATAAATTTTACCATGTGTTTTTATTTTCTTTTTCCATTCAGAATATTTCCTAATTCTCAGTTTGATTGCTGCTTTGACATATGAATTAACTCAAATGTGTGTTATTTAGTGTCCATATTCTAGGAATTTTCAAGAGACCTTTCTGTTATTCAGTTCTAATTCTAAATTTCTTATAGAACATAGATACTTTGCATGATTTGAATTTTTCAGTGTTATAAGACTGTTTTCTGGCCCAAGTTATATCTTTATAAATGTTCCACATGTGGTTGAAAAGAATGGATTTTTCTGTACATGTCAGGTCAAGTTTGTTGATAATTTTATTCAAACTTCCTGTATCCTTGTTGATATTATATCTACTTATTCCATCAATTATTGAGGGAGGGATATAAACATCTGAGAATATTTGTAAATTTGTCTTTCTTCTTGCTGTTTCAATACATTTTGCTTTGTGAATTTTAAAGCTCTGTTAGGCGCATATTTTCGATTGTTTTACCCTGTCGATTGACATTTTTTGCTTGTTTTTTATTTATCAAAGGTTTTTATTTTATTTTTTTCTATTACCACTTACCCCTCATCCCCTCTTCCATCTCCACCCACTGCCTTCCTCCCACAGTCATCACACTGTTATCCATGAGTCCTTTTTCTTTTTTGCTCAATCCCCCCACCGCCAGACCACCCCCTGAGAGCTGTCAGCCTGCTCTCCATCTTTGAGTCTGTCTCTGTGTGTGAGTCAGTCTCTATTTTGCTTGTTAGATTCCATATATGAGTGAAATCGTATGATATTTGTCTTTCTCTGCCTACGTTATTTCACTTAACCTAATGTTCTCCAGGTCCATCCATGCTGTCGCAAAGGGTACAGTTTTCTTCTTATGGCAGAGGAGTATTCTGTTGTGTAAATGTACCACCGTTGTGTTATCTACTCATCTACGGAAGTACCCTGGGCCGCTTCCAAATCTTGGCTATTGTAAATAATGCTGCAGTGCATGTTGGGGTGCTTAACCCCTTTCGAATTAGTGTTTTGGGTTTCTTCAGATAAATTCCCAGAAGTGGGATCACTGGGTCATAAGGCAGTCCCATTTGTAATTTTTTGAGGCACCTCCCACTGCTTTCTACAGTGGCTGCACCAGTCTGCACCCCCA
This sequence comes from Mormoops blainvillei, assembly GCA_004026545.1. Taxonomy (NCBI): domain Eukaryota; kingdom Metazoa; phylum Chordata; class Mammalia; order Chiroptera; family Mormoopidae; genus Mormoops; species Mormoops blainvillei. Next base: position 16,102 of record PVJD01000005.1, on the reverse strand, counting down.
CCAGGGCTCCCTTTTCCCCACGCCCTCGCCAGTGTTGTTGTTTGTTGATCTGTTGATGATCGCCATTCTGGCTGGGGTGAGGCGATAATCTCACTGTGGTTTTATTTTTCATTTTTTAACTTTTTTTAAAAAGATTTAATTTTAGAGAGAGGGGAAGGGAGGGAGAAAGGGAGAGAAACATCCATGTGTGGTTGCCTCTCCTCTCGTGTGCCCCCTACCGGGGGCCTGGCTTACAACCCAGGCACATGTCCTGACTGGGAATCGAACCGGGGACCCTTTGCTTCACAGTCTAGCGTTCAGTCCACTGAGCCACACCAGCCAGGGCATCATTATTATTTTAATTTACATTTCTCTGATTAGTGAGCATCTTTTCGTGTATCTGTTGGCCATCTGTATGTGCTCTTTGGAGAAGTGTCTGTTCAGGTTCTTTGCCCATTTCTTAATTGGATTTTTTTTTTGGTGTTAAGTTTTACAAGTTCCTTGTAAACTTTGGATATTAACGGCTTATCAGATGTATCAGCAAATATGTTCTTGGATTCAGTGGGTTGTCTTTATTTTGTTGGTTTCCTTTGCTGTGCAAAAGCTTTTTATTTTGATGTCCCATTTGTTTATTTTTTTGTTTGTTTCTCTTGCCCGAGGAAGATATATCAGAAAGAATACTTCTATGAGCAGTGTCTGTGATTTTACTGCCTATGTTTTCTTCTAGGATTTTTATGTTTCGAGTCTAACATTTAAGTCTTTAATCCACTTTGCATTTATTGTTGTGTGCAGTGTAAGAAGATGGTCTAGTTACATTTTTATGTACACACCTGTTCAATTTTCCCAACACCATTTATTGAATAAACTGCTTTTAGCCCACTGTATTTGCTTGCTTCCCCTGTCAAATATTGACTGTAAAGCTGTGTGTTTATTCCTGGGCTCTCTGTTCTGTTCCATTGATCTATGTGTTGGTTTTTATGCCAGTACCATGCTGTTTTGAGTACTATGGCCTTATAATATAGTTTGATATTAGGTAGCATGATTCCTCCAACTTTGTTGTTCTTTCCCAAGATAGCTGTTGCTATTTGGGGTCTTTTGTGGTTCCATATAAATTTTTGAAATATTTGAGTTCTGTGAAATACATCATTGGTATTTTGTTAGGAATTGCATTGAATCCATAGGTTGTTTTGGTAGTATGGACATTTTAGTGATGTTAATTCTTCCTATCCATGAACAGAGCATGTGCTTCCACTTATTTGTATCTTCTTCTGTTTCATTCTTCAGTGTCATACAATTTTCCAAGTACAGGTCTTTTACATTCTTTGTTAAACTTATTCCTGCATATTTTATTCTTTTTGAAGCAATTATGAGTAGGATTGTTTTCTTAATTTGCCTTCCTGATAGTTCATTATTGGCATATAAAAATACAGCTGATTTTTAGATATTAATTTTGTATCCTGCTACTTTGCTGAATTCACTGATCAGTTCTAGTAGTTTCTTGGTGGACTCCTTAGGGTTTTCTATGTACAGTATCATGTCATCTGCAAATAATGACAGTTTTACTTCTTCCTTTTGGATGCCTTTTATTTTTTTCTTCTCGTCTGATTGCTGTGTCTAGGACTTCAGTGCTATGTTGAGTCAGAGTGGTGAAAGCGGACATCTCTGTCTTGTTCCTAATCTTAAGGGGAACGCTTGTAGTTTTTGCCCATCGAATATGACGCTGACCATGGGTTTGTCATTTATGGCCTTTACCATGTTGTGGTATGTTTCCTCTATTCTTACTTTGCTGAGAGTTTTTATCAAAAATGGGTGCTGGATTTTGTCGAATGCTTTTTCTGCATCTATCGATTTGATCATGCAGTTTTTATCCTTCATTTTGTTTATGCTGTGTATCACTTTTATTGATTTGCTGATGTTGTACCAACTGTGCATCACCAGAATAATGCTGTGTGATATTTTGATCATGCTGTATGATCTTTTTGATGTGTTGCTGTATTTGGTTTGCTAATATTTTGTTGGGGATTTTAGCATCCATATTCAGCAGGGATATAGGCCTATAATTTTCTTTGTCGTAGCGCCTTTACCTGCTTTTGGAATTAAGCTAATGCTGGCCTCATACAGTGAGCTCGGGAGTCTTCCCTCCTCTTGAATTTCTTGGAATTGTGTGAGGAGAGGTCTTAATTCTCCTCGGAATGGTTGGTAAATTCACCTGTGAAGCGATCTGGTCCAGGGCTTTCGTTTGTTGGGAGTTTTTTGATCACAGCTTCAATTTCACTAGGTGTAATCTGTTCTATTCAGAGTCTCTGATTCTTCCTGATTTAGTTTTGGAAGATTGTATGTTTCTAGGAATATATCCATTTCATCCAAGTTGTCCAATTTGTTGGCATATAGTTTGTTGTTCATAATCTTTTCTTACAATCATTTGTATTTCTTTGGTGTCAGTTATTTCTGTTTAATTTTTTATTTTATTTGGGTTCTCTCTTTTTTTTCTTGTCAATCCTGTTTATCTTTTCAAAGAACAAGCTCTTGGATTCATTGATCTTTTGTATTGTTTTTCTTTTCTTTCCATTTGCATGAAGTATCTTTTTCCATCCTTTTTAGTCTGTGTGTATCTTTCATTCTCAGGTGGGTCGTTTAGAGACAGCATATATATGTCTTGTTTTCTTATCCATTCAGCTACCTTATGTCTTTTGATAGGAGTATTTAAGCCATTTACATTTAACGTGATTATTGATACATACTAATATTGCCGTTTTATTTTTTAACTGTATTCCACTGATGCTGATGTTCATATTTACCTCCTCCGCCTCCTTCTTTTCCTTCTTCCTTCATTCTAGTTCTCCTCCTCCTTTCTTCCCCCTCTTTCTTTTCCTTCTACTTCTTTTCCTCCCCCTCCCCCCTCCTGCTAGACTCAAAACATAAAAATCCTTCTCCTGCCCCTCCGCCTCCTCCTCCTTTTTCTCCTCCTCGCTCTCCTCTTCCTCTTAAACGTGGACATAAAAATTCTTCTCCTCCTCCTCATCCCCCTCCTTTCCCTCTTCCTACACTTGAACATAAAAATCCTTCTTCGCCTCCTCTTCCTTTTCCTGCTTCTCTTTCTCTTCCTCCTCCTCCCTCTCCTCCTCCTCCTCTTCCTAGACTTGAATATAAAAATCTTTCTCCTCCTACTCCTTCTCTTTCTCCTTCTCCTGCTCCTCCTCCTCCTCTTCCTTCTCTTCCTCCTCTTTCTCCTCCTCCTTCTCTTCCTCCTCTTTCTCCTCCTCCAAGACTCAAAACATAAAAATCCTCCTCCTCTCTTTTCTACTTCTCCTCCTCCTCCTAGACTCGAACATAATTCTTCTCCTCCCCCTCTTCCTACTCCTCCTCTTTCTTCTCCTCTTCCTCATCTTCCTCCCCCTCTCTCTTCCTCCTCTGTCATTTCTCCTCCCTCCCCTTCTCCTCCTCTTTCTCCTCCTTCTCTTCCTTTCCCTCCTTCTTTCTTCTCCTCCTCCTCCTCCTGCTCTTCTTCTCCCCCTCCTCTTCCTTCCAGAGAGAATGAGAACAAAATAGAATTGTAATCCCTTACCTATAATTCTAAAACCCAAGAAGCTCTAAAAACAGATTTTCATGGCACATTTTACTGTAATATTATTATTCCACAGAATAGTATACATCTCTTTCTCCTCCTCCTCCTCCTCCTTCTCATTTCTTGTAAGCCCTTTAACATTTGTTGCAGTACCGATTTGGTATTAACCTCCTTTAGCTTTTTCTTATCTGGGTACATCTTTATTTCTCCTTTAATTTTAAATGATAGCCCTGCTGAGGAATATCACCTTGGTTGTAGGTCCTTGCTTTCCATCACCTTGAATATTTCATGCCAGTTCCTCTGGTCTGAAATGTTTCTGTTGAGAAATCAGATGGCCTTCTAATGGGAACTCCTGTGTAAGTAACTAACTGCTTTTCTCTTGCAGCTTTTATGATTCTTTCCTCGTTTTAAGCTCTGTCATTTTAATTACGAAATGTCTTGGTGTGGGCCCCTTTGGGTCCATCTTGTTTGAGACTCTGCATTTCCTAGTATTGTGTATTTTTCCTTCACCATGTTAGGGTTATTGGTCATTATTTCTTCAAACAAATTCTCAATCCCTTGTTCAGTCCCTTCTCCTTCTGCTATGCCCATGATGCAGATGTTGTTATGCTTCATATTATCCCAAACATCCCTTAAACGCTCCTCATTTTTAAAAATTCTTTTTTCTTTTTGCTGCTCTCCTGGGCCATTTTTTCTCCCTTGTCTTCCAAATCACTGATTCGATCCTCTGATTCATCTAACCTACTGTTTATTCCTCCTAGTATATTATTTATTTCAGATATTGCATTATTTATTTCTGACTGGTCCTTTTTTATGGTTTCTGTGTCCTTTTTTCATGCTGTTGAGCATCCTTACAATCGTTACTTTAAACTCAATATCCGATAAATAGCTTGCCACCATTTCATCTAGTTCTGCAGAATTCTCGTGTTCTTTCATTTCGAGCCTGTTCCTTTGCCTTCCCATTTTGGCCGCCTCTTCATGTTTGTTTCTGTTAGGTAGATCTGCAAAGATGCTGATGCAGGCGTATGTCAGATGCTGCCTGCGACTGGCACTGGGCAGCCTGTTCGGAGCTGTCAATGATGCACACCTTGTGGCTCCCTGTCCTGGGCCTGGGTGTGTGCAGAAAGGACCCTGTTGGTAGACATTTTTATCATCATGAAATTACCTTATTTCTCCCTGTTAATGTTCATTAAAATTTATTCTGTGGAATAGAATAATTCCACAGGGGGACCTACTCCCTTTTTTAATGTTAATGTGGTATATCTTTTCCTTTCTTTTATTCTTAATCTGTTTGTGTCCTTTTAAGTTCAATTTCCTAGGTGGGTCTTGCTTTTTTATCCAATCTGACATTTTTTGCTTTTTACATGGTATGTTTGGGCTGTTGACATTTATGGGGATTACTGGTATGATTACGTTTGTATCTTTTTCTTTTTTTGCTATTTGTTATTTATTTGCCCCATTTGTTCTTTGTTCCCTTTCTCTTTTTCTACCTTCATTGGGATTAATTGAATATGTTTTTGTGACTCCATTTTGCCTCCTTTTTGGCTCATTTGCTGTACTATTCGTTTTGTTATTTTAGTCATTTCTTTAGAATTTGACTTGAACTTACCAACTTTCTTGTTCTATCAGACACTTTACATGTGATAGGGAACCTGTAACGCCACTTCCATTTCTCACCTCCTGACTTTTGTGTTATTGTTATACATTTTACTTAATAATAAAACTGAGTAAGAATAAGAAAGAAAGAAACAAAGGAGAGGAGGGAACAAACAAAGAGGAGAGTGTGTGAGCCAGAGAGGGGGTAGGAAGGGAGGGAGAGAGAGAACAAAATAGAGTTGTAAACTCTTATCTGCTACTCCAAAACCCAACGAGCTCTAAAAACCAGCAGATTTTCATGGTACATTTTACAGTGATATGGGGCGTCATCTGAGTTGATTTGGTGACAGACAAAGCCTTACCTTCCGTGGAACAAGGCTAGTTATAGTCTTTATTCCCCCGGTGTAGTTATTCTTACATTTCACTACAGAAAGTTGCGTGGACAGTTCATGCGGCAGACCTGAGACTGCCGCCCTCAGAAGAGGCCTACGTGTGCGGTCGGCCCTTGACTGGCCGCCAGGAATTTGGCTCTCAGGCAGCCGCCGCCATTCCCTACCCCGTAAGGGCGGCTCACTTCCTACCCCGTTCATAGAAGCCGCGTGGTTCATGCTGAAAACCTGCTTTTTCCTTCTGGGAGTCTTGAATGCTGGTGTTTGCTAGGCAGAGGGCATTTATGTGTGGAGCCCCCAGTGAAAACCATGGGCACTGAGTCTCTAATGAGCTTCTGTGGCAGGCCGCATGTCACAGGCGTGATCACAATTTGTAGCTGCAGAAATCAAGCCCATCCTGTGTGGCTCCCCTGGGAGGGGACTGTTGGAAGCATATGCCTGGCGTCCTCTAGACGTTGCCCCTTGAGCCTTTTATCTTTGCTGGGTTTGTGTTGTGTCCTCTCGCTGTAATCAATCATAGCCATGAACAGGAGTGCATGCCGAGTTGTGTGAGTCCCCCCAGCAAATTGCCAGAGCAGACGGCAGGCGTGGGGACCCCCAACGCAAAAGCGAATGCGATGGCTCAGACAGGGCGCCGCTCCGGACTAGCCGGCGTTGCTGCGAACGTAGCTCTGTGCGCCGGACAGCTTGTCTGAAATCCCAGAAGTTCTGAAGTCCAAAGCACAAGGGACCTGTGATTTGGGGCAAAAGATTGTATAACTGTGCCCACAAGCACACACCCAGTGCAATAGAAATAGTTTACACTTAAAATTGACTGAGATGCTTTTATTACTAATTCCAGGTGGAATAAATGGTGAAACCTTAAGTCAGGATGGTGATGATGTTGAAGGTATTAGTAATTTAAAGTAATAGCTAACATTTCTGAAATTCTCAAACCCCACATCAGACTGCTTTTAACTCCACAGTATCTCAGTGTGGTACACATTATTTTTAAAAATGTTTGTTTATTGATTTTAAAGAGAGGAAGAGGAAGAGAAACATACGTGCCCTGACCAGGGATTGAACCCACAACCTTGGCACGTGGGGCAATGCTCTAAACAACTAAGTTACATATGGGTATGAAGTACATATTATTATTCCTTTCCTTGTTGGAACTAAACTCGGCCTCAAATTGGTTATGCCCTGTGACCAATGTCGAACAGGTCACAAGGGTTGGAGACTGGATTTCAGCCCAAGTTGTCTGGCTGGATCTCTGAGCCCTGATCGCAGCGCCACGGGAAGCAGCCGCTCCGCAGTGTTTGTTTCTCTCTCTCCTTCCCTGTGCCCTGCCTCGGTCGCTCACAGTCACTTCCAGGATTCTCGGGCGGCTGTGCCTCCGGCATATTTACAGGTTTGCACAGGCTAGTGGTTCCTCTCAGGGCTGCAGGCTGGCTCCGAGGCATGCTTTTGTGTTGCCGACCTGGGCTTTGCTCCTTAGCATGTAATCAACCTCCGTACGTTGACTGCTTTCCACACAAGTGACCTTGTACTGTGGGGAGTGAGTTTCTGAGTACAGGCAAAGGCAAACTTTATCAATCCCGCTGCGAGTAAACAAAACTAAGTCACAGAGCAGGGGGACAATGTGGCGTCAGAATGGCAGCTAGAACTCGGCTCAGGGAAGGCTAGGACTAAGCCGGAAGAGGGGGCTGAGGCTGGGCTGACCTCTGTGGCAGGCATGTAACGCCCCGGGCTCGTAGCTCCCCTAGAGCACTCCTCTTGGAAGGTCATTGGACATTGGTAGAAAACTGGCTGCACCTGGAGACCACCTGGGGGTGGGGTTTGAAGATGCCTGGGCCGCACTGCAGAGCGTCTGGTTTCATTGGTCACCGTGGGGACATTGGTGGGGGTCTAGATTTCAGGAATTTAAAAACCTTTCCAGATAATGTTGTTATGCAAAGGTTAAAAAAACTAACTTCCCAGGGGGATATCGATCATTTCTGATATACAGTGTTCGGCAGATGTCACGCCTGCTTGGGTGTGGTGGGTAGGGTAGTAATATGGGTGTCATCATTGATAGTTTCAATGTGAACATTTCACCTAAAATGTCCTGTGGTGTGTTTGAGTGTGATATTGTGATGTTACAGGATGGCCTGCTCATGATTTTGTAATAATTTTGTTATTTGTGTCGGACCCTGTATTTTAGAAAAGCAGCAATTAGTTATTTAGTAAATGTCAACTGAGTATCCACCCTAACCCCAGCTAGGGGCTGGGGGTACTAATATAAAGAAAGCAGTGGGCCGGGGTGGGGGGCGGGAATTGTCACGCTGGTAACTAATGACATGACAAGCATTCCAACGAACAGAGAGCTGCCTGCCATACATGCAGGGTGATGAGGTTCACGTGACAGGCTTCATGAAGGAACCTGAACTTCGTTTCGAAGAATGAGCATGTTTTACGGGCAGAGAATGAGAGAACAGCTCAGAGAGGCCTGGAGCTGGGAGCGGACACGGCGTGTGTTCACAGGTGCTCTCGGGGAGCGAGAGCCCCCCCTAAGTGATGTGCCAGGAAGTGGGGGGCCGAGGCCTGAATCAGGTTTTCAGGCTCAGATGTCGTTCTACGGCCCGGGCTCAGGGTTAAGGGAGGTTTTGAAGACATTAGGAGGCAAGGCGACACACATGGATTTGGCCACCAGCTACCTCGGGAGGTAGGAAGAGTACCTGAGAATTAGCCTCTAGATAGAATATTCTCTGTCTTGAGGTTTTATCTTGAATATTCTCCAGATAGACACAAGCAAGACACTAGACCATCACAGTAGAGTGATCAAGACACCAGCTAAATCCCGAACTTCTGATTGGATTTTCCAAGGAAAGGAAGGATGGGTTTGTTTCCATCCCATGTCTAGTGGTTTTGAACTTCGCAAGTGTGGATAAGAAAAAGAGTTAACAGAGAGAGGGAAAAACACCAGAGAGGAGAAAAAGGAAATAGGACAGTCGGGTGGAAATGACGGTGAAGTTCGGACCAGCATAGTTGTGGCGAATAAAAAAGTTAAGGCTGTGAAAACAAGTTTCCCGTCTGTGTGCTGCTGTTCTCATCACTTCTGAAACAGGTTTCAGGGAAGGCCAGAGGCCATATTCAGCGGCCTGCACTGCCCCCTGCAGGTAGAAATCCTGACACAGCAACCCCTGAATCTGGCCTGGGCTTTATCCTCAGCCTTGGAGAAAGGCAGCTGGAACCAGAATTTACCTTGCCTTCCGTCGGCTTGCCCTCCAGCTGGGCCACCTTGTTACTCCCTTGTTCTTTATAGTTCAGACTAGCTTCTAAATGACTACTTTTTATTATCTTAAAAGGTGTTTTTCCCCTCTACAATTTTACATCTCTGAAATCAGAGTGTGTCTCGGAATGGAGGGTCTGTCAGTTTATTGGCAGATTTTTTTTCCTTTGTGATACATGAAGGAACAGCTTACAATTGAAGCCATCTTGTACTTAGAGAAATATGGTGTATTTCCTTTGCATATATCAGAGGTGTGGCCTGGTGGAAAAGACATAATTTTTTTTTTTTTTTTTTTTTTTTTTTTTTTTTTTTTTTTTTTTTTTTTTTTTTTTTTTTTTTTTAGTGTGAAAGACCTACTGTCACCTTGAATCTCCAAAATCCCTTCCTTCTTAAACTCTGGATCTCCATTACTCACTAGTTATTTTTTGGTAGTTAACTCGCTGGGCCTCAGGTTCTTCATCTTTAATACAAAGTATTTCGTATGGTTTTGTGAGAGTTCAGTGATGTTGCACAGAAAGTCCTGGAATGGTCCCTACTTAGTACATTGAAGTATTCAGCGAATAACAATTATCATTTCCAAATTACAGTCTCAAAAACCAATACCTACTTCTGCTACTACGTGACTGAAAGGCACCCACGCCAACAAACACCCTTCCTTCTCAGGCGCGCTGTTGAATCCCAGATACAACCTGGGCACTTTAATCCTTGGAATTTATGAGGACCCCTGCCGATTGGCTTACTTTATGTTGCTAACAAAAGTCATGAGAGTTCAGACAGAGTCTATGGGGCATTTATTTTAAGCACCCCTATTTGAATGTTTAAAGCCTTAAGCAGAACCCAGCTGCCTTTTCCCACTATAATTCAAAACCTGTCACCAAGCTGCGTTTTTCCTTGTGCCCATAGGTTTCTGCTTTATTCTGATAAACCTGGAAGGGCAGATTCCAGTCCCTGAAGGGAAACAGTGTCCCCAGTATCTAAGGCGGCCGAACCTAAATGCAGCGGAAAAGGGAGATGGTAACAGGAAATGCTATCATCGCTTGCTGGTTGCGGTTTGTGGTTCTCCCCAGCAATCACAGGATAAGAGAAATCTTGTGTTGAAGGTCAGCTGCTTTAATCGCTGCCCTGGGGACACAGGCAGCTTGTCCTAGAAGCGTCTGTTAGCTCTGTGTGGGGGGGCTCTGAGGGGCACCCCAATGCGGAAGGAGCCGAGGAAAACATTGCGGAGCAGGCTTTCATGTTTGCCGAGTGGCTGCCCCTTGAACTCCCCGGTAACCCTTCTTTCTTAGGTGAGATGAAATTGTGCAGTTCAAGTTCTTAACATGAGCCCCAGGGGAGGGAAGCAGCCGTAGGCGGGCGGGGGAAACCCAGACCTCTCCTGGTCGCTGGCCCTCACTTCCTCTTGCTCTAGCACGCTTGCATTTCTGGGGCTTGTGTGGGGAGGAGCTAAAGGGAGAAAGATGGGGGTCCTCACACTCCCCTCCTGCCCAGGTTTTGCCTCTCCGATGTCAGTCGGCCCCTCTTCCTGGTCGTTACTACATTTTATATTCATAACCTGCGTGTCTAGTTGTTATGCTTACCGGATACCAGGTAGGTTAATAGCAATGAAAGCAGAGAATGGCCAATAAATACTGGGTTGGCCAAAAGGTCTGTTTATAGTTTTTTTCTGTAAAATAAAAGACACATTTTTCATTTTCACCAATAACTTTATTGATTTGGATGTCTCGAGTAGATCAGCCATCTCCCGCTATTGGCTGCTAGTGGGTGGAGGCCAGGGGCGCTGCTAAGCTTCCAATGCACGCGACAGCCCCGCAGCCAAGAATTATTTGGCCAAAATGTCAGTAGCACCAAGAAGCTTCGGAAACCACTTCCGACATGTTCGACCAGTCATAGCACCTCCTCTACACACTGCACAAATCTTTTTTTGTGTTTCCGTTGTGTTTTTACCTTTCTTGAAATAATAAAGCATAATACGCCGAAAATGTTGCCTATTTTGTTCTTCAACATTAAAATGACTGCACAGAAATTCACCAGTTCTGATGTTTTTTAATAAATGCACGCTGATATGACAGCTGTCAGCATATAATCTAACAAAATTGTTTTGAATGAAATTAAAGACAACTAAGCGCGACTGGAGCCATCGCACGAAAACAAACGTAATGGACTTTTTGGCCAACCCATTAAACAGGTTCGGTAGTGGCCAGGGCGGAATGGCTCTGACAAGACTTGTCCCCGAAGGCATGTTGTGGCGATGCCGTCCCAATATTGCCAGGTCTCTGAATTTTTCAGGAGTTGTCAGTAGCCCAGACACTGATGGGAAAAATTCTCTGGACTTTTCCATGAGCGTTATGAGATGAGCGTTAGGAGGCCGACACGAACAGGCACGTTCTCCGACCCGTTAGGGTGCCCCCCAGTCTCCTTGAACCTCTGCCACGGTCTGTCGATGTCCGTGGACCGGAGGGCTTCTAAAGGGAAAATGGTTCCCCTGGCCCAAAAGGCAAGTGCACAGAAACGTCATTCATTTAACAAAGAAAGTGCGGGGATCGGAGTCCGATGGTCCTTTACCTTTTTGCCTTTATTTCTTTTCCTCATGCCACTATTCATGTATGTTCAGGAAAAAACTGCAAAAAAAAAAAAATAATACTTTTTACAGAAAGCCAACTACTCATTTTGTAAAACTCTTTTACTCTGAGATTTATATTCTGTAATGAAAGAGATAGTGGTGGAGGGCTTTTATGTGAGTGTATGTACTTGACACAATTTGAATCTGCATCTTATTTTAATCCTCTTTTTATTTTTATGTATTTTTAAATTTTATTATTGCTTTGAGAGAAGGAGACCGATTTGCTGTTCCAGTTATTGACGCATTCATTGGTTGATTCATGTATGTGTCCTGACCGGGGATCGAACCCACAGTCTTGGCGTATCCAGACGACACTCCAACTAGCTGAGCTACTCAGCCATGGCCTTAATCCTCTATTTTTAAATATATGTGATAACATCCAAAAATGGAAGACAGCTGACCTAAAAAATTCATATTACATTTTTGTTCTTCTCTCCAGAACTAGACTTCAGTGGTGAATTAAATTTTGTGGGAAGTTCAAAAAAATGTAGCAGGATGAGAGATCAAGCAACACATCAGGAAGTCCAGTGGCAGCAATACATCAGAGTTCAAGGAAGAGGACTTCTAGCCACTGACAGCAGTGTTTCCCCACTGTCTGTTTCAAGGGCAAGCCTGAAATCCACAGCTTAGCAGAAGTCAAATATCTGTGGGGAAATGGTGAGGAATTTGTCATTGCTCAAATCGGGTGCTCAGTCTGGAGCTGAGCTCAGTATTAATCTTGACAGAGGCATGTTTGCAGAGGGACAGAGAGTAAGAGAAATGCACCGAGGACTTACTGAGCATGCAGTTAAAAAAAAAAAAAAAGTTCTGTAGGGCTATTTTTCTTCTGCAGTACATGATGAGGGGAGGGGAAAAAAGAAAAGTTTAAAATTGGTGTCGAGCTCTTTATACTACCCGTTTGGGACTAGCTGGAAGATAAGTGTGTGTGTTTGTGATGCATCTTTCCTGATGAAGCTGAAAAGATGGACGGGAGAAAAGTTTCAAGCAGGCGGAGCTCTGTGAGGACCGTAGCCGAGGTCTGACCGCTTCGGACTAGAGCTTGTCAAATAGTGATGTCCTAGCAATGAATTTTTCCCACTGAATTTGATACGCAGGCTGACTACAGTTCGTAACCAATTCTAGGAGGACATAAGTGTTACAAAATGAGGATATATTACTCCTTTTTGCCGAAGATTTACAGCCATCGGCATTTTTCTCCTCTGTTAGCAAAACCCATGATACTGGAACACACTGATCTTTGTCAGATGTGTGTGAAATTGCAACTGCACAATTAGACTAGTAGGCTATTTCTCCCTGTCCCTACATTAGTAAAAGAAAAGCTCTCAAACACGTACACCACACACATTTTTTTTAAAAGACAAAGGCCTCAATTCAGCATCTCCAAAATCGCCCACCCTAGTGAGCGCTGGGCTGAATCAACAGGTGTAATTTGGGACAAAGATGGCAGCCATCGTGATACTCTCTTTTCAGATTCGTTTCCAAGTGTCCCCAGGGTGCTTCCCCTCATTCTGTCACTATTTGGGGTATTTAGTGTTTTTCTCTTCACTTTCCACTTTTTCATGACACCTTTCTCAGGCAAAGGAGTGTATTCAGTGCAGGCAGACTTATGAACAAGGACGTTAGAAGAGAAGCGGTAAGTCTTATGATGGGAACTGGGTGTGTGCGGTTTTGTGCAGTCCCGGTGTCACGGGTATATTATCGGTAGTATTTCCCACCCACCTGAAATCTTCCAGTCTCCGATGTGCCAAGGGATCCAGCGTGACATCAGAGACGACAGGCAAGCCTGCTGGGTCTTCGCGAGCCTGATGTCCCTAGGGGAGAAGACTGGCAGTCTGCGACCCCCCGAAGGACACTTCTGTCACCACGGTTTCCCTCATGTGAGTGCTGCTCATTTGCATCAGAGTTTCTGGTCGTCTCTCTGTCTTTACAAATCTCTGCACAGTATCGATAACAGAGTCTTTTGTATCCTTTAAGGATCAACTTTTTCATTGTTAATAGTAGTGTCCTAATGGCTTCCTCCTTATCTCTTTAAATTTAGGGGTTTTTTATTGAATTTACCGGGATGACATTGATTAATAAAATTATGTAGGTTTCGGGGGTACAATTCTATAACACATCATCTGTATATTACATAGTGTGCGTTCCTTACCCCAAGTCAAGTCTCCTTCCATCATCGTTCTGTCGCCCGTTTGCTCTCGCACCTTCTCCCATCCCCTTTCCCTCTGCTTCAGTTTAGCTCTTAACATTGTTTCCAGAGCTACCAGAACATCTCCCTTAGGGAGAAGATGCAATGGATTTCATCATTGCTCTCCAAATCAGGTTCTTTGAAGTACCATGACCATTTTTGGCCATACTTTGAGAACATACTTTGTTATAAAATTACTTTTTCGATAATGATGGAACTTCATGCAATCACTGATTTCTTTCCTCATTTGAAAAGGTTGGCTGTCTTTTTTTTTTTTTTTTGAGGTAGCAGGCTAAGTGGTGAATTAAACTTATGATTTAGCCTTGTGCCAATTTAATGGTGACACCAACATTCTTCAGATTTCTGCTGTTTCCTCCAAGGTTACCTCCAAGGGTGAAATAAGCCACTGAATGGTAACACTGAAGTCGATTCATATATTGGTTGGGAACCTGCTCTGAGCCAGGCGCTGTGATATGAACTTAAAAGGGGGGAGGACACTGTATCACACGCACCATAGGGCCGCTTCTGACTAGCAGACCCTGACACGGCGGGTGGGATTCACACCAGCTACGGGAGGAAACAGAGGCGGCTAATTATCAGGGGCCCGGAGTGTGAGAACATCTGACCCCGTGTCAGTGGCAGCGTAGTTGAGGGGAAGATTCTGACACTGAAAGTGAAGGCCGAATCCATTGTGCCCTGCTCTGCGGAAGAAACACCGGGACAGGAGAGAGCCAGAAAAGGTAAAGTTCGGCGGGACTGGTTTTCTAATGCGCATAACAGGGTCTTCCCTGCTCCTGACAGATAAAAGTCCGATAGGAGGCTCTATTTGAGTCACATAGGTTAATGCTAGTAATTATTTTTGTTCATGTAACTAATCTCTCATCCCTCCCCTCAATTCAAGCAGACGCCTCACCACACCAACACCTGCCCATGCCAGTATACTATTAACTGTAAATTAATTACTTGCCACTCACTGCACTTTAAAACTTCGCGAAACTAGTATGACATAAGCCTCCCTAGGGACCATACGTTCTGTTGTCCTTAGAAAGTTGAGTTCCCAGGCCTGTGACACAGGCTGAGTGCCAGGTTCTAGAAGGGGCAGATCGAGCTGAGTGTGTGGGACTTGGGGAGGATGTAGAAGGCACCTTGGCATCGTGAAGACTGATAACGCTGCCACCCTGCCTCATGCTTCTATGAAAACAACCTGTGCATAGACAGAGAGGGGACACAGGTACAAATAGCAATAAACATAATGGGTGTTTGCAAGGAAATGATACAGAAGCTTAACAGAGAAGATTCAGTTGGTTCCAAGCGTCTGCAATGACTTAATGTAGAAGCTGGCATTTGAGATAAACTTGAAAGGATGCAACGGTTTTCTCCAGGCAAAGATGGAATAGGCAAAACGTTCCAGAGAGAAGAAAAAGTTTCATTCTGATCATTTCATCTGCAGGAATACCACTTGGTTAGGTAAAATGGTTATGTGGTCAATGACAGGCTATGTTTCGGGGGAGTTGGGAGCCTTTTGCTTGAGGGCTACTGGTTTTATCATGAATATTGCCAAGGGGTCTTTCTGAGTGCCTGTGTCTTGGTCAACCCTCAAAGCAGTTTGCTTTGTGGCAAAGCAGAGGAGAAGAGTCTACCAAGAAACTAAGAATTATGTAGCTTAACTGATCCATTAAGCAAATTGCAGCCACACCCCAGGAAGCAGACACCATAGGAAGGACTTTAATTAGTGACAGAAGTGCAAATAAGTTGCTCATTATATTTCCAACTGTAGGAGTCCAAATAAAATAATAGGTCTGAGAAAGTTTAGGTTAATTTAGGCATGTCACCCAGAAGTACTCACCTAGTCATGGGGAAGTAAAAGTATATAGATTTAG
Source organism: Mormoops blainvillei (assembly GCA_004026545.1). NCBI lineage: Eukaryota > Metazoa > Chordata > Mammalia > Chiroptera > Mormoopidae > Mormoops > Mormoops blainvillei. The sequence goes on along the minus strand of PVJD01000005.1, from coordinate 638 downwards.
GGATTTCTGAGTTAAAACCCAAGGCACAGATATCTAAGAAGCCCCTCAGCTGATTCTATTACAGCCAACAGGAAAGATTTGGAAATCACTAATCCAAACTATCTCAGATGCATGAATGTCTTGTCTTGATGATACCTGCTGCCCAAGTTCCTTGGGTAACGATATTTGTTTCCAGCACTAATAAAGTATGACATCAGACATTGAATGAAGGCGACCTATCCACTGTAATCAGCCACTGTCAGCAATCACACAAGGCACAATTTGATGGACATTTCAGCAGTTATATTCTGTGCCGCTGGGCTCTTTTATACATACCGTGTATTATTAAAGAATGATTTATTGGGAACGACAAATACTTTCTAATGCCCACCAGATGGCAGCGTGACCTCAGGAAGTGATTTTATCAGGGGGTGCTAGCTAGCAATGCATTCTTATGTTTGTTCACCAGATAGCAGGGGTGAGACTGCGCTGCACTCCTGATAAAATCATTTAGTGCAGCAGTTCCCAGCATTTTTGGCACCACAGACCAGTTTCCAGGAATTCGGCAAGGGGGGATGACAACAGGAAGTGGAAGGAGGAGCTCAGGTGAGCTTCACTGGCTACTGTGGATGGGGGGGCGGGGCAGAGACAGGAGGCAG